>CM057072.1:21827388-22427388 GCA_029379335.1 Thymus mandschuricus
AAATTGATTCTCTGATACCTACAGTTGATCATGGATGGTTGATTCTGCAGGGTAATTCTTGTTTTATTTTGTTCTACATCAATTCTTCGGTCCAATCTCATTCTTACCTGCTTCATTCAAATTTCATTCAAATTTCTCGTTATGTGTATATTTGTAATGACTTGAAAATGGTATTTTGGCAGCGTTCCTTCAAGCAAGGTTTGAGGGGTTTACCCTTCACAATTATGTTATCCTGAATTAAAATCCTTTTTCTCTCCCGAGTTGAGTTGTTTTGTAATCAACCTTAGCAGTGCCATTGGTAGCTATTTGACTTTATTTTGCAACAGGTTTATTATTTATGGTTGATGCATCATAACTTTGCTCGTGTTTGCTGTTTGCACGTGCTACGTCAATGACGAGTTCCTTGAGAAAGCTGGTGTGTTGCATTATCCTTGATTTAGATGGAACACTTATTAATACAGGTGGATATTTTTGTTTCTTTTTTGCAGAGCATCTTTTTATATGAATTCTATTATAAGTAGAAAATATACAATGATTATTATGGATTTTCAGAGATTTGGAAGGCTATCAGCAATAAGGCTAACTTGTACTTTGTATTTTAGCACAGAGTTAATGTATTATGTTTGTTCATAACGGCAAGTTTATTTCACATTTAGGATGTTCATTTATTTTATGAACTTGAGGCCTGCCCTTCTTTAGGACTTGCTTCGTTATATATCCTTACTATATGTTAACTTAATAACTTCTAGTTATGAAAAATACGTATAATTTGGGGTGAACTTTATACAGCTTATTACTTTTTGTTCAGACATATGCAAGCATGTGTTATATACCCTTTAATGTAATTATTTCAGATGCCATTGTGCACGATGTCCTGAAATCTTACTTGGTTAAGTATGGAAAGCAATGGGATGGAAAAGGTGCTCATGCAACTGTAGGAAAGACACCGTATGAAGCTGCAACCGCTATTGTTAAAGATTATGAACTTCCTATATCTACGGACGAACTTCTATCAGAGCTTTCTCCAATATTTGCCCAAAAGTAATATTGCTAGTCTTATAGTTTCTCTCTTCTCTTTGTTATTTATCTTTGATGAAATTGGTTATTCATTAAGATCATGCGTCTTCATACTTGACTATCACTGCGTTGTTTGTTTAATATTTTGAATTTTTCGGATGTTGTACTACTTTTACTGTGGTCTGTGGGGATGGCCTTTTTCTTCTATTTCTTTCATCTCATTAACATAAACTGTGGCAATTTGAAAGCTTTGTTATGAACTAACGGGTCTACTTGCTCCGGTAATGTTTTCCCCAGATGGATTTTCTTGTGCATTTTCTGACAAAATTGAAGCTTAGTTTCTTTGATCTGTTTGTGTGACTTGAGGAACTTAATTCTATGTTGTCTGTCTATTATGCAAAAGTAAGGTTTAACAACTAAATCACAACTGCTCGGTTTTAGGCTTTTAGCAGTTCAAGTCATCGTTGCCTACGGGGATAATTACTTTTGTTAAAATTTTAGCATAGGTTCCTTTTTCTATCATGTGGTTTCCCTTCTATCAGTACACATGATTGTCATCAGTTAAGGAAATAATTACTTATGACTTATTATAGCTTCTTTGTTGGATGTGTGGATTTGCCTTATTTCTTTGTGAGGACTACCTGCGGACTGCATTTTGTCATTTCGCTAACTTTTCGTGAACTCGTATTTTAGATGGTGCAGCATCAAAGCCCAACCTGGTGCCAACAGGTTAATCAACCATTTACAGAGGCATGGCGTGTTGATGGGCTTGGCTTCAAATTCTTCAAAGGAAAATATTGAGACTAAGATTTCCTATCATCAGGGTACTTAGATGTAAAATTCCAGTTAAAAAAAAAGCTCTTTATGTTTTAAAAGATGTGCATGGTTTTATTTGCATTACCGGTTGCATTAAATTCTTGTAGGTTGGAAAGATTCATTCTCTGTCATTATAGGTGGCGATGAAGTCACTTGTGCGAAGCCATCTCCTGAAATGTATGATCGATTACGAATTACTTTTTCTGGTACTTCGGATGTTTCTGTAAAAAAGAACTTAAACACACTTGTACAAATTTTTGGGTCATTGTTGCAGATATCTTGAAGCTGCTAAGAGGCTAAAAGTGGATGCACCGAGTTGTCTTGTCATTGAAGATTCAATGTAAGTGTTAAAGAAGCATATTGTAATGTAATGAGTAGAAAATACTTCTAGAAAGTTGTTATTTTTGAAGTTGGGGTACTTGGATGTATACATCTGAGTTCTGAGAACACGTAAGATATCTTATTTCCATGCTTGCTTGCTATGTAATTTCACAAAGGTTTAAATATCGTAACTAAGTTTCCAATGGTATAAAAGACATTCTGACTTTCTCTTATTTTTTTTGTGTACTATTTTGAATGTCCCATTTCCTACAAAATATATGAATCGGCATCACAAGTTTATTTGCAGTTGGTAAAACCGCGATGTAGTTTTATACTATTATTTCTTGTTTGTGCTAGGCCAGGTGTTACTGCTGGCAAGGCAGCTGGATTGCAAGTGGTAGCTGTTCCATCGCTTCCTAAACAATCCCATCTTTTCACCTCTGCAGACGAGGTGATTAACTCTCTCCTAGATTTTCGACCTGAAAAGTGGGGCCTACCTGCCTTTGAAGACTGTGAGCTGTTTTTTCCCTATTTCGATTGTTTTGTGACATTTTCTATCACTTGCACATTGATTAAGCTTTCTCTACAGGGTTAGAAGGCACTTTACCAATAGAGCCATGGTACATTGGTGGTCCTGTCATCAAGGGCTATGGCCGTGGTTCCAAAGTGCTCGGGATACCGACAGGTATCTTCATTTCCTGAATTTCCATAAATGGTAGGACCAAGTATTCTCGTCATAGAAATATTGTTACGAGGGAGTAGATTGGCTTGAATGACCTGTTCTGCTGCTCTTCCAGCTAATCTGTCAACTGAAGGTTACTCAGATCTCCTCTCCGAACATCCTTCCGGTGTTTATTTTGGGTGGGCTGGATTAGGGAGTCGAGGTGTTTACAAGATGGTAATGAGCATAGGTTGGAACCCTTACTTTAACAACACAGAGAAGACGATTGTGAGTCGTGCACATTTAACTCTACTATCACTTTTTCAATATACTTTTTCCCTTGTTCCTTGTCGTTAGTAGTTGATTATTTATTCTCATCTTGTGGGATTATTACAGGAGCCATGGTTGCTTCATGATTTCAAAGAAGACTTCTATGGTGAAGACCTGCGTCTTGCTATTGTGGGCTATGTACGACCTGAGGTATGTTAGAGGATCACTCCGTGATTACTTCCTTTTATGGTTATCATTATTGTTTCGAGTTAAACTCGAGTTTCTTGTTTGTTTTTTTTGAAAGGAAAATCAGGGTTCTCTTATAAGCTTTAACCAGCTTTGGTGTTTCGATTTGTACAGGCGAACTTTGAGTCGCTCGAGAGCCTGGTAGCGAAGATCCATGAGGATGGGGAAATTGCTGAGAAAGCGCTTGAACTACCCCAGTATTCCAAGTACAAAGATGATCTATATTTGAAAAACTCTAACAAGAATTGCTAGTTTATTGGAGATTTTGTTAAACATTAAGGGCTCGTTTGGTATCCATATACTAGTATATCAGATATCAGATAAGGGTATAGGTATCAGATATCAGGTATAGGTATGAAATTGATATCCGATATATGCGTTTGGTGTAGATTGTTCGGACGTGAGATATCAAAACTAAATTTAAAAAAAATATATAATAATAATAAAAATAATAATAATAATAATAATAATAATAATAATAATAATAATAATAATAATAATAATAATAATAATAATAATAATAATAATTCATTAGTTAATAATAATAACAATAATAATAATTAATAAAAAATTTTAATTTTTTTTATTATTATTTAATTCTAATTTTAATTACAAAATAAGTCGTTAGTTAATAATAATAATAATAATAATAATAATAATAATAATAATAATAATAATAATAATAATAATAATAATAACTAACATTATTATTATTATTATTATTATTATTATTATTATTATTATTATTATTATTATTATTATTATTATTGCAATGGAGATATGAGTGATACCTCTATAAAAATCAGTATATGAAAAGAGTTAAAAGAGAGGATATCAGGATATCAAAGATATCAATTTGATATCCATATACTGATATGCCAAACACATGGTATGAGTATGAGATCTTTTGATACCCATATCTGATATACGTATATGGATACCAAACGGCCCCTAAGAGTCACGTTTGTGACTACTGATCAACTTATGAGAGGAAAATTATAAAAAATTGTTGGAAGAAATTCGTTTTTAATAAGTAGTTCATACTATTAAATTGATAATTCTCATATTGGAAAAAAGAGAAGGAAGAAATTTATACTCTATTCATTTCACTTTACTTGTCTTGTATACTATACTGAGGTGTCACATGCTATTTGTCTTGTTTCCAACAAAAACAAAAAATTAAAAAATTAATCTTTGTATTGCATTTTTTTTTTTTTTTTTTTTTTTTTTAACACTATACCTCATGTCAAAAGGAAACAAGAGAAATAGAGTGAGACATAGGGAGTAATTGTCGCTTTTATTCTGGAAGTCTCTTTTTAGTTAAATAGATGTGATCTCACCATGGGGTGACGTAGCTTTTCAATCTTTGTATGGAATAGGACTTTCACTTATTTGTAAGATCGTGCTTGCATCTCCTGAGGTTGTAGGTGATAAAAAATGGCCTCTTAAGAAAAAACGGGGAAAAAACATAAATGCATTACTAGAAAGAGAAATTTTCATCAACTGATGGTAGACATAATTAGTGTGCAAATGACATGGCAATGTTATATTTAAAAAATGTGTTATTAATATATTTTAAAGTATACTCCGCTATAAAAAGTATTTTAATATGAAAAAATTATCAATGTAACACTATCATATTAGCAGTGGACATATTTAATATACTCCCTCCGTCCTCCATTTAGTGACGTTATTACTATATTAGGACGTCCTCCATTTACTGACATATTCCATTTTAGGACGTAGAACCCACAATCACTTTAACACTTTAACACTTTATACATCTACTTTTTATTATTTTAACATTTTAATACTATTAAACAATTCAAATGGACCCACAATTATTCCACTTTAACACTTTAACACATTAATTTATTATTATACCATAAAATGCGAAAAAACCCGTGCCCATACTCCCTCCGTCACTAAATGGAGGACGGAGGGAGTATATGTTTATGAGGCAAAAAATAAAATAATCAATATGAGATAGTAAACACAAAACTTACCCTCTATATTTAAATCACACAAAAACTACCCACTAATTAAAAAGTGGGACAAAAATACCCCTCCTACCTATTTCAGCTTTCTTCCATAAAATAAATCTAATTTAATTTCTCACCTCCTTCGAAAAATTAGAAACGTACATACTCTCTCTCTCTCTCTCTCTCTCTCTCTTGCAAATTGCGGCATTCTCTTCCTCTCTCTTCAGAAAACCGCCGCCGCCACCAGTCGTTCTTGCGCGGTCGTCGTCATTCTTCTTCTACTTTCTTCCCCTCCCATATTCTTCCTTCGTACCAGTCGCACGAAACCATACCAAGAGGTCCTTCCAAGAGGCGCTGAATGGAATAACGTTCAACCACCGCGACGGATCCGGCAGAGACCTTGTCGGAAAGAGGCGACGAAAAGGATAAATTACCCACTGGATAACTCTTCAGAAATCCAGAGGTAACCATTACATTATGCATGTTAATATCGGTTCGAAATTGATTTTTGGTGGTTGGTTTGTGTTCAAACATTTTGGGTTTATGATTTGATTTAGGGTTCATGTTTGAAGATGGTTTATGCCTGATCTTTTGGTTTGAAATTATGCCTAATTTTTGGTGGTTTGTTTATTCAAGCATTTAGGGTTTGTGATTTGGTGTAGGGTGTTTGAAGGGGGTTTATGCCATCTGATTTTTTGGTATGAAATTGTGCCTGATATTGAAGGATTTTTTTTTTCCAAGCAATAGTGTTTGTGTTCCAAATATTGTGTGTTTTAGGGTTCGAATTATTGGGTTTTATCGGTACGTAATTGGTGAAATCATACTAGTTTAGTGTTGGTGTTCCAATTGTTATGTGTTTTCTGATTCGAATTATTGTGCTTTATTGGTACGTAATTGGTTAAATCATACTAATTTAGAGTTTGTGTTCCAATTGTTATTTGTTTTATGGTTCGAATTATTGTGTTTTATTGGTACGTAATTGGTTAAATCATACTAATTTAGAGTTTGTGTTCCAATTGTTGTGTGGTTTGAGGTTTGAATTATTGAGTTTTATTGGTATGAAATTGGTGAAATCATACTAAGTAATGGTTTTGCTTATGAGTTTCGTACAAAATTAGTGTAAATTATTTAAAATCATACATGCTGCTAGCTAATTTAGTACGAAACTAGTGAAAATTGTACTGTTTTTCTTACAAACTGTAGTGCAGTGTGGATAATCTGGAAACAAAATTGCAAGGCTCTTTGGTTGTTTGATATGAATTAATCATTTCTTGTAATTTGTTTATTTTATTTTAGGTTGAGTGGATACACACCCGATACGACACGGAGGGTAGGACGCATAAGAAAATTAACATGCTCCACCATATCGTTTTCCGAGAGGTCGAGTCATCTCAAAACTTTGACACGATCTACTTCAAAGTAGGCAACGCAATGTTGCATTTTTCATACCAAATATTAGTGTGTAAAATATAGTTACAAATTGTAAAGATATTGACGTTGTTAATACTAGTTTTGGTATGACACTTATTGTTTGTAATCATGGTTGAATATGTGTCATTTCAATATGATTATTGGTTCATGTTTCACTAAAAAGTGTTCGCAATAGAACGAAATCCTATCGTAGCACTAGCAAGTAAAACCTAAGTATCGAATCTCAAGAAAAACTTAACAGGGCAATTAATTATGTAGTAAATCCTAATCTAGCCGAAATCTAGGAAAACAAGTAAATAAGATTTTTGGGTTTTTGGTTTTAAATCCTAGACAAATAAAATAAATCAAAGCAATAAATAAAAGCAAATAAATAACTAATCTAAGAACGAGTAAATAAATCTAAGAATTAAACTAAAGTAAAACGATTAATCTACCTAGGCAAGAATCGAAAAGAAAGCGATAAAGAAAGCAACGAAGAAAGCATAAACTACCTTAGACATGATGAATAAAATCTGGAAATTAAAAGGAAAATAAATCTAACTTTGAAAGCTTTAAAAACGAGAGAATTGAAACATGAGAAAAACGAATCTAAACTAGAACTTGAAAATCGAACGAACTAAATTAAACTAAAGAAATTAAACGAAGCAATTAAGAAAACGAATCTAAAACGAAGGAAAGCAATTAAAGCAATTAAACGAAAGCAATAAAAGAACTTACGAAATTTAGACGAAGAACGAAGAACTTGAATTAAATAAAGAAGTCTTGAATTAAATTGCAACAACGAAGAATTCGGATCCGAACAAAGCAAAACTAAACTAGAGTATTTTAGTGCGAAAAACTGAAGCTAAATAATGATAAAAGTTGTCTATAATTCGTGCACAAAGAGGTAATATATATACTAGGTAAAAACCTAGATATAAAAGGAAAAACAGCTGGCCGGAATGTTGGACGGTCGTCCAACGTACGTTGGACGCTCGTCCAACATAGCACTCGCACTTCTCTTCTTTTCTTCTCTGGAAGCTCGTCCAGCGTAAGTGACGCGCTCGTCCAGCGTACTCTGGACGGCCGTCCAGTGCCTTGGACGGTCGTCCAACTCCATGCACGCCCATAGCTTGATTTCTCCTCAATTTCTCGCCTTTTCCGACCCGTTTCCTTTCAATCCTTTCACCTAATGATCCTATAAGAACTAAACTCCAAACAACCATATCATAGCAAAAGACAAACGAAAAAGACACAAACACAATGAAAAGGGACTCGAAAATATGACGAAAATCCTAACATCTAAACACCAATCAAAATCCCCCACACTTAGATCTTTGCTTGTCCTCAAACAATATAAACACACAACTTAGACTCAATCCAAACAATTCAAATCATAGAACATTTAATCACCGGAATCGACAAACTCAAACGAGGTCACTTTAATCCCAAGTTACAACCAACCAATCATCAACAAACTATGTGGCTTATAAACCAATCCAAGCATGAGGAAAAGCAATGATACACACATCACACAAATATCTAGATCACCACAACTTAGATGTCTAGCCTACTTCCCTTTTTTATTCAACACATAAACAACTTCTTCTTCTTCTTCTTCTTCCTTTTTTTTTTTTTTTTTTTTTTTTTTTTTTTTTTAATGAGTGAACGTTTTTGGCACATAATTCACTAGGTTTAATCATCGATGGGTCACATCGTGCCTCCTAGTGCGGTTTCCCGTACCCATTGTCAAGAGGGGTAGAGTACCTACGAACACATTATTCTAATATACATGTGTATCATCTAGGACATAGTTCATGAAATGTGATCATTCGAGAGTCTCTCGAAGCCTTTTCATGTGGTTTCCCATGCTCATTACTCTAGTATTTTCATACGTTACAAGTAAGAGGAGCAGAATCCTATCAACTCTTTATTCAAATAAACACAACTCCTTTTTTTTTTTTTTTTTTTTTCCTAAGGGGAAAGTAAACTAGCAATCCAACATCGCAACAATCTAGATTTATCACTCAACCAAAAATCATTAATCATTTTCCTCAAAACTCAAATCAATTCATGCCCCACAATTCACCGAATCATAATCAATCACAACTCAAGATTAAACCAACCTAATTTATGCTCAAATCAATTCCAACAACTAAATATTCCATCATCGACTCATTCACATCGATCCTAAGTCACATGCTTATAGGCTCAAATTTAAACAAATTCCTAAGTGAGGGAACATGAAGACTCGATCAACTAGACTCAATCAAACCAAACAAGACTCGATCAAGACACAAACACAAACACTTCATGCCAAAAGTTTCAAAGACCCCCCCCCCCCCCCCCCCCACACACACACACACCACACACACACACACTTAAAATCTAGCAATGCCCTCATTGCAAGAAGATAAAATAGAGAAGGGATAGGAGAAACTTATCGCAAGAAGCCAACCAAAACACTTGCAATCCCGAGAGACTCCAAGTAGTACCTACAAAACAACACAAAAAAAAAATAACAAAGCGTAAAATTGCACAAAAATAAAGAGAAAGAAATAAAAGACTCAAAACAAAAATTTAAAAACACAAAGAATGATATGGGTTGAAGAAACCTTGGAATCGTGGATCTTGCCAACGGGGATCATAGGGAGACCAAAAACAAGGGTCGTTCGGGTCCGGTGGAGCAGAGGTAGAGCCAACCGAGAAGTCGGTAAAATGAGTCAAATGACTCTCAATGTGGGACACCCGAGATCCCAACCCCGACACTTGGGTCGACAAAATCATCGAACCGATTAAACACATTCTGTTGGAATTGTGTAAAATCGGTCCTAAAGTCGGTCCAATAAGGTGGAACCTCGGCCTCCATAGCCTGACGAGCCCGGACTCGATCTCTCCGAGTGTAGTAATGGACTAGACGCTCATTATCGTCCGGGACGTGTTGTTGCTCCTCCTCGTCTCCACCATCTTCTTCTTCCTCATTGTGCTCCTCATCGCCTTCTTGCTCCTCATCGTCGCCTCCGACTTCATATTCCTCCTCTTCATCCCCCTACTATTGACTTGGAAGACCGCGTTGGCGATGAGATGCATGATAGGCTATAACAGAGCCTCTCTCCCGAACCGGAACGAACTCGGTCGCCCCTCGTATGAGATGAGCATTAAGAAGCTCATTGAGGGTGATTTCCTCACTTGGGGTTAAACCGGTGCTCTGAGAAATATCGACTCTCAAGTGTCGTGCCAAACCTGTAGCAACATAGCTCAAAGTAGGGTGTGCTCCCTTCTTGTTTTGCACATTAGAAAGTTGAGACCAAATAAATGGAGCCATACACACCCTAATATTGTTAGTAGCACAATGGAGCAAATAAATCTCTAAAGCATTGACTTTACTATGTTCCTTCTTTCCACTAATCATACAAGACAAAAAGCGGTGAAGAATCAATAAAGCATGATCTTTGATAAAAGCACTCGGCACCCCAGAAGTTTTATAGTTCGTAACACCCGTTAAAGCAAACCAAGCATTAGAAACATTGAAATCAGCAGGCACGAACTCAGATAAACCATCACCCATATGAAATCCAAAAGCCTCATGCATAACTCGCCTAGAAATCTCCCACAACTCTCCCCTAAAAGTGGCATACATGCAAAACTCATTCTCTTCGTTACGTTCTAAACGAAAACTAGAACACATCTCTATGCAAAGACTCTCATGACCATCCCAAGCATGTGTAATTAAACGCATAAGGCCTAAACAATTAATATATCCCCTAAGTGTCTCCCAAATAGGCAATCGACGAAGGAAATCCATATTATAGTGCCTAGGAGGGCGAATATCTAAGCCACGTAAACGTATATAAAAGTTCGTGGTTTCATACCTCTCCGTCGGGAATGGGACACGCATACGACGCCCGTACTCGGCTTCGGAATCGGTGGATGGGTGGTAGCCGGGACGGCGATGCAATGGAATACGGCCATCGGTGAGGGGTCGGGCTTCTCCAAGTTCACCACGAGCCATGGGAGTGAGAGGGGTGGAACGGGAATGAGACGGGGTGGATTGATGTCGAAAACGGGCCGGGACGGGCGAAATCCGAATCTGGACAGCACCCTGCGTTGGACGCTCATCCACCGTACCTTGGACGCCCGTCCAAGGTAAATCTGGGCGCTGGGTTAGATTTCTTCGACGGCGGCCGACGGCGACGGTGACTAGGGAAGACGGCGTCGACGGCGGGCGGCTGCGCAGGGCTGCTAGGCTGACGGCGGCTGAAACACGGCGACGAAACGGTGGCAGCAACGGCGGTGAACGGCGGCGGCGGTGGTGGTGGCGGCGACGGATTCCGACGGTGGAAGTTGCTAATGGCGGCGCTTGATTTTGCTGCACTATGGAAAAAGATTGTGAGAAAAAGAGGGAGAAGAAACCTAGGGAGAAATTTGAGTTGGAATCGAATTGGGGGCCCGTCTTGCGTTTGACGGTCGTCCAACGTAAGTTGGACGCCCATCCAGCGCGGCATTCGCTGAAAAATTGAAGACTTAATTACGTTGGACGCTCGTCCAACGTACGTTGGACGCCCGTCCAACGCTGCCTTCGCTGACATTTTGAAAAACTCAAAAATACGTTGGACGGTCGTCCAGCGTGCGTTGGACGCCCGTCCAACGCGGCCCTCGCGAAATTTTGCACCAAGTCGATTCTTTTGCTCCCTCTCGAGGCCGTCCGTGCCATTGTAATCCTTATAACAAGTCCCTGCACAAACACTAAAGAAAAACGAACAAAAATAAAAAGAAAAAGAAAATAAACCCTACTCTACTAAAAATAAAATAGATAAAGTGGGTTGCCTCCCACAAAGCGCTCGTTTAACGTCATTAGCTTGACGTACCAAATACTCAAGAGGAAAGTGGGGGGTCGGAGATGAGAATCGTCTCCACCGTGTGAGGTAATGTTGTCCCTTCGATATACGGCTTCAATCGTTGCCCGTTGACCGAGAAAATGTATCCCGAATCCTCGTTCTTGATTTCCACCGCTCCATGAGGAAAAACTTGCACCACCGTGTATGGACCTCCCCACCTAGACTTAAGCTTACCCGGAAATAGACAAAGACGAGAGTGAAAGAGAAGTA
Source organism: Thymus mandschuricus (assembly GCA_029379335.1). NCBI lineage: Eukaryota > Viridiplantae > Streptophyta > Magnoliopsida > Lamiales > Lamiaceae > Thymus > Thymus mandschuricus. The sequence continues at coordinate 21,839,220 of CM057072.1, forward strand.
CCTTCATTCCGGGTTTGAACTCCTTGTAGGTGATCGCACTATTTTCTACCACACAAAATAGGTATAGTATAAAGAAGTACGAGTATCGTATCCACAGGGATTGTTATACCGAAACCACACACAATACCTCTACTCTAGAATTAAACTGATGTCTAGGCAAATAAGAAATTGAGATTGTGGTATTTATAACTAGGCAAATAAATAAAGAGGCATAAAAGATTATACCCAATTTCAACTTATAAAACAAAATTTTGCTTTGTATGTTAAAAAACACAACTTATACCCATATTTTCAAATTTTGTACCAAAATGCCCTTGCTTTATGCTTTTTACTTTTTGCTTTTTGCTTTTTGACTTTGACCACCAATTCTCTCTCTCTCTCTTTCCGGTAATTTTGGTGTTACAGATCGTACTGTGTTCCATACAAATAAGTACGAAACGTGATTCTTACTGTGTACTTAAGTACACAGTAAGCTTTTCTTCCTTTCGTACTGTGTACTTAAGTACGCAGTAAGATTTTTCTTCCTTTCGTACTGTGTACTTTAGTATATCATGTAAATTGAACAAAAACTTACACAAGACTAGTAATCTTTTTTTGTGTTTCGTACTGTGTACTTAAGTACACAGTAAGCTTTTCTTCCTTTCGTACTGTGTACTTAAGTACGCAGTAAGATTTTCTTCCTTTCGTACTGTGTACTTTAGTATATCATGTAAATTGAACAAAAACTTACACAAGACTAGTAATCTTTTTTTGTGTTTCGTACTGTGTACTTAAGTACACAGTACTGTGTACTTAAGTACACAGTAAGTTTTTATTCCTTTCGTACTGTGAACTTTAGTATATCATGTAAATTGAACAAAAACTTACACAAAACTAATAATCTTTTTTTGTGTTTCGTACTGTGTACTTAAGTACACAGTAAGTTTTTCTTCCTTTCGTACCTGAATCCCCTCTCTCTCTCTCTCAAAAATGGTGGAAGAGTAATGGGGGTGTTAAAGTGAAGGTGGTGCGCTGGAATTCGGGAAGGGACAAGAAAAGGTCGAAATGTATGGGGGTTGTCGGTGAGAAAGCGATTGTTGAAATTTTCGAACAAACAAAACAGAGGAAAGAGAAATTAATACGAGAAGGGCATAAATTTCCTCCCTCCTGTATTCATTTTCACCCTTCAAGAATCTGAACCAAATTCAAGATTCTTCTTTTATTCAAACCAATTTTGCCATGTTCAAATTACTCCATTTAATACAGTCACTCAATTGGGCCGATGGTGACGATGAACATAAAATATTAAACCTCAAAATTTTATGGGTTTTTGGAAATGGACTTGAAACAAGAACGCTTTGTCGAATCCCGGCCAGCTTCCGACGTGGCAGCCGACGGTCTCCCCCTACAATTTTGACGGAGTCAGGTGTAATAACTCCAGGGTCGCCGGGACCAGCTCTGGAGGGCTTTCTCCGGCGGATCGAGGCCGCCGGGACCAGCTTCTTTGTGAAGTTCAACCCGTACGGAGGGAGGATGAGGCGGCGATGGAGGCCAGGCAGCCGGTGGCGCGGTGGGCCTTGAGGATGAGGACCCAAGCGAGCTGCTTGGCGTTCTTGTTCCGGCTGCCGATCGGCGCTGGAGCCTTTCTCGCTGTTGTCGGAGCTCTCCGACTCCATAGCCTTCGGAACCAGAGCAGCCCAGCTAGAGACAGGGCAGTGGACTTCATGAACGAGGCGCTTCACTCTCCTCTCTCTCTCATTGTCGGAGCTTTCCGGTGCGGCTGGAATCAGAGAACCGAGGAGGGAGAGGAAAGTTGCGACAGTGAAGGCTGTTGTGGGTGGCTCGCGGCGGTGCGGCGGCGATGGAGGCCAGGCAGCCGGCGATAGAGAGAGAAAGAGAGAGACGGGTAGAGATAGAAAGAGAGAGAGAGTGAAAGAAATAAAATAGAGAGAGGGAGATGGTTTGTTTGTATCAATAATTCAAATGTGAAAAATAGAAAAGAAATTAAAAAAGTACTCCAAACCTATAAAGTAAGGGCAATCTTGTCCACCGAACCAAAAAACGGGTATTTTTTTGTGTTTTTAACTTCCGAAGCAAAATTTAGTTTTAACACTTAGAAGTGGGTATATCACTATATATTCTCTTTAAATATTTTATTCATTAATAGTATTTGACGTCATCTGTGAGCACAATAAGAATGCCCATGATGGATAGTAGAGCATTCCTCTTTGAAATTTCTAGAGTATTGTATTGATATAATAATTATTAAGATAAAAATATATAGGGAAATATGCAACATAATATTTATTAGATTCATAAGAATCCAATGATTATTGATTATAAATGAAATATCATCATGAGAGATTTAATTTGATATGAGCCATAGAATCAGAACAAATTGAATAAGTTATGATGATTCAAAATCTTGTGATCTAAATTGTACCGAAATATGTCTAAAGTGTTGAATAGATGAGCAAATTAAATAAATATTAAGTTAGTTCATTCAGCCTAATTGAACATATTTATTTTCATATTGGAACTTTACAAATGATGAATGTGACATCCTAATATAGAACTGGACTGATTGTAAATAGGAACAAAAGGAGTATAATGTAGTTTTCTAACTAAGATGTCCACAAAAATAAATTATGAATATGGTAAAAGTGGACATGTTCTTCTGTCAATCTAGAAGATTCAATATATTTTCGTAAGGTATGATTTTGCATTCATAATTCAGATATTACTTTCAAATGAATTCTTTTGTGTCTAAAATTGACTACAGTTGATGAGGTCTTCTGTAATACTCCCCCTGTTTCGTTTAGTTTGATGTGTTTACTGTTGCATACTCCCTCCGTCCCACGGCAATTGTCCACGGGGGGGATATACGTGATGTATATAATAATCAAAGTGGACAATTGTCATGGGACAGAGGGAGTACCTCACTATACATTCAAGTAACGCGTCAAACTGGATGCATCAGAGAGAGTAGTATTTACTTGTTCTTCTCCTTAATTGTTTTTTTAATATGTTCTTATCGACGATAACAAAAGTATTCATGTTTTATGAGCACTAATCTTCAATCTTATTAGCCTCTCTTTAAAAATATTTTGCGTTGTACGCAATGCGATTTCAATGGAGAGATAAAACGTACTTTCACCTTCAAGAGCTTTTTGAGGGATCGTTAATAATAAGACTTTAGCGAGAGCTTAAAGAGTTGTTTTATGTTGTTCAACTATTGTTAGTTATTTCATGCATTAATTTTTATTAACTTCTATAATTTTCAATTTCTATATTTTGTATTATGGTTGGACCATAAGATTTTTCCATTAGTTGCATTACCAAATTAATTATGATCCCACGACATTCGATATATCTTTTGAATTGTAGTTATATAGTATACTTTTATCTTAGATAAAATTATACTATATAACTACAATTCAAAAGATATATCGAATGTCGTGGGATCATAATTAATTTTATCTTAGTCTTTGTTTTTGTCGAGATTCTTTAGATATAATTTCAGTAATTAAATTGATGTCTTCAAAGGAAAGGTACACAATTAGTCTAATGTATCTGGTCTCAAGGTGCATAAGTGGACAATTTTTCTTTAAAGATATTATATTTTTCGAAGACCGTATATATCTATCTTAGCATCTTAGTCTTTGTAACTATACATTCTAATGTGATTGCTCTAACTCGACATGCAAGTTGTATTATAACGCATGGTAACAACAGATTCACCAATTAATAGTATTATAATTTCTAGCATTTTTTTTATATTAAATATGAGGTTATACGTGCAACGCACGTCTTCTCTGCTAGTACTTCTAAAGTTCGTTAACGTGTTTACAAATCATAAACAATAAAATAAATAAAAAAGAATTATGATGACTTTTAAAATAAATACATTGTCACATAATCAATATATATATAATACCGATACGGATCCCGATCCTACGTGGCATCGCGTATGATTTTCTTGAATATTTTCGAATATTCTCATTGATTTGGCTTATTTTATATTTATTCACAATGAATTCTGTCCCACATCGATTTTTTACAAAAACTTAACAATGGATTACCTATATAAATAGATCCATATATTTCCACCAAAATTCATCTTTAATTTGAGAAACTACATAATTAATGTAAAAATCTCAAAAACAAAAATCAAACGATATATAATAGCGTTAAGGATCTCAATCCTACGTGGCAACACATGTGATTTTTTTGAATATTTTCGAATATTCTCTTTAATTTGAGAAACTACATAATTAATGTAAAAATCTCAAAAACAAAAATCAAACGATATATACTAGCGTTAAGGATCTCGATCCTACGTGGCAACACGTATGATTTTTTTGAATATTTTCGAATATTCTCATTGATTTGGCTTATTATATATATTTAATCCAATTATATCACATTAATGAATTATGTACCCCATCGATTTTTTACAAAAACTTAACAATTGATTACCTATATAAATAGATCCATATATTTTCAACAAAATTCATCTTTAATTTGAGAAACTACATAATTAATGTAAAAATCTAAAAAACAAAAATCAAACGATTTTTTATTTATGAAAAATTACCCTAAATTTTTATTACCGCAAGTAGCAGGCTATTTTAAACAATATATTCATATGAATAATTATATATTTCCCTCTAATTATTTATATATTTTTTTATTTTTAAGTATGCTCAATAACATGTGGCTTAAGATTTTAATGGTATATCTACATGAGAATGTAGTTCATTCCTTAAAGTAATTTATTTTATGAGACTATATGAAGCAACAGTAGGTTTTGTGTTAAAAGAACTACAACTAAGATTTTTATTTTTAGTTTAACATTTAACATATTAGTATTTAGTGACCATTTAACGAGTGACCATTTAACGAGTGACCATTTAACATATTAGTATTTAGTGACCATTTTTAGTGAACATTTAACGAGTGACTTGATATATTTTGATATTTTTCTTTTATATTTTGCTTAAAATTAACAATATAGAGTCGAATTTTGGCGTGACTTAGTAAAACTATATAGTTATTTCAGAAATGTTAACCCTAACTATCCCTTTTTATTTGGTCAAAAAGATCCATCTGAAGGGTGCTTTAGTTAAAATAAATTATCTCAAAGACAAGCAAAGATAACGTAAAAAATCATTATATTTTGTTTCGAATATATGAACCACAACTTTGAAATTCTTACCTTTGCATGGATAACCACTTCAATTCAAAAACACAAATTTGAAGACAATATTTTCCCCACCTTTTCCCATGGCATCACAATCGTGATAACATGACCATCTCAAAACAAAATACACATGATCATAGTTTTCTTTTATATGTTAACAATAATTTTTCCCTCATTTAAATTTTTTGGGATGGCTCCCCAAGGACTTACTTTCCTCCTTCTTCTACCTTTTTATTTTTTATCCATAGTAACGTATCCAAAACATAAAAAATATTCAAATCAACCACAGCAGCGACCGCGCCGTTGCCGATCGACGGAAGGTTCTACTTCACAAAGACATTGAAACAGGAGGCGAATGGAGGTAGCTGCGGATCGGAGCCGAATCTGCATTTCAAATGTCATACGTCACCTCCAATATATTCTTTGGGAATTCTTCGTCAATATTGTCGATGGCGAATTTCGCGAAGCAAATACAATACATATACTAGAAGTTTTTATTGGAGATACAAAACTGTGAGATATGATTCGCTCATAGCGGTAGATAAACGACGGCGACTCAGCGAGAGGAGTATGGGAAGATGCTTTCCTATCTCACACCTATCACACTAGCTATGAAATCATTTCTGGAAAAAAATTTATTGGCTCCCGCGATGTTACATGTGTTGGTCTCATAAAGAGTTAATTGGGGGTGTGTGTGTGTGTGGTGGGGGGGATAGCCAACCGTTTTTGATTTTCGTAAACAAATTGTCTTAAGGAACGAGCTAGCTAGTCAAGCAGTCCTTTACAGAGTGAGGCAGATTGATTTATCAAGCTCGTTGTGATCAACAAGCATGATCTATCAAACTGTTAAGTGCGGAATGTGGTGATGAGTTTGTGCTATCAAACTCTTTTATGTAAAACCTTTACAGCCTTATGAAGGAAGGCTGTTGTATGCTAATTAATGTATGAACAGTTAATGATGAGAGAGATAAGATAAAGCAGTAAAGAACACAAGGTTTTTTACGTGTAACTCTCCTACTTTCACGGTAGATCAAGCTAGATCTACGAATCCCTTTACTTTTGGATTCTTCTACTCTCTTATTTATACTGACTGAGTATCAATTTCATACAGCATACAACCTTCGATTTTAATATCGAAATACACTCTACAATCTCAACTTATCTAACTCTAGTCTAAATATGAGAGAGAGTATACAATGAGCTTGATGCAGCAGTAAACGCAACAAGCTTGAGTAGTACAACAATGGTGAAACTCTCGATCTTCAACACTTGGGAAAACTCTTGGAATTTTGAGTGTTGATTGATATGAACGTAGTGAGAGAATTTCTGCAGCGATTTGGCTTGAAAGATCTTGATTTTTCCGTAAGCTCCTCCATTGTATGTGAAGGCTTTATATAGGCATAGTTTTGAAAACTAGCCGTTAGAGACTCTGCAAACTAGCCGTTGGAAAACAGCTTATGTGGCACTAGCCGTTGCAGACGTGACTCAACACTTCACGTGGGACTTCCTAGCTGTCAAGTAATGTGGCAGCTATTGAGGCGGATTGATCTAACTCAATAGATCAAGGGCCTGAGGTAGTATCGACCGCTAGATGGATAAGCTTGAAGTTCTGCCGAGGTACCTGCAAAGAAAGATAACAACGACCTCGCTGGTGTCTAATAGATAAGGCCGTTATAGACATCAACCATAGTCTATTTATGAGAACATGCAGACTTAAGAAAATAAGGGAGTTAGCACAATTCTACCTTAGCTAGATATCATACTATGTTATCTTACTTAGTGATAATTAAGCCTAAGTGTGGTTTTGAAGAACACCATCAAAACTACTGCAGAGGGTTCCCAACAACATGAAATCACACCATGAATACATCGATAATTTTTGCCTATGCCTGCATTGCCTACATTCACCGCTAAAAATTTCATCAAAGATATATAAAGAATAAGGAGTCTTGATAAAAGGACACGTTTGTTGAGAAGGATGAGTTTTTATGGTGCCTTTTCGTTGTGAATCACTCATTAAGGGTTATGTCCATTTATTATTTAAAAAAAACTCAACAATACAATTTCATAATAATTTTGTCATTTATAAAAATTTCAAAATAATAATTTAATTAGAAGTGAAATTACTAAAATACCCTGCGTACTTTACTTTTATATAGTGCTAGAAAGTTCTCCGCGCATGGCGCGGAATTAAGTTTTATACAAATGAATATTCATGTGCTTAGTTGATTTATGATTAAGATAAATCGTAAATTATTTGGCATTCAATATTAATTGAAAATTGCATGTCAACTTAAATGAAACAACGATTTGAAACTATGTCATTTTGATGCGAAAATGTGTTGCTATTTTGTGCACATTCTGCCAGCAATTCTAACCTTAATTGAAAATTTCTTGTTATATATGTGAGAATTTGACCATAGATAATGTATTTCCATTTTCCACAGTCTCCAACAATTCATGTTTGGTGAAATATTTCGATATTTCAACTCTAAATTTAAGAATTTTCCTAATATGATCATGGACGTATCAACCCTATCTATTTAATTAGGAACGCCATCAACCCAACAAAATCACAGGAATCACAAAATTTTACTAATATTGTGAGAACTATTGCTGCATAGGGAAGTCTAATTTTTAAGTGCAAAAATTATGTAAAGATCACATTTGCCATCTTGATGGTTTAGACGAATGAAGAAAACTCATCATAAAATGAGCATATAAAACTTTTAAAATGAAGGGTACAACAACAAAAATTTAAAAAAAGTTCATAGAACTTCACAAAATTCGAGTATGAAATTGGAAATTAAATTAAGTAATATCAACTGAAATTCTAATAATTACTTAATTTTCACACATAATTGGAAGATATTTCAATGAACAAAGAGATCAACAATTGCAAACATCTTACTATTCCTTGCTATAAAAATTCGTGGTCCAATAGTTGGGATTAACGAAGACAACGCCAACAATCACCGTCCGCAAGTGTCAAGATATGTTTTCGAGAAAGCAATGAATTGATCGGTCTCATTTCATTCCCGGCTATGGGAACTTTTGGTGCATGTTTGAGAAGGTCTATTTATTCATTTTATGGGGGGTATATATATAATAGTAGCAGGATGGTTATGAGAGACGTCTGTTGGGTGGTGGCTTTTCGTGGGGTTGAATAAGCACCGTTTGACAACACAAATTAAACCGTAAAATAATCACTATAGATTTTGGGAAGTACACGAGGAAAAAAAAAAAAAAAAAGAGTCAATAGAATTGCAACCTGCATATATTTTGGAATTAAAGGACGTGTTGGTTCACATATGACTTCTAACAGAAATAAAAATTTTAATAAAAAATTCCCAAAATACCCTCCGTACTCTACTTTTATATAATATATAGATATAGATTTATTTAACTATGTATTACTTCAGCAATACACAATTTAATAATTATATTACTTAAAGGAGAACTATGTGAGCTTCTTGTAATAAAGTCAATCTCCTTAATTGTAATATTATGAAGTAGTATATAATCTAGGGTCATGATATAAAAAGAAAGACACAAGATGGACTAAACTAATCCCAGCCATAAGATCTCATCGCGAGGAGAGTGAGCATTTTATTCTCATCATATTCAGTTCTAAAACTTGCAAGAAAGACACAATTCTTTCTTAGGGCATACCTCCAAAATTAATTTAATTGACTAGAAAATCTTTCTTCCAAATCCGCTCAGTTGGTAAAAACTCGTGCTGATAACGTGTTGTAAAGTATCAAAAATACGAGAGAAAGCGAGAGGAAGAAAGGAAAAGAAAACACGGTGAAGAGAATAGGGAAAAACGATGGTTCTCAATATATGTGATGTCAGTTACACTATAGGAGATATATATATGTACATGGGATAAAACCCTAATCCTATCCGCAAGTAATGTCCACTAAATATAAATAAATATATTTATAACAGAGTGAATATTTAACTCGATTGTGAGATTAAATGTCGTAGTATTAATCTTCTTGAGGAGTAGATTAATGTGATATAATTTATGCTCAAATCTAATATATAGCGAATTCATTAAATTATGTAGTGTTTTTGTCCCACATTAGAGAATTAACGTCCTCTAATCTTGTTTAAAAGTAACTAAACAAGTGGGCTTAGTAATAAGTGGGTTAAGTGAATAAAGACGGTCCCTCGCGTGTTTGGACCTGGCCTTGAGTCTCATTAACTTTTGTTTTGGACCAAGGAAGTAAAATGCTAATGGGCCGAGTAGGCAGCCCAACAGTCTCATTAACTTTCGTTTTGGGCCACAAGGAAGTAAAATGCTAATGGGCCGAGTAAGCAGCGTCAACGGTATGATCCAGTTGTTGTAACAACATCCGCGCCGTGCAACATAATGATCTAGCCGTTGTAACCGCCTCCGTGCCAGACGCTGTAACGGCCATTTTATTAACCAATTCGGTGATAACTGTGTAACAACCCACAAATCTCGAGTATAACAACCCGCCTATCTAGGATTGGCGGTTGCAACCGTGCACTACTCCCAGAGCTCCGAGGTCTTGTGGTGCAAAGCCGTTTTATCTTTGGGGACGAATACGTCAAAACTGAGAGCACTACCGGGGCTTATCTCGTCTTGCGGAAGGATCTTTCGTCGACTTGGCTATTCTATTAGTTTTCATTTTATTTCGTTGTATTCAGTTCGTCATTCCGATTTAAGTTATAATCTAATTCGTCCTATTTTGTTTTTTGAATAGTAATTTTAACCCTTGACAAGTTATCACATTGTATCCAGCATTGTACCTGCAACATTGTGGTTAGCGCAACGTAGGATACAGTTCTAAAATTTCCCAACACCAACTTTCTAATGGCATATATATAACCCTGATCTCCCGCCTTTTGACAAAGGACCATTCTCACAATCACAGTCTAATACTTTTGTCATCTCTTTTCGTGATTCGATTCGAATATTACATGGCCATTAATAACCATTCTCAGAAGTTATATACTCTCTTTTAATTCATGCTTTATACGTGCCTGTGTAGCCGCCAACTGCATTATTGTAGGGATTCGAATTAGGGTTAGCCTTGGCTAAAGCTGCTGGTCCCTGCCTCCCATCTCTCTCATACTGCTGCCACATCACCTGCTCTTGCACCAGAAAGTTACGCTTCTTCTCCATCTCCGACATCTGCACATACGCCGGCGGAGGCACGACGAGGGAGGCGGCAAAAGGGTCCGTGTTGGAGGCGCCTCCCTGATCAGCTGACGGAGGCGCCGGCAACGCCAGCATCGCCGGCCTCCCCGCCGACCCTAGGGCAACACTACTCGCACTTCCGGTAGCCATCAACCCGGAGGAAGCCACTGCCTGATTCATTGCCCCTTGTTGGTACATTCCGTCGAGGATCAACGTATCAAACCCTCCGGGAAGAGAAACCTTTTGATTCGATAGGTGGCTGGCCGACTGGACTAACGCCGTCTCCCAATCTCCGGAAGCCGACGACTCTTTGAAGGCCTCCCACGGCTTCGCTTTACTCTCCGGCCCGCCCGCTGTGGCCAGACCGCCGTCAAATAGGGCCAACGCCAGCTTGTCGCCGTGTTCTTGAACGGACGGAGCGTCTTCACCTAAGTTCAAAAGGTCCCCTTCTTCTTGACCACTTCTTTTCACCACCTTTGGCTCCTCTACTTCCACATTCTCTTCTTGAATCTTCTCTTCTACGGGCTCTTCCGGCGGCGGAAGTGCCTTGATCGTGTTCAGATCCTCCTCGGGCTCGGGCTCAGGCTCGGGTTTAGGGTCTGGATCAGGGCTCGGTTTAGGCCTCGCGATCGACCTTTCGTGGATGTAGTCGTCCATCATGTCGAGCCTCTTCTGTGAGATCTTCTCGACTTCGGGGTACTCGGAGGAGCGGGCGATGCCGGCAGTCTTGCACCATGTGTAGAAGGCGTCGAGCTCGTCGTATTGCTTGGAGACGCGGGAGAAGATGTCGTGCACTTTGACCATTTCGGGAATGTCGAGCTCCATGAAACGTTCGATCAAGATGGCCATTATCTCGGTTATGTCGTAGCATAGCTGAAAACTTTCCTTCACGATTGGGTATAGAGCCACGCTCACTATCCTGTGCTCCCTTGCAGCTCCTGCTTAGTTAATTTCGTATTATATCAAAAGTGTATAATTTATAGCACTTCGATGATCATTCTAAACTCAAAGAGTAATGTTTCCCTACCCACCGTCAAAATTGTTAATGTGTCCACATATGACGTAACATATTATTGATGAGTAAAATAACCTATTTAGAAGAGAAAACCCTAATCCTGACACATCAGCGGTGAATACGTTAAACGTGTCCACAGTGGGTAGTGAGAATTTCTCTAAACCTAATCTTTACTTCACTTTTCTCATACAAGTATCAAGGCAATGATATTTTTAACTTAACATTTCATAACCATTCGACAACTTGATAATGATGTGTCGAGTGCCGAAATCCCTCCACTGCATTTTATGATGTTTTTTTACACTTATTGATGGTTGTCATGCGATAATTTTTTTTCTTTTTCTAAAACCAACTTTTTATTTCTAAAAACACATAACAATCATCATTCATTACCATAGAAGACAAAATAAGAGAGGCTCTCAATTGATCAATGGATTGGATACCATCGGTTGCATTTATGTATTACATCTATTATTATATTGACGGATGATTATTACTCCCTCTGTCTTACTGATAAAGAGACTTTTTTCTTTTTGGGACGTCCCACTGATATACAGAACTTTAATTCCCGTATCGAGAAAAAAAGTCCCTATCCCAATAGGACGGAGGGAGTATGTGTTAAAAGAATATTTTTTTAAACTAGCATTTTTACTTATAACTAGCTATAATGTGAAAAATGTCTTTAACAAGTAACAACAATCAAAGATTTCAATGTAATAAAAAGTGCTATGGAGGATTAGATTTGCAACACCAACACCTTGACACACATGCTTTTTATTTTTTTTTCCTTTCTTTCCTTCCTTTTTTGTAGGAGTGTAGAATTTTTATGTTAAATAAATGCATCAACATGTAACATTCATAACTATGTTGAGTTTGCTTAATTACTCTTAGTACGTATTATTCCTCAAATGTTAAAATCAAATGTAGAAAGTCATTATTAGCAACGCTGGTGTCACACGAGATTTTCTACTCCTAGGTCCTCTATTGAGAAGCTTATAAACTCTAAGTGCTTATAAAATGTTTCGACAACTTATAAGCTCTTAGATTTAAGAGCTTATAAATCGTCAAAGTGTTTGGTAAAAAAAACTTATAAGTTCAAAACAATTTAGAATTCAAAAATGAAAAGAATTTGAAAAAATAACTTTTTTTGGGAATATAATTAAATGGAAGTGTATTTAACAGAAATATAAAAATAATAAAAAGTTATACAATTAAAAATATTCAATTTTAAAAAAATATGTTGGGGTGGAGGAACTTATATTTAGAGCTTATAAGCTCTTTAGGAGCTTATTTTGCCAAACACTTCAAATGTACTTATAGACAGTCTCACATCTTATAAGCAGTCCAGCAGTGCTTATAAGCTTAGCCATACACCCCCTAAATCTTGAACACGATTTTATTTTGCATTTTGATAATATATTACTCCCTCCGTCCCATTCATAAAGGGATGCATTCTATTTTGTTCATCCCACACATATAAGGATATTACCTTAAATAACAAAATTTTAACCCACTAAAACCCATTCACAATACATTATTCACCACTATCACTCTCGTCTTAATTCTTGCGCTGAAAAAAAGTTATCCATTTATTAGTGAGACGGGGGAAGTATATTAAATTAATGTGTTAATGTGTTAAAGTTTAAAACATAATATTTGTGGTTCCATTTAATATTTTTAATGGTATTAAATTGTTAAAGTGTTAAAACGTAGAGTGATAAAATTTGTTAAACAGATTGTGGGACATACGTCTCAGAACAGAAAGACTTTGTTAAGGGGCGGTCATATATAGTAATAATATCATTAAATAGAGGACAAAGGAAGTACATAAATATCCGACACTCCGCGACATTTTTCATTTGGTCGAGTTTATGTCAAATGTTAGTTTGTGTCAAATATTGATTAATGTCGTAAAAATTAATTATGAAAATTTAGGGAAAAAAATCAAGAAATTCACACGTGATGTCAAGTAGGATCGGAATAACGCTATTATATATATATATATATATATATATATATATATATATATATATATATATGGAATGGTTCGTGTGCAAATAAATCCTGGCGTACTAAAATGCGAAAGATGCTTAAAACTATATAAATTCATGCTTAAATCAGTATATATTTATGCTTACAACGCCATTATGCTTTTTAATGTACAAATTCATACTTAAACCTAGTAATGCTTATAATACCTTATAATCATGATTAAATCAATTACAGTCATATATAAAATTAAGATGAATGGTTCAGATCTATTCTTATTTCTCACACCAGGACTTATTTCTTTATGATCCATCATATATATATTTTGATATTGATGTTAGATTAAAATTAAAATTCTAGATTATTTATAGTGTGTAATTAAGGTTATGTGTAGCGTTTACCTGCAGGCTTGCAATGTAAGAACCTGTCCATAAGTTGCATGAAATGGTTAATCCTCGAAAATATCCTATCATTCTTCATATCACGTAGAGGCGTCTCCCTCGGCACAATGGCGCCGCCGCCGCCGCCGCCTCTGACCTCAATTTGGCGCACGTAGCCGCCGTGCTTCCCTCTCTTCCCCTGCATCCGGAACTCGAGCTGTTCGTCTAAATAGAGCGCGTAGGTGCGGACGAATGCCGAGTAGTCCCACGACCCAGCCCGGCCGGACCGGTCCCGGAAATCGCACAAGTTTAAGAGGCGGGTCCCGCGCCTCGTCGCGAAGAAGATCTCCTGCTCGTAGGCGGGGTCGCCCTCCGCTAGGAGGCGCTGGACCAGCATCAGGGCCTTGAGGGCCACCACCCAGTTACTGGTGCGGCTCAGCCGCCTCGAGATGGTGCTGACGCACGCGCTCACGAACGTGCGCGAGTACGCCGTGAGGTTGAGGATCTCGCGCACGTGGCGCTCGTCGGGAGGGTACTCCTCATGGCGCGTGGCCTTCACGATGGCCACGTCGAGGTCGGAGAGGGACGCGCTGCTGCCGACCTTGGCCAGCCCGATGCTGGTCTGGTCTTTCACTGCCCCGATGGCTTTCCTTAGCTTGCTTGGACCCATTTTTTTTATTTTTATTTTTTTAATTTTTAATTTTTGATTTTTTTTAATTGATGGATATATTGTAAATTCTGCCAACCTAACAAAAATATCATATGCATTTCAAGATTTTATGAATTAATTAATATGCATGTTTTTGTCCAGAAATAAAATGAAGGGAGTACCTGAGGCTGGCAATTCGAGGTTTTGTTATTTTTCTTGTGATATTTTAGGGGAGTTAAATCTTTGATGCTTTTTCAGAAGAGAAGAAAATGATAATTTCTTCTCTTTTGGAGTTTTGCCTGTCCACCCCCTCTGAAATTCATGTTTTGCGTAGGGGATGATGTTGAAATAACAAAGATCATAGATTCTACCATGAAATACGGGGAGGTAATGGTTTGTAATTAATCGTCGAAGGTGTTACATATGTGGTAGAGATGCAAATAATGATTTACGGCTGATTAATGAAAACATTAACTAATAAATTTAGAAGTTTTTATAATAACTAGACGAGATTAAATGCGATGCATGTATAATCTTTTTACACATATAATATTTTATTTTAAATGTAATTAGTTTTGTTATAAATATTAATATGGTCAAGATAAATAAAAAATCATTATAAGTTGTAATTGAAATTGTATAACTCACGCCAAGTGTCTAAATATTGTGTTAAGCAGTAGAACTCAGAAATGTAACATAATAAGAGACACAAAAGTGGTAACCCAGTTCGATGATAAACACACCTATGTCTGGAGGGAACTATCCCAAAAAAATGATCCACTATCAAGAGTATAAGGGTTACATGACTAATGAACGTTAGACTCTCTACACGTTCACTCCTCACCCAACTCTACCCTTCGCAAGTAGACTCGCGGTAGACTCAACCCTAGTCTACCCACAAAAACAACTCTTCACTGCGATGAAAAGAAAACCCCAACTTGAGTTCAAGCAACTCAAGATAACAGAAACACTCACCAACTATTCTACCCAAGAACGGATGAATACAGTAAATAACTATGAGAACGTAATAGTACGTAAACACAGTATAAACTAAATCAAACTCTCAAAGTATGAACTCCCTCGATGCGCGCAGCGGCTCTTAGAATGTCTTCACGTATATATACTCGATCCGATCTGTAGAAACCCTAAGATAACTTCCAAGATATCTCTAGGATATTTCCTTATCTTCAACCATCAAGATCTCATATGCATGGAAATAAATCTTCGCGTGTGCTATATATATAGATAAGGAAAAATAAATTCCTTATCCTATAAATATAATAATCACCTCGCGTACATAAAATATGCCACATGGACATATACTCACATGCATGCAACACAATCTCCCCTTGGCATTTATGCCATGCATGCATCTCCCCCTTTGCTACGAACACATCCCAATTAATTAATACAAGAAGAGTAGGCAAGGAGAGCACCCAAAATACCAATACTCTCTTATATAGTGTAAAATACTCCCCCTTAATTCAAGCACTCTGCTCTTAAGTAAATAGTAGATGTTGGTCCCGGATTGATAAGTAGTAGATGTTGGTCCCGGATTGATAAGTAGATTGCACGTAGAGCGGGGGGGGGGGGGGGGGGGGGGGGGTGAATACGTGCAATAGAAGTTTTTCAACTTCTTTTCAACTTATCTCAGAGTGGCAAGATGCGAGTCGCTTCAAAACTTAAGACCTAGCCGTAAGCTTGATCCTTAGTGTAAAGCCTAACTCTGGACCTAAGCTTAAGCTTGATCACAGAGTGACTCGCTTGCAGATGCGAAATTTAGTGAGCTAATATTTCCTAAGTAATTGAAAACTTCGTTTTGAGTTTGTTTAAATGCTTGGGCAATATGATAAACAAAGTAAGTAAAGTATTGAAAGCTTAAGAACAGAAAATACAACACCAGGGATTATAGTGGTTCGGTGGTAAAACACCTACGTCCACTTTGTTGCACGCTGCAACAGTTTCTTTTCACTTAAGAAACTTTGAGGATTACGGGTTCCTCCAAAACCTGAACTGGATCGAGCTTCACTTGCTTGGATCCGAAACAAACGACGAGGAGATTACGGGTTCTCCATAAAACCTAGCTAAGATCGAGTTCTACACAATCGATGAAGGTGTAAGCTTGGATCTACACTCTACGATCGAGGTTTCTACTATCGATGAAAGTAGAACCTTAGATCTTACAACAACCTAAAAACACAAACTTCTAACACTTTTGACAGAAACAAGGGTTTAGGGTTTGGTTTGGAAACACTCTATTTGAAGAACTCTTTACAGTGAATGCAAAGGGGTAGAGTTCTTCTCTAGGCTTGGATATATGAGTGGGCTTAGATTCTAGAGAGTGAAGGTTGCAGAGACAAGCTTCGGTAGTGCTGAAGCTTGGAGAACACTAAAACAAAAACTCGAAAGATTGCTGGAAGGTTTGAGTGCTTGTTTGCTCTGTTGCGCTGAAATCTCAGGTAGTGTTCTCTTTCTTCTCGTCTCTGGCCTCCACTATTTATAGTGTGGGAAGTGGACTGGAGCCGTTGAAGGTTGGTGGCTTTGTCCCTCCACACTCGACAATACTTTGCTTTTGACCTGCAGCTTTTCAGACGCGCGCTTGTCTTCTTTCCAAAAATGGCTAAAAGCCAAGCACAACAGTAACTGGAGCATCCAGTACTGTAGCGGAGGCTCTGCTAGTCTGGTGGTCAACTCCCGTGCTCCATTCTTCTTGTGACACGTGGAGATCTGCAATTAATGCCTTGATTTTCACTTGTCTTGAGTTTGAACAGGGCGGGAATTTTGAACTGTCGCTTTCAAGCATGTTGGAAGTGGCTCGCTTCGCTTTAGTTCTTTGAGCATCCGCTTTAGCGTAGTTGGGTTGACTCGCTTTGACTTTACTGGATTCGCTCGCTTCGCTTCACCCGGTAGACTCGCTTCGCTTCGATACACACTCAAGCGAGTGGTCTTCTCGCTTCGCTTGAAAAACTACAATTTAACCTTAAGCGACTAAAGCAAAAAATAAGTCATCCTAACATTATAGGCTTGAAAAATTCTATCCTATCTAATCAAAATAGGGTCGCTTGGGAATAGGATTTACATAGAGGGTTTTGGGATCTAATAAAAAACACATAATATATTTTATTCAAGCATCCTGTTAAGTTCCCCCTTAACACATGTATCCTTAACAATTCCCAACAGTAGAGCACACCCATACTAGAATACTTTACGACAGAGCAGAACTCACTGAAGCACATTGCCGGTAACACAACAAGTAATTAACAAAGATAACTAAGTTTACAGCCCAACTGTCATCATTATGAAGTTAAGCAGGCAATAGAAGTTTTTCAACTTCTTTTCAACTTATCTCAGAGTGGCAAGATGCGAGTCGCTTCAAAACTTAAGACCTAGCCGTAAGCTTGATCCTTAGTGTAAAGCCTAACTCTGGACCTAAGCTTAAGCTTGATCACAGAGTGACTCGCTTGCAGATGCGAAATTTAGTGAGCTAATATTTCCTAAGTAATTGAAAACTTCGTTTTGAGTTTGTTTAAATGCTTGGGCAATATGATAAACAAAGTAAGTAAAGTATTGAAAGCTTAAGAACAGAAAATACAACACCAGGGATTATAGTGGTTCGGTGGTAAAACACCTACGTCCACTTTGTTGCACGCTGCAACAGTTTCTTTTCACTTAAGAAACTTTGAGGATTACGGGTTCCTCCAAAACCTGAACTGGATCGAGCTTCACTTGCTTGGATCCGAAACAAACGACGAGGAGATTACGGGTTCTCCATAAAACCTAGCTAAGATCGAGTTCTACACAATCGATGAAGGTGTAAGCTTGGATCTACACTCTACGATCGAGGTTTCTACTATCGATGAAAGTAGAACCTTAGATCTTACAACAACCTAAAAACACAAACTTCTAACACTTTTGACAGAAACAAGGGTTTAGGGTTTGGTTTGGAAACACTCTATTTGAAGAACTCTTTACAGTGAATGCAAAGGGGTAGAGTTCTTCTCTAGGCTTGGATATATGAGTGGGCTTAGATTCTAGAGAGTGAAGGTTGCAGAGACAAGCTTCGGTAGTGCTGAAGCTTGGAGAACACTAAAACAAAAACTCGAAAGATTGCTGGAAGGTTTGAGTGCTTGTTTGCTCTGTTGCGCTGAAATCTCAGGTAGTGTTCTCTTTCTTCTCGTCTCTGGCCTCCACTATTTATAGTGTGGGAAGTGGACTGGAGCCGTTGAAGGTTGGTGGCTTTGTCCCTCCACACTCGACAATACTTTGCTTTTGACCTGCAGCTTTTCAGACGCGCGCTTGTCTTCTTTCCAAAAATGGCTAAAAGCCAAGCACAACAGTAACTGGAGCATCCAGTACTGTAGCGGAGGCTCTGCTAGTCTGGTGGTCAACTCCCGTGCTCCATTCTTCTTGTGACACGTGGAGATCTGCAATTAATGCCTTGATTTTCACTTGTCTTGAGTTTGAACAGGGCGGGAATTTTGAACTGTCGCTTTCAAGCATGTTGGAAGTGGCTCGCTTCGCTTTAGTTCTTTGAGCATCCGCTTTAGCGTAGTTGGGTTGACTCGCTTTGACTTTACTGGATTCGCTCGCTTCGCTTCACCCGGTAGACTCGCTTCGCTTCGATACACACTCAAGCGAGTGGTCTTCTCGCTTCGCTTGAAAAACTACAATTTAACCTTAAGCGACTAAAGCAAAAAATAAGTCATCCTAACATTATAGGCTTGAAAAATTCTATCCTATCTAATCAAAATAGGGTCGCTTGGGAATAGGATTTACATAGAGGGTTTTGGGATCTAATAAAAAACACATAATATATTTTATTCAAGCATCCTGTTAAGTTCCCCCTTAACACATGTATCCTTAACAATTCCCAACAGTAGAGCACACCCATACTAGAATACTTTACGACAGAGAAGAACTCACTGAAGCACATTGCCGGTAACACAACAAGTAATTAACAAAGATAACTAAGTTTACAGCCCAACTGTCATCATTATGAAGTTAAGCAGGCAATAGAAGTTTTTCAACTTCTTTTCAACTTATCTCAGAGTGGCAAGATGCGAGTCGCTTCAAAACTTAAGACCTAGCCGTAAGCTTGATCCTTAGTGTAAAGCCTAACTCTGGACCTAAGCTTAAGCTTGATCACAGAGTGACTCGCTTGCATATGCGAAATTTAGTGAGCTAATATTTCCTAAGTAATTGAAATCTTCGTTTTGAGTTTGTTTAAATGCTTGGGCAATATGATAAACAAAGTAAGTAACGTATTGAAAGCTTAAGAACAGAAAATACAACACCAGGGATTATAGTGGTTCGGTGGTAAAACACCTACGTCCACTTTGTTGCACGCTGCAACAGTTTCTTTTCACTTAAGAAACTTTGAGGATTACGGGTTCCTCCAAAACCTGAACTGGATCGAGCTTCACTTGCTTGGATCCGAAACAAACGACGAGGAGATTACGGGTTCTCCATAAAACCTAGCTAAGATCGAGTTCTACACAATCGATGAAGGTGTAAGCTTGGATCTACACTCTACGATCGAGGTTTCTACTATCGATGAAAGTAGAACCTTAGATCTTACAACAACCTAAAAACACAAACTTCTAACACTTTTGACAGAAACAAGGGTTTAGGGTTTGGTTTGGAAACACTCTATTTGAAGAACTCTTTACAGTGAATGCAAAGGGGTAGAGTTCTTCTCTAGGCTTGGATATATGAGTGGGCTTAGATTCTAGAGAGTGAAGGTTGCAGAGACAAGCTTCGGTAGTGCTGAAGCTTGGAGAACACTAAAACAAAAACTCGAAAGATTGCTGGAAGGTTTGAGTGTTTGTTTGCTCTGTTGCGCTGAAATCTCAGGTAGTGTTCTCTTTCTTCTCGTCTCTGGCCTCCACTATTTATAGTGTGGGAAGTGGACTGGAGCCGTTGAAGGTTGGTGGCTTTGTCCCTCCACACTCGACAATACTTTGCTTTTGACCTGCAGCTTTTCAGACGCGCGCTTGTCTTCTTTCCAAAAATGGCTAAAAGCCAAGCACAACAGTAACTGGAGCATCCAGTACTGTAGCGGAGGCTCTGCTAGTCTGGTGGTAAACTCCCGTGCTCCATTCTTCTTGTGACACGTGGAGATCTGCAATTAATGCCTTGATTTTCACTTGTCTTGAGTTTGAACAGGGCGGGAATTTTGAACTGTCGCTTTCAAGCATGTTGGAAGTGGCTCGCTTCGCTTTAGTTCTTTGAGCATCCGCTTTAGCGTAGTTGGGTTGACTCGCTTTGACTTTACTGGATTCGCTCGCTTCGCTTCACCCGGTAGACTCGCTTCGCTTCGATACACACTCAAGCGAGTGGTCTTCTCGCTTCGCTTGAAAAACTACAATTTAACCTTAAGCGACTAAAGCAAAAAATAAGTCATCCTAACATTATAGGCTTGAAAAATTCTATCCTATCTAATCAAAATAGGGTCGCTTGGGAATAGGATTTACATAGAGGGTTTTGGGATCTAATAAAAAACACATAATATATTTTATTCAAGCATCCTGTTAAGTTCCCCCTTAACACATGTATCCTTAACAATTCCCAACAGTAGAGCACACCCATACTAGAATACTTTACGACAGAGCAGAACTCACTGAAGCACATTGCCGGTAACACAACAAGTAATTAACAAAGATAACTAAGTTTACAGCCCAACTGTCATCATTATGAAGTTAAGCAGGCAAACTGCATATCATACCTACTTACTATTACATGCCAAAAAATCTTTCGTCCAGCCGCACAAATACCATATCCCAAATGAAACATTGTTTTAACCGATCACCAAAAAACATGATAAAAAGAGTGAGAAAAACACACACACCACTGTTTTCTCCCCCTTGATTTCATGCAGAAATGCCAGTCATGTCCCCCTGGAGGTGTACCACCGACTGCCAACATAAGGGCTTCCAGTTCGGCCTTCTTTTCCTCCAAGAATTTTAAATGCTCACACACATAGTCATATTCAAGGGAGATGCCCTTGAAAATGAGTATTGCGACCTCAGCAGGAATGCTCTAGGGCACCGGACCAAAATTGTACTGGTGATTAGCATCACGAGGTACAAAAAAGGGTGCATGAGAGGAAGATGAAGGTCTTGGAGACTTTGGGAGCTCTGGAACAGGGGATGGAGAAGAGCCTGTAAGCGTCTTGTTAACGATCATGAAGGCTGCAGGGGGTTCCGTTGAATCCTCTAGAAGATCCATCTAAACCTGTTTGGACAAGTAGGGAAACAAGAATCTAGGAAAGCAAATTACCTTTGGAGTGAAGGTCTTCTCTGCGTGTTCACGAAGTGCATCAAACACCAGCTGACCAAAAGAAATGGGCTTCCCCAGTCCTATCTTGTATAACAAAGTACCAAGAGACAGAGATACATAGGTTTTATGTGATGTAGGAACCCAATTCCACCTAGCAATGTGGTACAATGCCTTGTGCTTGCTTGTCATAGCAGAAGCACATAATTTGTCATTAAGAGGCCATGTTGCATCCTTCTTGCCAGTGAGACCTGCAGCTACCTCATCTGGATCTAATTCCACATTTTCTACAACCACAGTCTCACCACGGATAAACTGATCAATCAATGCAGGGGAAAAATAGAAAAAAATTTCCCCCTCACAAAGTTCTTATGATAATTAAGGGACTTAATGTCAAACATACTAAGGTTGAGATCAGAGTAAAATTCAAGTATCACATCCATAATTAGTGGGAAAGAAGCAGATAAGGTATTCATCAATTGGGAAGAACTAATGCAATCAAACACTCCTGCTCTTTTCAGATCAAAGGGCGTTGCAGGTTTATTAATAATCACATTCTTGTTCTGATTTATCTCCCAGAATTTTGCGAATGAAGCATGGCGAAAAATCGGCATAAACACATATCCAGTGGGGGTAGAAGGAGAGGTACCTTGCTGATTGAATGAGGAAGCAGGAATAGAGTGTTCCTCTTCTGAATCACAGCCCAATTCATTCTCGAAATCACACCCAAAATCCTGATCTACAACTGACTGCTTTGATTTTGAAGTGGAAGTAGAGGATAGCTTCTTCTTCTTTGTTGATTTAGGTGGAGATGAATTAATTTCGCTTAATAGCAGGGGTAGGAGCCTTGCCTCTTCCACTATGAGATCGAGTCTTTCGACCGACGCCAACGAAGGGCGGCGATGTCTTGTTCTTCCATGCCACTTGCTTGATCTTCATTTTCCGTTGAGGAGAAGGAGCTGAAACTGCCGAATCCGAAACCCTAGATGTGGTTTTAGCAGAGAGTGTAGGGGCAGATTTCTCGAAAGAGAACAGAGGTTCGAGAACTTCGTCCGTGACCGAGTCTTTCTGAAGCGACTAGGTTCCTTCAGTAGTATTTTGAGCTTAAGTGATACGCCTCAAGATCGAGACGTATCGATAAACGGCACTCTTCGAGTGAGGCCAAACTCCAAAGGTAGAAACGCAGAGACGAAGAAGGGGAAAAGCTCCAATTTCATTCACGATAAAAGACGGCTACAATACAACGAACATTAAATAGTTTGGACACCCTAAAACCTAATGGACCTAGACATTCTAATTGGGCTTCTAACCTCGGCCCAACTACAATACTACAATTAAATAACATAATATAAAATGCTAGCAAATAAACATACGTTCTCGACTAATATCTTGACTATTTCTTGATCGTATCAACTCTTCCGCCCTTCAAATCCACCTTGTCCTCAAGGTGGAGATTCCAAAATATCCTTATAAACTTCCTCGAGTGCATAGAGGCTAAAAATGACCCCTCGTTGGAAAATTCCAAGCAAAACATATTTCCACCAATGGCCCAACATATCCTTTGTGCCTAGAAAAATTACCAGTGCTTGGGCCTCTGTATCTAATGGGTTGGGACAGAATTTAATCTCCAATTGTTGATCCACTTGTGTGCTACGGGAAAACACTTTAGTGAGGGGAAAAAGCAGTGGAGGGGGCGGAGGCAGCGGCTGGAAATGGAAGTTTGGGGTTGGAGTAACTTTAGGGGATGGAGGCAGCGGCGCCGGCGATGGATCATTACCGAAGAGCTCGACGGGGAGCAGTAAGCCGTCGACGGAGAATATGAAGAGTGGAGTTGAGTCGAGCACGGTGGAGGCGATCCTCGACGAGTCAGCTCCGGTGTCGAGGTCGTACTTTCCGGCGCCATTAGTGGCGAGGGTAGTTATCCTCCCCTTCGTCTGTTTTTGAGATCCGACCGGGACATGGGTGGCGAGGGCGTGGTTCTGGAGGAGCGACGCCATCTCCGCATTCGAGAGCTTGCTCAGATCTGGAGCGTTGGCGTCCTTGAACGTCTCGTCGTTAGGGGCGAAGATGGTCAAACCCTTATCAATGGTGGGGGAGTGGAACGGCGGAGGGGCGGCGGAGAAGGAGGTGGAGGCCGCGGCGGAGGTGGTGGCGGCGGCTAGGGAGGTGGAGGCCGCGGCGGAGGTGACGTCGAAGGAGAGGAGGTGGATGCCGGAGTTGGAGGAGCCACGGCGCTGGACTGGGGCGGTGGGGAGGCGGCGCTGCTGGGGAGCCGAGGAGCTTCCGCCGGAGCGGAACGCCGGAGAGGATGCTGGGGCAGGAGATGGAGATGTGGAGAGCAGATCTGTGAATTTGGAATCAACCAATTGCATACATGCTTTGATGGTTGAATTAGTTGCTGTGAATTGGCTCTCCAAATGGGTACGAAGGGAATTGAGAGCTTCAAGGATTTCTGAGTTAGACATGGAGGCACACACACTTTTTTTTTTTTTTTTTGGAATCTATTGGCTGAAGAGGAACAGAGACAACTTCGAGTGTGCCAAACTCCAAAGAAGAAGAGGATCGAGAGGAAGACAATGAAAGCACCAGTGATACGCCTCAAGATCGAGACGTATCGATAAACGGCACTCTTCGAGTGAGGCCAAACTCCAAAGGTAGAAACGCAGAGACGAAGAAGGGGAAAAGCTCCAATTTCATTCACGATAAAAGACGGCTACAATACAACGAACATTAAATAGTTTGGACACCCTAAAACCTAATGGACCTAGACATTCTAATTGGGCTTCTAACCTCGGCCCAACTACAATACTACAATTAAATAACATAATATAAAATGCTAGCAAATAAACATACGTTCTCGACTAATATCTTGACTATTTCTTGATCGTATCATTAAGGCAATGGGGTGGAAGGATCTGGGAGTTTTTATATCCTCGTGCCAGGTCAGGTACATTATCTTCAGGGCTTGTTGAGCCAACAGACTCTGGAGGTCGATCTCATCAGAGATAGTATAGAACGCCATGAATTCAGCAGATAGAGGATGGAGGAAAACAAAAAACCCTTGAGGTATAATTTGCGAATGTGACTTGCAGAAGAACAAATGAGAGACTCTGCAAATTCTTGAAGTGACGGTTCAAATCCCCTCACACAATATAATAATGGAAAAGTGGCGCGCTAAGAAAAAAGTTACGTGGCTTACTCTCCAAATCCACGTCACTCATAACATAATGAAGTACCACATAAGAACCAAGAAATCAGTCAGACCCACAATAATAAGTATGAAATAAAATAAATATAGTCTGAAGAGATCCGTCTATGCACATACCCAACGAGCCTCTCAAGGATTCACATCGTTCTCCATCTAACGGTTTTGTGAATATATGAGCCACCTGAACTCTGGTAGAAACATGTTGAAGAGTCAATGACTTGCTTTCCACCAAGTCCTTGATGAAGTGATGTCTGATATCTATATGTTTGGCCTTCGAATGACTCACATGATTCTTTGATAGATTTATTGCACCTTGGTTGTCACAGAATAAGAGATACTATATTTCTTTGATTCCATAATTATTCAACATTTTTGTCATCCATATCAACTGTGTACAAGCACTTCCTGCTGCAATGTACAATGCCTCGGTAGAGGAGAGTGATTGATAGCACTATTTTCAACCACACAAAATAGGTATAGTAAAGAATAAGTACGAGTATCGTATCCACAGGGACTGACAAATCGAAATCATACAAAGTACCTCTACTCTAGAATTAAACTGATGTTTAGGCAAAAATAAATTAAGATCGTGGTTTTCTAAAATCCTAAGCAAATAAAATAAACAAATTAAAGAACGCAAATAAGTAAACAAATAAGCAGGCAAATAAAACGAGAAAAATCAATTAAGAAACAAATGTTGATTCTAGGGAAGTCTATCTAATCAATCTACACAAGTAACAATTAACATAATTAACCAATTTAATCCAACCTAGATCTGACACATGAAATTAATCTAACACTCCGGCTAAGCCAGTATAGATTGTCACTCAATAAAATCCTAATCTCCTCTCGGTCTCATAGAAATTAAATCAAGTGCAAAACAGATCAAGTATCGATAGATATAATCAACAAGGTTCAGCTACGACACCTATATCAACTATATGCAAGACCTATGATAATCTAACTTCGGCTAAGACAATTAAATCATCACACCATGTATTCATGAGATCCATTATGCAATTATCCGGCTAAGGCATAAAAACATAACTAAGCATACACAACTAATGGCTAGTTAATCATGCATGAAAATAAGCACCATGAAACATACATCTAAATTGACAAGCTAATTGTAATTAAAAGAACTCACATAGATTCAATTAAACATACAGACCCTAAAATCAACTAAAGAAATTTAGCTAGACATAATTAAAAGAAAGGTAGAAGAAAGAATAAACATAATTAAAAGCATAAAGTAAAAAGAAAAAGAGATAGAAAAACTCTTGAATCTTGATGAATCTTCAATCTTCAATTGTCTTCCAAGAAATACATGAATTAAATCTAGATCTAAAATATAAAAGTGTAAAGAAAATAATGAAAACTAATCTAAGATAGGTTGGGGACTAAAGAGATCTCACTTACAATGATAAGTTTAGAGGTATTTCTAGGGGAGAAGTTTACATCTAAAACCTAAGTGGAAAAGGAAACAAATAAGGAATAAAATATTGCAAAAATAAGGTTTCCGGAAGGTTTGACTTAGCCGTTGACTCGGCCGTTGACTCGGTCGAGCAAACGGTCGAGCCGAGCTTCTGTATGATTGACTCGACCAGTTGCTCGGTCGAGCACTGGGTCGAGTCAGTTTGCCCGTTTGCGCGTCTTTCTTGTTTCGGCGTATCTTTCTCATCCGAACTCCGAATTGACCTCCGTTTTCGCCTACATGCTCCTATCGAACCCCTATTCAATGCTATGCATCCAATATTCCAAAAAACTCTTCAATAAAATCGTGAGAAGTCAGAACATGGGATCAATACATCATCATCTTCCTTGGTTTCGTCATCTCTTATCTTGTCTTGGGTTTTATCCACTAAAAAGCCCTAAAAACACTCAAAACAACCCAAAAGCGTAATCTAGCTTGAAATAACGTAAATAATACAAAACATGAGCTAAACTATCAAAATAAGACAACAAAAAGATTATTAAACACTTAGATAACATGGTAAAAAATACACCCTATCAAAATCCCCCAAACTTAAACATTGTTCGTCCCGATCAATAACAAAATAAACAAAGCAATCAACATAAGAATTGAATTATGTAGCCTCATAGATTTTCAAAAGTAAATCCTAAGATCAAATTTATACAAGCAACCTCAAAACTCCACTACACAAAATATACAACAAACTCAAGTCATGATCATAAATTGGGAAATCCTCTCACAACATGTGAAGATAGAATATAAGTGATCTCTCAACACTTTCAATGAATAAGATGTGAAATATAATGCACATCAAGGGATCACTCAATATCAATACAATGCAATGAACTTACCATAGACTTGCCCTTTTTCTCTCATCTCCATCTAATGTTATGCATACTCACTAAGATCAATTAGGACTTTATCAAAGTTTGTAATCTAGGGACATTGGTTTAGGGTAGGGAATATATAGGCTAAGTGACTTGGACGTCTTCAAGTACCAATCTTTTAGCAACTCCAAACTATTATGAATTTTACTCATTCTTCTACCGTAACTCAATACCAACTACATAACCAAAGATGCAAAAATATACAACTCAAATCAAAGCTAGCTATCCCTTTATGCTTATATTTTTTCTCTCTCTTTTTTTAAGAGCTCATCTAAAGGTATTCTTCTTAATCATAATCAAGAGCTCTATTTTTATTTTCTTTTCTTCTCAAATTTTTTTCTAAGCTTATGAGGATAGCTAACTACTTAACCAAATCATCTAAATTCCTTTTTCTTTTTCTTCCTCCACATCACAACAAATACTTTTTTTCGACTACTCCATACAACCAACCATCAAAAGATACCCGTATCCATCCAAACCTCCTATCATCCAGTTTTACGAAGAACGGCTAATAAAGGCTCAAAGGGGTAAAACAAGGATTACGAACAAGGTTAGTGTATAGGAATAATGTGGCTAAAGAAAAATGGCCTAAAATCCTTTCTAAGATCATATACATACTAAGGTCTCAATGGAGAACAAAGGAAAGTTCTAGAAATTCAAAGCATGCATGATCACTCAATAAATAAATTGGCATCAATATGCCCAAAAGCTCAAATCCTCACCATGGCAACAAATATGATTCCCAATATCCAAACATGACATAGAATTTATCATAAAATTGCGTCGCTTCGCCAAGGTTCCATGCATAAAATTAATCCAATTATCTACAATAAAAAATCCATACTATCATTGGCTATTTCATACTACTCATAAATCATGCTTGACTCAATCGACTAAACTCCTAAGACTCTACTAACTACATCTTGATAGGGACTAATATCACCCTTGCCATGTGGCGTCTGCATATGCTGGCTAGATCTGAGTATCAGAGGCCTAGGGTGCCATTCTTGGCGCAGATGCCACACTCGAAGCGAAAAATGCAAAGGCCTGTTCAGAACTAACCTTTGTGCAGAAGCTACTTCAGATCTTTAGGCATCTTCATATGCCTAGGGATCTGCCGAACACACCATCCGCGTGACTCTATACACTTTAGGGTGAGGACCACAAAATTGGTGACGGAGGGAATCTTGTCCCCCCTGAAAATTCCTTTCCTATCCTTCCTATACATGTACACTTCCCTTTTCATCCTCCACAAGCCTATAAATAAGAGAATGATCTCACCATTCCACAACTTCCACACACACACTTTACATACTGTTCTATTCATTTAGAACTTTCTCTCAAGCTCGAGCAACCGAGGTCCTCCTCCAAGGAGCCTTCTTCTTCATTTCTCCCATCTTCACTTCGTAGGTGAAAAACACTCCCGGTAATTTCGTCCAAAGGTATATTTTCTGTTACCGAGAAAGAACAAGTATGAAGGCGTCTCACGCTCTCTACTTGGTCCTTCTCTTCCTTTTCTTCCTTCATGAAATGAGCTTTATTCTTTGTGAACCTGACTAGATTTATGGCTCAAACGTCTTGTTCTTGATCTCCGTCTTATTCCTCCTTCATACATGAAGAAGAGGCGTCCTGCGGAAGTGGAGCTATTATGATCGATAAACTTCATGAATCTTTTCTATATCTTTGTTTGTAATTACATGTACATGAACACTCTTGGCTAATCTGTAAATATGATGAATAATTGTATAATTGTTGTGGATCTTTGACCCGGATCTAACAACTGGCGTCGTCTGTGGGAAAATGTTGAGTTTAAGACGTCGATCTCTGCTGTATTATTGAAATTTCAGCTGGTTGTTGCCATACTGTCATGGATTTTCTCTATTATTTCCTTATGTTAGAATAAGTGGATACTCTGTGTTAGTCAATTATTCTTCGCAGAAAATTTGGAGGCAAATATTATGGGTTAATTTCTATTGAATCTTTTATGATGTCGAACCGCGAAATAGGAAGCGACCTTAAGATTATGATCTCCTCGTAATAGAAATTGTGATAACTGAATTGTATTCTCTGTTTAGTTTAAAGGTTGTAAATAATTTGTAGGAAAGTTGAATTAAAGCTGCAGCAACACCGAAGCGTATTCAACTCATCTGTGACAATTGGTGAGTTTAAAAGTTTAATTGGAAGTCATAAATCACGAAATTAGCCTGTGGGTTATGAGGAATTGATAAATATAGAGGAAGCATTATGATCTAATCGTAAGCCCCTGTATTATCATGAACCGAAAACCACATAGAGCAAATGCTAAAAACAGAGAGCCGAAAATGACGAGATCACCCCCCTCACCCTGATGAGGGGGCCCCACATTCGAAGGCATAAATCCTCTGCAATCGAGCTAAAAATGCTCTCATAAGCCCTATCTAATAGACAAAACTCTCATAAGCCCTATCCACTAGGCAGAACCTTCATAAGCCCTATCTAATAGGCAAAGCTCTCATAAGCCCTAATTAAATAGGCAGAACCTTCAAAAAGCCCTATCTAATAGGCAATACTCTCGTAAGCCCTATGTAATAGGCAGAACCCTCGAAAGCCCTATACAAATAGGCACCATATATCGAGACCTGCATAAGTAGACAACACTTATAAAAAGCCCAGGCAGATGCAGTGCATCCGCAGAAGCTTCACTAAAAATAAACAATCTCTATTTTTTGTCCCATTTCATAACCAATCGGGACTAATATACTGAAAACTTTTGAAAAATGTACAGAACCCTGCAAAAATGACTGCAAATTCAGATGCTGCTTCAAAAGAAGCTCTCCAAACTCCTGGAGATTCAGGAAACTCCCCACAGGGGAATAAAGGGAAAGGCACCCTGATGACAGAAGCTAGTGTTAACGCAGAGGCTCAGCTTTCTGTTGGGGTTGTTGTATACCTAAAGCAAAACCGGTTGTTTTAGTGGTTACGATACAGGTCCACTGTTAACAATCCCTATCTGGAAGAATATGTTTAAGCAAGAATAAAGTCCATTATCTCATGTTTTAGACCACGTGTCGATCTGAGTTCGGAGAGGATCACGAAGGTCATTAATAATGATGAGATATAAACAGTTCACAGTCGAGACAGCTTGGGCTGAGCTGTCGGTCTTGACTGCAGCTTAATGGTAGTGATGAGTCCTAATCACTAATTATGCTGGTACGGTGGAACGTATTGAAGGATCAACAGAGATAATGCTCTTCTGATACTGACCCTATATCAGAGGTGATATAGGTGAAGAGTTATAGATCTCAGGCTCTAGCTCGATCTTAACCTTGGTAAACTATTAGATGTATATGTATTCTTCGATGTTACTTTGATTTACGAAGATATGAACTTCGTTAGTTCATCTAAATCATGTCGTACTTTGGGTAACACGAAGATGCATAGTATGTCTAATAAGTGTTATCAATAAGCCGTGTCCTGTGTGAGTGCAGGCTGACGTTATCCCCTCAAGGGAGTTCACAATGTTTATTATACCAAGTCATGCATGCTGATTAAGTTCAGGTATAATAATGAGGAGTGAACGGGTACTACCTGAGGAATAGATGTTAACAATTAGGAGCAGTCATGGTAGCTCTAATTGATTAACGGATAAGGAGGTCTTAAACACGGGGGTCGAACTATACAAAATACCTACCCAATCTACATAATTGGGACAGAGCGGTGATTCAGCTATGACACTTTAGTGGAGTGCGTCATAGTTCTAATGAGATACATGTTCAGGGGTGGACATGGAAATATCGAATTAGATAAGGCCCAACTCTGTCTGGTATCCGATCCCTAGGATGGCCCAAACAGACCTCGGGAATCGATCAGTATTATTGAGTTTGGACTCAATAATTGTACTCAGGCCCGGTATATGATATATATTGGATTTATATCCAGTGAATGGATATTAAATATAACTAATTTAGATTTATATCTTGTTGGATAAGATTAAATCTAATTAGTTATTATTTAGTTATTCAAAAATAAGATTAAATCTAATAAGATAAGATTTATTTAATTAAATCTTATGGGGATAAATATCATATCTATATATATTTGGTATATATTTAGTTTTTTATTCTTCTACTGATATTAGAATAAATTCTATTCGTTAGAATTAATTCCGGATATACAGTTGCATAACGGAACAGATTAATTCCTAATTAATTTCGTATTAATAAAGGAATAAGATTTGTAAGTTATGGAAAGGAATAAATATGGGATATGACATTAATATGGTTGGAGATAAATAAGGAATCATATCTCCTTATTTATGAACCATATATATATACTCTCAAGTCTCTCATAAAACCCTAATTCATAAGTCGTCACTTGTGAGAAAGAGATTCACGCGAATCCCTAGGGCAAGAGAGAGAGTGCGGCCGCCGGCTTCTGAGTGAGGGAGATCGAGGTTCCAGTGATCTCGAGACGCCCACCAAGTCTCGCATTTCAAGGTGTGGGATCACATCCTAGAAGATCAGAACCGTAGATCGATCAGACACGACTCAGATTGCACGTTCTTCATAATCAAGGTATGTACTCGAGCCTTTGCATGACATTATGTGCACGATCGAATCACACAACCGAACCAAGATCTGGGGGTCGGGGCGGCTTTCAAGCAGCCGTTTCCTAACAAGTGGTATCAGAGCCCGAGGTTTTTGGATCGGCTCTGTGTTGAGTCGAATTTAATGTTCATGCATTCGAGTCATTATGATTATGTGTGCATGCTTTGTCCGGGATTTAATGTGCATTGTTTTATCATTTTTTTTCGATTTATCGTTGTTCGTTTGTTTTTGAATCGGCGAGATAATAAGGTGCCGATTAGAATAGGATTCGTTTTTCTTGTATTTTTCGATTTTCGTATTATATTGTATGCTGTAAATCGGAGAATTGCTGAGGAACGAGGTCCGAGGAACGAGCAAGGGACGAAAAGGAGACGACGGCCGCAGGCGGCGGCGCGTCGGACGCACGACGGAGGCGGGCGGCGTAATCTGCCGCGGTTTAGCACCGCTGCTCCTCGTCGTTTTTCATGGCGGCTGAACCCCAGGGTTCATCCTAGGGTTCAGGCAAGCCGGAGACGAGAGGCGGCGGTGGCAGAACCGGCGGCGGACGGCGGAACGGGCGATGCGAAACCCTAACGGGTTTGGGCTCGTGCGCGCTGCTGGGCCTGAACCGTGGCCTGCCCGGCGGTCCAGCGCCCGGCTCGATGTCGGAGACGGAGCCCAGTCAGCGCCGGACGACCAGCAGCGGCGCGACGACGGCGGTAAACGCGAGTGGGAGCAGCGGCGGCCGAAACCCTAGCGGGTTTTGGCCCGCACGCTGCAGGGCTCGAACCACCGCGGATCGGAGGTGGCTCGATGACGACGGGGTGGCGCGGACGGAGGCGGACAGCAGGTCCGGTGGTCTGGGAATCACCGGCGGTGGCGGCTGTGGCGCGATCAACGGCAGCGGCGGCAGCTGGGTTTGTCCCCTGCGCGCGCGCTGCTGCCGGATTCAGCCACGGCTGCCCGGGCTTGAACCCAGCACCTCCGGTGGTGCTGGGACGCCGCCGAGCTCAGTGGGAGTGACCGGTGGCGTTCCAGCCACCGGCAGCGGCTCGCGGCGGCGGCGCTGCAGTTTGCAGCGAAAACGGCGACGGCGACGGGGTTTTGGCGACGGTGACGAGCAGTTGCTCGGGCTGGGTTGCAACGGACGCACCCAGCCCGGACCCAGCCACGTCAGGCTCGTCGTGGAGCCAAGACGGTGGTCCCGGCACACTTCGCGGCGGCGCGTGTGCTACACGCGCGGCTCGGCGGCGGCGCGTGGCCGAATTTTTCGAACGAGGGCTGCTCGTTTTTGCAACGTTCAGCCCATTACATTGACGACGGCTAGGGTTTTTCCGAAACCTAGGCATGATTGTCGACGGCTAGGGTTTTCGTACCCTAGTTCGTTCGAAATTAATTCGCTTTCCGTTTTTTTTGGTAATTAGGGTTTTCCGCACCCTAGTTATTTCGAGCATTTGCTAATTTTGGAAGGTGGACTTGAAGATCGGGATGGGCTTCCAAAATTGAAGATTAAAGACCGGAGCTTGTTCCGGGGTTTTATTTTAATTAAATGTAATAGATAGGGCTTTCTATTCCCGGTCGGCAGCCTATTTATATGTTTTAATTATTATGCATGCTATGGATGGATTTAAATTATGCAATGAAGATGATCAGCATGTTTTGCATGTTATAGTTGCTTTTCATTGTTTGCGTAATAGAAATAACATGCATAGGGGTCATGGCATGCCGGTTTTTAATGATTTCAATGCGAGCATGTTTTATTACTTGCGCTTAGAAATCATGTGATAGGACTTAACTGTCTATGTGCTACGATTGTCACACAAACCCTTAAAAAGACTAAGCGGTATTATTAATCGATTATTTGTTAATTGGTTTAAAGGACCTCCATATTTGGTTTAAAAATGAAGTAATTAGCATTCGCGTTGACGATGAGTCTTCCTCCCTATAGGAGATGCTGATTATGGATTTCATTGGTTTAGACTTCAAAAGGATAATTTGATTTAAAATGAAATAATTAGTGTTCGCGTTGATAATGAGTCTTCCTCCCTATAGGAGACACTGATTATGGTTCATTGGTTAAATTCAAAATTGATAATATGGAAAAATAATTTTATAAAGGTAATTCCTCCTTAGCGGGTGGGTTACTCTTAATAGAATTAATTTTTCGGAATATTAAAATATGGTTGTAGCTTAGCTGCTTATTGATGAATCCTCCTATAGAGGTCACTTCTCGAATTAGCAGGGTCCTGAGGCACGGGTTATTATTTCTTTGTTTCACTGTGGTCCGTGTGATGGGATAAGAAATAAAATAGACTGCGGTCATGGTCGATAATTTTATAGGTAGCATCCACCTATAGTGGACTATTTGTAAATAGTATCGGGCTACTCGTTTGTTGGTCCAATGTTATTATTGGGTTTATAACATTGATAACATAAATTATTTGCGCTTATAAGTTGTTTACTTGTTATTTATTTCAGATATGTCTATTGATTCTATTCGCACGAAGATTTGTCGTTTAGCTTATTCCGATGGTGTTCCGGACTCCTTTCGATTTCGACTACTCTGTTTCCTGGCACGGAAAGAGATAGATTTCTTGAGGTACGAGGATTTCGATGATTTCCCTAACCTAAAGAGATTTCTCATGAGGTTTGAAAACCTTGTACGGATGTACGTGTTCTATGGTGGTGTTATGTCGGGAAAGACTGTTTGTGAGCTTCTACTTGCATGTTTCCCGACTTGGTTCCTGGCTCTCAGAGAAGCGGTCGTCCCGACCCAAATCGTTCACGAGGATCCAATGGCTCTCATTGGGGAGTTACTCGTGGTAGATGCGGAGAGGATTGATATATTGCAGACTGCTTATGAGGCGGAGAGGAAGTTCTGGGATCGTCCTATTAGGAATGTCGATGTTAATCGGCGTTTTACGGCCCGGGACAACGAGTCCATCATTGATGAGTACCTTCAGTCACTGAGGATTGATGATTTTGATTTTGAGGGACTTGTTCATAATGTGAATGAGCTACACTCTGATCAATCCGGTAAGGAAGTGGGCGATTCCGAGTCTGTAAGTCTCGTTCACGATGTGAATGAGCTGAACTCCGATCAGCCTACTCAGGAAGTGAATGATGCCAGGAAAGAGAGACCTCCGATTATAAAGGTCTATCAGAGGAGGAACAAGAAGTTAAAGGTAGATGGAGGTATGTCAGACTCTTGTAACATTAAAAACCAAATTATACTAGTTTAGTCCTCATGGATGGATTTAACTAGTGGATACTAATTGTGGTTTGTTGCAATCTTTGTAGGTTCGACTACAAGAAACGAGTAGGACGACTTCAAGTTCTTGAGCTCGACTTGGAGATTTCTATCTTACGTTTTATCTTAGTTTTTGGATACTAGATTCTGGTTTATTACTCTTTTACCACATTTGGTTGCCTTGTTTTGGCAGGATACTTATATTTTGGGTATTAATGGATGATTATTTTCTTACATTGTATTAAGGATTTATTTCTTTAATACTGGTTGTTTTGATATATCATTCGTAGTGGGAGTAATAACTGTGAATTTTGAAAGATGTTCCAAAATGTGTTATGATAAATGTGGTACTTCTTGTTCAATATTGTCTTTTAACAAAATACTATGTCACTATGTCTAAATCTATTTCCTTTCCTTATTTGAAATGAAGTGATTAGCATTTATGTTGATCATGGATTTCATTGTGATTTAAAATGAAATTGATTAGCATTCGCGTTGACAATGAGTCTTCCTCCCTATAGGAGATGCTAATTACAGTTTTCATTGGTTAAATCTGTTCGGAAATAAGGATAATTTGCACACGAAGTGTCGCAATTTCAATGATAGATTTAGTAATTAGTTGGACAAGTAGTTAATTTTGAGGAAAGACAAATATTTATTCTTGATTAACGTCCAAGAATAAAAAGAAATTATGGATTGGAACATCATAAGGCCGGAAGTACAAGATAGATAACCAAAAGGATCTGCACAAGATTATTTTAGGATCCTAGTCACAGTGGGAGCTTTTTAGAGTGTGTCTCGAAATTGGTGAATTGTTCATCGAGAAATCTAATTTCTTGGATAGTGAACAAACCAAGTTGACTAATAAGGATTAGTTAGATGAAGATGGTTGCATATCATTGATAAGTCTATGAGTTTAACACTCGAAAGACTTACACGTTGTATGCTCATAATAGGTGAGGACATACATGAGCGAACATGGATGTAGTTTGAGAAAAGGGAAGAATTCTCTCAAAAGTTCTATGTTTCGGGACAAACACATAGAAATGTGTGGTTCAATGATATAGAACATTCATTTGTCAAACAACACATATAGATTCGTTCATGAAATGTGTTGACAAATGGTATATCTTTCATCTACAAAAGACGTTGAAATGGTTGTCTTGTACATTGTGTGATAATATTACTAGCACTTGAATAAGGTGTGAAAGTATTATCTAACACAATAAGTGGTGATTATCCGAACAGTTTAGAATGAAGGTTAGGAGTAATGTTAGATATAACATTATTCAAGTACTCTTCATAGACTACTGTCTTGGCAAAGCTTGCAATACACCTGCGTGTTGCATAAGAAGCCAGATATATGTTAGTGCTGGGTGCATGGTAACGGATATAGTCTATCATTCTTAAATGTTTGATGTCACGGATAATCGAATGGTAGCTAGAAAAACGACATCATCGACCTTTTACTATGGATTCACGTAAGAAGCAGAATTGTCTTGAAGATTCTCACGCAGTGAAATGCTGAGAGGGAGCTAGATAATTTAGGGCTTGGCTTCGTGAATTGGCAGTAATCTCAATTTGTTAGAATTCTTACACCCCCTGGAGAATTCTAAGTGCAGTAACAAATTTTCTGAGATTTGGGAATGCCGGTAACAACATAGTGATTACCTTATATTAAGGCGATTTCGTGGAGAAAATAGAAACACTAGAGGAATGTACGATGACGGTTCCTTCACTAAGTGCACCATGTCAGGTACACTGTAGCACATGGCTGACATGTCTTAGTGAACCTCCCACTAAGAGGTACAAGGTAAAGGTAAAATCTTTGAGTATAAGTGGGAGAAAAAGTGTATGATGGTTGTTAACGATTGCGATCGTGCGATTGTTAACATTGTACATGGATGAAGTCATATGGTTTCCTGTAGACGCGTTGGTATACTAAAAGGTTTTACTTTAGTATAAGTGGGAGATTGTTGGGGTTGTTGTATACCTAAAGCAAAACCGGTTGTTTTAGTGGTTACGACACAGGTCCACTGTTAACAATCCCTATCTGGAAGAATATGTTTAAGCAAGAATAAAGTCCATTATCTCATGTTTTAGACCACGTGTCGATCTGAGTTCAGAGAGGATCACGAAGGTCATTAATAATGATGAGATATAAACAGTTCACAGTCGAGACAGCTTGGGCTGAGCTGTCGGTCTTGACTGCAGCTTAATGGTAGTGATGAGTCCTAATCACTAATTATGCTGGTACGGTGGAACGTATTGAAGGATCAACAGAGATAATGCTCTTCTGATACTGACCCTATATCAGAGGTGATATAGGTGAAGAGTTATAGATCTCAGGCTCTAGCTCGATCTTAACCTTGGTAAACTATTAGATGTATATGTATTCTTCGATATACTTTGATTTACGAAGATATGAACTTCGTTAGTTCATCTAAATCATGTCGTACTTTGGGTAACACGAAGATGCATAGTATGTCTAATAAGTGTTATCAATAAGCCGTGTCCTGTGTGAGTGCAGGCTGACGTTATCCCCTCAAGGGAGTTCACCATGTTTATTATACCAAGTCATGCATGCTGATTAAGTTCAGGTATAATAATGAGGAGTGAACGGGTACTACCTGAGGAATAGATGTTAACAATTAGGAGCAGTCATGGTAGCTCTAATTGATTAACGGATAAGAAGGTCTTAAACACGGGGGTCGAATTATACAAAATACCTACCCAATCTACATAATTGGGACAGAGCGGTGATTCAGCTATGACACTTTAGTGGAGTGCGTCATAGTTCTAATGAGATACATGTTCAGGGGTGGACATGGAAATATCGAATTAGATAAGGCCCAACTCTGTCTGGTATCCGATCCCTAGGATGGCCCAAACAGACCTCGGGAATCGATCAGTATTATTGAGTTTGGACTCAATAATTGTACTCAGGCCCGGTATATGATATATATTGGATTTATATCCAGTGAATGGATATTAAATATAACTAATTTAGATTTATATCTTGTTGGATAAGATTAAATCTAATTAGTTATTATTTAGTTATTCAAAAATAAGATTAAATCTAATAAGATAAGATTTATTTAATTAAATCTTATGGGGATAAATATCATATCTAAATATATTTGGTATATATTTAGTTTTTTATTCTTCTACTGATATTAGAATAAATTCTATTCGTTAGAATTAATTCCGGATATACAGTTGCATAACGGAACAGATTAATTCCTAATTAATTTCGTATTAATAAAGGAATAAGATTTGTAAGTTATGGAAAGGAATAAATATGGGATATGACATTAATATGGTTGGAGATAAATAAGGAATCATATCTCCTTATTTATGAACCATATATATATACTCTCAAGTCTCTCATAAAACCCTAATTCATAAGTCGTCACTTGTGAGAAAGAGATTCACGCGAATCCCTAGGGCAAGAGAGAGAGTGCGGCCGCCGGCTTCTGAGTGAGGGAGATCGAGGTTCCAGTGATCTCGAGACGCCCACCAAGTCTCGCATTTCAAGGTGTGGGATCACATCCTAGAAGATCAGAACCGTAGATCGATCAGACACGACTCAGATTGCACGTTCTTCATAATCAAGGTATGTACTCGAGCCTTTGCATGACATTATGTGCACGATCGAATCACACAACCGAACCAAGATCTGGGGGTCGGGGCGGCTTTCAAGCAGCCGTTTCCTAACACTTTCTCCTACTGTGCTCCTGTAGATGAAAGCACTTATAGAGGGTGTAGTCGATGGAGCTGTGGAAAAAAGTCTCCATGCATTGGGAATGAATCCCAGAGGATTAGATCCTCAACCCAACCCCAAGAAGGTGGAGGAAGCAAAAGTACTCCTGCGACACACAAGCAGAAGCCCAGAAACTCATGTGTAGTGCAAGAGCTGGTTACCAGACTGCCATCAATAGCTGCAGGACAAGAAGAGGGATTCCTTACTGATTGAGAATCCCCAGACGAAGGAGATCCTCAAGAACACGGGGACGACCTTGGAGAAAACACTGATAATGCATGGGCCAAGAAGTATGCCCAGCAGCAAGAACAAGTAAAGCTTCTGATGAAAAAAGTAGAAAGGCTGAAAAAGCAGAAGCAAATCCCAGAGAGGATCTCAAAAGAAGTGGAAGCAGACAAAGGAGAAATTCACGCTGCAAATGAAGAAAGAAACCCAAAGCATATCCCAGCTCAAAAGAGTGGAGGACACGGATCGGAGCTCTTTTATGTGTACATTGATGAAGGCAGCCCATTCTCGGCTGATATCCAGACAAATTCCATGCCAGGGAATATTAAGACAGTGTCTTGTGAATATCAAGGAAAAGGCGATCCGGAAGAGCACTTAATGAAATTTGAGAGCTTATGCCTCCTTCACCAATATTCGGAAGGTGTTAAGTGCAAGGTGTTTCTCACAACCCTGTCTGGAACCGCTCAGCATTGGTTCAAGCAACTACCAAGATCCTCTATTCACTCCTTTCAGGATCTGAGGGAGGTTTTTCTACAACAATTTGTCAGTGCCAAAAGGACTACTCAGAACTCCCTGCACCTAACAACGATCAAACAAGGTGTCAATGAAAGTCTGAGAGGCTATATGACGCGTTTTAATGATGCCGTCCTGGAGACACTAGGGGTGGAGCCGAAGCTAAAGGTGCACGCTTGTGTGGATGGTCTAAAGCCAGGGCAATTTTTCGCCTCTCTTATCAAGAAAGAAGCTACCTCTTTTGAGGAGCTGTTGACGAGAGTTCAAAAATATATTCATATGGAGGAAGCCTTGAGTAGTAAGAGAGCCGAACTCGCTTCTCAAAAGGAAAAAGGCCAGCTCCTGATGCTAAAAGAACTGACAAAAAGCGAACGGTTGTTAAGATCCTTTACCCCGCTCAACAAACAACCCGCTGATCTACTGGAGGTAGTTATGAGAAAGCCGGGAGTCCAGATTTCCATGGGGCACAGGCACCTGCCTAGAAACCCACCTTCCAAAAAATTCTTCAAGTTTCATAACGACTTCGGTCATATGACTAACGATTGTAGAAATTTGAAGATCGCTATCGAAAAATTAATCCAAGAAGGGGAACTCTTGGAATACGTTAAAAGAGAATCAGAACAAAATAAAAAGCGCAAAGAAGCTAATGAAAAGACTCTCGATGCTAGCCAGATGCCCGAACCCAAAGGCATCATCAAAATGATATATGGAGGGCACACCATAGGAGACTCTAACAGAAGCCGAAAGGCATCTGCAAGAGAACTGTATATGCATGAGAGACATGAAGTCTGGAAGGTAGAAAAGGGCCTACCTATACCAGAGATCTCGTTCGGGCCAGATGATAACCAAAATGTGGTTCACCCTCACGATGATGCGCTAGTCATCACGGCGGAAGTAGAGAGGTATAGGGTCCAGCGGATCTTCGTGGACACAGGGGCTGCAATTAGCGTAATCTTTGAAAGCTGCTTTAACCAAATGAGCCTACAAAGGCATCTGAATGGCGTGGCCACAGCTTTGCATGGCTTTTCAGGAGACCTAGTTTTGTCATTAGGCTCAATTGATCCGATGCTTACGTTGGGTGAAAGATTAGTGCGAGTATCGAAACCAGTCACCTTCTTAGTGGTGCAACAAAAGTCCTCATACAACAATATTCTGGGGAGAACCGCCTTGAATTCGTTTCAGGCCGTGGTCTCTACCTACCACCTAATGATGAAATTTCCAGTGGGGAGTTAAGTAGGCCAAGTGTTTGGAGATCAGACAGTGTCACGTAGGTGCTATATCCAGTCAGTACAGGCGGGAGAAGCTAAGAAAAGGCCAATGACAGAGCTTATCAATGCCAGTAACAAAAGAGAGCCTGATGAAAAGAAGCCCAGAACCACAGATGCTGCAGAAAGGGAGCAAGATCCTCCCACCCCGATGGAACAATTAATGATTGCGGATAACGATCTTGAAAAATATGGAAAGGCTACCTTAAGGGAGAGGGAAGCAAAAGAGGGCAAGCTCTCGAAAGAAGGAAATGACAAGGCAATGATAGTGTCAGATCCAAACACCCACTCCTCAGCAGAGCTTGCGCTAACTGAAGGCGCGAACCTACGGTTAGTCAACCCAAACGACGAAGGTAAGGGATCTGAAGTTGAAGCGGTTAACACAGGCAATGCCCCAATCGCGAAAGGAAACTGGGGAGCCTTAATATCCAAAGCTAGGGCGAAGGCTAAGGAGGCAGCCGAAGCTCCGGTACAGGGAGATATCAAAGACACCATGGGGGGAGGAAAAGGAAACATTTCCAAAACCACAGAAAATTAGACATCACATTTCAAAAGGGGATAGAAAGTAGATCCAGTTATGCTCCTTTATATGCATTATTTTTTCTTATTATTTCCAGTCAATACGTAGGGAAGAACAAACTATGTTTTTGGTTTCAAATGGTCGTCTAGTAGATGATATTGCAAATGAGATACAATTCCTTCGTTTCCTTATAACTCACTTGGGGGGGGGGGGGGGGGGGGGAGTAGGGGATACCCTATACCCCAAGGAAAATATAGCAGACAGAAACAAGACGAAGAGTCATATAAACATAAAAACAGAAGGATAATATTCTAAAACCGATAAGAAGTAGTAGAAACATGTCAAAGGCGAGGCCTTAAAAAGCACCTGGCCGAAAGCAGAGAGAAGTAATATTGTTTTGTGCCCCATCAGCACGATTTTAGGGCCATGAAAAAGCACCCTATTAAAAACACAAAAGATAAATTGTTTTTAAACATTCAACCAAAAACAACATGATCAGAGAGAAGGATCTGAAACAGAAGCAGGATCCTCGGAGCTGGAGGAATGAGAAGATGAAACTTGATCCCCAGAAGCAGGAGAGGCCATAGCCGAACGCCCAGGAAGATCACCCTTGAGTGGATCCGTTGAAATTCTCAGGGCATCTCCTTCCCCAGAGCCACCCGCCGCTGCTATCGGAGTAAGTGCAGAAGAGGTAGCCTCCCTGTTTGCAAATAGGCTCGGGACATTTTCCTCTCTTAGCTCCTAACAAGAAGAGAGTTGCTAAGGTAAAAATGATAAACAATAACAATCAAACCTCACTATAGAAATTGTAAGAAAAAGAGAAGGTACCTCGCAGAAGGCCTTTTGCATAGACCTCATAACCATGGCGTTAGGAGGGAAGAGAGGAAATAGGGGGGCATCCCAGGATGGGAGGTCTTCTGAGGATTTAGCAGGCTGGCAAAGGATCTGGGACGCTTCTCTCAGCACAAGCATGAACCAGGGCTCCTTCGCGGATAGAAGATGACTCCTCTTAAGGGTCTCCGGTTCCATTTCGAACATCCTCACTATAGGCCCCACGTTGATGGCAGCAGCCCGCTCTGGGAGGCCCAATTGTTGGCAACACTCAAAAATGGCTGTTGCAGCCCATTCAGTGAGAGGATCGAGCATCCGAAGCCAGAAATCGGGCGTATGAAGGTATGCCTCTGGCAGGTGCTTTACCAAAGAGTCCAAGAAGGCTTGGCCATAAGGGGTCATCAGCAAGTTAGACCGGCAATCCCGGATCCCTGAGGAAGTACCCTGATCCAATCCCGTCCTCCTCCCTTGAGTAAAAGAAGAAGCTTGAGAGCGCTCCAGTTCTTGTTCATGAACAAGTGCTAATTGTCTTGCCTCCGCTGTAAAAACCTCCTGCATTTGCAGCACTCGATCTGATGATGCCTTCAAAGCCTTCTCAAGTTCCCCCACCCGCTCAGAAAGAGAGGACGTGCGTTGTCCAAGGGCAAAACAACGTTTCTCTCTGTCTTGTAAATACTCCTGAAGATCGCGAATCTCAGCTTGGAGCTGCTCTCTACTCCTCTCAGATTGGGAAAGATGCTCCTGCAACTGCTCAAAAGTCAATGCTTGGGCATCAGAAGGGCTTCCCAGGACTTTACCTTTCTTTGTAGCCAGGGAAGAAGAAAAGTCGCCTTTCCTTTTGGAAGAGGAAAGAAATTTCGGGCTAGCGAAAGAAGGAGTACAAGCATCCACATCAATGAAAGTGGGGGAAGATGAAATTGGCTGGATAGGGGTGGTCGGATGCGGAAAGAAAGGCTTCGGGCGTGGCCCGACAGTCGCTATTTCTCGAGGATTCTCTCGAGAAGGATTATGACCGCCGGGCTCTAAAGCCGCCTGAGTGGATATACCCCTCGCGGAAGAAGTATGGTTAGGGTCGCTGGCCTTCGCCTGCTCTATCTTTTTTAACAGTTTCTCACGAACCCTTTGCTCTAGACTTTGTTTAGTGGAGTCCATGGCTACAGAACAACAAAAAATAATGTACAGATAAGCAATAAAAGAAGACAAGAAGGGAAGCAAAGATCTTTTCTTTAAGAGAACGTTAATAGAAAGAAGCACAACAAACATAAAACTTTAAGAACGAACCACCTGTTCTAACACTGAAACTCCTATTTTACTCTCGCAAAAACTAGGCCTAGGGCTGAAAACACCGAAATCTTGAATACCCTCTTTGGGGAATGTAAAAGAAAGCTTTCCAACTCTAAAAGTTCTCGAAATGCAGTTCACTGAAAGATAGGGGAAGATAGTAAAATCATAAGAGGAATAACTGGAGGGAGGAAGAGCAGAACAATCTTTTGAAGCGCGAGGAAAACTGGAGAGACGAAAGTACTGCCCTCTCCTCAGGGAAGTAATGTGATAAATGAGGCAAAAAAAAAAAAAAAGGGAAGAAGATAAATAAGTAATGAGTTTCCCCTATATATATATATATATATATATATATATATATATATATATATATATATATATATAAAAGATAAAAGATAAAAGAGAACGGAGTGCGTCTCATCCACTACCCCACGTCGACCTGCTGTTACAAATGAACCCGTAAAAAGGGGCACCGCGGATTTCACGCGCTCACAAATAATAAATAAATTTCTCAAAACTTTTTTGAAATATTTCTCTTATAACGGAGAATTACTTCCCTCATGTCCCTTCCTTAGGGAAGAGAAAGTTAATAATGAAAGAAAAGAATGGGCATACCTTTTCGTTCTCGAGAAGTTAACCAGCGCACCAATTTTCCATACGACAAGACGTTTATGAAGTCAGCAAAGAAAATTTTTCCCACCCAAGCGTCCAGCAGAAGCTAAGCACGTCCGCTTCTGGACCTAGGGGGGGAGTAGCTGATAGGGACTAATATCAGCCTTGCCATGTGGCGTCTGCAGATGCTGGCTAGATCTGAGTATCAGAGGCCTCGGGTGCCATTCTTGGCGCAGATGTCACACTCGAAACGAAAGATGCAAAGGTCTGTTCAGAACTAACCTTTATGCAGAAGCTACTTCAGATCTTTAGGCATCTTCATATGCCTAGGGATCTACCGAACACACCATCCGCGTGACTCTATACACCTTAGGGTGAGGACCACAAAATTGGTGACGGAGGGAATCTTGTCCGCCCTGAAAATTCCTTTCCTATCCTTCCAATACATGTACACTTCCCTTTTCATCCTCCACACGCCTATAAATAAGAGAATGATCTCACCATTCCACAACTTCCACACACACACTTTACATACTGTTCTATTCATTTAGAACTTTCAAGCTCGAGCAACCGAGGTCCTCCTCCAAGGAGCCTTCTTCTTCATTTCTCCCATCTTCACTTCGATGTGAAAAACACTCTCGGTAATTTCGTCCAAAGGTATATTTCCTGCTACTGAGAGAGAACAAGTATGAATGCTTCTCGCGCTCTCTACTTCGTACTTCTCTTCCTTTTCCTCCTTCATGAAATGAGCTTTATTCTTTGTGAACCTGATTAGATTTATGGCTCAAACGCCTTGTTCTTGATCTCCGTCTTATTCCTCCTTCATACATGAAGAAGAGGCGTCCTGCGGAAGTGGAGCTATTATGATCGATAAACTTCATGAATCTTTTCTATATCTTTGTTTGTAATTACATGTACATGAACACTCTTGGCTAATCTGT
This sequence comes from Thymus mandschuricus, assembly GCA_029379335.1. Classification (NCBI taxonomy): domain Eukaryota; kingdom Viridiplantae; phylum Streptophyta; class Magnoliopsida; order Lamiales; family Lamiaceae; genus Thymus; species Thymus mandschuricus. Next base: position 21,884,218 of record CM057072.1, read on the forward strand.
AAATATGATGAATAATTGTGTAATTGTTGTGGATCTTTGACCCGGATCTAACACATCTAGTATCAAAAATTAAACTACTGCCTAAGATGTAAATATAAAGAAGCACATACGAACGAGTTAACAATACCACGCTTCCCCCTCCCCCAAACTTATTTCGAATCATTATGAAGAAATAAGTTTTAAGAAGAAGAAGTGGTTAAGTTAACGAGCGTACCTTTCACCGAAGCTAGCTTACAATCGATCATCTCGTCTTAGTCGAAACCTCGTTGAGAAAACCAACAACTCACAAGCTTCGAAAACTCTTGGATAAAAAGCTTAATAAAAGAAAAGACTCAGAGAAAAACAAAAAACGAAAAACTGAAAAATGAAAACAAAAAATAAAGATAGAGTTGGGTTACCTCCCAACAAGTGCTACGTTTTATGTCTTTAGCCCGACGATACCTTTTATTAAGGTGGATAAAAATAAAACCTCGTCTCTCCCCCATCATCGAGTTTCCTCATGGCTCCATCGATTGATCTCTTGAATTCGGCTAACTTCAATGGTGGAATGGCTTCCAACTGATTTAAGCACTCGAGAATCTCCTCGCAAACTCCGACAATCTCCAAGTAATGGTGTAAAAACTTGGCGATTCTATTGTCAAAAACTTCATCCGGTGCTTGCGGTATAGGTGGTTTCAAGACTTGAACGACAAAAACATCCTCTCGATGATCATCGGGCCTCTTCATTGCTTCATAGATGGAAATCTTCAATTCCTCTCCTTTGACTCTAAATGTCAGATCTCCATTTTGAATATCGATCAAAGCTCTCCCCGTAGCTAAGAATGGTCGTCCTAAGATCAATGGTTTGTTATCATCCTTGGGCATGTCCAACACTACGAAATCAGCTGGGAACACAAGATTATGAACTTGTACGAGCACATCTTCAACTATCCCCCTTGGATAAGAAACTGATCGATCTGCCATTAGGAGGGAGACAGTAGTCGGTTTCATCTCTCTTATTTTGAGCCTCTTGAAGATGGAGAGTGGCATCAAATTGATGCTCGCGTCAAGATCACAAAGAACGTTCTGGATACTAGATCACCAATCTTGCACGCTAATGTGAACCTCCCGGGATCCTTCTTATTCAATGGGAGCTTCTTCTGTAACACCGCGCTGCACTCCTTTGTTAAATTGACCGTCTTGAACCTAGCCCATCTCTTCTTTCCCGAAACCGCATCCTTGATGAACTTCATATGATTGGGCATATCTCTGAGTGCATCGAGAAGTGGTATGTTGATGTTGACATTCTGAAAGAGCTCCAAGAATCGTTGATACTTCTTGTCTTGTTTGGTATTCGCCAATCGTTGTGGGAAAGGAGCTTTAGGAGTAGATTCCTTCGTTAAGGCCGAAACAGGGCTGACTCAACCATTGACTCGGTCGAGCCCTTGGTCGAGCGGTCCGGATCGAGAATCACGTACTTTGACTAGACCGGATGCTAGGTCGAGCAGACCTTCTGCATTAGTGGCTCGACCGGTGACTCGGTCGAGCACTTGGTCGAGTCTGTCTTATGTAGAATTTTCTTTGTTGGCTCGACCAGATGCTCGATGAGCACTGGGTCGAGCACTCCTCCTTCCGTGCCTTCGTCCTTCGTTTCTTCCATTTCCAACTCCGAGTTGTTCCCATCTCCCAAGTTTTCAACTTCTAGCGATGGATTGACGTACCGAGTGCCACTCCGAAGCTCTATAGCATGGCATTGATGATTCTTCGGGTTTTTCTCAGTTGTGCTTGGATATTGACCGGGCTTTACACTTCTTCTTGACCATTGGCCACTTTACCAACTCGAGTATCCAACATATTCACGTGCTTGGTCAAATTTGTGATTGCATTCTCGATATTAGAAACACTAGTCTCCAAGGCTCTGATTTTATTTGCCGTCGTTGATATGAGATTCTTTATCAACTCTTCCAATGAAGGTTCCTTCTTCGGTTCTTGTCCTACTCCATTCTCCGCATGGAAGCCATAGGGTGGATGGTATCGATTGTTGGGAAAGTTAGTCTTCTTGAAACCTCCTTGGTAGTTCGACCATCCTTGGCCTCCTTGTTGCCTAAAACTGGATCCTTCCTTTTGTTGTTGGAATGTGGGCGTATCGACAACAACGTCGCACCGAGTCACTCCTTTCTTGAAATCTTCCAACTCAGTTTCCGTCTCAATGTATTTGTCCATCAAATCATCATAAGCTTCGAATCCAATGGCGGCAACCTTCCTTCTCCCAACTCTTTTGTCGATAGCATCCTCATAACTTGTATTGACGTTGAGCTCGATGATCTCCCAAGCTATCTCTACGTCGTTATTTAATAATCCTCCTTTAGATGCATAATCGAACTCCTTCTTGCACTGCTTGTTCAATCCACGATGGAAGCAGAAGATTTGTTCCCCCTTGTCCAGACCATGATTGGGGCATACACGAAGCATCTTTTTGAATCTACCCCATGCTTCGTAAAGGTACTCATCTTCAAATGTTGGAATTGGTTGATCTCATTTAGAAGCTTCTGAGCCCTTGAAGGTGGGAAGAACTTATTTAAGAACAGTGTGCACAACTCGCTCCATGTCTTTATCTCGGCTCGATTCTCTATATCTTCAAGCCACTCTCTAGCATCATCCTTGAATGACCACGCGAAGAGACCGAGCTTGATATAGTCTGCAGGCACTCCATTTGCCTTGTAGGTGGCACAGATGTTGAGAAATTGCTTCAGGTGAGTATTAGGATCCTCCATCGGTGTGCCTCCATATTGATTTGCTTGCACCATGTTGATGAGGGAAGTCTTGATCTCATAATCAATGGCCTCAACAGTCCCCCATCCTCCATTCTGGAATCGATCAACAGTCGGTTTGAACCGATCATTGAGAGTCTTTTTCTCTGCCGAATCCGCCATAAGAATTTTGTTCTCTGGTGGTGGTGGTGGCAGTGGTGACAAAAGTGGTGTATCAATCACTTCAATATCCTTGTCTTTGCTCTGCTTCACACTACCTCGTGACTCAGTCAAAGAAAGAAAACGGTTAGATCAATACACGAAAACAAAAAAGTGAAAGCCTAAATCACCTATTAATCCTATTTCAAAATATCTATATGAAATCTAATCAATCCCCGGCAACGGTGCCAAAATTTGATCTCACTATTTTCAACCACACAAAATAGGTATAGCAAAGAATAAGTACGAGTATCGTATCCACAGGGACTGACAAATCGAAATCACACAAAGTACCTCTACTCTAGAATTAAACTGATGGTTAGGCAAAAAGAAATTAAGATCGTCGTTTTCAAAAATCCTAAGCAAATAAAATAAACAAATTAAAGAACGCAAATAAGTAAACAAATAAGCAAGCAAATAAAACGAGAAAAATCAAATAAGAAACAAACGATGGTTCTAGGGAAGTCTATCTAATCAAATCTACACAAGTAACAATTAACTCAATTAACCAATTTAATCCAACCTAGATGCGATACACGAAAATAATCTAATACTCCGGCTAAGGCAGCATAGATCGTCACTCAATAAAATCCTAATCTCCTCTCGGTCTCATAGAAATTAAATCAAGTGCAAAACAAATCAAGTATCGATAGATATAATCAACAAGGTTCAGTTACGACACCTATATCAACTATATGCAAGACCTATGATAATCTAACTTCGGCTAAGACAATTAAATCATTACACCATGTATTCATGAGATCCATTATGCACTTATCCGGCTAAGGCATAAAAACATAACTAAGCATACACAACTAATGGCAGTTAATCATGCATGAAAATAAGCACCATGAAACATACATCTAGATTGGCAGGCTAATTGTAATTAAAAGAACTCACATAGATTCAATTAAACATACAAACCCTAAAATCAACTAAAGAAATTTAGCTAGACATAATTAAAAGAAAGGTAGAAGAAAGAATAAACATAATTAAAAGCATAAAGTAAAAAGAAAAAGAGATAGAAAAACTCTTGAATCTTGATGAATCTTCAATCTTCAATTGTCTTCCAAGAAATACATGAATTAAATCTAGATCTAAAATATAAAAGTGTAGAGAAAATAATAAAAACTAATCTAAGATAGGTTGGGGACTAAAGAGATCTCACTTACAATGATAAGTTTAGAGGTATTTATAGGGGAGAAGTTTACATCTAAAACCTAAGTGGAAAAGCAAACAAATAAGGAATAAAATATTGCAAAAATAAGGTTTTCCGGAAGGGTTGACTCGGCCATTGACTCGGTCGAGCCGAGCTTCTGTATGATTGACTCGACCAGTTGCTCGGTCGAGCACTGGGTCGAGTCAGTTTGCCAGTTTGCGCGTCTTTCTTGTTTCGGCCGTATCTTTCTCATCCGAACTCCGAATTGACCTCCGTTTTCGCCTACATGCTACTATCAAACCCCTATTCAATGCTATGCATCCATTATTCCAGAAAAAACTCTTCAATAACATCGTGAGAAGTAAGAACATGGGATTAATACATCATCATCTTCCTTGGTTTCGTCGTCTCTTATATTGTCTTTGGTTTTCTCGACTAAAAAGCCCTAAAAACACTCAAAATAACCCAAAAGTGTAATCTAGCTCGAAATAACATAAATAATACAAAACACGATCTAAACTATCAAAATAAGATAAGAAAACAATTATTAAACACTTAGATAATATGGTAAAAATACACCCTATCAGTGATACATAGTTCTATTTCTTGATGTGCCAAGAAATCAGATCATCACCCAAAATGAAGCAACCCTCGGTAGTACTCTTCATGTCATTTGGATTTCCTGCCCAGTCTGCATCACTATAACCTGTTAATTTCAAAGAACTTCTTTTGGCAAACCACAAACCCAGTTTGCTAGACCCCTTTATGTACTTGATGATGTTCTTCACTGCCTTGTAGTGACTTTCCTTGAGATTTGATTGAAACCTTGAGCATACTCTAACACCATATGTTATATCTGGTCTACTTGCAGTAAGATACAGTAGACTACCAATCATACTTCTGTAAACTGTCTATTCAACTGGTTTTCCTTCTCCTTTATTGTGTAAGTTTAACAGATGTTCCCATTGGCATCCTTTTTGAATTGGATCCTTCCAATCCAAACTTCTTGATCAATTTTTCTACATACTTCTCTTGGCTTACAAAGATTCCATCATCTCCTTGTTTCACTTGAAGTCCGAAAAAGAACTTCATTTCACCAAACATGCTCATCTTGAACTCAGAGGTCATAAGCTTTACAAACTCATCTAATATCGACTCATATTTTGATCCAAATACCAAATCATCAACATATACTTGCACTATGAACAAATCTCAATTTTGACTCTTGACAAATAAGGTCTTGTCAGCACTCCCACATTTGTATTCTTTAATTTCTTAAGGAATAATTCTGACAAAGTGTTGTACCAGGCCGTTGGAGCCTGTTCAAGTCCGTACAAAGCTTTGTTCAGTTTGTACACATGATCAAGAAACTCTGATCTTCAAACCCTTTAGGTTGTTTAACATAAACTTCTTCTTCCAGACTCCCATTCAAGAAGGTACTCTTGACGTCCATCTGATATAGCTTGAAATCCACGCTACTAGCCATTCCCATGAGAAATCTCACATATTCCAGTCTTGTAACTGGTGCGAAGGTTTCACCATAATCGATCCCTTCTTCTTGGGAATACCCCTGAGCAACAAGTCTAGCCTTGTTCCTGGTGATGTTCCCTTGAACATCTGTTTTATTCTTGAATATCCGTTTTGTACAAATGACATTTGCACCCTTGGGAAGAGATGTTAGATACCATATTTACATCGTTGAAACACCAACAGTTCTTCTTGTATAACAGCTATCCAGTTCTCATCTTGAAAGACTGTCACATTCTTTGGTTCAATCTTTGTTGGGAATTGTTAAGAACAAAGTGTTAAGGGGGAACTACTATGGGACACATCGTAGTGAGTCAAATAGTTTTGATTTGATCCCAAAACCCCCAAAGCGTTCTGTTCCCAAGCGACCCATTTTTGATGTAGGTAATAGGTTAGAAAATTTTCTAAGCCTACTCTGTTAGGATGGCTTAATTTTTTCTTAGATTTTAGACCACAGAAAATTCAAGTGAAGGCCACTCGCTTGAGTGTGTTTTTCAAAGCGAAGCGTGTCTAGCGAGCCGAAGCGAAGCGTGCCGAAGTGTAGCGAAGCGAAGCGAGCGCTACAATAGATTCAAGGCGAGTCTGCCAAAGCGAAGCGAAGCGAGCGCTACAGTGTAAAGTCAAAGCGAGTCAACTCCAGTCAACATTTTCCAAGGCAGTCTCTAGGGAACTTTACTTCCCAAGCGACTCGCTACAGAAAAACTACGAAGTGACTCAACTCAAGCGGACGCTACAACTTCAAAGCAAAGCGAGCCACTACCTACCAGAAAGCGACAGCACAATTCCCGCTCTGATTTTGAACTCCAGTCAACTAGAGATCATTGCATTAATTACGAGATCTCCACGTGTCGATTGCGGAGAGGAGCAGCGGAGTTGACTGCTAGGCCGACAAGGGCGCCGCAACAGTACTGGCTCGCTCCAGTTACTGTTAAGTTTGGATCTTAGCTATTTCCGGCAAAGAGCCAAAATTACGCGTCTGAAAAGCATCCAGCCTGTGCAAGTACTGTCGAGAGGAGGAAGGACAAAGCCACCAACCAAGCAACAGATCTCGACCCTCCGCCTATAAATAGTGAAGGATGAAGACGAAGAGAAGCAGAACACTTCCTGAGCATTCGAGCGCCTACTGCAAACAAACACTCCCAGCCTTAGAGCAAACTTCGAGTCTTTGTTTCCAAGTGTTCTCCGAGTTCCAGTCTCATCGGAACTCTTCTTCGCAACCTTCAAACTTAGAGTCTAAGCCCATTCCATATCCAAGCTTAGAAGAAGAGTTCTAGCCATCTTTGCACTTATTGTAAAGAGCTCTTCATAGTGTGTCGTCGTAAACCAAAAACCCTAATCTGTTCGTTAGGTTTTTTTGTTCGTCGTAGTTAGGTTGTTTCGATCCAAGGCCCTACTTTCATTGATTGTAGAAGCCTCGATCATAGAGTCTAGATCCAAGCTTGCACTTACATTGTTCGTGTAAAGCTCGATTGAAGCTAGGCTGTAAGGAGAGCCCGCAATCTCCCTGTCGTCGGACTGAAGCGAGTGAAGCTTCCAGTCCATTTTAGGTTTTTGGTGTGAACCCGGAATCACCCAGCGTCTGTCAGATCCAAGCGAGTGAAGCTCGATCTTGACCAGGCTTTTGAAGAGCCCGTAATCTTCAAGTTCTTGAGTGACGAGAACAGTTGCCGAGTGCAACAAGTGGACGTAGGAGCTTTGTCTCCAAACCACTATAAATCTCGTGTCGTATCTCTTTAAACCCTAACTCTTTAATTCCTTGTTTGATTGTTCATTGCACGTGCATCTAAACAAACATAACTTGGAATTTTAATTACTTAGGAAATATTTTAGCTCACCGAATTCCGCACTAAAGAGTAAAGTCTCACTCTTGATCAAGCTCTAAGCTTAGGTCAAGAGATACGTGATTACTTCAGATCTAGCTTTTGGTTAGGTCTCAGTATTTCAAAGAGCACTTTACTTCATACTCTGAGTTAAGGACTTGAAGTTGAAAAACTTCAAAATACGTATTCACCCCCCCCCCCCTCTACGTATTTTTCCTATAACAAACCGGGACCAACAAGTGGTATCAGAGCAGCGGTTCTTTCGAGCCTCTGCTTTGCATATCCGAAGCGAGTCCCCACTCGCTTCACGTTGTCTCATTGAACCGGATCCTATCTTTCTAAGTGCATCAAAACCTCACCCATGCATACTGCATTACTACTGACGGTTTGCTATGTCTACATACAATGCTTCTAGTCTTCCACAGTTCTCCATTGAAGGCTACGAGATCTGGAGCTTTCGCGTTGAGAGCTTCCTATGCTCCATTCGTGACCGGATGTGGGAGGTGATCGAAGGTGGACCAATCGAAATCAGAAAAGCTGTCTCTGAGAACGTCCCAGCTGCCGAAGGTCGGGCTGCCTATGTTCGACAACGGTACGTGGAGAAGGACAAAGATGAGTACACTCCAAATGACTTCAAAGTCGCCAACCTCGACAAGATCGCACGCCACACGATGCAGAGCACCGTGTCGGATGCCTATCTACCACGGATTAGGAAGTGTGCGACGGCGAAAGAAATGTGGGAAACCCTAGCCCTCATTTCTCAAGGCACAGACAAAATCAAAGAAAACAAGCTTGCCGTTCAGATGCGGGAGTTTGAAAGCCTAGTGATGAAGCCAGGAGAGTCCATCGATGCCTTCGAGCTGAGAGTCACCAACATCACTGCAACTCTCAACTCACTCGGGAAGGAACTCACAGACAAGGAAGTAAATCTGAAGATTGTTCGTGCTCTCACAAGGAAGTGGCAGACAATGAAGGAGCTGTACCTAGCTACCAAGGATCTATCAAAGCTCACACCGGAGATTCTGTTCTCTGAACTCAAAGCTCATGAATTCGATCTGAATCGAATGAACCTCGATGATGAGGATGAAGCTCCCACGACGTCAAAAGGTGTAGCTTTCAAAGCTGCCGAAGGGCCAAGCGACCAGTCGCTAGCCAAGATGACGAGGGAAGAGCTGGAAGAACATGTTGCGTTCTTATCCAAGAACTTCAACAAAATGAACTCTCGAGTGGGCAAATACAAAAGATTCTACAAGCAGTACAAGGTAAGGAGCACTGATGCTCGAGAAGGAAAAGGGAAAAGAGAGGAGACGACCAAGCCGATCTCAAGGAACATGATGGATGAGTGCTACCACTGCCACAAGATGGGCCACTACAAATCTGATTGCCCAAAGCTGAGTGCAAAAGAGCGAGAGGAACTGAGAGCAAAGAGGGATGCTCCGAGGCGAGAGGAAGCTAATTCCTCGACATGGAGTGAGTTACTTGACAAGCACCTCAAATTGTCAAGAGACCACGAAGTGTTGAAACAAGCTTTGACTCAAAGTGAGAAGGAGAACCGAAAGCTAGCCACTGAGCTTGATCAAGTCAAACTTAACTTAAGGGCTATGACTAGTAAGTTCGAGGATCTCTTCGCTAGACATCAAAGCTTGGAAGGAAGGTATGAAACCCAGTCCGCTCTAGTTGCCAACTTGAACAAAGCTTCATATGCTAGGCAGGCACTAGAGAGCTCACTTCTACCTTTTGGTAGAAAGGGAGGACTCGGATATGAGGGTGGACCTTCCAAGCCGACTGTCTTTGTTGGTGCTTCATTCACGACACCATCAGTCACTTTGGATGTGCCCACTGCCTCCAAAGCGACCACCAACAAGGATAAAGGCCAAATGGCTGAGAACCCTAAGAAGAAGCCAATGAAGATGTCTATATCTTCAAGGGCAGAAACTAAGGGCAAGCAAAGACCAACTGTCCCTAGCACTTACAATGCTAAATCTTACCAATCTAAAGGTAAAGGGAAACCAGTTGTAGCTTCTAAGTCTCAGACCAAGACACCAGAGACAAAGGATCTCCCTATCAAGAAAAGGAGTAATGTCTATGTGTCACGTTATCCGGACTGGAGATGGTCCAATCGGACTAACGTTGAGGGGGAAGAACTTGAAGCTCCAAGGAGACCGCTTCAAACTTCCAAGTTTTCTCAAGCGAGTCGGGGTCAAAACCCTAGTTGGACCGCTTCGAGAAAACCAAGCGAGCCGCTTCGAAAGACTGTAAATCCTAAGTCAGTCTCTAAGCCTGTAGCTAATCCGAAGCGAGTCACTTCAGGATACAAGCAAGCGGGTAAGAGCATAGGTAAGCCTCAAGCGAGCCGCTACCCCTCTTGCACACACTGTTGCACGTGTGAAGCTGCTTCAAAGCAGTACCCACAGTTTTCAAAGGTTGAGAAGCCCAGAGCACAAGCTACCTTTCAAAAGAAAGTGAAGCAAGTGTGGGTACCTAAGGGAACTAACCTGCAAGGACCCAAACTGATTTGGGTACCAAAATCTGTCTAAATGCAGGTGAGCGCCGTTGATCCCATGCCAACTGAGGGTCAACAAATCTGGTACTTGGACAGTGGATGTTCAAGACACATGACCGGCATGAGAGCTCTACTTCATGACTACATAGAGAAGAAGGGTCCCCACATTACATTTGGTGATAACTCTCGTGGAAGCACCAAAGGGTACGACGCTCTGAAAGTTGAAAAGCTCACAATAGAAGAAGTCTCCTACGTGGAAGGACTCAAGCACAACTTGCTATCTATTTCACAATTCTGTGATAAAGGATATAAGGTGGAATTCATTTCCAACAAGTGCATTGTGAAGAGCAAACTCACTTCCCAGATAGTGCTGACTGGAATTAGACAAAGGAACGTCTATATAGCACAATGGGAAAGCTGCAAAGAGGAGACGTGCTTAGTCGCAAGGAGTGCTACAGAGATAGGATGGCTATGGCACCGACGCTTGAACCATCTCAACTTCAAAGCTATAAATCGCTTAGCTCGAAAAGGCTTGGTGCAAGGCATACCAAATGAAGTCTTTATCAAAGATCATCCATGATCACCATGCCAACGAGGGAAGCAGACGAAGAAGCACTTCGCAAGTCTTGAAGAAGCTTCATCCAAGCGAGTGCTCGAGCTCCAGTTAGTGTGAATGGAAGGAAGTACACTCTAGTTGTAGTCGACGACTTCTCTCACTACACTTGGGTTGTATTTCTCTTCAGCAAGAAGGAGACACTGACCAAACTACCACAACTGCTCAAGCGATTGGCTGTGGAGAAGAATCAAGCGATTGTCACCATCCGCTCCGACAAAGGCACAGAGTTCCTGAACTCTACAATTGAAGCTTACTGCACGGAGCATGGCATAGCACATCAGACTTCCTCAGCACGCACACCTCAGCAGAACGGAGTTGCTAAAAGAAGAAATTGGATCATCAAAGAAGCCGTTCGAACCATGATTGCAGACTCGAAGCTTCCAATGAAGTATTGGGCTGAAGCTGCCAATACGGCATCTACACGCAGAACCGGACGCTTCTCTGCAAGCGGCACGACAAAACACCATATGAAATATGGACAGGGAGAATTCCTAACATATCTTATTTCCATATTTTTGGTTGTATGGTCTTCATCCATGATAATGGGAAGTCACAATTGAAAGCTTTTGAAAGCAAAGCTGATGAAGGAATATTCTTAGGATATTCTTCATCAAGCAAAGCTTACAGGGTGTTCAATTGTAAAACCCTAATTGTGGAGGAATCACCCCATGTCGTATTTGATGAATCTTCTTTAAGTCTTCCACAGGAACAGGTTCAATCTAAAGAAGGAAAGACAAGCGAGGAACCCATCAAGTCATTAACTTGGGACATGCTTGAGGATGATGATGAAGTCAAGGATTCAAGCGAGCAGATTGTCCAAAGAAAATATGAAGCTGCCCCCAAGATTCCTGAAGCGAGTGCAAGCCAAGCACCAAATCCGGTCGCTTCAGAAGGCGAAGCGAGCGACCAGGAAGAAGATGAAGACGAAGCTGGCGGATCCAAGCGTGCATGGCTCAAGAATCACTCACCAAGTCAAATCATTGGAGATCCATCCAAGGGTGTAGTGACCAGAAGTCAAGTGTTTGGAGAAAGTGCCATGTTCAGTTGCTTTCTCTCAAACATTGAGCCGTCATGCGTGGAGGAAGCCCTAGCTGATTCCAATTGGATGATCGCCATGCAAGAAGAGCTGAATCAGTTCACCAGGAACGACGTATGGTACCTCGTGGATCGTCCCAAATTCCATCATGTGATTGGCACCAAGTGGGTGTTCAAGAACAAGACGGACGAGGACCACAACGTTTGAGGAACAAGGCGCGTCTCGTTGCTAAGGGCTACTGCCAAGAGGAAGGAATCGATTTCGATGAGACCTTCGCTCCAGTGGCACGGCTTGAAGCGATCAGACTATTTCTAGCCTATGCAGCGGCCAAGAAATTCAAAGTCTATCAGATGGATGTCAAGAGCGCGTTCCTCATTGGTGAATTGAAGGAAGAAGTGTATGTGGAGCAGCCATCGGGTTTCGAGCAAGGAGATAAGGTGTATCGATTGAAGAAAGCCCTATATGGATTGAAGCAAGCTCCCAGAGCTTGGTATGATACCCTTTCTCAATTCCTAGTGGATAATGGATTCCACAAAGGAAAGGTAGATCGAACTCTATTCACCATCAATCATGGAGATGATATGCTATGGGTTCAGATCTATGTGGACGACATCATATTTGGGTCACCAAACCAGTCAGTTAGCGAGAAGTTTGGAGAGCTTATGAAGACCAAATATGAGATGTCGATGATTGGCTTGATGAGCTGCTTTCTAGGTCTTCAAGTGAAGCAGCAGGATGATGGGATCTTCATCAATCAAGCTAAGTATACTCGAGATATGCTTGCCAAGTTCGGTGTTCAGCATGCCAAAGCTGTTAAGATTCCGATGAACACGAAATGGAAGATGGAGCTAGACATAGATGGGAAGTCTGTGGATGCTACAGACTACCGAGCCTTGATCGGATCCCTTCTATATCTCACTGCAAGTAGGCCGGATATTGCTTTTGTAGTTGGAGTATGTGCTCGCTTCCAAAGCAATCCCAAGCACAGCCATCTTGAAGCTGCCAAGAGAATTCTTCGTTATTTGAAGGGCACTATCAACATGGGGCTGTGGTATCCAACGGAGGACAATTTGGAGCTCACTGGATTCTCAGATGCTGACTATAGAGGGTGCCGAATTGATAGGAAATCAACTTCGGGCACTTGTCAGTTCTTGGGAAGCAAGCTGATCTCATGGTTTTCGAAGAAGCAGACGAGTGTAGCTACTTCAACGACTGAAGCCGAATATATGGCCGCTGGAAGCTGCTGTTCTCAAATTCTATGGCTTCGTCAGCAGTTGAAGGACTACAATGTTGAAGCAAATGAAATTCCAATATTTTGCGAGAACAACAGTGCGATCTGCATCTCGCAAAATCCAGTGCTACACACCAGATGCAAGCACGTGGAAATCCGACATCACTTCATTCGTGATCATGTCGAGAAGAAGGATATCAAGCTCGAGAAAATCCATACCGATCTCCAGCGAGCAGATATCCTTACCAAGCATCTAGCTGAGTCTTGTTTCAATCAGCTATGCATGGAATTAGGGTTGCTAGACCCCGGTGAAGAGTGCTAGATCCAGGATGCATGAAGGAGTGGTCGCTTGTTCTTTGAGCGTCACTCGCTTCGGATCTTCACCAACTCAAGCGAGTCACTTCAAAATTCCACTCGCTTGAAGAAGGAGAAATAAGGTGGAGAAAGGTGGAGTGTTGGAAGACGTTCCCTACCCGCTTACAGGAATTGTTAAGCCATTGGTTAAGGGGGAACTATTGTTTGCTCTCGGAGCAAGCTACTTCCAAAGCGAGCAAGGAAAGCTGCTACCTAGCCTAAGATTCCTAGCGAGTGGGTATAAACACTCGCAAGTGCCGTTTCTAGTAACGGTTGTGGGGTCTTGTATCGGGCCTTCCCACGTAAAAATGGTGAAAGCTTAGGCAGGGCTGGCACCTAGACCTTGCGTCCTCTTCCTATCTTTCCGCCGAAGAGGACATCGTGGATAAATGTTCATTCATTACTCACTCTTCATTGAGTTGAGCTGCCGAATGTCTATCCATTCCTCCCTCACTTTGAATTTTGCATCGCTTCAATTAGCCCTTGTTTGGGTCAAGCGAGTCGATTGCAAATTCATTCTGTAGCTCGTAGGAGGAAGCTTGAAGGGTTACCTTTTTCTTCAAAAGGTTGCAGGGCTGGTGACATGCTTCTGCGTAAAATATGAGATTGTCTTGTCAGAGCATTCTCATTGTCATCCTGTCCTATTCTGCTCTGAGATAAGGACTTGTACTCATCCCCCATTCGTCGTGAATATGTACACTTACGTGAAGCTCCCCTCTGGGTTGTAGTAAGCTTGTGTACTATATTCATTCTCTCCCCCATTCACTTCGATGGAGGACTCTCTAATTCGTAGAGGAAGATGAATGCCAAGAAGATGTAGTTTCTAACAGGTGGTATCATCAAGCTTGAAGTCAGATCCATCAAAGAATTCTACAAAATGAAGTCTGCAATAAGTGGTATCAATCTCCTACGAAGTGAGATTGACTGGTAAGTGGTTCAATTTTAAGTACACTAAGTGAGCTGAAGCGTGCTAGAAACCTTCACTTACTATGTGAAAAATATGAAATGAATCTGACACAAATACAAAGAGGAAAACATTCTTGTTTATCCTCGAAGTATGTAAGTCAGAAACATTTTAAATTAAGTAAAGAAATTTCATTTCTTATTCCAGTCGCTTCAGATGGCCAAGCGAGTGCTACGTCACTCCAAGCGAGCCATCGCAAGCGAGTGCGGAACAGTCACTCAAGTGAGTACCTCTCAAAGCGAGCACAGGCCTAGCGGCCCAACTCAAAGCGAGCGGGTACGAAGCGAGTATTAGCTGTCTGCACTCGAGTGCAATTTTACCTTTTGCTTTGCATTTAATGCAGGTTCACGTACTGCCGAAAATAACGGGCGCGTGCACTGCACTTTGAATTCGAAGCGGGAAAGGACGGAGAAGATCCAACCATCGAATCCTAACAGTCCCCGATTTGTAGCCGTTGGATCCGACGCCGTGTAAAGTGACGAATCACAGCAGGCCACGTGGAGACGCCGAGCAAGTTGGCGGTTCACTTTTTACTGTGATGACGCCGGACACATCAGATCCATCACCGTGCGTCCGCCGCCTACCTACAGGATCTTCGCCGATTTTACTGTCTTGCCCCTGCCACGTCAGCCGAGCCCTAACTCTATTTAAGGACGCTGTGCAGAACTGAGAAAACTTTCACAACTCTCAATCTTTACCATTCTTGTGCAAAGATATGGAAAATTTCTGCAAACTCACGAGTCTAAATCCCAGTCTTTTATCTTTAAATCTCCGTTCAAAATCTCTCTCAAATATTTCACTATGGGAAAGAAGCAGAACACCGAGACAATGGAGGAGTTTCTCACAGAGGTCGACAAGCACATCAATGTCGAGCCTCATCTCGACCCAGTCGTCATCGAGGAAGATGGATTCTTTCGTAGGGCCGTGATCACGGCCGGCCTATGGAAGTTCGTGACGGCGGTGCCGAAGAAGGTTTTGGCCAAGGCGGTGGCCGAGCTCCTTCTAAATCTGAGGAAAGAACGGAACTCTTCATCTTTCACCGATCCACAGACCGGAGAGCCGGTGGAGGTGGACCTGAGCAATCTCATCGAGGTGTTCGACTTGCCGAGGGAAGGAGGAAACTCCCTGTTGGAGTTGGGATTTTCCGCCGGAGTCGACTATGCTCGATTCGCCATCGACGGAGCAGAACCAAACTTCAAGGAGGCCAGTATCCGTTCAAATTTGAAAGCTCCTTTCAACCATATCTGCGAGCTCTTTTCGAAGTGCGTCGCATGCTACGTCGGAACCCTGGACACACTCTCTGAAACTAAATTGTTCGACACCACCATCATCGTCGACAGCCTTACTGGAACCAGATTCATGGCATGGTTGGTTTCTCAACCAGATTCACGAAGCTGCTGATGACTTTGCGTTCGTGAAAGGAAGCACTGATCAGATTCTCCGCAAGGGGAAGCTGAAGTTTTTCTCCAGACTCTCCGTCGCACTGGAGGAACGCTATCCCGACAAAGTGTGGCCGGAATCTGATGTTGCCGTCTACAACAAGCTCACAGTGTTCTATGACGAGTGGAGGAAAACCAAAATTCCGATAGATTTGGGAATTCTCGAGGTTGAAGTGCCTGTTGCTATACCAGTTGCCGAAAGGCAAGCTGAAGCTAGCCAAGCAAAGCGAGCCGCTTCACCCGGGAAGCGTGCTGCGCCGAAGCGAGGCAAGAAGAAGAAAACGAAGCTAGTCGCTTCGTTGGTCAAATCAAGCGAGGCTGAGGAGCAGCCGCTTGAGGAGGCCGAAGCTGTCCAAACCCAGCCTTCACCCATCAAAGTCCACACTCCCCCACCACAAACACAAACAACCCAACCACCAGAACCTCAAGCCTCTTCATCAGCCCAACCACATACCCAAAAATCCCCCCTCTCTCCACAGGAAGAAGAATCTGCATCTTCCTTCCAAATCCCCCGTATCCCACTTCTCAGCACCGACCCTATTGATGAATTAACCCTGTACCAGCCTATCCAAACCCAGCCAGCCACAGATCCCATTCACATCTCAGAAACAACCCAAACCTCATCATCCCAATCACCTACCTCATCGGCAGCTACAGGCGATACCGCCCAAACAACCATCATTCCCCAGTTCCAAATCTCCAAAACCCCTGCACAACTGGATGCTCTCAAAAGATATGCGAGAGATAGAGAGCAGGCCGCAGAAACACTCAGAAACACCTCAGTGCCGATGTCTGACGAGTTCTTCACCAAGATCGTCGATTTCCTAACATACATCACATATCGCGGCACTGAGTACTACAAGGTCTTTAAACTCCTAAAGGCCTTCTCAGAGGAAGACCTCATCCAGATGGAGGGAAAACTGCTCGACTTCATCGGTGAGAATGGCTTCCATGCCTTTCTCACTGGGACCAGCTTCTGGGATAAGCTGGATGCGAAGGTGAAGCAAGCCTATCCGGACGCTTCAGTCCCCGAGCATGCCCCGTCCATCCACGAGCGGCGACTGATAAGGGAGCATGCGGAGGAGGTGGAGGTAAAGGATGCGGAGATCTCCAGCCTACAGAGTGAGATTACGAGGAGGAATGCGGATATGGAGAAGAAGATTGAGGAGGTCAAGAATCTTAGAGAAGATTTTGACAAGAAGAAGGGAGAGATGGAGAAGAAAGTGGAGGAACAAGGGAAGCTTGTGGAAGAAAAGGAGAAAGCTTTGGAGGAGAAGTTAAAGTTGGTCGGAGACCAAGAGAAAACCATTGCTGAACTCAAGCAGCTGCTTGATGCAGAGAGAAGCAGGCTGAAAGACTTGAACAGCAAGATGGTTAATCTGGAGAAGGAGAAGAGTGCTCTGATCTCAAGTCACAAGGAAGAGATGAAAAAAGTCTCTAAATATGCTGAAAAGATGATTAGAGCTGTGGAGGATAAGGATGGAGAATTGGTCATGATGAATTGTCGAATGTCTCGTGCTGCAATTCAAATAGTTGCTCAAGCCAAAGAGATTGACTCGGTCAATCTGAAGAAAGTAGAACTAGATGAGCAGATTAGTCAAGCAAAGAAGAATGCCAGTGAGTTGGCAGGCAAGATCATCGAAGCTACCCAGCTTCGCGTGACTCTCAACCGCCAGGAAAGCGCCTTAGCTACTGCAAAGGCGGAGCTTGAAGCTTCTCAGAACTTCCTAAATCTCACGATCGAGGAGGAACGCAAGGAAATTTGCGCTGAGATCGAAGCGGAGCTTGCCGCTCGCTTCAGGAATGTGGAGTCGCTAGAGAGGTTGATGGCCTCTGTTAATGAGCGAGAAAAGCAGTGCGAGTACTTACTGGAAGAGATCTCGATCAAAACGGCGGAGATTGTACTGTCCGAAGAGCATGTCTTCGCGACACGGACTGAAAAGATGCTCCATGCTGTGTTTGATAAATTTGAGGAGCTTCGCAAGACTGTCACTGGAAAGATGATCACACCAACCCCCGGCAGTGATGATGCCAAAAGGGGGGAAGGTATTGAACAAGAATGTATTGTGCAGAAGAGTGCTGAACTTCTGGAGCTACAAGGTGGAGAAGGAGGAGTTGGAGTAGAGAGAATGTTGGAAGTAGGAAGTAGTGGAGTTGGAGGTAGCGGAGTGGAGAAGGAGATTGAAGAGGAGGAAATGGATGATGAAGCGAGGGCGAAGCGAGCAAAGAAGGGCAAAGAAAAGCTAACTGAAGAAGAACTTGCCGAACTTGCTAAAGAACCCCGCAGGCCAAATGAAGAGAAAATTCTTGGCTCTTCAATTGCTACTCACCCTCCTGTCGTTGTGCTCACCAAGGAACAAAGGGAGGAGCAAATCCGTCGAGATGAAGCTCTAGCTCGCGACATGGAGAAGCAGTTTGATCTAAAGGCCTTTGCCGAGTTCCAAGCGCCCGCTTTACCTCTAGCCGCTTCAACTCTTGCATTAATTTCTGATCTTGCAGGAGCCACTTCATCGACTGTTGGAGCCACTTCGTCCAGTAAAGCCATTACTCCAAGTGCCTCCGCAGTCATCCCTCCTACTGAAGCAGAAAAGAAGAAGAAGGAGATGCCTCCACCACCAGCACCAAAGCAAGCCTTGAAGCGAACAGCCCCCGAAGCAAGAGATGATGATCCTGAGGCCAAGCGCCGAAATATCAAGAAAACGATCGCTTCAAGAGCTGGTGAGATGGAGAGGAGAAGGAAGCGAGGAGAAAAGAAGAAGGAGGAAGCTGAGAAAGAGAAAAGAATCAATGCAAGGCGTATGCAGATCATCGAGGGACGGATCGAGGAACACTTCAATGAAGTGAGACTCATCCAGACCGCTCTTACTCGAAGCGCCTTCATCCCGTTTTTGCCTGAAGAATCGGAAGCATGTGTGAAGCAAGCCTGGATAGACTCTTGCAATGTGACCACTACGGAGATGATCGAGTCCGGTCGCTACCCGCGCAGAGAGGAGCAACAATATATCCGGAAGCGACTGATTGATATGCTCCCAAAGTGGAACACAGAGATAAGTGCTAAGTTCAATGCTGTCATAGCTCAGATATCCAGCCGATCTGAAGAGGAGTTGGTTGTGCGCAGGAATGAGCATCCTGATGCTCGAGAGATCGAGCAGTTCATCCCTGATGATTTACTTGAGCGGTGGCTATACTACAAGGATAAATTCATCAAAGCATATTACTACTGGGAGGTAGTGCCACTGCAGACTGAATGCTCAAGGGTCAGCGCGCTCAGCAACTTCCTAAGTGCCTATGATGAGAAGTTCAGGTAGAAAGTCTTCTCTCTTGCAGAGCTTGCAGAGCCCATGCCTCTAATAATCAAGGTGCCAGCTTCGAAGGACTTCCCTATGCCCTTCCTGCCCGGCACAAGCGTTCCGGATCGTAGCATCATTGATGCAGAAGTTGATGAAGCCTTCAAACTGGAGGAAACTTGGAGGAGACCAAGTATTCACAATGTCGAAACATTGGAAGTGAAGGTCTTCAGTGCATATACTGTTCCAGAAGAGATGATCGAGGAGGATTTGGAGGCAGAGGAGAAGGAGAAGGTAGAGGAGGTGACAGAGGAAGAGAAGGAGAAGAAGGACGAGGCTGCAGGAAACCATTGAGTTTCAAGTCTCTTATTTTGTGAACCGTTGTTCATCTATCCCATTTTTAATTTCAGTTTCTCATGTGTCATTTACTAGCTTTGTGGATATTTTATCCTTATGCTACAAAACTCAAATAACTTAACCGAAAAAAAAAGGGGAAAGGAACCTAAAAGAAAATTTTCAAACGAACATGCAAAGGAAGCATTCTCTTGAAGTTCCTTCCACGGTTAGGTAGGCTAAATCTCTTAGTCTAAATATTTGTTTTGGGTTTTGGCATCATCAAAAAGGGGGAAATTGTTGGGAATTGTTAAGAACAAAGTGTTAAGGGGGAACTACTATGGGACACATCGTAGAGAGTCAAATAGTTTGGATTTGATCCCAAAACCCCCAAAGCGTTCTGTTCCCAAGCGACCCATTTTTGATGTAGGTAATAGGTTAGAAATTTTTCTAAGCCTACTCTGTTAGGATGGCTTTATTTTTGCTTAGATTTTAGACCACAGAAAATTCAAGTGAAGGCAACTCGCTTGAGTGTGTTTTTCAAAGCGAAGCGTGTCTAGCGAGCCGAAGCGAAGCGTGCCGAAGTATAGCGAAGCGAAGCGAGCGCTACAGTAGATTCAAGGCGAGTCTGCCTAAGCGAAGCGAAGCGAGCGCTACAGTGTAAAGTCAAAGCGAGTCAACTCCAGTCAACATTTTTCAAGGCAGTCACTAGGGAACTTTACTTCCCAAGCGACTCGCTACAGAAAAACTACGAAGTGACTCAACTCAAGCGGACGCTACAACTTCAAAGCAAAGCGAGCCACTACCTACCAGAAAGCGACAGCACAATTCCCGCTCTGATTTTGAACTCCAGTCAACTAGAGATCTTCGCATTAATTACGAGATCTCCACGTGTCGATTGCGGAGAGGAGCAGCGGAGTTGACTGCCAGGCCGACAAGGGCGCCGCAACAGTACTGGCTCGCTCCAGTTACTGTTAAGTTTGGATCTTAGCTATTTCCGGCAAAGAGCCAAAACTGCGCGTCTGAAACGCATCCAGCCTGTGCAAGTACTGTCGAGAGGAGGAGGGACAAAGCCACCAACCAAGCAACGGATCTCGGCAACCCTCCGCCTATAAATAGTGAAGGATGAAGACGAAGAGAAGCAGAACACTTCCTGAGCATTCGAGCGCCTACTGCAACAAACACTCCCAGCCTTAGAGCAAACTTCGAGTCTTTGTTTCCAAGTGTTCTCTGAGTTCCAGTCTCATCGAAACTCGTCTTCGCAACCTTCACACTTAGAGTCTAAGCCCATTCCATATCCAAGCTTAGAAGAAGAGTTCTAGCCATCTTTGCACTTATTGTAAAGAGCTCTTCATAGTGTGTCGTCGTAAACCAAAAACCCTAATTTGTTCGTTAGGTTTTTGTGTTCGTCGTAGTTAGGTTGTTTCGATCCAAGGCCCTACTTTCATCGATTGTAGAAGCCTCGATCATAGAGTCTAGATCCAAGCTTGCACTTACATCGTTCGTGTAAAGCTCGATCGAAGCTAGGCTGTAAGGAGAGCCCGCAATCTCCCTGTCGTCGGACTGAAGCGAGTGAAGCTTCCAGTCCATTTTAGGTTTTTGGTGTGAACCCGGAATCACCCAGCGTCTGTCAGATCCAAGCGAGTGAAGCTCGATCTTGACCAGGCTTTTGAAGAGCCCGTAATCTTCAAGTTCTTGAGTGAAGAGAACAGTTGCCGAGTGCAACAAGTGGACGTAGGAGCTTTATCTCCGAACCACTATAAATCTCGTGTCGTATGTCTCTAAACCCTAACACTTTAATTCCTTGTTTGATTATTCATTGCACGTGTATCTAAACAAACATAACTTGGAATTTTAATTACTTAGGAAAGATTTTAGCTCACCGAATTTCGCACTAAAGAGTAAAGTCTCACTCTTGATCAAGCTCTAAGCTTAGGTCAAGAGATACGTGATTACTTCAGATCTAGCTTTTGGCTAGGTCTCAGTATTTCAAAGAGCACTTTACTTCATACTCTGAGTTAAGGACTTGAAGTTGAAAAACTTCAAAATACGTATTCACCCCTCCCCCCCCCCCCCCCCTCTACGTATTTTTCCTATAACAAACCGGGACCAACAATCTTTGATACAAAACAGACTGTGGCTATGTGAGAAACCAGCTTCTTGAAGTCTATTTCTTTCTTCTTGGTCTGTATTCCATCATCAATGTTTCCAATAACATTCTCCATAGAGTGATTCTTAAACACCCTGTTTCCTCCAGCTGTTTCTTTTGGTGTATCACTTGAGGTTTCTGTTGTGGTTTCAGCCTCATATTCTTCTTTTGTAACTGGTAACTCAGCATTGGAGTTCTGAACCTTTCATTGGGTATCAATTATTAGCATATCCTCTTCAGAAATTAATCCTTCATCTATTGAATCATCAAATGTGACATTAATAGATTCAATAACATTGCTCTGGTTCTTCAGATAAACCCTGAAAGCTCTACTATTTCTGGAATATCCCACAAATATCCCTTCAACCCCTTTATCATCTAGCTTCTTCTTCTGAACTCTGTCATTCACTACAACACATCTTGTACCAAATATGTGTAGGTGTTTGACATTTGGTATTCGGCCTTTCCAAATTTCATAGGATGTAACCTCCACGAGTGGTCTAAGATAGACTATGTTGCAAATGTAGCAAGCAGTCTCAAATGCTTTTGCCCACAACCAAAGAGCAATGTTTTTGGCCTTCATCATAGTCCTTGCCATTCCTTGAAGTGTCCTATTCTTTCTTTCCACCACTCCATTTTGCTTCGGAGTAATAGGTGTAGAAAATTCATGTATGATTCCCTTTGCTTCATAGAATTCCATGAACTCCTGATTCTCAAATTCACGACCATGATCACTCCCGATGGCTTTTAATTTGCTCTCCTTCTCAACTTCTAATTTGAGGCACAGAATTCTGAGACATTGAATGTGTATGATTTTTCTATCTGGAACTCAATCCATGTGTATCTAGAAAAGTCATCTACACACACAAAAATGTACTTCTTTCCTCCAAGACTTTCCACTTGCATAGGACGCATAAGGTCCATATGTATCAAATCAAGCACTTTTTCCAGTTTTGATGAGTTGTACCCTCTTATGTACCTCATGTGTCTGCTTCCCTTGTTGACATGGTCCACAAAACTCAACATCGTTGAACTGAATTTAGGGAATTCCAACAATAACATTGACTTGAATAAGTTTTTGAATGTTTCAATAATGTGTGTGACCTAAATTTTTATGTTAGGTTTCACATATTCTCGAAGATACTCTGAAGCTGGTGATTTTAGGTGTGAAGATATAACAGTTGTCAGTTGATCGATTTGCTTCCAGAAATGTTTCTGATCCCTTGTTAATGATATAATTGTTTCTTCCAAAGCTCACACTCATTCCTCCATCACACAGTTGGCTTATGCTCACCAGGTTAGCTCGTAATCCTTCAACATAAAGAACACCATCTAGAACAGGCATACCTGGTACATTTAGAGTCTCAATTCCTCTCACTCTGTCTTTCCCTCCATCTCCAAATACCACAGATTCATTTGAGCAGCTCTGGATGTTAGTAAGCAAGTTCATGTTACCAGTCATGTGCTGAGAACAACCAGTATCTATGTACCAAGAGTTTCCTACGCTGGAACTGTTACTCGTGTGAACCACTACAACTTTGTGAAATTTGGTAGCTTGAGCTTTTCTATTTGCATATCTGATCATCTCTTGCCGTTTGTGCCGAAGATAGAATCTACATCCAAGTTTGATATGTCCAATCCTCTTGCAATAATGACATATAGTAATGAATACCTCAGAGTCTGGATCATGTTCATGTACCTCTTCAGATTTTTGTCTCGGTACTTCACCAGTTGCTCCTCTTTCCAGGTTGAATCTTTCAAGATCAACTATCTTTGGTCTCCATATCTCATTGTTTTGCAGGTTTCTTCATCTGCTGGGATTCATGGTTTCTTTTAGTCGTCCATCCCTGTTTATGAATCATGTTCTGGTTCTGGTACTGATACGGTACCCGATTATACACTTCTTTCTGAAATCCAAGTCCTTCTTTGTCAGCGAACCTTCTTCCTTGTCGTAAGATCTCATCCAGCTTTTCTGTACTGGAATTCATCATCTTGATCAGTTTCCGAATCTGATTCAGCTCACCATTTGTTTCCTTCTTCCCATCTTCACATGCTTCCAGTATCAGCTTGAGAGCAATTATCTCAGATTTAAGGAGATCTCTTTCATTTATCAATTCATTTACTTGTTCAGTTAGGCTTTGATTCAGAATCACTGCCTTTTTTATTTTATTTTATTTTTTAATTTTAATTATATTTAACATCTAAAATATTTAAATACTAAAACTTAAAAAAAAAAAGAATTGATCATTTATATTTTAAATATATATTTACCAAACTAAATATATTTATATTTATTAAAATTAAATTTATCAATTATGTGGTAATAACATAACACCAATTACTAAAGTAAATATATTTATGTTTATTGTAATCAAGTATATTAATATATGATAATAAAATAAAATCATTTGCTAAATAAAATGATGAAAATAAATAATAAGTAGGACCCTTCAATTATGATAAAAACTATTGTTAAGAACCTTACTGATAGGGATTAATATCAGCCATAATATATAAATAACTCAAGTTGATAGGAAGAATACACTTTCCTTAACTTTAGGGTATCATTTCTAAGGGAGTGATACGCATCATTACGGGAGATAAATATCAATCCTGATGATGATCTATAGAAATTGCTCTAAATAAAAACATATTAGCAAAAAGATTTGATAGGCCTAGAGGTCCAGTACAATTATAAGGCATGTTTTAGGCAGAAGCCCGAGGTTCTATCTACTCCCAGAAGCTATATGGGATCTGTTGGCATCTGTCTAGAGCAAAGGATCTGACTGATTCCATGGGCACCTGGCAGGAACCGATGTTCTGTACAACACGCAGCCCGCGTGACTCTACGTACTCTAGAGTGAGGACCACCACATTAATGACGGAGGAAATCTTGTCCCCATGGGAATTCCTTTTCTGTCCTTTCCTCACATGAATGTTCACCTTTTCACCCCCTCTATATCTATAAATACTAAGTGAGCGCACACCCTTCATCATCATAATCACAACTCAACTCTCCATACAAAACACGCACTCTCGCGTACTGTTTCATTCATTTACATATTACTCCACGAGCTCCTTTGAGCTCGAGCAGTCCAGGCTTCCGAAGCCTTCTTCCGGGAATCATCACCCGCAATCACCTTCATTCCTCCTCCTCGGTATCGAGAAGAGTCTCTTTTGCTCATCGCCTTGAGCCTAAGGTAAAACCTTCATTCTCCAAAGGGAAGGATGCTTGACAGAGCTCCGTGCTCCTCACTTCTTTCTCTTCCCTTACCTCATTTATTTATTATATGTTTGAATGAATGCTAAATTCCAGGATTTTACTAATTTATGGCTAAATATGCCCTAATACGCCTCTTATTTAAGCATATAGCTTGATCATTACTTGCCATTTCTACGCAAACTACTCTCTGTACGAAATACATGATTATGGATTTTCAAATCCATGAATGCTTTGCGAAACATGATGAATAATCACTTAAATCGTTGTGGATCTTCAACCCGGATCTATCACCCGGCGCCGTCTGTGGGAAACTTGAGTTTAAGATGTTAATTTCCCCTGTTTTATGTGAACTGCTCGTTCGCTGTTGCAATGTTGGTTGATGTTTTTCTCTATCATTTCCTTACGCAAAGAATCTGAAAGAACTTGACATTAGAACGAATGGGTATGCTGTATTTGCTGTTAATCCACAGAAATTTGAGTGCAAACATTATTGCTTGATTTTATTAAGCCCCTTTTATGATTGTGGGCAGCAGAATGTGATATGGTTATCAGATTATACTCTTGGCATAACAAAAATTGTGATAGATACCCTGCTAAAGGAAACCCGAATTTGTGGGATATTTGCTCTTCTCTCTGATATTTGTTTGGATCTGCTAATTGTAAGCACTGTAAGAGCCTGTGAATCTAGAGTGCTAACCTCTTACATATCTTTGAAGCTCTAGTTGCTCTGAATGACGCGTTTATGAACTTACCCTGTTATTTCCCCTGTTACGAGGGATGCCTGAGATGATGGTCGTATCATAGAATGGATATATATTGAATTCAAGATTGATGTTATTCCTAGAGAATTCTAGCATGTACATTGTGAATCTGTTTCAGCTGCTCTGTTCATAATAAATTGATCAAGGAATCGGAGGTGGCCTCTAAATCATATTTTCCTTACAATATAAACTGAAGTAGCTAAACTGTTTTGTTTGCTGAAATTATTAAGGTTCTGGAGAATCCAAGGGAAAGCCGATCCCAAAAATTGCAGTAATTTCAGAACGCATTCAGCTCACCTTTCAAATTTGGTGAGTCTACGACTCCTGTAACTATCTCAAAGTATGAAATCTAGTTGTGGGCTACAAGGGATTAATAATTATAGAAGAAACACCATTTCTCAAACCTTTCCTATATGCCCTTGTATTTGTTATGAATCGAAAACCTACCTAATAAGAAAGCATTAAAGAGCGGAGAGCTGAAGATGACGGGGTCACTCCATTCACTTTGACAAAGGAGCCCTGCATCTGAAGGCAGAACCTCCCATAAACTCTCAGAAGCCCTGTCTAACAAGCAACACTCTCAGAAGCCCTGTCTAACAGGCAACACCCGCATAAGTCCTATCTGATAGGCAGCACCATCATAAGCCCCATATAATGGGCAAGATCCCTCGTAAGCCCTATTCGATAGGCAACACTAGAATAAGCCCTATTTAATAGGCAGCACAAGCCCTATCTAATAGGCACACCTTCAAAAGCCCTATCTAAGAGGCAACATCCTCATAAGCCTCATATAATGGGCAGAATCGCACAGAAGCCCAATTCAATAGGCAACATTTCCTTAAGCCCATATAATGAGCAAACCTTTCGCAAGCCTGACTCAGTAAGCAATATTCTCAAAAAATCCTATTCAATAGGCAATATTTTCATAAATCTCGTACAAGGGGCAGAACCCCGCATAAACCCTATTCAATGGGTGATATTCTTGCAAGCCTCAGTCAATAGGCGTTACTCTCTTAAGCCCCATGTGTTGGGCAGGATCCTTCCTAAGCCTTACTCAATAGGCACCATTCTTGCAAGCTCTATTTAAAAAGACCATATCCTCATAACTTCCGTACGAGGGATATTATTCTCATTAAACATTGTCTGAAAAAGGAACGTCCTACCAAGGAAGCCCCACAAAATAGGCATCACATAAAAAGCTCCCCGTAATAAGCATTATACATAAAAGGTCTGCATGACCAAACACCTTGCATCGAGTCTTATAAAATAGGACTCTATACGAAGTCCTGAAGGACTTCCCATCCCAATCATATCCCTTTTCAGAAGCTTCATAAAGAACGCGTTAAGAAAGAGGACACCCTAGTAATGGATCTTGCAAAAGCAGGTTTCATTAACTTCAACCTCATACTAGCAAAAGTTACCCCTTAAGAAAGCCTTGTAGTAAATAGACAATGTTTGTTAAAACTACTATAAAAGGTTTATGACTACAGAAGAATCTATCAAACCCGAATTAAGCTTCCTTCAAGGAGCATCTGAAATTAATTTCTCTAAGCATCCTTAAATATTTGCAGAACCTTGCAAAGATGAATACTGCCTCAGATGCTGCTTCAAAAGAAGCCGGCCAAGCTACTGGAAATCCAACAAATTCCCTACTTGGGAATAAAGGAAAAGGCACCGTGGTGACAGAGGCCAGTGTCAACATGGAGGCTCAATTCTCTCCAACTATGCTCCTCCAAATGAAAACGCTCGTAGAAGGCGTGGTTGAAGGGGCTGTCGAGAAAAAACTCCACATTTTGGGAATGAACTCCCAAATTCCAGATCCTCCGGGTGAAACCCAGGAGGGCGGAGGAAACAAGAGCACCCCGGCAACGCACAAGCAGAAGCCTATAAACCCGAACACAAATCAAGAACTGGTCTCAAAGTTGCCTCCCATAGTGGATGAAACAGAGGAGGGATTTTCTACTGATTGGGAATCCCCAGATGAAGAGAGACCTGAGGAAATTGAAGGGAACCTCAATGAGAATACCAATAACACATGGGCCAAAAAGTATGCCCAGCAACAAGAGCAGATGAAGCTCCTGGCAAAAGAAGTAAAAAGGCTAAAAGAGCAAAAGCAGGCTGCAGAAAGGGCCTCAAAGGAAACAGGGGCAAGCGAAAGAGAAATTCGCAACCTAAATAAAGAAGAGAACCATAAACACTTTCCCAACAACAAGAGTAATGAGAACAAGTCGAAGCTTTTCTCCTTATATATCGATGAGAATAGTCCATTTTCTGTGGACATTCAAACTGATCATGTTCCCAGCAACTTCAAAACAATCTCTTGCGAGTACCAAGGGAAGGGAGATCCTGAAGAACATTTGATGAAATTTGAGAGCTTATGCCTCCTCCATCAGTATTCAGAGGGCGTCAAGTGCCGAGTATTCCTCACAACTCTATCAGGGACCGCCCAACATTGGTTCAAACAGCTACCAAAAGCTTCTATCCACTCCTTCATGGATCTGGGGGAAGTCTTCCTCCAACAGTACTTTGTCAGTGCTAAAAGAACTACCAGAAATTCACTGCATCTGACAACCATCAAGCAAGGTGCTAATGAGAGTCTGAGAGACTACATGACACGATTCAACGAGGTTGTCTTGGAAATACCAGGAGTAGAACCAAAACTAAAAGTGCATGCCTGTGTAGATGGCTTGAAACCGGGGCAATTCTTTGCTTCTCTCATCAAAAAGGAAGCCACCTCTTTCGAAGAACTATTGACAAGAGTTCAAAAGTATATCCATATGGAAGAAGCCCTCAGCAGCAAGAGGGCCGAACTAGCTTCTCAAAGGGAAAAGAAGCCGGAAGAAAGGAAAAGACCAACCCCAGATGCCAAGAAAATTGATAAAAATGAAAGATTCCTGAGATCTTTCACCCCGCTCATCAAACAACCTGTTGACTTGCTAGAAGTGGTTATGAAAAAACCAGGGGTCCAGATCCCCGCCGGACATAGGCAGCCACCAAGGAATCCACCTTCTGAAAGATTCTGCAAATTCCATAATGACTTTGGCCACACGACCAATGACTGCAGAAATTTAAGGATTGCCATCGAGAAGCTAATCCAGGAAGGAGAACTCTTGGAATACGTCAAGAGGGAGACAGAACAAAACAAAAGGCGCAAAGAAGCTCCTGAGAAGGCATCTGATGCTAACCAAGGGCTGGAGCCTAAGGGAATTATTAAAATGATATATGAGGGACCAACCATGGGAGATTCCAACAGAAGCAGAAAAGCATCTACCAGAGAGTTACATATGCACGAAAGACATGGGGTCTGGAAGGTCGAAAAAGGCCTACCCCCACCAGAAATTTCATTTGGACCCGAAGATAATCAAAAAGTAACTCATCCACATGATGATGCCTTGGTCATCACAGTGGAGATAGAAAGGTATCAAGTCCAAAGGGTCTTTGTGGATACAGGGGCCGCAGTTAACGTTATATTTGAGAGCTGTTTTAAATGGGTCTCCAAAAGCCTTTGAGTGGTGTAGCCACAGCTCTGCATGGTTTCTCAGGAGACCCTATAATGTCGTTGGGATCAATCGACTTGATGCTCACTTTGGGTGAAGGACCTATGCGGGTATCAAAGCCAGTCACCTTTCTGGTGGTGAGGCAACCATCTTCCTACAATATTATCCTAGGGAGAACTGCCCTAAATCCATTCCAAGCAGTGGTTTCCACTTACCACCCGATGATGAAATTCCCCGTGGGAAGCCAGGTAGGACAGGTGTCGGGAGATCAAGGAGTCTCGCAAAAATGCTACATCCAATCGGTGAAAGCAGGAGAGGCCAGGAAAAGGCCAATAGCAGAACCTGTTGGCAATAAAGATGAAATGAAACCTGAAGAGAAGAGGCTCAAGGCCTTAACTCCGGCAGAAGAAAGCCAAAATCTCTCCACTCCAATGGAGCACTTGTTGATTACCAGCACCAATTCCTCTGGAGAGTTCTTGTTATCCAAAGACCCAAACAAGCAGTCGCTCCAACAGATCAAAGAAAGCAAAGGACTTGAGGCTAAAACGACAAGCATAGAACCCGCTCCAGTTAAGAAGGGGCAGTGGGAAACTTTGATGGCTAAGGCAGAAGGTGCGATCGGAATGCCAGAACAAGAAACTGTCGAAGAGACAGAAAATAAGAAAAAAGGTATCACCCTCGATACATGTAGGGAAAACTAGGAAAGTATGATGGGTTACGACCCCTTATTTATTTTGAAGACTCTTATCTTATGATTAGCTGATGTGTCAAACACTGGAACATGCCTCTTTACCTTTAAGATAATTACATTTTGCAAATGTTTAGCCCTCAAATGAGGCATAATTCCCTCAGTCCCTTACACCTCACACGGGGGGGGGGAGTAGGGGATACCCATATCCCATTATCTTAAAATGCTATTTCCCATTATCTTAAAATGCTATTTCATTGATATCCCATTATCCTAAAAATGCAGGGGATACCCATATCCCATCATCTTAAAATGCTTTAACGAGCGTAAGCAGGGTAAAAACCCATATAAACACAAGAATATGAGGATAATATTTCAAAGAAATAGAAGCATGCCAAAGGCTAGACCTTAAAAAGCACCTGGCAGATAGCAGAAAGAAGTCATATTGTTGTGCCCCATCAGCACGATGGTAGGGCCATAAGAAGCGCCCTATTACCAAGCATCAAAAAGGGTAAATTGTTTATCAAACATCTTATCCAAAGCAACAATATTAAAGAGATGGATCGGGAGCTGAAGCTAAATCTTCAGAACTTGATGAATGACAGGAAGAAGACCATTCCTCGATAGCGGCCAAAGCAGAAGAGACAGAGGGGCCACCTTTGGGTGAGCTCGTAGGAATCTGTAGAGTGATCCCCTCTTTAGGACCATCCTTTGCTTCCTTAGAAGTGGGTAGTAAGGAAGAACCTTCTCCGCAGGCAAACAGGCTTGAAGCTTTTCTCTCTTTTAATTCCTAGTAGAGAAGAAAAGTTTATAATAAGTGAATAAAATTCTAAAAGTAACAAAAAAACAAGGGAAGAAAGAAGATACCTGGTCAAAAACTTTCCGTATAGATCTCATAACCATGGTGTTATGAGGAAAGAGAGGAAACAAGGGCGCCTCCCAAGAAGGAAGACTTCCTGTGGCCATAGCCGACTGACAAAGGATCTGGGATGCCTCTTTCAACGCGGGCATAAACCAAGGTTCTTTAGGGGAAGTGGGTGACCCCTTCGAAGAGATTCAGGCTCCCTGTCAAACATCCTTACTATTGGCCCTGCATTGACAGTGGCCGCGCGCTCAGGGATACCCAATTGCTCGCAACACTCAAGGATAGCGGAGGCTGTCCACTCAGTGAGAGGCTCAAACATGCGCAGCCAGAAATCACGAGACTGGAGGTAGGCTTCTGGCAGACGCTTTACTAGGGAATCCAAGAAGGCCTGACTGTAAGGAGTCATCAACAGGTTAGACCTGCAGTCCTTGATCCCAGAAGAAACACCTGGTTTATTCCCACCCTCCTCCCTTGAGTAAAGGAAGAAGTTCGGGCTTGTCCCAGCTCTTGCTCATAATTAACTGTTAGCTGCGCTAACTCTGTGGCATGAATCTCTATTAGTTGCTCCACCCTTTCGGACGAGGCTTTCAAAGCCCTCTCAAGTTCCCTTATCCGCTCAGAGAGGGAGAGCGTGTGCTGTCCGAGGGTTGAGCAATGCTCCTCCTGGTCTAGTAGGAACCCTCGGAGCTGAAGAACCTCAACTTGGAGTTGCCCTCTGCTCTTCTCAGATTGAGAAAGATGTTCTCGCAGTTGGTCAAAGCCTAACTCTTGAGCAGAGGGAGAACTCTCTGATACCTTACCCTTCTTCTCAATCAAGAGGGAGGGAGCTTCACTCTTCCTCTTGAGGGAAGGGGAATGAAGCTCTAAGGCAGCAGGAGTAGAAGCACAAGCGTCCTCATCAATGAAAATAGGACAAGATGGAGTTGCCCGGCTAGGTGCGACTAAATGAGGGAAGTAGGGCTTCAACCGGGGCTTACCGATCTCTACCTCTCGGGGATTCGCTCGAGAAGGATTACAATCCCCAGGTCCCACAGGCTCCTGAGCAGAAGTATTACCCGCCGAGAAAATGGGAGGGGAGCTGCCGGTTTTCGCTTGCTCCATCCTCTGCAGTAGCTTCTCGCGAGTTTTTTGCCCCATGCCCTGCTTTGTGGAGTCCATAACTACAGGATAGAGATAATCACCAATAAGTGATAACAGATAGTAGAGTGGCGAAATATAGGAACGAATCCAAACTCTACAAATCATAACAAACTGATCGATAGTTCTAAGGATAAAGCATCAATTACATTCACATCGTGATCAGTTTTACAGTCCAGGAAAACTGGAGCTAGCGATGTTCTCTCAAAGATACAAAATGAGAACAGGGGAAACAGTAAAAGTTGCCCTAACCTTAAGAAATTCAAGAGGAAACCTACGCAGGAGCACAGGAAAATAAAAGGTAATAGAATACCTAAACGAGGACGGCAGTAAGGTGGTCGTCGGAGTAATCGTTGGGGATGGTAGACGATTCGCAATATCACCCTCTTCTTTCCGAAGCACAATGCAAAGAGAGAAAAATGAAGAAGTTGAAAAGAAGGAGTGAGGTAGTTCCCTACTTATCGTCCCACGTCGTTCCAGGAAAAGGGAAGCGCATTTCCGCCCGCAAATAAGACAAAGTAATAATGCATATTCAGAATATATTTTAAATAGCCCTATATTCCCTTGCCCTAGATAAAGCAGTAATGATGAGCAACGGAAATAGGTCCAACTTTATTCTCGGGAGAATAACCGCCGTTTCAATTTCCTATGTAACCAGACATCTGCAAAAAAAAAAAAAAAAAAAAAAAAAAAAGAAGGGGGAAAGAAAAAACGCAAAGAAGAAGCTATAGCCGAAGCGAGATTAGTTTTCCCCGCCAAAATATCCGTCAGAAGCCCTCGTACTAGTACTTCTGGACCGGGGGGGGGGGTGGGGGGGGGGGGGGGGGGGGGGGGGGGGGGGGGAGTAGCTGATAGGGATTAATATCAGCCATAATATATAAATAACTCAAGTTGATAGGAAAATACACTTTCCTTAACTTTAGGGTATCATTTCTAAGGGAGTGATACACCAGATGGCCACGCTAAATGCAGAAATCTTACTAGAATGAGAGGAATGGTAAGTTCTAGTTAGAATTATTCTTGATAGCATCATTACAGGAGATAAATATTAATCCTGATGATGATCTATAGAAACTGCTCTAAATAACAACATATTAGCAAAAAGATTTGATAGGCCTCAGAGGTCCAGTACAATTATAAGGCATGTTTTAGGCAGAAGCCCGAGGTTTCTATCTACTCCCAGAAGCTATATGGGATCTGTTGGCATCTGTCTAGAGCAAAGGATCTGACTGATTCCATGGGCACCTGGCAGGAACCGAGGTTTTGTACAACACGCAGCCCGCGTGACTCTACGTACTCTAGAGTGAGGACCACCACATTAATGACGGAGGAAATCTTGTCCCCATGGGAATTCCTTTTCTGTCCTTTCCTCACACGAATGTTCACCTTTTCACCCCCTCTATATCTATAAATACTAAGTGAGCGCACACCCTTCATCATCATAATCACAACTCAACTCTCCATACAAAACACGCACTCTCGCGTACTGTTTCATTCATTTACATATTACTCCACGAGCTCCTTTGAGCTCGAGCAGTCCAGGCTTCCGAAGCCTTCTTCCGGAATCATCAACCGCAATCACTTTCATTCCTCCTCCTCGGTATCGAAAAGAGTCTCTTTTGCTCATCGCCTTGAGCCTAAGGTAAAACCCTCATTCTCCAAAGGGAAGGATGCTTGACAGAGCTCCGTGCTCCTCACTTCTTTCTCTTCCCTTACCTCATTTCTTTATTATATGTTTGAATGAATGCTAAATTCCATGGATTTTACTAGTTTATGGCTAAATATGCCCTAATACGCCTCTTATTTAAGCATATAGCTTGATCATTACTCGCCATTTCTACGCAAACTACGCTCTGTACGAAATACATGATTATGGCTTTTCAAACACATGAATCTCTTGCTCTTTGCCGCTTTAACGCTTTATCCATGAATGCTTCTTGCGAAACATGATGAATAATCACTTAAATCGTTGTGGATCTTCAACCCGGATCTATCACTTACCATTGTGATTCTTTAATAAGAATGAGCTCTTGTTTATGTGACACCTTTAAGAACCTCATTTCATATTCTAGCATTGTACATGCTCATAGTATTTGATATCTTTTACATGTATGGAAGGTTATTTTATGAGGACTCATGGGTTTGGAGAAGATATACTTAAATTAGAAGATATATTCAAGTTACCAAAAAAGAAGAAGAGAGTTATTTCTTGTGGGAGAAGAAAAATACATAGGGTTGGTTGCAAGTTCCCTATATATACAAGAAGCTTTCAACATATTGGGTGAGTCATCGTGATAATTTTGTGAGTCGAGTACAACTTGTGCAGTTCTTTTCTTTGAGTATTTTCGTTCCAATCTTAGTTGTTTGATATTGAATATTGGGTGTGTGTGAAACTTGTAATCGAGTGTTCTATGAACTCGAGGTGAAAAGTTTGCGTTTGCGAACGTCAAGCTTAAGAGTAAACTTAGGTAAGACCGTAAGAGTCTATCTTCAAATTTATTAAAGAAGAGAGTAGATGAGATGCAATACTAGTAAAAATGTAATAAAAAGAGGTGTTTGGTGAGGCGTGAGAAAGAGTATTCAACAATTAAGGCGTCATAGTTGACATATCCTTGGAAGAAATTTTCTAAGTGTGACAAGGGTGTGACACCTAGGATCAAATAGTTGGTTCCAAATATCAAAAATTTAAACCGAAATGTCAATTTACAGTGCAACAAATTGATAAAAAGTAAAATTAAATGCAAAATATTATTAAAAAATGTGGCCAGTTAGTGCAAATTAAACTAAACAATAATATTGAAAAATTGAAAGAAAAAACAAAAAATCTTGAAATTTTGATTTTGGCATATAACATTCACAATCACCATATACGATGTGAATCTCATGTCACATTGGGTTTGAGAACATTACCTAACAAAATTGGTTGCATTGGAGATTTTGTAGACAATTATTCCTTCCATCCCAGTTTAATAATCATTTTCTTTTTTTAAAAAAATTTTATATGTATTGTTAAAAATGAATGTAAGATAAAAGTAAAAAATAAATTCTTTTTTGTTTTAAAAAACACAACTATTAAAATGAAAAAATCAATATAATGCCTAGCATTATTGAAATAAGACAAAAGGAAATAATCGATTGAGTTATATCCATAGTCAATAACACGGATAAATACGATGACGATAATAACAAAAAACGTTGTAATCGAGATTCGCTTTTTAACAGTATAAAAAAATAATTAAATTGAAGTCTTGTCATATTCGGATCATTTGTATACTTTCCAAAAAAAAATTCACATGGTATCCACAGTAGCGCCCACTGCATGTCACGCAACACCCCAATGCACAGAAGCTAAAATACTCTAAGGGAGCTTCGATCATGCCGACGGAGAAAAACGTCTTCTGTGCCTCCACTTCATTTGTGGTGCCACCTATAAATCAACTTGCTTTATCATTGTAGGGAGTAACAGTCTAGGCAGAAACCATACCCACTCCCCCCCCCCCCCCCCCCCCCCCCCCCCTACCACCTCCCACCTTGTGGTCAGATAAAATTTTCCTTTTATTAATTTAATGTCATGTAATATAAATAATACCTTCTACATTTCCAATATTAGTATAAGTATTTTTCATTTTTAGCATATTAGTGTGATTGATTAAAATGAAAAATTCATTAACTAAAATGATACTTTTAATTATTTAAGAAATATAATTAAAAAATTAATATGTGGTGTGAGTTAAAAGATAAAGTAAATGTAACGTTAAAGATAAAAGTGATGTTTGTTGGGCCTTAAAAGGAAACAAGACGTCGGAAAAAAAAAAGTCCAAAATAGAAAACAGAACGTCTGAAAAAAAAACGGAGGGAGTACATATTTTGTCTTACTATTTGAGACTCTTATTCTAGTACCACCTATTTTTTCTCACTTTCACCTACCTTTTTCTTATAAGTTATAACTAGTGTCATTTCCCTCTCCACACTAACATAGGAAATGGATGAATATTTGTTAATATACATATAATTAGTTCGAGTATACATTAGATTATACTTTCTCCGTTCCGTTCTAATTAACGAGTTTATTTTAGACAAGAAATTAAGGAAAATAATTTTAATGATATATATTTAATTAATCTACATAATTTTATAAACTTGGTTTTTTTTTTATTAACTTATTTATAAGAATTTGGTATTGATATTAATTATACTTTATATTGAATCTCCCGTTAAGCGATAAATAAAAAAAAAAAAATTGCACAAAGTATAATTAATTTCTTATTGCTCATGTGTATAATTGAAAGTGCAGTACCACATGAATAATACGAGACTATGAAACATTTCAAACATACTAGATGTAATTTTAATAGTATATATATTGAAGACACTCGATTAACCAACATGGTTGAATGTTTATTACTTGCATCATTTGATGCATGGGTAACATTCTAGTATTTAATTATTATATAGGTTACGTGTTTGGAGTCGGACGATTACACTTTTTTTTATTGGATAAATGCAACAAAATTAACATTTATTTAGAATTGTACTCCCTCCGTCCCACTTCGCTAGTCCACTTTCTTTTCGGCACGAGATTTTATGCGCAGTGTTAAAGTAAAAAAATAAGGTCCATATCAAAAAGTAAGTGTTAATTTTTGACATTTTAGGAAAGTGGACTAGTAATGTAGGACGGACCAAAATACTCTTGGACTAGTGAAGTGAGACGGATGGAGTATTTAATAGCAACCGCCCGTCCGTTCATTGACTAAACAATATATGTAGTCGTTGTTTGTTCGAAGAACGAAATAAGTTGTAACTGAATGATAAGTCCATAAATTGTTAAATTGATTTCTCATTCGATCCTAACTATTGTTACTCTATTAAGAAAATATAAGGCATAAATATTATAATTTCCCCGTTAGCCCATTGTTTAATACTCCATTTATCTCAATTTAATTGTTTTTGTTTCCTTATTAGGATGTCTCATTTAATTTCATTTACGCAAAATAGAAACTCTATTCTCTCATAACTATTAATACTTTTAATAATATAAACTCATTTATCTCTTATTGCATAAGTTATTGTGTCGTTTCTATATTTGAGAATTAGCATGGAACGAAGAGTATAATATTAACATAAATAGTACAAACTTGTATGCTGTTTATAAAACTTTATATTAATTTTTAAATAATATTTTATTAGAAAAATACATGATTATTTATATTAATAGAAAGAATTATGAAGAAATTGAGTCAATAGAAAATGAAAATTAGGTTGAGGTTGAGTTAATATAATTAAAGTCAGTATTTAACTTTTTTATCCCATATATATATATACTCCCTCCGGTCTTTCCTAGTTGAGTCGAAACTTTTCGACACGGGAATTAAGAAGAGTTGTTTAGTACTTTAAGTATGTTTGGTAATGAGAAGAGAATGGGATTATGTTTATAATTACTGAGTACTGTATTTTATTTTAATTAATATAAAAAATGTTTTTTATTAATTAATTTTTTTTTTGTTTTTCAGTTTATTTTAAATTAATTTAAAATTTTCTGGATTTTTTTTTTATAAAATTATTGTTGATGTTTAAAATTATATAAAAAACTTTTCTGGATTTTTTTTTATAAAATTAAAACTTTTCTGGATTTATTTTAAATTAATTTAAAATTTTCTGGAATTTTTTTTTATAAAATTATTGTTAATGTTTAAAATTAAAATAAAAAACTTTTCTGGATTTTTTTTATAAAATTAAAACTTTTCTGGATTTATTTTAAATTAATTTAAAATTTTCTGGATTTTTTTTTATAAAATTATTGTTGATGTTTAAAATTAAAATAAAAAACTTTTCTGGATTTTTTTTTTTATAAAATTAAAACTTTTCTGGATTTATTTTAAATTAATTTAAAATTTTCTGGATTTTTTTTTTATAAAATTATTGTTGATGTTTAAAATTAAAATAAAAAACTTTTCTTGATTTTTTTTTATAAAATTAAAACTTTTCTGAATTTATTTTAAATTAATTTAAAATTATTTCGAGAGAGACGGCAATGGCGATAATGGAGAAATTGAGAAATTGAGGCGTAATTAGTATGTTAATTAAGTAAAATAAGGGGTACAATTAGTTGTGTGTTTAATACTTAATTTTTACCCAAAAAGGAAACGACTCAATTAGGAGAGACCGGCCCAATCGGGAAAGTGACTCAACTAGGAAAGACTGGAGGGAGTATATATGAGTATTTAGAGTAGTGATTTGTTTAATTTAATTTATTATTTCAAAATTATATAAAGTGCTCATTAAAAAATTATATATATTTGAGTATTTAGATGGATAGTGGGGTAAGAGGTGGGGGTGGGCCGGGGGGTGGGGGAGGGATGGCCCTACTAAGAAAACCTGACTTTTTCATTTTTATTTATTTATTGTACTGAACATTAATTTGCTGAAATGTTCAAATGAAAAATCTGACACGTGGACGGCGATTAGGGGGGGCAGGCACAGAAGACGATTCTCTCCGTCTTTAGGATCGAATCTGCCATACTCTAATACTACTCCCTCCGTCCCGGCCGATTTGGCCCATTTCGTTTGGGTACGCTTTTTAAGGAGGAGTAAATTACATTAATTAAGAACCTTGAATTTGTGTTCCCAATAAAGGAAAATTAAAACTAGCCAATCACATTCATTCTTAACAATTTAAAAGTATTAAACTAAAAAAGTGAAAGTGTAATGTTGGTCCCAAAAAGGAAATAGGCCAAGTCGGCCGGGACACCCCGATTTGGAAAACGGGCCAAATCGGCCGGGACGGAGGGAGTAGTATACTTTTTTTTTTTTTTTTTTTTTTTTTTTTTTTTTTTTTTTTTTTTTTTTTAATTTATCGAAAAAAGGTAAATTTTTATTTAAAAATAAAACGCAACAGAGGTACAAGGAGTATCAAAATTTTACAAACCATCATTCCCCACTGATTACATAATCTAATACTAGTCCACAACTCGAAGCTCTAACTCGCATTCACCTCACCCCGGACTAGACACCAATTCTAAAATCTACATTTGATCTCATCTTCGATTCTACGTCAATCCCACTTCTTTTGTTCGAACCTAACCGCGTTCTGCCACTTCCACCACACCCATACAATGCAAACCCATAAACCATCCATCAAAACTCTCGACTTGGCTCCTCCAAACATACCAGCAAAGCTTTTAAAATGGTCAACTATCAACCTAGGTGGTGTCCAGCTAATTCCACACCAATTAATCATGTTGTGCCAAAGTTTTTGTACCTCTGTGCAATCAAAAAAGAGATGTTGACTGGACTCTTCATACTTGTGACAGCAACAACAAATTCTTGCCTCGTTCGAAACTTCAAGGCGTTTAGATAGATTATCCATCGTTGGCAATTTATTGAGTAGAAGTCGTCAACCCATGACTTGCGCTTTAAAGGGAGCAACGGCCTTCCACACAATTTTAGGCTAGTCTCTTCTTTGCCGAGCCTGAGAGCCAGGCCTCCTACGTTTTTCGAGCTCCTCGTAGGCCTTCTTTACTGTGTAGACACGTGCACCTACGTCACCCCATTCCCACCGATCAGTTCTCTTCTCCGTTGAATTAAAGTGCTGAATAATCTTCATAATTCTCCCACTCAAGCCCGTCTCAATCAATATTGAGGCCCTGTACTATTCATGAAATTAGGCCCTTACATTTCTTATTATATTACTTAAAATAGATGAATATATTACGTTAGTATCCAAAAAAATATGAAATCAATTAATAAGTAGATAGTTTTGATCTTTTTATTCAACATTAAACACCCTTCTAACATTTTTAGAAGTAAAATGATCTACCAAAATTTTCCCTTTGAATTGCTTGCAAATAAATATGGCAAAATATTCTTGTTGATTAAGTATTGGATACAGCTCTAAATTTTTTGGGGAAAAGAGAAAAGTAAATAAATAAAACAAGGAGAGAGGCGGGTGGCACCGACGAAAAAAATTTAAAAGATTAGTTGAGAAGAGATTCCAAAATTAAAAAAGAAAAGGAGTGTAGAGGGGAGAAAAAGAAATGTATAATAAAATAGCTGGGTTATGATATAAAATTTGGGGCCCCATAAATTATTGGGCCCTGTTCTTAAGAACAGGTTAACCATCTGGATAGACTGGCCTGCTCCCATTCCTTATCTCTCCGAATCTCTCAACTCTCTCCTCCAATCTCTCAACTCTCTCCTCCAATCCACCTTCCAGTGCCACTCCCCTTGATCCCAAAACCCCATCTCACCAACCTTTGCATTTTTCTGTGAGCAGAGGTGATAGAGACGAGGAAATTGTTCTTTGAGCGTTCGCCCCCCAGTCCATACATCGTCCCAAAAATCTGTATCCATACCTTTGTTGGGAACCCCTTGCAGTTTGATTTTGATGATGTTTATCGAAACCACATTTAGGCATATTTTACTTGATTAGGGTCAAGGTCGATACCCTCTAATGTTCAAATGCAAGATCGATCCACCCTGTAAGAGAAAGGTCGCTTATCGACCTGCCTCATTCGGATCGAGCTGGCATATCTGCCTGTCTATCGACCTCCCTTCTCAAGCTTCCAGCCTGCTTTGTCTTAGAAGATTTCAAGTGCTGGATTATCTCATCAAGGTCGATGCCCCCGCCTTCATGGAGTAACACGACCTGATCCTTGCCACGTGGTGTGCCAGCAAGGACGAACTTTCCCAACGGCTAGAAGTGAGTCAGCCTCCAACGGCTGGTGCCACGTCAGCCTGACTCCAACGGCTAGTTTTTCAAAACTGCCTATAAATACTTCAGCCATCATCGGATTCAAGTATGGGAAACTCAAGCTATCAACGCCAAACTCTTGCCAAAATCTCTCTCAAGTTCATATCCATTCAAGTGTTCGAAATTCCATTAGTTTCCCAAACACTTGACGAAGAGAGATTTTCAACTCCGATAAAAGCCACAACGACGAAGCGATCACTGCTGCTTGTCGTTGATTCAAACATCTTCTTCTCCGACCCGTTCGAAGTTAGAAAGATTGTTTAGTGTTCTTTGTCATTATAGAGTGAGTCAAGCTCGGTAGTTTCGAGTAAGGTTGTTTGTACATTTTCTGTACGAAAGGTTGTAAGGGTCACGACCCAAAACTCGTGTCTAGATATATTCAAGTTAGAGTGTATTTAGAACTAATACTCAGTCAGTATAAATAAGAGAGAGGTTGGATCCAAAGGTAAAGGATTCTCAGGTCGAGTCGACCTGACGTGGACGTAGGAGGGTTTCTCCGAACCACGCTAAATTGCGGTCTCTCTCTCTCTCTCTCTCTCTCTCTCTCTCTCTCTCTCTCTTTATTTATCGCCCTTTCATTTTATTATCAAACTGACAAGCATCAACCTGCATATCAAGCATCAACCTGCATTTCTGTATCGACCTTAGATTTTTCAAAGAGTAAATCAACCTCCACCAACTTCCGCATAAGCACAGTTTGATAAATCAAGCTTGTTCCCAAACGAGCTTGATAGATCAACCTATCTCTGATAAGGTTCGACCTTGACAATCGACCTTTGATCGACCTGATTTTATAAAAGTCAAAAACGGTTGGTTATTGGTG
Source organism: Thymus mandschuricus (assembly GCA_029379335.1). Taxonomy (NCBI): domain Eukaryota; kingdom Viridiplantae; phylum Streptophyta; class Magnoliopsida; order Lamiales; family Lamiaceae; genus Thymus; species Thymus mandschuricus. The sequence goes on from CM057072.1 coordinate 21,925,327, forward strand.
TATTCCCCCCCCCCCCCCCCCCCCCATACACCAATTACTCTTTCCCGGAACCAACAAGTGGTATCAGAGCAGTGGTTCTTTTGACCGCTGCTTTGCATACTAAAAGTTTTTAGCATACTTTTGGTCATTTTGAACCGATCCTTTTGAAAAATCTTTTCATTCATATCATATCATATTATTTGCTATGGAGGCTTCTCTTCTCAGGGCTTGTGAAGATTTCTCCATCCAAGGCTATGAAGACTGGAGCTTCCGAATCAAGATGTGTCTCAAGGCACATCACGTCCTTATGTGGGATATCATCGAAAATGGCCCCTCCCCCATTTATGCAGCGAAGATCATCGTGGATGGAACATCCCCCGGGGAGGCCACATACGAAAAAGTCCTCAAAAATCCACGCGACTGCACAACCGAGGAAAGGAAGGAGGCCAGTCTCGATGACAACGCAAAGGGACTCATCTCAAGCACCGTAAAGGGCGTCTACCTTGCCAAGATTCGAAATCTTGAAACTGCCAAAGAGATGTGGGACACCCTCCGGTCCATCAGCCTGGGTTCAGAGGAAATGAAGGAGAACAAGCTGTCCATGGCATGCAGCAAGTTCGATGACTTCAAGATGGTTTCAGGAGAAACCATAGAAGCAATGAAAATTCGCTTCACAGAAATCATTCTCGAAGTCGCTGCAATCAACCCTCACAAATATACGCAGCGTGAGAAGAATCTAAAAGTGATGCGTGCCCTACTTGCAAATTGGCACGTATATGCAGCCATGCATCCAACCCGTTCGGACTTCAACTTCCTCACCACCGAAGATCTTTTCGACATCCTTGTCGGAAATGAATATGAGATGATCCGAATCCATGGATCAGCACAGCCTTCCACCAGCAAGAAGGTCGATGAAAAGAATGACAAGGAGGTAGCTTTCAAGGCCGACTCAGCCTCTGCTGCTACCCCAAGTTCGATTGACGAATCCATCGTCAAAAAGTTCGAGAAGATGACTCTCGACTATGCTCTAGCTGCTAGGAGAAATGAGAAGCTCCTAGGAAAGGTTGTCAAATACAAGAAATTCTATCGTGACAACAAGCAAAACTTCTCGAACCGCAACCACGACCGCCCTGACAAAAAGGGAGAAGGTAAACCCTCAACCTTCAATTCTTCTAACACACCCGAGGGTGGATGTTTTGGTTGTGGCAGGCCGGGTCACTACAAGACCGATTGCCCAGATCTGACAAAGGCAGAGAGAGACGAGCTCCGTGCAAAGCGCGATAAGAAGCTCAAGGATCAACGAGCTGCCATGCTTGCTAAAGAATCTAAGGAGGCTCATCTCTCAGACAGCTCGTCAAGTGATGACGAGGGATACATCGCTTTCGACGAAAGTGATGATGAAGAATGTTTCGTTGGTGAGCACCAACAAAATGAGGGATCTTCAAAGGTAGATCCTCAACCCATTTCACTTTCTTTTTCTGACGATGAATGTGCAGAAGAAGGTGAAGACCTATCCGAGGCTGTGTCTTGGGAAGAAATCAAGAAACAGCTCGATGACTATGCCGACCTCGTGGAAACACTCAAAGAGGTCGTTGAAGACAATGCTGAGCTGATGAACAAAAATGAAAAATACAAGCTAGCATTAGAAGAAAGATTCTCTCCCTATGATGAGGAAAAAGAAAGGGAGATCGAAACCCTAAAGTCAAAAGTTGAAGAATTGACTTTTCGGGTCAAGGAGTTCGATACCAGGGCGCTCGAGAAGGACGAGTCCCTCAAGATCAAAGATGCCGAAATACACAGCCTTACATCAAAATTGGTTGACTTGGTTATTCGACACGAACTCCTCGTGAAAAGGGAAGAAAAACTTCAACTCACTTTGAGTCAGTTGAAGAAAAGCGGAAAGAAATTGGAAGAAGTTCAATCCATGCAACGCAATCCGCGCGATCACTCTGGTATTGGATTTAATGGAAAATCCAATGAAAGCAAGAACAAAGACTGCGAGATCAAATTCGTGAAGGCGCAGTCAAAATCAAAGAGTGTTCGGAAAGCTCATCAAGCTCTTCCAGATAAGATGATCAAGCTGATGAATCCAGTTCGACAGCCCCAAGCCATCCTTTTAAAGCAACACAAGAAGGAACAGCCTGTTCCTCAAAAGAAAGAGAGTCGACCTGCCCAGCATCGTCGACCTGCCCCCTCCCATCAAAAGCAGGCTGTTCATCCAGGGCGATACCAAGGCCAATACTATCAAAGGCCGTATCACCCTCAGTTCTTCTTCCCTGCTCATCAAGGTTGTCACTGCCACTATCCTCAACAGTCGAACTTTCAAGACTGGCAGTATCAACCTGGTCTTCATGAAGAGCAGTATTATCAACCTCGACGCCCTCGCTCAAAGAAATCCAAGGCTCCCAAGCCCAAGACCGCCACTGCCTCGTCCTCAGCCTCGGATAGAAGCAGACCGGCGAAACAAATCTGGGTCCCAAAGGCCGTTCCCGCAACCGATGTAGCACCCAATCTCAAATGGGTTGCTAAGTTTAACTAATTGCAGGTTGGGAAGGCTCAAAGAAGGAGCCAAGCAGCTCGTGGAGCTGTATGGATCATTTATAGTGGATGCTCAAAGCACATGACGTGTAACAAAACGCTACTATCAAATTATCAAGAACGAGACGGGCCACTTGTAACCTTTGGAGGAAATTCTAAGGGACTTACGAGAGGCCAGGGCGATCTAAAAGTTGGTAAAACAACTATTTCTAATGTCTCATATGTTGAAGGTCTTAATCATAACCTATTCTCGGTGTCGCAATTCTGCTCGAGTGGTAAACGAGTAGAATTCACTGCTAACAAATGTCTCGTGAAAAATGAGGAAGGAGAAATACTTCTTACCGGAATTTTGCAGGATAGAATCTACATAGTTCAATGGACTGATTGGATAGAGACCTGCCTGATCACAAAGGCTGATTCCGAGACAAGCTGGCTATGGCATAAGAGGTTGAGTCACTTGAACTTCAAGGCCATCAACAAGCTCGCACGCAACAAACTGGTGAACGACCTGCCAGATCAAGTCTTCGATCGTGATCACATTTGTAAAGTCTGTCAAGCTGGAAAGCAAACAAGATCATCCTTTCCAAGTGTGACGGCACAAGCTTCAAATCGAATTCTTGAGCTTCTCCATCTCGATCTCTTTGGTCCAGTCACTCCCTTGGGTATAAACGGTAGAAAATACGCTCTCGTTATTATAGATGATTATCTAGATTTACGTGGGTTATTTTCATGTACAAAAAGAAGGAGACTTTGGAGAAGTTACCCGCGTTGCTGAGCAAACTGGGCAATCAAAAGGAGAAATCCATCATCTCTATTCGATCCGATCGAGGCACCGAATTTATCAATGCTATGATCGAAGAATATTGCTCAAAGAGTGGAATTCATCATCAAACCTCAGCAGCTCGTACACCTCAACAAAATGGCGTAGTGGAACGCCGTAACAGGTCGTTGAAGGAAGCAGCTCGTACCATGTTGGATGAAACCAACCTTCCAAAGAAGTTTTGGGCAGAGGCCGTTAACACTGCCTGCTATACCCAAAACAGGTCGATCATCACTACCCGACATGGAAAGACTCCTTACAAGCCGTGGAACAACAAGCTCCCCAGGTTAAAGTATTTTAAAGCTTTTGGGTGCTTGTGTTACATTCATAACAATGGGAAATCTCAATTAAAAACTTTTGATAGCAAGGCCGATCCAGGAGTATTTTTAGGATACTCGGAGGTTAGCAAAGCTTATAGAGTCTTTAATAAGAAAACCCTAGTTGTGGAGGTAACACCTCATGTTGTGTTTGATGAATCTACTTGTCTGTACAGAGAGTTAAGTACAAGTTCAGATCAGTCCGCTACTAACAGGCCGTCTAACTCCCCCATCGGCGACCTGCTAGTATGGACCCCAAATGATCTAGAGGAAGAGGATCAATCTGATCCGAAGGTCACACAGCAAGGGGGAAGTGATGCAAGTAATACTCATACCTCGAGCTGTAATACGTCAGCCGGACTTAACCAGGCTGATCCCCCATTCTCAGTCCCCCAGACTGATGCTGTTAACGACCTTTCATCCCAAATCGAGCAGCTCGATAGCACAATGGAGCAGCTCAACATTCAGACCGATCAACAGCCTGACGAACAGCTTGATCAACAGTCCGAGCAATAGCACGTTCCCACTAATCAACCTTCAACTCACCCGGAGTTTGACGAACCCATTAATGAGCCCGATCCAATCATTTCGAATGAAGAAAGATCACGACGCAGACGATGGATCGATGATCATCCAAAGGAGCTCATTGTTGGGAACCCAAACCAAGGAGTGCGGACAAGAAGAATGATTGGTGAAAGTGCACTTCTAAGCTGCTATCTCTCTCGCATTGAACCCAAAGATGCCATTGAAGCTCTTCGTGATGCTGACTAGATTCAAGCCATGCAAGAAGAACTCAATGAATTCAAAAGAAATGAAGTATGGTCTCTAGTTGATCGTCCTTATCATCAGGGCGTCATTGGAGTCAAATGGGTTTACAAAAACAAGAGAGATGAATCTGGAGAAGTTGTCAGAAATAAAGCCCGATTGGTAGCAAAGGGTTACTGTCAACAAGAAGGAATCGATTATGATGAGACGTTTGCCCCCGTCGCAAGATTAGAAGCTATAAGGCTGTTTCTAGCTTATGCCGCTCATCAACGGTTCAAAGTCTACCAGATGGATGTTAAAAGCGCGTTCCTCAATGGCGTTCTCAAAGAAGAAGTCTATGTGGAACAGCCTCCTGGATTTGAGGAGGGTGATTCGAGCAAAGTCTACAAACTGCATAAGGCCGTCTACGGTCTTAAACAAGCTCCTCGAGCTTGGTATGAGACGCTATCATCCTTTCTCATCGAATCAGGATTCAAGCGTGGTTCAGTCGACAAAACTCTATTCACTATCAAAGTGAATGAACATATCCTTTTAGTACAATTTTATGTTGATGATATCATTTTTGGATCTAAATCTCCCATTTTGTTCGAAAAATTTGGTAACCTCATGACGGACAAATACAAAATGTCTATGATGGGGGAAATGAATTTCTTTCTAGGGTTGCAGGTCAAGTAGTCCGATGAAGGAATCTTCATTAGCCAAACAAAGTACGCACACGAGCTGGTCGACAAGTTTGGTGTCAAAGACAGCAAGCCTGTCAAAATACCGATGCTCTCTGGTGGGAAGATCGACCCGGATCCCGAAGGAAAACCTGCCAACATAACACAGTACAGGGGTATTATTGGCTCATTACTTTATCTAACTGCGAGTCGACCTGATATCACTTTTGCAGTTGGAGTGTGTGCTCGATTTCAAGCTAATCCAAAGGAATCACACTTGGAAGCAGCAAAGAAAATTCTTCGATACATCAAAGGAACCACAAACTTAGGTCTTTGGTATCCTTGTGATGATAATTTGCAGCTTACAGGTTATTCAGATTCTGATCATGCAGGGTGCAAGCTCGATAGGAAATCTACCTCGGGTACCCACTTTCTCGGAAACAAGCTGATATCTTGGTTTTCAAAGAAACAAACTTCAGTAGCCACCTCCACCACAGAGGCCGAGTACATGGCCGCAGGGAGTTGTTGTGCACAAATCCTGTGGATCAAACAACAACTCAAAGATTATGAAGTTGAAGTCAGTGAAGTGCCTATATTCTGCGACAGCTCGAGTGCTATCGCCATTACTCAAAACCCAGTTCTTCATTCAAGATGCAAACACGTGGATATTCGACATCACTTTATTCGTGATCACGTGGAAAAGAAGAACGTGGTTATTGAGAAGATACACACTGATATTCAACGGGCTGATATCCTAACCAAACCACTAGCCGAAGAAAGATTCAAAATGCTGTGTGGAAAGTTAGGGTTATTAAATGTTGAGTCATCAGGACGTTCTTGACTCAACAGGCCGATCGTGACTCAACAGGCCGTTACTCTTAACAGGCCGTCACCATTTGAACAGGCCGTTTCCCTCAACAGGCCATTCACAAGTCAACAAGCCGTTAGCGGATCATCAGGCCGTTTCTCTCAAACAGGCCGACATCCTTCCTACAGGCCGATTCAAATGACAGACTGTTCTCCATCAACAGGCCGTCGTCTAAATCTACAGATCGACTTGTGTTCCTCAAATTGAGGGGGAACAATGATCCATCATTTGAGGGGGAACAAAGGCTGATGTCTACCACCAGGCCGATATCAGAAGTCAAGGGCGTTTATTTCGCCAGGCCAATATCACAAGTCCAGGCAGTTTATCTCGCCAGGCCGATATCGCAACTCCAGGCCGTTCTCATTTCATCAGGCCGATATCAACCTGAATGCAACCCCGCATTAACGACGGGGGAACCAAAGGGAGAATCAAAAGGGCAGTATCACCCTTTTGTTTTATGACTTCTTTAATACGCATTGAATTTTCTATTAATTATTGATATTTATTTCTCTATGTGTTACATTATTTAAGGCCTGTTAGGTTGCAGAAAATAAGGAAAGAGGGAGTAATGATTACTATTTTTGCAACACATCTAGTCAAGTGTCAAATATTGACACATTGACCAATGTTGCATTTAATTCCCTGCCACCTTTCTGAAAAAGCACATATATACGCACGTTTCTCTTTCTCACGCGCGGATGTGAACCGTTTCACATTCCACGCGCTTTAATCGTGTGAACGTGGGTGAGAGGGAAAACTTTAACCCTTTCAAATTCGAACGATCTCAACCGTTCAAAATTTCTATTTATGTCACGTTGATTTCTTTTGAAACATTACCTTCTTCATCATATCTGCAACCCTAATTTTTCACTCCCTAATTTTACTCTCTAAAATTTCACGCTCTACATTCCCACTCTCTGCACCAAATCACAAGCCGTGGTTTGTACCGTTTCGCCGTTCTTGCTTCCATTTTCTGTCAAGTTTCTCTTTATTTTACTAATCTGTTTCTTACAATGGCAGAAAAATCGACATCAATGGCAGGAAAATCTACATCCGGCTGCAAGGAAATGCAGTGGGCAGAGATCGAAGAGTACTTGAAGGCTCGCATCAAATTCGAGCCCTATATGGTGCGTGAAAACTTCGGTTTTCGCGATCTAGATTCCATGTTCGCTCTGGTGGAGACCTGCTTTCCGTTCCACCAAATTATCTCCACCCGGCCGGCGAAGCAACTCACCAAGATTGTGAGTGCCTTCTTCTACAACTGGAATGAGGGCGATTCCGTTTCCACCCACACTGTCTCCCTCGGAACCCAGAATGTCGTTCACACCATCAATGTTCTTGACGCCGTGAAGGCTGCCTTCGGTATTGGGGAGGGAGGGACGATGTAGCTCTCGGAAATCTCTCGAGACCAGTTGCAGCAGGTTTCAGACCGTGTCTTAATTGAGCAAAGGCCGTTCTTGCCATCGACATTCAAGAGGAACATGCTCCGCCCCAAATACCGCCTCTTGATGGACTTCGTGCAGAAGTGCTTCCCAGGGCACATTGGGAATCACGACCAGGTCACCCCATTGAAGTTTCAGATAATGGCGGCCGTGATCCTCGACCTGCCCATTAGTTGGGCCAAATTGCTGGTCTCCCTGCTCTGGGATGAGGCCAGACAGATCGTTTGCGAGATGGAGGGAGAGGCCGTGGTGGACGTGCATCTCCACAATGAGAAAAGGCCGATTCGCCTTGGGACGAAGGCGACCTGCATTGTCATTTCCTTTTTCAAAAATAGGAAATGGTCTAATGAGCCGTCCTTCCCCCACCTATTTATTCCAAAAGATCTCCATCAAATGGAGATGGCGATTGGGGTGGCGCTGCAGATTTTCTATGGGTCGCCAGACCATGTAAGGGCGCACCTCACCAAGACCGGCGAATCCAAGGTCGGTTGGAGGATTCCAGCTCGACCCATTCAAAAGAAGAGAAAGGCCAATGTCGAGCTGGTTCCCTCTCGCCCTGCCAAGAAGACTCCACCTGTGAAGAAGACTCCTCCACGGAGGACGCAATCGGCCTCCACTGATCCGGTCAGGCCGTTTCACCGGATGCTTCCCGTGGAGTTTGAGGAATCTGCACCTCGCAGGGAGCCATCGCCCTCCCCATCGCCCTCTCATTCAGCCGAACGGACTCCCTCTCCAGTCCGTTCCGCCATGGAGCCATCGTCCTCACAGCATCGCCCTGCATCTTCCCCGCAGCATGTTGTCATTCCCTCTCCAGCGAGGTCACCCGAAGTCCAACGTGCTGGCTCCGTGGAGATCCAGGATCTCACGGCGGAAGATTCCCAGCCTTCCCCCTTTCGGCATGTGCCCGTGGAGGAAGACGTCGTGCTGCCGATCCAGCCATTCTCCGAGCAGCTCGTGTCTGCTGCTCACTCCCAGGTGGCTTCCATGAAGGCCGAGGCCAGGCTGAAGGTGATCGACCTGATGCCAGGGATTGTTCAACTCCCCAAGTCCCTCGACCTTGCTACTCGCCTCCAGTTTTATCTGGTTTGTAAGTCGAGTTACTACTATGTTTTCGAGGCCTTGCTGCAGGTCACCACCTTCGAGGAGCTGAAGATCGAGGAGTTGGCGCTAGAGGAAGAGTTTGGCTTCTTCAGTGTGGAGGATGCAGCCGCAAATTTCCAATCCCTTGTGCTGCGGCGCATGAAGGTCGAGGCAAAAATTCTGGGCATCGACCTTCGCCCCCTCTACACTCACTCTCGCGCCCTCTACAACTCCGCCGCCGACGTTGGAGATGAGTTTGATGCAATTCAAACTCCAGAGCGATCGTCACCAAGGAATGAAGGTGGTGATCAAGCTCTGACCGCTACTGATGCTGCTCCATCCCCCCAGTTTTCAAAGGTTGATGTTGAGGCGGAGCTCAGCACTCTCTCTGCAAAGCTCGAGTCCCTCGCCATCAGCGTGCCGGAGCAGATCAAGCAAGCCATCGCGGAGGCCCGGGTCGATATATTGAAAGAAGCCAGGACCCAGGCCGATGATGCTGCCAGGGAGCGGGTGACGAAGTTCGCTGTCGACCATCTGAAGGAATATACCGGCCAACTTCTGCCAACCCAGCTCGAGGCACTGAACATGGCGTCCCGTGACTTGGTCGGGGATGTGAAGGAGGACGTGGCCAAGGTCGATCACCGTGTGACCGACCTGACTACTTCAATCACCAATTCGGCATCGGCCTCCAACACACAGATCAACGGCATTCTGGATACTCTCACCAGTCTGCTGAATGGGCACCAGCAGCTGCGAGAGGCCGTTGGCAAGCTGCAGCAGGAGGACGCCTCTCTTCTTACCCTTATAAACACCCTTTCTGATGATGTCGAAAAGGGGGAAGAAGCAAGAGCCGCCGCCGCCGCCAGGAAGAAGAGGACCCCCAAATCCAAAACTCCTTCATCTTCCGTGGCTCCTCCTCCTCCTCCGCCTCCGCCGCCAAGGACACAAGTCTCCGAGGCCGCCGCCTCCAAGTCCGTTTCAAAGGCCGTCGCCTCCCAGGCCGATCCCACCGCCGCTGCCGCTGCTGCCGAGGCCGCCGCTGCCAAAGCTCGATTGGCAAAAGAGGCCGAGCTAATATCTGCCATGCATCTGGCCGGTGCGACGCCGGAGCAGGCCTTGAATCCCGTAGAGCAGAAGTGCTTTATTGCGGAGCGCCGGGCTGCTGAAGCGAGGAAGAAGGCCGAATCGGACTGGGTCAGTGAGTCAGCCTCCGAACTTATTTTGGATGCTGGAGTCCAGCAACAGGCCGTTGAGTGGCTAGATGAACGCCAGAATGCCCTGCTGCGGGAGCTCAACAGATGCTTCATCCTCCTCCATTACTGGATCAATGACCCCTCCCTTCCTGAAGATGCCGATGATGCATATGCAGCCTACATGCTCAAATTTCCTCACCAAGATTTCGTTGGTGAACTTAGAAAGAAGGCTGCAGAGGCCGGTGCGATCTTAAGGGCTCCAGCCAAGCAATATTTCACGCCCTTGCTTATTGGCGATTCGGGCTACCTTGATTATTCCCGAATCGACCGGTACATCGCACTGACCGCCATCGGCCTGAACATCAATGTTGCAAATTCCGATCCCGCCTACTGCCGTATTAGGGATGGAATTTACGCAAGTATGAAGGCAAAGTCAATGGAGCAGATCCAGGAAGAGCGAGTGGCAGCCCGTGCCCAGCAGAAGAGGTAGTTGATAGATGATTTTGTATCTTTTTATTATTCATTTAAGTTCGTTGCTTGGTTTGTAAATTCCAAATGTAAAGTACGCTATCGAGCTGAATGAAGCAAAAATCATCTTTCGACCTGACGACAATATCTCTTTGTTCAGGCATCTGCCTTTACTGCTTTATTTTATGTCTTATCTGCCTTTCATATAATTCCTTATCAACCTTAATGGTTAATCGATCTTTCATTGTTTTAAAATCTTAGGAATTATTTGTAAAGTGTATGGTTTCGACATCATCAAAAAGGGGGAAATTGTTGGGAACCCCTTGCAGTTTGATTTTGATGATGTTTATCGAAACCACACTTAGGCATATTTTACTTGATTAGGGTCAAGGCCGATAGATCGACCTGCTACCTGTTAGTGCAGGTCGATACCCTCTAATGTTCAAATGCAAGATCGATCCACCCCTGTAAGAGAAAGGTCGCTTATCGACCTGCCTCATTCGGATCGAGCTGGCATATCTGCCTGTCTATCGACCTCCCTTCTCAAGCTTCCAGCCTGCTTTTTCTTAGAAGATTTCAAGTGCTGGATTATCTCATCAAGGTCGATGCCCCGCCTTCATGGAGCAACACGACCTGATCCTTGCCACGTGGTGTGCCAGCAAGGACGAACTTTCCCAACGGCTAGAAGTGAGTCAGCCTCCAACGGCTAGTGCCACGTCAGCCTGACTCCAACGGCTAGTTTTTCAAAACTGCCTATAAATACTTCAGCCATTATCGGATTCAAGTACAGGAAACTCAAGCTATCAACGCCAAACTCTTGCCAAAATCTCTCTCAAGTTCATATCCATTCAAGTGTTCGAAATTCCATTAGTTTCCCAAACACTTGACGAAGAGAGATTTTCAACTCCGATAAAAGCCACAACGACGAAGCGATCACTGCTGCTTGTCGTTGATTCAAACATCTTCTTCTCCGACCCGTTCGAAGTTAGAAAAATTGTTTAGTGTTCTTCGTCATTATAGAGTGAGTCAAGCTCTGTAGTTTCGAGTAAGGTTGTTTGTACATTTTCTATACGAAAGGTTGTAAGGGTCACGACCCAAAACTCGTGTCTAGATATATTCAAGTTAGAGTGTATTTAGAACTGATACTCAGTCAGTATAAATAAGAGAGAGGTTGGATCCAAAGGTAAAGGGATTCTCAGGTCGAGTCGACCTGACGTGGACGTAGGAGGGTTTCTCCGAACCACGCTAAATTGCGGTCTCTCTCTCTCTCTCTCTCTCTCTCTCTCTTTATTTATCGCCCTTTCATTTTATTATCAAACTGACAAGCATCAACCTGCATATCAAGCATCAACCTGCATTTCTGTATCGACTTTTCAAAGAGTAAATCAACCTCCACCAACTTCCGCATAAGCACAGTTTGATAAATCAAGCTTGTTCCCAAACGAGCTTGATAGATCAACCTGTCTCTGATAAGGTTCGACCTTGACAATCGACCTTTGATCGACCTGATTTTATAAAAGTCAAAAACGGTTGGTTATTGGTGTATTCCCCCCCCCCCCCCCCCCCCCCCCCCCATACACCAATTACTCTTTCCCGGGACCAACAACCTTTTCCCAAGTTTGTGCTCCATAAAGCTAGACACGGTTCGTAATTTTTATAATGAGATTGTGTTCTCTTTAACGCGAAAGAAAATGAGAGAAAATAGAAAATTATCCCTGAAATTAAGTCTTCCTTATTTCTCACCTTTTCTCACCTTTTCTATTTCCCCCCTTCATTTGCACTACAATGGAGAGAAAATATTATCTCTTCAATTTGGTGTTGTAAATATTTTCTCCAATTTAAGGAGTAAGATTCTCACTCATTGATAAAAGGTGAGAAAAGGAGACAAAAATGATGGAATTTATAGGATGATTTTTCTCTTTTCTCTCTTTTTTCTTTCGTATCAAAGAAAACGCAACCTAAGCGTATTTATAGTGGTGTTTAGATTTCACCTTTTATAGTGTGCTTACATATTAATAGTGATGATTGGGTCGTCCTACCAATATAATTTTGTGTGTAAGTTCAGGTTGAATATTTAAAGTTTCTTATGGAGCCCGAATTCCAGGGACAACAAAAAAAGCAAATAATGAGAGTAATATATATATATATATATATATATATATATATATATATATATATAGGAGTTGGATCATATGAAAACCAAATATTTCGTGAAAACGTGAAAATCATACACTTTCATTCATAACTGATGCACTTTCATGCATATCATGTTGCACCAAAAATATAAATATTATTTTATTAAAAAAAATGCATATATTTTTGGTGCAACATGATATGCATGAAAATGCATCATGTTATGAATGAAAGTGCATGGTTTTCACGTTTTCACCAAAAGTAAGGTTTTCACCATATCCCAACCATATATATATATATATATATATATATATATATATATATATATATATAGGGAGTGGTTCGTGTGCAAATAAATCCTTGCGTGCTAAAATACGAAAGATGCTTAAAACTATACAAAATCATGCTTAAATCAGTATATATTTATGCTTACAACACCATTATGCTTTTTAATATACAAATTCATGCTTAAACCTAGTCATGCTTATGATACTTTATAATCATGCTTAAATCAATTACAACCATAGATCAAATTAAGATCAATGGTCCAGATCTATTCATATTTCTCACACCATGACTTATTTGCACACGAACCACTCCCTATATATATATATATATATATATATATATATATATATATATATAGGGATGGATCATATAGAAATATATGTTACAGTGTAAGAAATATATAAGCTAGATTATTATGTTTCAATTAGATGTGTTCAAAAGAACAGGAACCAAATGTTAAAATCCTAACCGGAAACAAAATCAGCGGTTACGTTCTGGAATCGGAATCGAAACCGGTAGTTCAGAATCGGACAAGGAACCGTTAGAATTGCCGGTTTGGTTTCAGTTCCTAAGGTCTAGAACCGTGACCCGATTCCTATTCCAGTTCCAAAGCAGCGGTTCCCAACCGGAACCGCCAATTTTTATATGCATTTTTAATTTATTAAAATTTTAAAATTGTTTTTATAGTTGTTACATGATTTATAAACAAATTATAAATATAACTTGAATCTTCTTCAAATCGTATAGGTGTTAGTCTCACTCTCTTTTCTCTTATTTTTTCAACATAGGACAAGTTATTTGTTTTTATAAGGGTGTTTCTCTTCTCATGTTTGTTATTTTTTCAATATGTGGTGTGCTGCTCTTCTCAAAATGTGCATATGGTAGGTGGTACTTATCCCCATCGAAAAAATAATAAACTTCATAAGAGTATCGCCCTTATAAAAGCAAGTAAATTTGTCCCTTTGTCCCATATTGAAAAAATACTAGATAAGGGTGTGATAATAACACCTATATAACTTGAAAAGGGTTAAATCCTTATTAAACACACACACACACAAAAAAAAAATTAAAATTTTAAAATTATAAATTAATAAAAATTGGCCGGTTCCAAAACGGAATCGAATTGGAATCGCCGGTTTAGAACGTGAATTAAAACCGTGGGACAATTGATTCTGTTCCAGTTCTAGAGGTGAGGAATTGCTGGTTTGGTTCCGGTTTGAACCAGAATCGGAACACATGGCCAGCTCTTGAATCAATGACCTCACTAAAATATATTGTTAATATTAAATTAGCTATAAGAAATTATGAAAACTTCAACCATTATTTTATGAAACAATAGCTACGCTAGGTTTTTTTTACTCTCTTCGTTTCATTTTACTTAACTCATTTATATTTTTTAATATTCACATATTAAATATATTTATAAGTCAGATAGGCTCAAATGGATGAATTACATATAGTTTATATAATAAATGTGCACACAGTGCTAAAATCATAAATTTATATACTATTCCATTTAATTTCAGGTACATTAATTAGTATACAACTTTTAATTTCTTTTTAATTTGTCGTTTTTTAAGGTTTAGCAGCATAAATCTAAATGCCCTATTATAAAGGACTCTAACCCAGGAATGGTCCCGAAACATAATTACCTACGGCTAAGTCAACACACACGTACTTTTTATTTTGTATCATATTCTATGCATCCCATTTCTGAGATGAGATCCTCTATCCCCAAATTGGTGTACCAATGGTGTCATAAATAAAATTAGGAAGTTTTGAATTCTCTTTATTAATGCTCATTTTGAATTTGGTTATTAGTGTATGCCTCAAAACTTCCTAATTTTGTGTATGATACACCATTGGTACGTACACCTATTTGGGGACAGAGGATCTCATCTCCCCATTTCTTTAGTCTTGTTGGCTATTTTGCCATCTCATTTCACTAGTTTTATTTCCTAAAATGGAAAAAAAATTAACTCTTACTTTTTAATTTGAATCCTTTACTTTTCCTTTTTAAAATATATATATATAATCTCGTGTCGAAAAGAAACAAGACTAGTGAAGTGGAACGAAGGAAGTATATACGGTGTTGCGGGTTCAAAGTGTAATGGCTTTTACGCGAATAAAGTTGATTAACTTTCAAATGCCGAAATCCTGTTTTCGTGATAGAGTTGAAATAATCTGAAACTTATTTGTGAGTGAAAAAACATACCAATATTAATCTCCTAGTATTAGCAAAGACACAAGACAGGGGTAACAATGTATATAGATTAGGGTATGGTTCTCGTGAAAATGAATACCTAGGTAGGAAATAAGAATAAATGTAGTCCATAGATTTACACAAAACAGTGATCCAAATTAATTATCACAATAAATGATGCATCGTATGCTTTAAGTTGATGCACTATCATTTTCATGCATTGCATTCAATAGATTCACGCATCATCGTTTTAATTTGATGCATTATGTGGTTTAATTCAATGCATCAGTCAATCTCAACCGCAGATCTTATTAGGATCAAGGGTCCTGATTTATTCTTATTTCTTACCTAATAGTCTATTCTTATTTGATCTTCCTCCTCCGTATATATATAGATTATATGTCTCATGCACTAAAATAAAATAGTAAAATAAAGTTAATTAAAGGATGAGCAAAGACGTCTGATTTCTCCTCTAGATCCCGTCCACACGCCAATCCTCCCCATTTTGATCATGGAAGCAGCGAAATCCTCCTCGAACGACGGGCTGAAAAACGGGCTGAGAAGCCCGAAATAGGAGTCGACCACACTCCTTGTGGCCTCATCTTGGTAGAGGGCTGCATCGGATTGCAGCACGGCCATTCCACTCCTTATGTTGCTCAGTATTTGGTTGTCGAACACCGTTTCGCTGCCTCTGTCGATCGCCAAACGGACGTTAACATCTCCGTTCTTGGGGCACGTCGACTTCAACTCCGGCAGGAACTCCGGGTTGATGGAGGGGTCGGAGCCCCCGTTGGCCGCCGGAAAACCATACAGCCTTTGGTTCATGAAGAAGCATGCTGTGCTGCCGATGGTATGTGCGCCTGAAACAATTGATTAATTACAAGTTGAGAGAGAGAGAGAGAGAGAGAGAGAGAGAGAGAGATGCATACCACTGAGAACGACAAGATCCTTCTCTGAGAGGCCTTTTGCTAAAAATTTAGCTTTGAGTTTTTTAATGGAATCGGCTACGTCAGGCATAGCATGTGCCAACGTTATATTCGATACCAAACCATCCCTTCTGCCTGTTTCAGCATCGTACCATGGCCCTTGCGACTGAACTAATTACTTATTAGAGACGTTTCTTAAATATATATGAAACGATTCAACGTCGTTGGGTTAGAGGGAATAGTGATTACCAGGAAAACAGCATCTCTTGCAGCCAAAGCAAGTATGTCGGAACAAGAAACGACTCTGGGGCAGACGGCTTCGAGCTGAGCTTTGGCCGTCTCTACCACATCGAAACCTCTAACGCCTTGGTGCCCAAACGCTCGCTTCTCATCCCATTCCACCCCTCTGTCTATCAGAATCGAACCGTCGCATCCCTGCATGAAGATAGTGATATATATACATGTTCATCGAGAGATCGGGAGAGAGAGAGAGAGTACATGAACAAAGCAGTCGTGAAATTGAAGCCTGAGGAGGACAGGAGCATTGTTAGGGTCGGAGATGGATGCTTGACGGACTACGTCGCGGACTATGGACTCGGCTTTGGGGCAGCTCTTGTTATAGAACCCCACACGCAGCTTCCCTACCGAACTACCTATTAAACAACAACTCATTATCACTACAATTATTGCATTATAACAACCCATTATGCTAATCTGGTGAAAATTAGTATATGTGTGAGGGTTTATGTAATGTAAATGGCAGTACTGCTGTTTTATGTTAGTGTATTGAAACCTTGAGGGTGGAGAAAACTGAAAATTAATTAACAGTGTGTTGGTAATTATGTGGGAGATGATCATCTTGTGAATATAAGAGAGAGAGAACGTAGAACCTAGCTTGTATTGGTTTGAGGAACTAGATATTGTAGTCATAAGTAGCCTCAGGCCGCAGCTGAAATAGACCGCAGAAAGTCCTATAATATGGTATTTGGAAAGATGCCTAAAAACAAATTAAAGCACGAGAATTTGACCAAAACGAATAATATCATATTAATACTCGAAATATTTTACAAATTTATGGACGTCTACTGTCAAGATTGTGCGTGGTACTAAGTGTTACATTTGACTCTAGTTTGTTTCCTTTTTAAATGTTTTAACCGAAAACTTGATAGTAACATCAATAGCTTTAATTTTATCCTATGTTCCCCATATTAGTGTTAGAAGAGAAATGTCGTACTTTTAAGAGAGAAAAAAAGATGATTATGTAAAAAGATGGAAAAAAATAGGAAAGAGGGTAAAACTAGGTAATATAGTGGGAAAAAATAAATATATTGTAAGTAATCTAAAATGTCAAGAATAATAAGGTAATTTTGATGAGGCAATCTCTCCACTCTATCAGATTAATTTGGGGACGTACCAAATGGAAAATACTCACATTAATATAGGGGACAAGAGAGTTACATCTTATCTCTATATTTAATGCTAAGTATAAGTAGATTAACAAAAATAAATAATAAATAAAATTAAAATATACATTTTTTTTTATGTGTGTAAATTGATGATGTGAAACACTATAAAAAAAATGGAAGGAATATATATTGCTTGCATTAATTGTGTTTATATGTGCTATGTTTCGTGACGAGCAAAAGAAGCGTGAAAAATATTATCATTCCAAAACAATTTTTTATCGTTTTAACCAGAGCAGATTATCCATCATAATAATAAGTGGAAAGGAAGAAAAACGATGAAAAATATTTTCTTTTCCATCCTTTTTGTTGCGATGTAGGCTTACTCCCTCCTATAAAAACATGCTTCTAAAATTCCATAAAAATGTCGTTCATTTTAGACGTTAATTCCATATTTATTATTCATTTGATTTTAAATATTCACTCATTCAATAGCACTCGTTATAAAAATTAAGTCTCTGAATGAAATAATTTTAATTACTCCCTATGTCCCACTAATAAAGGGCCATTTTCTTTTTCGGGACGTCATACTGATATAAGGAACTTTTCTAAAATAGAAAATTATAACCCAATAAAATTTAGACACATCACTTTAACTCACTACCTTTCACTTTAATACACTATCATCACTCTCATCTTAATTTTCGTGTCGAAAAAAAAAATGTCTCTATGCCAATGGGACGGAGGATACTATAGCGCGTAAGTGAAAAAAACGATAGGAATAAGAATAGTTGTCAGACAGGTCTCTCGGGAACTATTGCCAGCACAATAGTGGAAATCCGCAATGTGTCGTAATAGTGGAAAATAGGGTTTTGCTTGTCTCTTTTTGTGGTTTGCATGGGGTTATTAAATGCATTATATTCCATATTGTCTTCATTTATTATATAGAAAAGTACAAGTTGTACACGTATCTCTTATTCAATCTTATCATCTTCTTCTTGTAATGGATCAGCAAAGTTTTTATTTATGGCTTAATCCTTTTGATCCTTTTCTTGTTTAAGAGTTGTTTGCTTAGTTTAATTACCTAAATCAGCTCGGTCATATTGGATATTCATATATAAGGTATATAATATTTCAGTGGGACTAATTAAATGGGACAGAGGGAGTAGAAAACTTAATTAGTTAGCTTAATTTGTCATCTCAGTACTGATTGACATAGTTCTATGAGAAAATATGGAGAAATACATAAATGGAGCTAGAACCAATGCAGCAAATGCACTATATAACTACCGAAATTTCTATTGTTGTACTGAAGAATTTCACAGTATATAGAGAGAAAATTTTTATTCAAAATATGTCGAGAACTGCAAAATTCAGTTTTACACTGTAGAATAACATCCATCCTATTTATATCAACAGTGTTAACTACTCCAAAAGTGTAAACACGCTTATTACTAACTAACAGCTCGGATGCAATCTGAGCCGTCCAATAAGAACAAAATCTACGATTATTACACACGATAGTGACACGTGGATATAACACTGTTGATATAAATAAAAAAACATTAACATCTAAATCTCTACACCCCCTCTCAAAATCAATGATTATTACTTCATCTTCCTCGCTTCTTCCTGCATCTGCATCTCTCCACCATTAACATTTGAATCTGTACACCCCCCTCAAGATGGAGTTGGTGAATATCAAACAACCCCATCTTGGAAAGAAGATCAACAAATCGCGAAGAAGCTAAAGACTTAGGTTGCATTCTCTTTGATGCGAAAGAAAAAGACAGAAACAGAAAATCACCCTTTAGATCCCACCCTTTTCTCACCTTTTCTATTTTTTCCCGTTCATTTGCACTACAATAGAGAGAAAATATTATCTCTCCCATTTGGTGTTGTAAATATTTTCTCCAATTTGAGTAAAATTCCCTCTCATAGATAAAATGTGAGAAAATGTGACAAAAGGGTGAGATTTAAAGGGTAATTTTCTCTTTTCTCTCATTTTCTTTCGAATTAAAGAGAATGCAACCTTAGTGAAAAAAATCCGCAAGCAGCAATTGAGACGAGGTCGCTACAGGAGAAAGAAATCCCAAAATAAGCCGACATGTTTCGTCCGCTCATGAAAAGCATTGTTTTTTGTTATATGAATAGCCGCCAAATTGTCACAATGAAGTGAGATGGGAAGAGAAATAGGAGCATGAAAATTAAGTAAAAGAAAACTCAACCACACTAACTCCCTCGTCGTGAGGCTCATGGCCCTGTACTCGGCCTTCGCAAAAGAAGCTATTACTGTAGGTTGCTTCTTGCACTTCTAAGAAAGCAAGCCACCACCCAAAAAAATACAATATCTAGTCAACGAGCTACGACAATTAACAAAGGTGCCCCAATTTGCATCAAAAAACGCAGCAAGCTTGAAATCACACTGAGAAGAATAATGAACACCAAGAGAAGGGCGCCCCTTCAAATATCTCAACACATGCATTGTTGAGCAGCAAAAGTTATATCGGGACGAGTAAGATATAGATAAAGCAACTGACCAACAACCCTCCTATAAGACTCGGGATCATCCAAATAAGTACCCTCCTTATGAGATAAAGTGGTACTAGGAGAAAGAGGTGTTAGAGCTGGCTTACAACCCATCAACCCAGCAGCAGAAAGAATATCCAACACATACTTGCATTGGTTCAACGCAATACCAGCACTACTCCTTGCAATTTTCATACCCAAAAAATATTTGGCCCCCCTAGATCCTTGATAGTAAACGTAGCATGAAGGAAATCCTTAAGCTCACTGATCAAAGACAAAGAAGGACTACAAACTAAGAAATCATCAACATAAATAAGAAGGCAAATCATCATATCTCCAGATCCTTTTGTGAAGAGGCAATGATCACTTAGAGATTGAGTGAAGCCAAATGATCTCAACTGCTTTGTAAACTCCAACATTCTCTGGAGGTTTATTTGAGCCCATATAAACTTTTTAAAAGCTTACAAACTTGTCCTTTCTCCCCACCCTTAGGGATACACTATGGTGAAAACTCAACTTTCAGTGAAATCTGCAAACCATTGCATTTTCATGCATTAATTATGCATTTTTATGCATAACCTGTTCATAGCAAGAAATTAAGGTTAATTTATGCGCCACAAGAATATGTCGCTAAAAGTTAGTTTATGCGTGTGCAAAGATCTTTCCCCACACATATTCTAAGTGTCAGCATATGTCGCTATGTTCTCGCCAATAAAGGTTTTTAGCCACACTAGTAAAAAGTGTGCATTGCATTTACCTACACATTTGTTTATTACGTGTGGCTAAATTGCCACACATAATTACGTGTCACAAATTTATGTGTGGGAAAAACTTTAATTTCATTGCATAAAAATTAAAATATTATTTTAATAATTTTTATCAATATATATTTTTTATGCAACATGCTATATATAAAAATGCATCACTATAAGGATGAAAATGCATGGTTTGAAGATTTCACTGAAAATTGAGTTTTCACCTGATTTATTTCCTATATATGTAATCCCTAAGAAAGCCGTGCAAAAATGCATTATTAACATCAAGTTGGTGAATATACCAATCCTTTAATCTATACCTCAGTGTAATCTATACCATATTATTAATTAAAACCCTTGGCAACCAGACTGGCTTTATAATGTTCCACTGTACCATTATGGTTTAACTTCACCTTGTAAACCCACTTACAACCAATAGGTTTCTTGCCTTCAGGTAAATCTGTAAGAATCCAAGTTTGGGTTTGAGAAAGAGCATCAAGTTCCTTATTCATAGCCTCTACTCACTCCAAGGATTGACAAGCCTGTGTCTATAAGAGGCAGGTTCTTTAACCATAGAGAGATTAAACAAATATCTTATATAGGAAGAAGAAATTAGAGCTAATGAAAGAAGGAAATGAAAGGTAGGTGCATGGGGTTAAACTAGGAGAAACCTGACCAACAGAGTGTGTGGAGGTGAAATTACAGACATAATCATTCAACCAATATGGTAGTTTTCGATTCCTACCTATTCTGCCTTGCAAAGGTTCCTGGTAAACAGTAGGCTCAACCTCAGGCTCCTCAAGATTAGAATAAGAAGTAGGAATAGATTCAGTGTCTATATCACCTACAGGAGGAACAAATAACCCACCATCATCAACATGATAAGATGCAAGAGGCTTAGAAGGTAAAGGTAATGAAGGATCAACAACATGTGACTCAAAAGGAACATCAGCAAACTATTTGGAAGGAAATTTATGAGGGAAGAACTTCACATCTCTGGATACAGAGACCCTATCTGGGTCTAGATCAAAAAGTAGGAACCCTTTATAATTAAGAAACATCATACCCCGAATAGACTTTATGCCTCTACTATCAAATTTACCTAGAGTTGGAGATAAATCCACTGCATAAGTCAGACATACAAATGGCCTGATCATAGTATAATCTGGTTGCTCACGGAACAAAAGCTCATATGGAGTATCCCAATCAACAACCCTTCTAGGTAATCTGTTAGAAAACCAAATAGCAGTTAACAAAGAATAAGGCCAAAAATGCATGGGCAAACCACTATGAAACATCAAAACCCATAAGACTCATGTGTCTTCTTTCCACAATTCCATTTTTTTTTTTTTTAAGATCATGATTTTTTATGAAGAATCCCATAGTAACCGAACAAACAGCAGTCATCTTGCTAACAAACTCACTCCCATTATCAATTCTAAACTTATGAACATCTAGGTGAAACTGAGTCTTAATCATAATTATAAAAGACCTCAACACTTCTCCTACTTGGTGCTTGTTATGCAGAAGATATATACATACCATTCTACTATAGTCCTCAACCATAGTCAACATATATTAAGTGGAACGCGTATTCTCTTAAGGCCCCAGATATCAACATGCATCATCTCAAATAAACTCCTTGTTCTCTTATTCAACACAGGAAATGGATCTCTAGATTGTTTGGTTCGCACACAAACCTCACAATCTTTTACAATTTGCTCAAATCAACAAAGTCTTTTTTTTTTTTTTTAATCAGGCAAACACAACTCACACACCCACACACGCACCCAAGGTGTCTCGAACCTTCGACCTCTTGGATTGGAGGGGGGACGTCTTACCACTAGACTGCGCTCCGTTGACACATCAGTAAACTCTTGATCAACAAGAACCTTCATATGTTTCATTGTGCTGAGAGAAGGGTGCCCCAAGAAAACATGCCAATCTGCCAAAGACATATCCTTGGTAGTGAAGGAATTGACACAATAATCTTCAACTGCAAAATCAATGATGTATAAATTTCCTTCCATCCTTCCTACACCATGTAATGTATCCAAATTCTACTGTTGGAAGACACAATGAAATCCGTAAAATATGCATCTAATCCCAAAGTCAGGTATAAGTTGAGCTTCACATAAGAGATTATGAGTAAAACCAGGGATATAGAGCACATTCAATAATATGATGTCCTTATTTAGTTTCACATTCCCTGTTAATAAAACCATCTTGGAGGATCCATCTGGGAGTCTCACTTCCACTGGTTTATCGAATTTATATGTAGTGTGCAAAAGCTCAGATGTGCTACAGATATGCACAATTGCACCGGAGTCTATAACCCATGTAGATCTCTCCATCTTCTTTAAAATGCTAAAATCATAATACCATTCAAATGGTGTTTCCTTACTTATGATTATCATGCACCATATTCACACAGGTCTTGTGATTCTGTTGGGAATTGTTAAGGATCAATTGTTAATGGGGAACCTAATGGGACTCTTTGAAATTAAAGAGTATATGTTTTGATTCGATCCCAAAACCCCTTATGTATCCTATTCCCAAGCGACCCAATTTTTGATGTAGATAGATTAGAATTTTTCTAAGCCTATAATGTTAGGAAGGCTTGTTTCTATGTTTTAGTCGCTTAGGTTTTAGACTGCTAGAAGTTCAAGTGAAGGCCACTCGCTTGAGTGTGTTTTCCAAGTGAAGCGAGTCTACCGAAGCAAAGCGAAGCGTGCCGAAGAATAGCGAAGCGAAGGGAACGGTACAGTAGAATCAAAGCGAGTCTGCTGAAGCGAAGCGAAGCGAGTGCTACAGTGAAAGTCAAAACAAGTCAACACTTACTAAAGCAGACGCTCAGGAAATCTAATTCCAAGAAAACGCTACAGTATGACTTGAAGCGACTCAATCCAAAGCGGACACTCCAAATTCTAAAGCGAAGCGAGCCCCCACCTAACAGAAAGCTACAGATCAATTCCCGCTCCAATTTACCCCTCAAGGTCAAACTTCAGTCAAGTGAAGATCGACGCATTTATTGTGTATCTCCACGTGTCGATAGAATAATGGAGCACCGGAGTTGACTGCCAGGCCGACAAGGACGCTGCAACAGTACTGGGCGCTCTAGTTGCTGTTAAAATTGGCTCTTAGCCATTTTCGGCAAAGAGACAAATTGGCGCGTCTGAAATGCTGCCGGTCAAGGCAAGTACTGTTTAGAGGAGGAGGGACAAAGCCACAAACCATTAAACGGATCTTGCCCATCCCTCCGCCTATAAATAGTGAAGGTCGAAGACGGAGAAGAAGTAGAACACTACTTGAGCATTCAGCGCCTACTGCAAACAAACACTCACAGCCTTCGAGCAAATCTTCGAGTCTTTGTTTAAGTGTTCTCCGAGCTTCAGTTTCATCGAAGCTCGTCTCCGCAACCTTCACACTCCATAGACCTAAGCCTACTTCATAAATCCGAGCTTAGAGAAGAATTCGACCCATCTTTGCATTCATTGTAAAGAGTTCTTCCTTTAGAGTGTTGTCAAAACCAAAAACCCTAACCCTAGTTCTGTCTAGTTAGGTTTTTGTGTTCGTAGAAAGGTTGTTATGTCAAGATCCAAGACTCTACTTTCTTCGATAGTAGAAGTCTCGATCATAGAGTATAGATCCAAGCTAACACAGTCCTCGATTGTGTGAAGCTCGATCTCTGCTAGGTTTTTGTGGAGAACCCGAAATCTCCCAGTTGTTGTGTCGGATCCAAGCTAGTGAAGCTCGATCCAATATTGGTTTTGAGGAACCCGTAATCTTCAAGATTCTTGAGTGAAGAGAATCCGTTGCTGCGTGCAACAAAGTGGACGTAGGTGTTTTATCACCGAACCACTATAAGCCTCGGTGTCGTATCCCCTAACCCTACTTTAAATTGTTTATTGCTTTGATTATTCATATTGCACAAGCATCGTAAACAAACTAAAAACGAGATTTTAAATACTTAGGAAAGAATAGCTCACTAAATTCCGCATTGCAAGTTAATCACTTTCTTGATCAAGCAGTCGCTTCGATCAAAAGTGAAGCTTCCACTGTAGATCTAGCTTGAAGCTAGGTCTTAAGTATTTGAAGCGAGCACTTTATCTTGCTACTCTGAGATAAGGGAAAAAGAAGTTGAAAAACTTCTACACACGTATTCACCCCCCCCCCCCCCCCCCTCTACGTGTGTATCTCCTATCAAACCGGGACCAACAAGTGGTATCAGAGCAGGGGTTCTTTCGAGCCACTGCTTTGCATACCTGAAGCGAGTCCCCTCTCGCTTCACGTTGTCTCACTGAACCGATCCGGTCGCTTCACAAGGTGAAGCAAGCGACCCGCCTGAAGAAGAAGCAGAAGCTGGAGGATCCAAGCGTGCATGGCTCAAAGATCATTCACCTAGCCAAATCATTGGAGATCTATCCAAGGGTGTGGTGACCAGAAGCCAAGTGATTGGAGAAAGTGCTATGTTCAGTTGCTTTCTATCCAATATCGAGCCAGCAAGCGTGGAAGAAGCCCTAACAGATTCAAATTGGGTGATCGCCATGCAAGAAGAGCTGAATCAATTCATCAGAAACGAGGTATGGTATCTTGAGGATCGTCCTAAATTTCAGCATGTGATTGACACCAAGTGGGTATTCAAGAACAAGACAGACGAGGACCACAACGTCGTGAGAAACAAAGCTCAACTCGTCGCCAAGGGCTACTGCCAAGAGGAAGGGATCGATTTCGAAGAGACCTTCGCTCCAGTGGCCAGGCTTGCAGCCATTAGACTATTTCTTGCCTATGCAGCGGCTAAGAAATTCAAAGTCTATCAAATGGACGTCAAGAGCGCGTTTCTCAATGGAGAGCTCAAAGAAGAAGTGTATGTGGAGCAGCCACAGGGTTTCGAGCAAGGAGATAAGGTGTATCGATTGAAGAAGGCCTTGTATGGATTGAAGGAAGCGCCTAGAGCGTGGTATGATACGCTATCTCAGTTCCTAGTGGATAATGGATTCCACAAAGGAGCGATAGATCAGACTCTTTTCACCATCAATCATGGAGAAGATATGCTATGGGTCCAGATCTACGTCGATTGCATTATATTTGGTTCGCCAAACCAGTAGCTTAGTGAGAATTTTGGAGAGCTGATGAAGACCAAATATGAAATGTCGATGATAGGCTTGATGTGTTGCTTCCTAGGTCTCCAAGTGAAGCAGCAAGATGATGGGATTTTCATCAATCAAGCGAAGTATACTCGAGATATGCTTGCCAAGTTTGGTGTTTAGCATGCTAAAGCTGTGAAGATTCCGATGAACACCAACTGGAAGATGGAGCCAGACCTAGAAGGGAAGTCTGTGGATGCTACAGACTACCGAACTTTGATTTGATCTCTTCTCTATCTCACTGCAAGCAGGCCGGATATAGCACTTGCAGTTGGAGTATGTGCTCGCTTCCAAAGCAATCCCAAGCTTAGCCACCTTGAAGCTGCCAAGCGAATCCTTCGCTATCTCAAGGGCACCGTCAATATGGGGCTTTGGTATCCTGCTGAAGATAATCTGGAGCTTACAGGATACTCAGATGCTGACTATGGAGGATGCCGAATTGATAGGAAATCAACTTCGGGCACATGTCAGTTCTTGGGAAGCAAGCTTGTCTCATGGTTCTCGAAGAAGCAGACAAGTGTAGCTAGTTCAACGACTGAAGCCGAGCATATGGCCGCCGGAAGCTGCTGTTCTCAAATCTTATGGCTTTGTCAGCAGTTGAAGGATTATAGAGTTGAAGCGAATGAGATTCCAATCTTCTGTGACAATAACTGTGCCATTTGTATCTCGCAGAATCCAGTGCTTCACACTAGGTGCAAGCATGTGGAAATCCGACATCACTTCATTCGTGATCATGTCGAGAAGAAGGATATCAAGCTCGAGAAAATTCATACCGATCTCGAACGAGCAGATATCCTCACCAAGCCTCTAGCTAAGTCTTGCTTCAACCAGCTATGCATAGAATTAGGGTTATTAGACCCTGGTGAAGAGTGCTAGTCTCGGGATGCACAAGGGAGTGGAAGCTTACTGTCAAGCGACCCTCACCTTGGATCTTCACCAATTCAAGCGAGTCGCTTCAAATCTCACTCGCTTGAAGAAGGAGAAATAAGGTGGAGAAAGGTGGAGTGTTGGAAGATGTTCCCTACCAACTAACAGGATTGTTAAGGCTATGGTTAAGGGGGAACTA
The DNA here is from genome assembly GCA_029379335.1 of Thymus mandschuricus. Classification (NCBI taxonomy): domain Eukaryota; kingdom Viridiplantae; phylum Streptophyta; class Magnoliopsida; order Lamiales; family Lamiaceae; genus Thymus; species Thymus mandschuricus. Next base: position 21,951,906 of record CM057072.1, read on the forward strand.
TTGATTACTCTCGGAGTAATCTACTTCCAAAACGAGCAAGGAAAGCTGCTACCTAGCCTAGGATTCCTAGCAAGTGCGTATAAACACTTGCAAGTACCTTTTCTAGTAAAGGTTGTGGGGTCTTGTATCGGGCCTTCCCACGTAAAAACAGTGAAATCTTAGGCAGGGCTGGCACCTAGACCTTGCGTCCTCTTCCTATCTTTCCGTCGAAGAGGAGCATGTCTTCTCATCTCCTTCGTCGTGGATAATCACTCATTCATTACTCACTCTTAACTGAGTTGAGCTGTCGAGTGCTTATTCATTCATCTCTCTCTCTGAGTTATGCATCGCTTCAATTTTACCTATTTTGGGACAAGCGAGTCGAATGCTTATTCATATGTAGATTTTAAGCGGAGAGCTTTAAGGGTTCCCTTTACTTCTAAAGGTTGCATGACTGGTGACATGTCTTTGCGTAAAAATCGAGAATGGCTTGTCAGAGCTTCTCATTGTCATTCTGTCCTATTCCGACCTGAGATAAGGACTTGTACTCATCTCCCATTCATCGTGAATAGCACTCAAGCGAGTATCCCTTCGGGTTGTGGAAAGCTTAAGTGTATTATTCATTCTCCCCCTCATTCACTTCGATGAAGGACTCTCTAATTCGTAGAGGAAGATGGAAGAGATAAATGCCAAGAAGATCAAACTTAAAAAGAATCTACATACGTGGTATCAATCTCCTACGAAGTGAGATTGACTGGTAAGTGTTTCAATTCAAGTACACTAAGCAAAGTGAAGCGTGTTAGAAACCTTCACCTGCTATGTGGTAAATATAAATGAATCTGACACAAATACATAGAGGAAAACACTATTGTTTATCCTCGAAGTATGTTAGTCAGAAACATTTTAAATTAACGCAAAGAAAATATAAGTTAGTCGCTTCAAGATGGTCAAGCGAGTGTTTCGCACTCAAGCGAGCCATCGCAAGCGAGTGTGGAACAGTCACGCCAAGCGAGTACTTCGCAAGCGAGTGAAAGCCAAGCGGCCACACTCAAGCGAGCAAGTACGAAGTGAGCCATATGAGTTGTACACACTCGAGTGCAATTTTACTTTTTACTTTGCATTTAATGCAGAAGAGGTACAGGACCGAGAATCTGGGCGCGTGGTGTACACTTCAAATTTGAAGCGCCAAATTCGCGTGCAATCCAACCGTCGAATCGCAACAGTCCTCAGATCTCAACCGTTGGATCATCGCCGTTCAAGGAAGCGAATTGCGGGAGGCCACGTGGAGTGCCAACTCATTTAGGCGGTTCACTTTTTACTGTGGTGACGCCGGACACGTCAGTCACATCGCCGATAGCCGTCTCCTGCACAGAACTTTCGAGGAAATTACCGCACCTCCCTCGCCACGTCAGCCCAAACCCTAAAGCTATATAAGGGTGTAGACGCAGAACTACAGAAGTTTCATCACTCTAAAAAATTGTCATTCTTGTGAAAAATTCTCTCTGCAAAGTTTCTGCAAATTTTCACAAGTCTCAACCCTATTTCTTCATCCCCAAATCACTTTCAAATCTAAACATGGTGAAGAAGACTGCAACCCAAACGATGGAGCAATTCCTGGCCAGCCTTGAAGAGCTCATCAACGTCGAGCCTCATCTCGACGTAGCCATCGTAGAGAAGAACGGATTCTTCCGCAAGGCCGTGACCACGGCCGGATTGTGGAGTTTCGTGACGGCCAAACCATCGAGGATCCTTGCTCCTCAAGTGGCCCAGTTTCTGTTGAACCTAAAAGAAGGCCAAACCGTGACGTCAATCACAGATCCAGATGATGGAGAATTGATGGAGGTGGATCTTGCAGACGTCGCAGAGGTTTTCAAGCTGCTGAAAAAAGGTGTAGATGCTCTTTCAAAGCTTGAGCTATCCGTGGAGGTTGAATTTGCTCAATTCACCGCCAACAAATCTGCAGAATGGAAGGTGAATGGTAGTAATATGAGGACGGATCTGGATAAGCCCTTCAACCTGATCTGCGAGTTGTACACCAAATCCGTGGTGTGCAACATCAGAACTCTTGGACAACTTTCAGACTCCAAAATTTTCGCCGTCAGTGCTATAGTGGATAGCCAGACCGGTACTAAGTTTAACTGGCATGATTGGTTCATTAACCAAGTTCAAATCACTGCCAAGGACTTCGAGTACACCGAAGGAAGCACCGTTGATATTATACTGAAGGGGAAGCTTCGCTTCTTCGCGAAGCTGTCCTACGCATTGGAGCAGATGTTCCCGAAGAGGAACTGGACAGGGACTAAAGAATACAAGAAGTCCAGTGTCTTCTACGACATGTACAAAACCGACAAATCATCGTTGATAGAGGAATTCTGCAGAAGGAGGTACGCCCTGCAGTTCCTACTGCCGAGAGGCAAGGGAGGAAGTTGAAGCGAGACGCTTCACTCGCGAAGCGAGCAGCTCCCAAGCGATAGAAATTGAAGCGAGTCGCTTCAATCTTGAAGCCAAGCGAGGAGAGGGTGGATCCGCTTGAGGACACTTTGCTCCATCCATCAGAGGAGTCCGGAGCACGATCACCGGCAGGTGAGGAAGTGGATCAATCTATTCCCCAAACCTCCACCACCCAAATTCCCCAAACTACCCAAACTCCCCAACCCCAGCCTCAAAGTGAGCCAACCCATCAACCGCAACCCCAAGCCTCAGCACACTCTCTCTATGAGGAAGAATCTGCTTCCTCCATACCCGTCCCAGATATTCCATTTCTACAAATAGACCCAGCCGCAGCCTTCACAGTATATGAACCCACCCAAGTCACCCAAACAGTACAAGCCTCAACCCCCAACTCTCCCACCAATACAGCCGACACCACCGACACCCAAACCACCATCTCCCAAATACCCACTAAACCACCACCCCTATCTTCCACTGACCGAGCCTTGAAACACTACAAGGCAGTCTGGGATCAAGCTGACGAGGAGTTGGAGATGCGGTACCCAGGACTGAAATTGAGCGAAGCCTTCCGAAATCAAGCCACCGACTTCCTCACTTACATCACATACAGAGGCACCGAATATTACAAGATATTTGCCCTCCTCCAAGCCTTCTCGGAGAGCTCGCTTGCAGTGAAGGAGGCGGAGATGCTTCAGTTTGTTGGAATAGACGGCTTCAACAAGCTCATCGATGAAGCCAAGTACTGGGAGCTACTAGACAAAGCAGTGAAGCGAGCGTATCCAGACTCTCAGCTCCCAGCCCGCAAATTGTCTGCTCAAGAGCAGAAAATGGTGAAGGAACATGAGGAGGAGACGATGGCGAAGGAGGAGGAGATCGCCAATCTCCATGAGGAAATAAGGAGGAGGTCAGAGGAAGTGGAGAAGAAGGAAGAGGAGGTCGAGAGTCTGAGCAAAGATTTCGACAAGAAGAAGTCCAAGCTGGAGGGAAAGCTCGAAGAGCAGGAGAAGCTAGTGGAGGAAGCGAAGCAGTTGCTTGAGGAGAAGAGGAATCGGTTGAGAGAGTTCAACTCCAAGCTAGTCGCGTTGGAGGGTGAACTAAAAACCGAGCGAGAGGAGAAAATATCAATGAGGGATAAATACAGAGAGAACATCAACAAGGTCACTGCCAATGTTGAAAAGATGGAGAAGCAAATGTCAAACTATGAAGGAGAAATCATCAAGTTGGGAAGCGAGCTCAACCGTGCAAATCTAAGGATTCACAGTCTCGAGATGGAGATCAAAATCCTTAACAGCAAGCTTGACGAAGTAAACAGCAAGTTGGAGAGCCGGAGGAAGGTCGCTCGTGATGTTGATTTGAAGCAAGCCGAGCTAGGCGTCAAGCTTGGTGAAGTTAACAAGGAGGCAGAGAATTTTGCCATGAAGATTGCTGCGAAGTGTCTCTGATAAACACAAAACTCAATATCAGAGAAGGGACCCTCGTTTCACAACGGGCCGAGTTCGAAGCAACTCAAACTCACTTTGATCTTCTTTTGCAGGAGGGGAGAGGGAGAATTCGCGAAGAAGTTGAAGCGGAGCTCGACGCTCGCTTCAAAGCGGTCGAGCCGCTTGAGAAGATGATGGCCGCTGTTGTGCGACGGGAAGCGTCCGTCAAAGAAAGGGAGGAGCAGTGCAAATACCTCCTTGAGGAAATATCAGAGAAAACGGCAGAGCTCGTGCTTACCCAAGAGTACACTTTTGCCAAGCGAGCGGAGGGGATGCTTCACACCGTTTACAATGAATTCACCACCCTCCGCCAAGCCTTAACAGGTAAAGCCCCAATCACCATTCCCTCTGGCAGTGTTGATGATGCCAAAAAGGGGGAAAGCAAATTCGTAGAGGGAAGTGAAGTGAAGGAAATTGGAGGAAATGAGGTAGTTGCAGAGGAGGAGCCTGGACCGAAGGGTGAAGGAGAGGAGGATGATGAAGCGCGAGCAGAGGAAGCGCGCAGAAAAGGGAAGCAAATCGCAGTATACCAAGAGAAGCCCAAGCCTCAAGAAGGGAAGCTGATGGCTTCATCCTTTGCAGCTCATCCCCGATCTGCAGCCCATGTAGAGCAACAGATTGCTGAAGACACTGCTCTGGCTCTGTCTCTTCAACTTGAACAAGCCATCGATTTGAGGGAGAAGGGAGTAACTGTTATTCCCTTGATTAAGCCGCTTCAAACTCTGTCATCTCAAGCGAGCCCCTCAATTTCATCTGCTCAAGTGATCGCTCCCACTCTCGCTCCCACTCTCACCGCTCCCTCTGCACCGACTGAGAAGAAGAAGATGGCACCGCCACCACCACCTCCAGCACCCAAAACTCAGCTGAAGCGAGCCGCCACTACAAAAAAGGATTTGGATCCCGCGGCCAAGAGCCAGAAGATTCAACAATCCTTAACTACAAAAGCTTCACGCATGATGGTGAAGAAAAATGAGGAAGAGGAGAGGAGAGGAGAAGGAAGGCCGAGAAGGAGGAAAAGCTTCGGAGGGCATGAATTCAGAAAGTAGAAGAGAGAGATGCAACGCACTGGGATGAAGTGAGGCTAATCCAGTCATGCCTCGTTCGAAGCGCATACATCCCATTCACCCCGGAAGAGTCAGACGCGTGCGCAACTCAGGCAGACATCGATGTGTGCCGCGTCACGATCAAGGAGATGATTGACTCCTGTCGCTACTCGCCAGATGAATTCGATGTCATTCGCAAGACCATCAACAAAAGGCTTCCTCAATTTAACTCTGAAATAAGCGAGAGCTTCAACAAAAAGATGAAGGAAATGATGGAGAGGACGACTGAGGAAATTGAAGTGAGGAGAGCAGAACATCCAGACACTTGCGAGATCGAGAAGTTCATCTCAGATGAATTGATAAGCGAATGGATGCAGTGCAAAGAAAAGTTCATAAAGGCGTACTAATTTTGGCAAGTAGTGCCTTTCCAAGAAGAGTGCTCAAAACTGGATGCCTTGAACAACTTTGTGTGCATGTGCTACGAGGAATTGCGCAGGAAAATCTTCGTTCCAGGCAGAGCTTGCAGATCCCAAGAAGAAGATTATCATTGTGCCGGAGAATAAGCAATTTCCTCTACCACTAATGCCTAGATCCGATGTGCCAAACAGAAGATTGATCAAAGCAGAAGTGGATGAAGCACTTGACCTGGATAACTCGCACAAGGAAAGCAAGGAGAACATCAAGGCGATGGAGATCAAGGTCCTATCTGCTTATTTCTCAAAACCTTCTGAGAAATTATAACCTGTTGATCTGTTGTCTTGTTTGTGCTATCAATCTATCTTTATTTTCTGTCAAGCTTGTCTCATTTTACAAGCTTTGTGTGGGTTTATCCTTTTTGCAACAAACTCACAAAAATTAAAACCATAAAGAACTCAAAAAAAGTGAGGAATGCTGCAAAGGAAGCAGTCGCTTGAAGCTCTTAGTTTGGTTAAAAATAGTGGGTTTTGGCATCATCAAAAAGGGGGAAATTGTTGGGAATTGTTAAGGATCAATTGTTAAGGGGGAACCTAACGGGACGCTTTGAAATTAAAGAGTATATGTTTTGATTCGATCCCCAAACCCCCTATGTATCCTATTCCCAAGCGACCCAATTTTTGATGTAGATAGTTTAGAATTTTTCTAAGCCTATAATGTTAGGAAGGCTTGTTTCTATATTTTAGTCGCTTACGTTTTAAACTGCTAGAAGTTCAAGTGAAGGTCACTCGCTTGAGTGTGTTTTCCAAGCGAAGCGAGTCTACCGAAGCAAAGCGAAGCGTGCCGAAGAATAGCGAAGCGAAGGGAACGCTACAGTAGAATCAAAGCGAGTCTGCTGAAGCGAAACGAAGCGAAGCGAAGCGAGTGCTACAGTGAAAGTCAAAACAAGTCAACACTTACTAAAGCAGACGCTCGGGAAATCTAATTCCAAGCAAACGCTACAGTATGACTTGAAGCGACTCAATCCAAAGCGGACACTCCAAATTCTAAAGCGAAGCGCGCCCCCACCTAACAGAAAGCGACAGATCAATTCCCGCTCCAATTTACACCTCAAGTTCAAACTTCAGTCAAGTGAAGATCGACGCATTTATTGCGTATCTCCACCTGTCGATAGAAGAATGGAGCACCGGAGTTGACCGCCAGGCCGACAAGGACGCCGCAACAGTACTGGGTGCTCCAGTTGCTGTTAAAATTGGCTCTTAGCCATTTTCGGCAAAGAGACAAATTGGCGCGTCTGAAAAGCTGCCAGTTAAGGCAAGTACTGTCGAGAGGAGGAGGGACAAAGCCACCAACCATCAAACGGCTCTTGCCCATCCTTCAGCCCATAAATAGTGAAGGTTGAAGACGGAGAAGAGTATAACACTACTTGAGCATTCAGCGCCTACTGCAAACAAACACTCACAGCCTTCGAGCAAATCTTCGAGTCTTTGTTAAGTGTTCTCCGAGCTTCAGTTTCATCGAAGCTCATCTCTGCAACCTTCACACTCCATATATCTAAGCCTACTTCATAAATCCGAGCTTAGAGAAGAACTCTACCCATATTTGCATCCATTGTAAAGAGTTCTTCATTTAGAGTGTTGTCAAAACCAAAAACCCTAACCCTAGTTCTGTCTAGTTAGGTTTTTGTGTTCGTAGAAAGGTTGTTGTGTCAAGATCCAAGACTCTACTTTCTTCGATAGTAGAAGTCTCGATCATAGAGTATAGATCCAAGCTAACATAGTCCTCGATTGTGTGAAGCTTGATCTCTGCTAGGTTTTTGTGGAGAACCCGAAATCTCCCAGTTGTTGTGTTGGATCGAAGCGAGTGAAGCTCGATCCAGTCTTGGTTTTGAGGAACCCTGATAGGGTGTATTTTTACCCTATTATCTAAGTGTTATATTATCGTTTTCTTGTTGTATTTTGATAGTTTAGCTCATGTTTTGTATTGTTTACATTATTTCGAGCTAGATTATGCTTTTGGGTTGTTTTGAGTGTTTTTAGGGCTTTTATGTCGAGAAAACCCAAGATGAGATGAGAGACGACGAAACCAAGGAAGAGATGAAGTATTGATCCCAAGTTCTGACTTTTCACGATTTTTTGGAAGATCTATTCTGGAAAAGTGAACGCATAGCATTGAAGAGGGGTTCGATAGGAGCACGTAGGCGAAAACGGAGGTCAATTCGGAGCTCGGATGAGGAAGATATGACCGAAATAAGAAAGTTGCGCAGAACCCTCTCGACCCTCTCGACCAACCTCTTGATCGAGAGAGGTGTCGAGAGGTGCCTCCTGTTTTCCAGACGGGATTTTCTCTAAAACGCTATTTTTGACTTTTTCTTGGTTTCCTTGTACAATTAGGTATTAGATGTAAACTTCTACCCTATAAATACCTCTAAACCTATCATTGTAAACAAGTTCCTCCACTCTCCTACATTCTTTAGATTAGTTTTTATTCTTTTCTCCATACTTTTATACTTTTAGATCTAGATTTATTTTATGTATGAAGACAATTGAAGATTGAAGATTCATCAAGATTCAAGAGTTTTTCTATCCCTTTCTTTTTACTTTATGCTTTTAATTATGTTTATTCTTCCTTCTACCTTTCTTTTAATTATGTCTAGCTAAATTCCTTAGTTGATTTTAGGGATTGAATGCCTAATTGAATTTATGTAAGTGTTCTTGTGTACAATTAGCCTTCCAATCTAGATGCATGTTTCATGGTGCTTATTCTCATGCATAGTTAATTGGCCATTAATTGTGTATGCATAATTATGTGTTTATGCCTTGATAGGATATTGCATAATAGATCTCATGAATACATGATATGATAGTTTGATTTGTCTTAATTGATAATTGAATTATTATATGTTCATATATAATTGATTTGGTGTCTTAGTTGAACCTAGTTGATTATATCCTTGATACTTGTTCTATTTTACACTTGATTTTGATTCTTACAATTCGAAAGAATATTAGGATCTTGTTAGGTGACAACTTGCATTGCTTTAATTAGGGTGTAGGTTATTTTTGCATGTATCACATTTAGATTGGATTAAATTGGTTAATTGTACTCATTAATTGCTTGCATATATTTGATTAGGTAGGCTTCCCTAGAATCAACACTTTTCCTTATTTGATTTATTTATTTCCTTATTTACTTATTTGCCTTATTTGTTTAATTGCTTATTTATTTGTTCCCTTATTTGTGTTCTCTTTTATTTATTTTATTTATTTTCCTAGCATATAATACCACATCTTTAAATTCTTAATTGCCTAGACATCAGTTTAATTCTAGAGTAGAGGTAGTTTGTGTGACTTCGATATATCAATCCCTGTGGATACGATACTCGTACTTTCGTATACTATACCTATTTTGTGTGGTAGAAAATAGTGCGATCAAATTTTGGCGCCGTTGCCGGGGATTGATTAGATTTCACATAGATATTTTGAAATTTTGAAATAGGAATAATAGGTGATTTAGGCGTTTATTTTTCTGTTTTTGAGTATTAATCTAACCGTTTCCTTTCTTTGTCGAGGAATAAAGTTCGATGGCGGATCAAGGAGTGAGGAGGACTCTCAACGATCGATTCAAACCGGTTGTTGATCAATTCCAAAATGGAGGATGGGGGACTGTTGAGGCTACCGAGTACGAGATCAAGGCTTCCCTCATCAACATGGTGCAAGCAAATCAATATGGAGGCACACCGATGGAGGATCCTAATGCTCACCTGAAGCAATTTCTCAACATCTGTGCCACCTACAAGGCAAATGGAGTGCCTGCAGACTACATCAAGCTCAGTCTCTTCGCGTGGTCTCTCAAGGATGATGCTAGAGAGTGGCTTGAGGATATAGAGAATCGAGCCGAGATAAAGACATGGAGCGAGCTGTGCAAATTGTTCTTAAATAAGTTCTTCCCACCTTCGAGGGCTCAGAGGCTTCTAAACGAGATCAAAACATTCCAACAATTTGAAGATGAGTACCTTTACGAAGCATGGGGGAGATTCAGAAAGATGCTTCGTGTATGCCCCAATCATGGTATGGACAAGGGGGAACAAATCTTCTGCTTCCATCAAGGATTGAACAAGCAATGCAAGAAGGAGCTCGATTATGCATCTAAAGGAGGATTCTTAAATAACGATGTAGAGACGGCCTGGGAGATCATCGAGCTCAACGTCAATACAAGTTATGAGGAGGCTACCGATAGAAGAGTTGGGAGAAGGAAGGTTGCCGCCATTGGATCCGAAGCTTATGAAGATTTGATGGAGAAATACACCAAGACGGCAACGGAGTTGGATGCTTTCAAGAAGACTTATGAGGAGAATAGAGTTGTCCAAGAGCCGAAGAAGGAACCTTCATTGGAGGAGTTGATAAAGACTCTCATATCAACGACGACAAATAAAATTGGAGCCTTGGAGTCTAGTGTAGCAAATTTGACCAAGCACATGAATATGTTGGATGCTCGAGTTGATCAAGTAGTCAATGCTCAAGGAGGAGTACATAAGCCCGACCATCAAGTTCATGCTATCGAGCTTCGGAGCGGTACTCGGTACACGAATTCATCTTTGGAAGCTGAACATAATGGAGAAAGAAGGCACAAGGATTTGGAGTTCGAGGAGATGAGAAGACGAAGTCTGAATCGAGGACCTCTCGACACCTCTCTCGATCGAGAGGTCGATCGAGAGGTCAATACTGGAGGTCAAAATCCACCTCTCGATACCTCTCTCGATCGAGAGGTCGATCGAGAGGCCCACGACGAGCTTATGCAGAATCCACCTCTCGATACCTCTCTCGATCGAGAGGTGGATCGAGAGGTCAAAAACCGAGGTCAGAAGGGACCTCTCGACACCTCTCTCGATCGAGAGGTCGGTCGAGAGGCCCAGCAGCCGCACCAACTTCCGACTTACACTCCGAAGGCTCCCTTCCCGCAACGATTGACCAAGACGAAGCAAGACGAGAAGTATCAACGGTTTTTGGAGATGCTTCAAAAGGTCAACATCAACATCCCGCTTCTAGATGCTCTCCGAGACATGCCAAACCACATGAAGTTCATCAAGGACGCGGTGGCGGGGAAGAAGAAGTGGGCTAAGTTCGAGACGATTAACTTGACGGAGGAGTGTAGCGCGGTCCTACAAAAGAAGCTTCCATTAAAGCAAAAGGATCCCGGGAGGTTCACATTAGCTTGCAAGATTGGTGATCACGTCTTCCAAAATGTCCTTTGTGATCTTGGTGCTAGCATCAATTTGATGCCCCTCTCTATTTTCAACCGGCTCAAGATTGGAAAGATGAAGCCGACAACTATCTCCCTACTTATGGCGGATCGATCAGTTTCTTATCCAAGGGGGATAGTTGAAGATGTGCTCGTACAAGTTCAGAATCTTGTGTTCCCGGCGGATTTTGTAGTGTTGGATATGCCCGAGGATGATAATCAACCTTTGATCTTAGGACGGCCATTCCTAGCTACGGGGAGAGCTTTAATCGATATTCAAGATGGAGATTTGACATTTAGAGTCAACGGAGAAGAATTGAAGATTTCCATCTATGAAGCAATGAAGAGGCCCGATGATCATCGAGAGGACGTTTTTGCCGTTCAAGTCTTGGAACCACCTATACCGCCGGCACCGGATGGAGTTTGCGAGGAGATTCTCGAGTGCTTAAATCATTTGGAAGCCATTCCACCAATGAAGTTAGCCGAATTCAAGAGATCAATCGATGGAGCCATGAAGAAACTCGATGATGGGGGAGAGACGAACTTTCATTTTGATCCACCTTGATAAGAGGTATCGTCGGGCTAAAGACGTAAAACGTAGCACTTGTTGGGAGGTAACCCAACTCTATCTTTAATTTTCAGTTTTTGATTTATTTTTGTTTTTGTTTTTGTTTTTGTTTTTCTTTGAGTCTTATCTTTTATTAAGCTTTTTATCCAAGAATTTCCGAAGCTTGTGAGTTGTAGGTTTTCTTGACGAGGTTTTAACTAAGAAGAGAAGATCGATCGTAAGCTAGCTTCGGTGAAAGGTACGCTCGTTAACTTAACCACTCCTTCTTCTTAAACTTATTCCTTCATCATGATTCGAAATAAGTTTGGGGGAGGGAGAAGTGTGGCTTTGTTAACTCGTTTACATGGATTCTTGGATTGTAGCTTAATTTTTGGATATTTTATTAGTAGTTATTATTTTTGTTGAGTCTTAGGTATTTAAGTTGAGTCAAATAAGCATGTGATGATAGTATTGTGAATTTGGCCGATGATAGAAAATTTTATTGATTTTTGAAGAAAAATTCATGATCTTTATTATGCATGGAACCTTGGCGAAGTGACGCAATTTGTTTGGTGAATTTGAATTATGCTATGATATCGGGAACTAGTTAGTTTGAACCCGTGAGAATTGAGCTATTTGTGCATATTTATGCCTATTCTTTGATTGAGTGATCATGCATTCTTCATTGTTTCTAGAACTTGCCTTATTTCTCCATCAAGACCTTAGTATATTTATGAACTAGGAGATGATCTTAGGCCATCTTTCTTTAGCCACATGATTCCTATACACTAACCTTGTTCATAATCCTTTGTTTACCCCTTTTGAGCCTTTATTAGCCGTTCTTTGTAAAACCGGATGATAGGAGGTTTGGATGGTTATGGGTATCTTGTTGTGGTTAGTAGTATGGAAGGAGTTGAAAAGAATATCTTGTTGTGGTATAGAAGGAGAAAAAGAGAAGAGATTTTAGATGCTTGTTTAAGTATAGTTATCTATCCCTATGAGCTTAGAAAAAAAAAATGTGAAAAAAAAAAAGAGATGAGAAAAATATAGAGCATTTGTTCAACATTAGAAAGAACATTTATTAGTTGAGCTCTAGAAAACAAAAAGAAAGAAAGAAAGAAAAAGAATATAAGCATAAGGGGATAGTTAGCTTTGAGTTGTACTATTATTTTAGCATCTTTGAGTTTGTATTTGGTGTGTTGGATGGTAGAAGATGGAGATAAAAATTCATACTTTGTTTGGTGTTGAAAAGAGGTTGATGATTTGGAGTATTTTGAGTCACTTAGCCTATACATTCCCTACCTTAACCAATGTCCCTACATTACAAGCTTTTATAAAAGACCTTTTTGATCTTAGTTTGTGAATATTACATTAGGTGGAGATGTTGAGAAAGGGGGCAAGCCTATGGTAAACATGTTGCATTGCATTGATATTGAGTGAACCTTATGATGTGCATTATCTTATACATCTTTTCTTTGAGAGAGTTGAGTGTTCACTTATACACATATAATTTCACATGTTTGAGAGTGTTCTTTGATTGAATAGCATATTTTGGATTTGTTGAATATGTTGTGTTATTGATGCTAAGGTTGTATGCATAGTTTTGATCATGATCATGAGCTTGTTTTTGAAAAAGTTTTGAGGCCTACATAGTTCACAATGCTTGAGTCTATTGTTTATTTCGTTTTTGTTATTGTTCGGGACGAACAATGTTTAAGTTTGGGGGATTTTGATAGGGTGTATTTTTACCCTATTATCTAAGTGTTATATTATCGTTTTCTTGTTGTATTTTGATAGTTTAGCTCATGTTTTGTATTGTTTACATTATTTCGAGCTAGATTATGCTTTTGGGTTGTTTTGAGTGTTTTTAGGGCTTTTATGTCGAGAAAACCCAAGATGAGATGAGAGACGACGAAACCAAGGAAGAGATGAAGTAATGATCCCAAGTTCTGACTTTTCACGATTTTTTGGAAGATCTATTCTGGAAAAGTGAACGCATAGCATTGAAGAGGGGTTCGATAGGAGCACGTAGGCGAAAACGGAGGTCAATTCGGAGCTCGGATGAGGAAGATATGACCGAAATAAGAAAGTTGCGCAGAACCCTCTCGACCCTCTCGACCAACCTCTTGATCGAGAGAGGTGTCGAGAGGTGCCTCCTGTTTTCCAGACGGGATTTTCTCTAAAACGCTATTTTTGACTTTTTCTTGGTTTCCTTGTACAATTAGGTATTAGATGTAAACTTCTACCCTATAAATACCTCTAAACCTATCATTGTAAACAAGTTCCTCCACTCTCCTACATTCTTTAGATTAGTTTTTATTCTTTTCTCCATACTTTTATACTTTTAGATCTAGATTTATTTTATGTATGAAGACAATTGAAGATTGAAGATTCATCAAGATTCAAGAGTTTTTCTATCCCTTTCTTTTTACTTTATGCTTTTAATTATGTTTATTCTTCCTTCTACCTTTCTTTTAATTATGTCTAGCTAAATTCCTTAGTTGATTTTAGGGATTGAATGCCTAATTGAATTTATGTAAGTGTTCTTGTGTACAATTAGCCTTCCAATCTAGATGCATGTTTCATGGTGCTTATTCTCATGCATAGTTAATTGGCCATTAATTGTGTATGCATAATTATGTGTTTATGCCTTGATAGGATATTGCATAATAGATCTCATGAATACATGATATGATAGTTTGATTTGTCTTAATTGATAATTGAATTATTATATGTTCATATATAATTGATTTGGTGTCTTAGTTGAACCTAGTTGATTATATCCTTGATACTTGTTCTATTTTACACTTGATTTTGATTCTTACAATTCGAAAGAATATTAGGATCTTGTTAGGTGACAACTTGCATTGCTTTAATTAGGGTGTAGGTTATTTTTGCATGTATCACATTTAGATTGGATTAAATTGGTTAATTGTACTCATTAATTGCTTGCATATATTTGATTAGGTAGGCTTCCCTAGAATCAACACTTTTCCTTATTTGATTTATTTATTTCCTTATTTACTTATTTGCCTTATTTGTTTAATTGCTTATTTATTTGTTCCCTTATTTGTGTTCTCTTTTATTTATTTTATTTATTTTCCTAGCATATAATACCACATCTTTAAATTCTTAATTGCCTAGACATCAGTTTAATTCTAGAGTAGAGGTAGTTTGTGTGACTTCGATATATCAATCCCTGTGGATACGATACTCGTACTTTCGTATACTATACCTATTTTGTGTGGTAGAAAATAGTGCGATCAAACCCGTAATCCTCAAGATTCTTGAGTGGAGAGAATCCGTTGCTGCATGCAACAAAGTGGACGTAGGTGTTTTATCACCGAACCACTATAAGCCTCGGTGTCGTATCTCCTAACCCTACTTTACATTGTTTATTGTTTTGATTATTCATATTGCACAAGCATCATAAACAAACTTAAAATGAGATTTTAAATACTTAGGAAAGAATGCTCACTAAATTCCGCATTGCAAGTGAATCACTTTCTTGATCAAGCAGTCGCTTCGGTCAAAAGTGAAGCTTCCACTGTAGATCTAGCTTGAAGCTGGGTCTTAAGTATTTGAAGTGGGCACTTTAACTTGCTACTCTGAGATAAGGGGAAAAGAAGTTGAAAAACTTCTACACACGTATTCACCCCCCCCCCCCCCCCCCCCTATACCCCTATACGTGTGTATCCCCTATCAAACCGGGACCAACTGATTCTGCTGATTAAAGTAGTAACCAACATATTTAACGACTTCCGCTTGAATCAATTTGGTCATATATGTACTACTTTGATGAATAACACATTGTGAACCTAAACAATTAGCCTCCCCTTCAACCAAATTGACTCTTCTTGTCATCTTATTCTCTCTATACTTCTTATACCATTTTGGAATTCCATGCAATTTAAACATCCATATGCTCCATGCCTTGATTCTAAGCAATGTGTGAATTTCAACCTTCGTTTCTCCTCCTGAGATAACCTCTTCTTAAATGGACCAGGCTTAAAACCAGTAGGGGATATTCTCAAAACCTTGACCTGCATGCATGCTCATCATGTGATTGTGATCATTTTGAGACTGACTAAGCATCTTTCTATCTTCAACCAGAACTAGAGAATAAGCTCTATCTGGATCTGGGAAAGGAGCCAACATCATAATTTGATCAATCACACATTCATAGTTTTCATTTAATCCTTCCCAAAATTTTACTAATCTTTGTTGTTCCTCTCTGGAAACTGCTTGTCCTCTTGCATTACAAATGCAATCTAAAGGTGGTAACACAACATATTTATTTCATCCCAAAGTGCTACAAGATTGTTATAATACTTTAGCACACTTTAATTGCCCTAATTATATTTGAAAATCTCCTTCTGCAACTTATACACCTTCGGACCATTTTTACGACCAAACCTGTAATAACTTTCCATAACTTTGCAGTACTCTCTAGATGTGTAAATGCATTCACAAATTCCTTTGAAATCGAATTAACTATCCAAGTCGACACCATATAATCAACTTTGAGCTATTGCTTGTAATATCTAGATGTTGGAGGAGGTTTAGGCAAATTTCTAGAGATAAATTCTAACTTACTTCTCGCACGCCCTACGAATAGATTAACTCCATTATATAAAGTTGTTACCAGTCAATTGCGAAGATACGGGTTGAATTCCTGGATGATCGGAAAGCGTCAAGCTCAAAATTTCACCGATCTGAAAAATTGTAAATCCTAGTGGTAGATCGGCTCCAGATCCTCTTTCACCATCGTTCTTCCTTCTAGGTTGAGGTCCTTTGCCTGGATTTCCACCATTTATGCCAATATTACAATCTGATCGCACTATTTTCTACCACACAAAAATAGGTATAGTATAAAGCAAGCATGAGTATCGTATCCACAGGGATTGACAAATAGAAACCACACAAAGTACCTCTACTTTAGAATTAAACTAATGTTTAAGAAATTAGGAATTTAAAATGTGGTATTTATAATCTAGGCAAATAAATAAAAGGACTCAATTAAAAAAATAAGGAAATAAACAAATAATAGAACAAATAATCAAATAAGGCAAATAACAAGTAATCAAATAACTCAACAAGGAAAAATCAAATAAGGAAGATGAAGTAGTGTTTTCTATGTATTTTTTATGTTATCAATAAGGATCGAACCCCTTTCTGTTATATCCACGTGTCACAAGCGTGTGTATTAGCCGTAGATTTTGTTCTTATTAAACGGCTTATATTGCATTCGATTTGTTACTTAGTAATAAGCGTGTTTCTGCTTTTGGAGTAGTTAACACTGTAGATATAAATAGGATGTTCTTACAGTGTAAAACAGAATTTTGCAGTTCTCTGCATATTTTGAATGAAAAATTTCTCTCTATATTCTGAAATTCTTCATGGTATCTAGAGCCTAGGGTTTTGTAGTTTTTAGAATGGTTAAACAACAATGAGGAAATAATTGGCGCGGTCATGCAGAGGATGAAACTGGTGAATTTTCGGACGAGTTTGAGGATGAAGATGTGAATGGAGCTAAGAAGGAAGTAATGGATTTGTATACTAGAAAGCAGGCCTTTTAGCTTGTATGCATGTGTTGTCCATAACCACTTTCAATCTCTTATCTGATTAAGTATGAATTGTTATCCATGCATCAAACATCTATCCATTATCTCAAAGTTATAGGCTTTATGGTGTGTTGTAGATCACAGAAGACCTAGTTGTCGGTTTCTCTAGAGATATAAAAGGGTATCACAGTCAAGACAGTTCTGGATATAACTGTCGGTTTAGGCTGTAGCATAGGCTGCGTAAGTAGCTTGTCTTGGCTACTTGTCTATGCTAGTACGTGCGTGTACTGATAGGATCACAGTGAGGTGTATTCTTCTATTCTGCCCTAAGTAGAATGAATCGAGACCTCGGTGACTTAAGATGATCTTTAACTCTAGTTGAGTCCTAAGGGTGTATAGTTGTAGTCTGTTTCTTTAACTTACCATGGGTGAGAGTTCAGAGGATCTGTAACTCAATAAGCTCTGTATCTTGGGAAACAACTACAACTAGTACGACTCTTAGTGCAACTGCAACAGAGCATCGTATCCTAGTAGAACAGGTTGATCACATTCCCTGAGGAATTCATTAAGGATTATCATAACAAACCTGAAGCTTCTGGATCGGTGAAGATCGATTCATACCCTGAGGATCTATTTTGGTTATCTAAGTTGTCGAATCATCCTATCATGCTCCTAAGAATTAAATGCGGAACATAGGGTGTTTAGATCGATTTACCTTAGGATTGAAGAGAACTCGCGAATAGATCTTCTGATCTGTATCCCTGAACGATTCTGATGTTGGATTGACAACGAACCTCGGAATCAGCCACGGAAAGGGATCCGCCGTCGTTGATGCTCAACGCCGCCGCCGCCCACTGTCTCTCTCAAACCTGGCCTCCTTTTCTCGTGGAATATTTAGTGTGCACTCGTAATTCCGTAAACTTAGGTCAACGAGACCTTGAGGGGGTATTTATAGGAGAGACCAAGTAAGAATTGGGCTTAAGTTGCAGGCTGGGCATGCAACAGATGGACTTAGGCGTCCATGAGCAGTATTGGCGCCCTTAGTGGGCCCAATTAAATAACGGCCCACTTATTCCTTATACTGTGGCCTATTGAGCTTTTTGGGCCAGATCAGGGATCTACTAGCTAGTAAAACCGAGGCCTCCCAATGGCTAAATTCTCCATACTCAGCCCAGAGTATAATTTCGTCTATAAGTACTAAAACATTCCACTAGAGTAATAATACTGAATTACATGTTTTACCCATGTTGAGTTCATGGCTAGTATTAGACTAAGCGACCCCCGTATTAAAGATATCCCACATCCGTTGATTAACTTAAAGCTTATGACTGCTTATGTTATTCAACTTCTTTTATCATTCCTAAGTAAAACCATTCATTCCTTATTCATCATACCGGAACTTAATCCACCTGCAGTGATGGATATGTATACTAGAAAGCAGGCCTTTTAGCTTGTATGCATGTGTTGTCCATAACCACTTTCAATCTCTTATCTGATTAAGTATGAATTCTTATCCATGCATCAAACATCTATCCATTATCTCAAAGTTATATGCTTTATGGTGTGTTGTAGATCATAGAAGACCATAATTGCCGTTTCTCTAAAGATATAAAAGGGTATCATAGTCGAGACAGTTCTGGATACAACTGTCGGTTTAGGTTGTAGCATAGGCTGCATAAGTAGTTTGTCTTGGCTATTTGTCTATGCTAGTACGTGTGTGTACTGATAGGATCACAATGAGGTGTATTCTTCTATTCTGACCTAAGTAGAAAGAATCGAGTCCTCGGTGACTGAAGATGAACCTTAACTCTAGTTTAGTCCTAAGGGTGTATAGTTGTAGTATGTTTCTTTGACTTACCATGGGTGAGAGTTCAGAGGATCTATAACTCAATAAGCTCCGTATCTTGGGAAACAACTACAACTAGTACGACTCTTAGTGCAACTGCAACAGAGCACCGTATCCTGGTAGAATAGGTTGATCACATCCCCTGAGGAATTCATTAAGGATTATCATACTAAACCCTGCAGGTGGATTAAGTTCTGGTATGATGAATAAGGAATGAATGTTACTACTCAGGAATGATAAAAGAAGTTGAATAACATAAGCAGTCAGAAGCTTTAAGTTAATCAACGGATGTGGGATATCTTTAATACGGGGGTCACTTAGTCTAATACTAGCCATGAACTCAATAGGGGTAAAACATGTAATTCAGTATTATAACTCTAGTGGAATGTTTTAGTACTTATAGACGAAATTATACTCTGGGCTGAGTATGGAGAATTTAGCCATTGGGAGGCCTCGGTTTTACTAGCTAGTAGATCCCTGATCTGGCCCAAAAAGCTCAATAGGCCACAGTATAAGGAATAAGTGGGCCGTTATTTAATTGGGCCCACTAAGGGCGCCAATACTGCTCATGGACGCCTAAGTCCATCTATTGCATGCCCGGCCTGCAACTTAAGCCCAATTCTTACTTGGTCTCTCCTATAAATACCCCCTCAAGGTCTCGTTGACCTAAGTTTAAGGAATTACGAGTGCACACTAAATATTCCACGAGAAAAGGAGGCCAGGGTTTGAGACAGACAGTGGGCGGCGGCGGCGTTGAGCATCAACGACGGCGGATCCCTTTCCGTGGCTGATTCCGAGGTTCGTTGTCCATCCAATGTCAGAATCGAGCAGGGATATAGATCAGAAGATCTATTCGCGAGTTCTCTTCAATCCTAAGGTAAATCGATCTGAACACCCTATGTTCCGCATTAATTCATAGGAGCATGATAGGATTATTCGACAACTTAGATAACCGAAATAGATCCTCGGGGTATGAATCGATCTTCACCGATCCAGTTCCTTCAGGTTTGGTATG
The DNA here is from genome assembly GCA_029379335.1 of Thymus mandschuricus. Taxonomy (NCBI): domain Eukaryota; kingdom Viridiplantae; phylum Streptophyta; class Magnoliopsida; order Lamiales; family Lamiaceae; genus Thymus; species Thymus mandschuricus. The sequence continues at coordinate 21,971,487 of CM057072.1, forward strand.
ATAATCCTTAATGAATTCCTCAGGGGATGTGATCAACTTGTTCTACTAGGATACGGTGCTCTGTTGCAGTTACACTAAGAGTCGTACTAGTTGTAGTTGTTTCCCAAGATACGGAGCTTATTGTGTTACAGATCCTCAGAACTCTCACCCATGGTAAGTCAAAGAAACAGACTACAACTATACACCATTAGGACTAAACTAGAGTTAAGGTTCATCTTAAGTCACCGAGGTTTCGATTCTTTCTACTTAGGTCAGAATAGAAGAATACACATCACTGTGATCCTATCAGTACACGCACGCACTAACATAGACAAATAGCCAAGACAAACTACTTATGCAGCTTATGCTACAGCCTTAACCGACAGTTATTTCCAGAACTGTCTCGACTATAATACCCTTTTATATATCTAGAGAAACCGGCAACTATGGTCTTCTATGCTCTACAACACACCATAAAGCCTATAACTTTGAGATAATGGATAGATGTTTGATGCATGGATAACAATTTATACTTAATCAGATAAGTGGTTGTAAGTGGTTATGGACAACACATGCATACAAGCTAAAAGGCCTGCTTTCTAGTATACAAATCCATTACTTTCTTCTTAGCTCCATTCACATCTTCATCCTCAAACTCGTCCGAATATTCACCATTTTCATCCTCTGCACGACCGCGCCAATTATTTCCTCATTGTTGTTTAACCATTCTAAAAACTACAAAACCCTAGGCTCTAGATACCATGAAGAATTTCATAATATAGAGAGAAAATTTTCATTCAAAATATGCAGAGAACTGCATAATTCAGTTTTACACTGTAAGAACACCCTATTTATATCTACAGTGTAAACTACTCCAAAAGCACAAACACGTTTATTACTAAGTAACAACTCGAATGCAATATAAGCCGTTTAATAAGAACAAAATCTACGGCTAATACACACGCTTGTGACACATGGATATAACAGAAAAGGGTTCGATCCTTATTGATAACTGAAAAAATACATAGAAAACACTACTTCATCTTCCTCACTTCTTCCTGCATCTGCATCTCTCCACCATTAACATCTGAATCTCTACATGTACCTATAAGCCTGATGAATTATACTTTATAGTTATAATACTTGGTTACTTTATCAAAAACTCCTAATTCCGCTACCGAATAACTCCTTAAATGAAAACTCATTAATTCTGATGGTGAAAGGAAACACGTCGAGAAAAACAGGACAGGAAGAGCATATAAACTCGATCTCACATAGAGTTAAGCGTAGCTTGATTCCTCTTGCCCATAAAGTCAGTAGAACGCTTAATTAGTGATGTCAATTTTAGAGATGTCAGTATAACTCAACACGAACACGCACAATATGAATCGGTTTATGTCGAGACTTATTGGGTTCGTGTTACTAACATGTTGAAATTTTTATGTCGGATTCGGATCAGGTTTGTGTCGGGTTCAAGTAACTGGCTAACAAAAATATTAACTAATTAATTGATTAATTTTTTTTATTAATGTTCTATTTTATTAACTTTCCAATAATGTCTTATATTTTCTTAAGATTTTATCTATTAAGTATTGACTATTTGTTGTTGTAACATGTTCAATCATGTTATATCGTGACATGATATACTCAATTGCCAACAGTAACTCAACAATAACTTTCCAATAATGTCTTATATTTTCTTAAGATTTTCACTGTTAGGTTATTATTGTGTTAATATCGTGTCGTGTCGACACAAACTCAATTGCCAACAATAATGCCTATACATAGTTTTCTCTAAAATTTCAAACTTCAACTCGAATAACAGTACAATCGATTCAATTACTTAATGTAAAATATAGTAAGCTTCATACGATTCTATATCCCGTTTTAAGTGTTTTCTTTCTTTTTTGAGTTGTTTAATATCTTCAATTTCCCTTATTAAAATACATAAATAAATAAATAAGAAGTAACTATTAAAAAATGGGAACCTACCACTCACTGTACTATCACCTTAGAGCATCTCCAACCCTGCTGCAAAACACAAAATGAGATTGAATCTGATGCCCAACCCTGCTGCAAATCCAAACGCAAAATGCGTTTTTCACAACTTTCTCTCTCTTCCAAACACAAATTTGCATTGCCCACTGTAGCACAATCGTAAATCACTTTTTATTCTTGAAAAATTGCAATTGACTCTCTTTGCTTTTATTTTATTGTGTTTGTGGATGAATTGGAAGATGAGTTACAGAAGGAGGAGGAAAAAAAAGAAAGAAAAGAAAAGAAAAGAAACAAAAGAAGAAGAAAACATAGAGAAAGAAAGAAAGAAAGGAGGAAGAAGAAGAAGAAGAAGAAGAAGAAGAAGAAGAAGAAGATTATTTATCAATGCAGCAGCAATTGGGTTTAATAGGGGATTAATTTAGGTTAATAATTATTGGGCCATTTTTTTAGTTTATATTTGGACAAATTTTTTGGGCCAATTTTTTATGGGTCAATAATTTGTAGTTTATAGTTTGATATGGGCAAAACACATCTTAAGGTCCCTGTACTATCAAATTTTATTTTAAGAGATCCTTGTACAATTATTTATTTTAATAAGTCCTTATACTATGTATATTTTATCTCACAAGGTCCTTTACTAACTAACACTGTTAAAAAAGTTACCACACATCAGTTAAATATACAATGACAAAAAAATCGAAAATAAAAAAGAACAAATTTATATATTGAATCCTTCTCTCTCAGCCCAATTTTAATCGGCCATCCACCTGGCGGTAATGCTTCAGCATTGCCTCAATGAGTTATCTTCTGCAACATCTTTTATATATTGACTCCTCTCTCTCTCAATTAGTTGTTCATGTTGTGATGGATTAGAACGATAAACAAACAGAAACGTAAAAACACACATAATTACGTGGTTTACAAATGTTGTGTGTTGGCTCCACGGGCATAAAAGGAGAACAATTTTTATTAGGCAACTGAGTTACAAATTATAGAATTGTTCCTACAACTCTATATACAACGAATAAAGAACACAACAAATGGACTCAACCAGCGAGACCCCCAACCAGCTCCGCATACCCGAATATAGGTTCAAAGTATATCAAAGCTCACATTCAGACTCAGTCCTTCGTGGCTTCATGTTTCAAATATTTTAAGGTTAAGAAAAGAGATCAATTAGCTCCGAAGGCATCTAGTTGATATTTGAGCATTTCTTCATATACAGTATTATTTTTCTTAACCAATTTAAAATTAGGGGCAATTGCTAAATGATGAGGTTGAAAAATAAATGTTAAGAAATCAATCGATTAGGAGAAATGAGTAAATTGAATTCGCATATGAAAGCTATGGCACCAGCAACCAAGCTATATAGACCATACTTATAATGGAAGCTTTTGTTTATTGAATAAATCACTTAGTGCGCGTTGATTTAGTTAATTTTTCAAATAGGAGTTCATAAATTTTCATTTACCGTTTGTTTAGATTCCTTTTTAACGGCGTTAAAAGAGGCTGATTAGTAAAGGATCTCATGAGATGAAATATATATAGTACAAGGACTCATTAAAATAATTAATTGTACAAGGATCTCTTAAAATAAATTTTAATAGTACAAGGACCTCAAGATGTGTTTTGCCTTTGATATGTATCATTTATATATCTTTCTCTTCATGCCATTTTTACAATAGCATGGGTTAATAATTAATGGGACGATTAATTGGGCCATAATTATATATCCTTTATAGTGGGTCGATTTTTATATATTTTTTTTAGCCCTTTTCGAATGAAAACCGAGGAATGTTTGATTAGTTATATTTAATCAAACAAATCAGGAAGAAATATTCTACATAGAAGTATAACAAAAAGACTTTCAAATATCATGTGAATTAAAAAAAAAAAAAGTTTGACTATCTAAAAATAGTTAAGATCGGCTGTCGAATATTATTCTATTCTAATATAGCATTGTGATAAAGAAATCAAAATTTTATATCGCTATAGAAATCCTTATATTCTTTAAAATCCAATATTTATTTATTGGTAATTATTGATTATGTTCTTTTCTATATTTCTAGAGACACAATATATATTTGGGTTAATTTAGGTTTATGCTTTGGGCCAATTTTAAATTGTCAATTAAATATTATTGTGTTACTTGTAGATGATTATATCATTATAAATAAAAGATTATATCATTATATATAATGATAAGTAGATTTGTTATGTTACATACCTTATGCTACATACCTCGTGAGCACCGCTCTCGTTTCGTCGACATTAACATTAATTTATTTTGTTTTATACATTTGGTTTAGTTCTAATACCCTAAATATTGTTATTTACATCGTTAATTTTATAAATTTCATGAAAATCGAAGCTCAATTGTCCATTTTATCTATAAATACTAATAAAAGGAAAAACAAAACAAATCAGGCTTTGATTTTCATGAAATTTATAAAGTTAACGATATGAATAACAATATTTAGGGTATTAGAACTAAATCAAATGTATAAAACGAAATAAATAATGTTAATGTCGACGAAACGAGAGCGGTGCTCACGAGGTATGTAGCATAAGGTATGTAGCATAACATTTCTCTAATGATAAGATTCCTAAATTAATATAAAAATAGAACATACCATGACAATAATTCAATTATAAGAAACTGAAAATACAATAAAATATTAGACAATATAACAAATACAAGAAAATATCTTACAAAATTACTAGACAATAAACATCATACTTGAAAATATAATTTAGATCCTAACCTTATAAAAACACGAAATCACAACATAAACGACTAAACTATAGATTTAAAGTGTAATATTTAAAAATATGTAGATGTAGTTGTAAAAATATTAAAAGTGTGATGAAAAGGAATATATAATGAATATTCTTTTGAGTTTGAGTTTGAGTTTGTAGGTGGACGATAGATTACCGTTTAATGTGACCGAGAAAAAAGAAATGAGGAATACACACACATTTATTGCAGTGCACCCTCTCCTAAGTTAACAAATCAAAAAGGAAAATACACTTTGCGCGGCATATAGGGAGTATTATTATTCTTCTAATATTCAAGAACTTTATATTATTTTACTTTAATTTTTTTATTTTTTATTTTTGAGGGTTTTATTTTACTTTCCTCGATATAAAACAGATGAACCAAACATGGAAAATAATATAAAAAAATAATAATAATTTTAAAAAAATCTCCAACCCAATTCTAATAAAAATGAAGTATTGAATCCTCGTACAAAAGCTTCCTAAGATAATTCATTAGCATCAGTACAAAGACTACATTCACAAACACAAAGTGATACGAACAATGTATGGTTAATGTCAAAACCTAGACGTACTTGCCCCTATATTTGGGTTTGGAACTAAACTTCTCAGCTGTACCATTTGTATGCGCTTCCGCGGGACTAAAAACTGCAGAATGCAAGTTACCATCCTCCAACCACTTGAGATGGTTTTCTTTGAAATCCAAATGTTTAAGCCTTGCGGCCAACTCGATATCTTCGGTGTAGGGCGCAACTTTCACCATGGTCACCAAGACCCTACTGTATCTGAAGCTGAGTATTTGTTCGCAAGTTGAGATCAACTCAAAACACGGGTGTTCAGGAAAGGTTGGAGTTGGGGAGTCCTCCTCCCTTAGGACAGGGTAGAAGTACACGAGACGCCCGCCCATTATAAGCATCCTAGCAGCAAGGTCAAACAGATCGTGCACGCACTCCACCAAGCTGTAAGGGGCAGTAGAGGGTATGTGATTGGTCCTTTTATCATCAGGAACGGTGTAAGGATCAACGGCGCCTTTAAGAAGCTTACGTCCACCAGATTTACGCCCCCCAGCACGGACCCCATACGGAGGATCACATATTATGGCATCAAACACCTGAAATATCACAAACTCAGAAACAGGAAAAGGGAACATGTGCAGTAGAGTGAACGGGTAATTAAGAAATAAAACAAGAGTATTTCCAGGAGAAGTTATCAAAGAAAGCAAGTGGAGAGTGCTCTAGCATGAAAGACACTGTGACCTTCTGAAGCAGGCTGAGCAATCAAGAGAATGAACTTAATCATCTAATGAAGTTATGTCTACCGAACCAAAACTCTAATGCCCAAAAATGTTGTCAGATCTTGAACTTCCTGGGTCTTGCTGAATCTAGAAACACGAATACGAGATCATGATTGTGGTTGTACCTCTGCCTATAGCTTATGAAAATCAGCAACCCACAGACAGAAGTCTACCCCAGCAGTAATTCTGATAGTTCAAATTTTTCATGACAACACATTTTGCTAACCACGACAATCATCCAAATAAGTGAAATGCTATTAATACTATAGTAATCATACGAGTCAGGATAAACTAGCTTAACAACCAGGGAATAACTAAACAACCAAAAATAAAATAATCAACTAATCATTCAATCCCCATCTCCTCAGCTCCTGATTGCATTCTTTCTTCATATGGAGAGATGATTCAAAACTGGGAAAAATGAAGCCGAAAGAAAATGGTATGCAGGATCCCAGAACACCAACAATAACAATTTTGAAATAGTCAGCTTGATTAGAGAAAAAGTTCCTGGGTACCAGCTAAGACAGTGAACACTTCAATACAGGGCAGCAATCAAACAAATTTACAGCCATAAATGTACGACTGATTCCAGAAATGTGTCAGGGATTTAGATGAGTAGAAACAGGACGCTTTATAGTCTAGAATAAGGGCTCAATGCTTTGCCAGTAAGATAGAGCCACTTGCCTAAGAGATAATAAAACATTGGATTTTTTCTTGTCTGCCTTTTGTTCATATTGAATGAAAACCATGCTAAATAAATAGGCAGCTAAAAGGTAAATAAGAGAGCTTCGGTCTCAGTATACAGATTAGGCATGACAACTGATATGGGCAGAACGCATTTGGCATGCACTTTCTTCTTAGACCAAGATGCAATCTTCAAATCAATGCACTTTACTTTTCTCACAGTGGCCAACTGGCCATCATAAATGATACATGGCATGCGGTTTTCTTATTTAATGTGCTCAGAAGAGCTTCAAGATAATTTCAGAACACTCTTGACTAATGACAATCTCCGGTTAAAAGTCGCCAAGAGCCAACACTAAAACTCCCTAAATTATCTTTCATCAGTTTCCTGTAGTTCATCTTTATAGTGTAGCTCAGAATAATTTATTTCTCAACAGTATATTACCAAAAATAAATACAATATGGGGAATTAGCAACACAAGTAATCACTACTACTACTACTACTACTACTACTACTAAATAAATACAATATGGGGAATTAGCAACACAAGTAATCACTACTACTACTACCACTACTACTACTACTACTACCACTACTACTACTACTACTACTACTACTACTACTACTACTACTACTATTACTATATTATTATTATTATTATTATTATTATTATTATTATTATTATTATTATTATTATTATTATTATTATTATTATTATTATTATTATTATTTAATGTTCTCTAAGGAAAATTATCAGCGAACTGCTTTAATCTGGTCAAATAATCCCCTAAAATGTCAAGATACAAAAGGTACTCTAGAGTTCTACAAAATACCAAGTAGTCATGATAAGGACTCTATTTTTTAGATCTTCAAGTGAAAAATATACTATTACAAGCTAATACGAGGCCATGATGACATATACCAGTACTATGTGGGTTGAGAAAATGTAAGTATGAGAATTCAACAAAAAACCAGTCATGGCAGTTCACTTCTTTAAGTAAACAAAAAGGGAAAAGAGCTATTTTAAGAAATAGTCTACTTAAGAAACTGAAATCAGGATTAAAGTAATACACAAGGTTTGCATGTAATTCCAATTAAAAGAAGGAAACACATGCTAAGCTCGTCAAATATCAAACTAAAACAGCTCTAAAGGCAAGCAGAAGTCAAAACGCTATTCTCATTACAACAAAAAAGTAAGCTGATGATGAGCAAACAAATTTAACGTGGATACAACCATTGCATGAGAAACATATAATTAGGAACTACAAAAGTGTTACCTCTTTCAAACCGGCACGCCATGGGGGAAGATTATTATCAGCCCTTAGTAAAGATACTGGCATTGGCAATCCATACTGTACAATGATGAAGCTTGTAGTCAGGTTAACAGAACAATCAGTAATTCTAGAAAAAATTAAACAAATTTGATTTCAGTGACAGCTGAATAATGTTTTACAATTTCTTTTACCCCCTGTAATTGTATTTTATGATTTTTATCTAATGTTAACCATCAATACTCTAGGCAAAAACATCAAGATTGCACTATTTAAGGTATGCAAGTAACATTAAAGAAAGCCAAAAAAACTCAGAAGACAAGTATCAATTATTAATTCCTAGAGCGAGAGAGAGAGAGAAAGAGAGGGGAAAAAAAAGAAGCAAACAAGACCTGTTTAAAATTGCTCCAAACATTGCAATCAGGACCACGCCCATCACGTACTACCCGAATGTCGATATCTGCACCCTGAACTATTCACGTCAGTAAAGTGGATATGATAGACTCCATCATAATTAACTAGGCAATTATATAATCTCAATGTAAGGAGTCCAAACACAAATAGAAAATTCTAACCATTGTCATTGCTCCAAAATGAGCAGCGGCAACCAGAATGCTTCCTGTACCAACAAAAGGATCATACACCAGTTTTCCAGGCTTGACCTGTGCTTGATTTGCCATCAGGAAAGCTATTTCTGCGTCCATAGCTGTAGGGCCAAGGTATTTGCGGCTTTTGAGCTGATAAGTTTGCAAGATCTTCCTCTCAGAAGCACCGACCTCTCGGCCAAAAAAAATTCTCCTTTTGACTGCAGGAGGTAGTCCGTTTTTATCCCCATAATCGTCGTTATCAATAAGAAAGAATTTGTGATCAGGATTCCGTAGATTCACCTGCCCCTGAGAGATATACAAGCTTAGATGTTAGCAAAAAATTCCATATGAATAAAATACCATATACAATAGTTCCAGAACCTCCTCAGTTCTCATCCTCACTCTGTCATCAAATAGGTGAGATAAATAAGATGAAGCGTGCCTCAAGTAGCAGAACCTGAACTATCAAATAGAATGCTAAGTGGCTTAGAGTATCCTCTTACATGGTTGAGGTTAATATCCTTACGAATTGGATCAGACCAACTGCCAAAAAAAGGAGTAGCAGCCTAGTTGTTCATAACTTCTTGATCATTTTTTTTTACTACCACAGCATCATATCGAAAAAGAAGTCATATCAGTGTAGTATTCAGTACAAATAGACATCAAAATCTAAGAAGTTAGCATGAACCATCTATTCTAATCCACCATTTATCATCAATTCATAAAATGTGGTCTTGTCTCACACCGTACCATACTCCTCTAAACGCATTTTCCAGATACATGACAATTTTCCTCCAAAAACAAACGGAAGCGCATAAAAGCACTCATATCAAGAGTCATACACATGGCTCCGAACTTTAGTTGGAGCAGAAGGAGCTCCGAAGCTGTCTAAAACCATTCAGCTTGTTGAGCTCTAACTAATTGAGCATTAACTAATTGAGCAAACATGAAAATCTAGGCAGAGATTCAACAGAGCACAATGTTTAAAATTATGACCTGAAACGGAACGAATGCCAGCTTTTGGATACGTTCGCTTTGCTCATGAAAGCTTATGGCTTTTCCGAAAGTCTCAACAGTGATTCTGAATGTGGTGTCAGCACTCAAGTATGGAGTCTTTTGCTCATCTGGATAGCTTCTGATAGCCTCCTCCAGTTCCTCAAAACTCCGTCCTTCGCCCCAAATCTCGTATATGCCCTTCACAAGAATACCTGCAATGCAAAGCCTCGACTTCAAGAACTATAGCAGCAATCATAAGTTCAAGTTCCTTCTATTATCATTATTTTTTTGTGGTTTGTTTTTCACTGTACAGGTAATTACTTCGACTGGCGATGTAATGAGCCATCTCCTCGGATGAAAGATTGACGAAATGAAAGGGCGAATCGGGGTGGTGGCCCTCCGGTAGCCGCCATTCGAGATGAGTGGCGCCGCTCTGACCGTCGAATAGTCCGGCGAGGGATTCGAACTCAGCTTTCCTGTACTCCAACAATCTGTGGTAGAAGACGCATAGATACCACATGATGTTTTGATCTCTTAGTTGGAGGAGAAATACTTCAACGGAGCTGACTGCAATCACTTTTGGAGGTAATGTTAGAATCTGAAGTTGGTTGGCGGCGGAGACGGCGGCGGAGGCGTAAGGTGTTCGCCCCCTCTTTTCATTAAGGCAAAAACCCCGAAACTGTGCGCACAAACGCAAAAACCCTTTCTCTCTTGTTTTTTCTTTTTTTGTTTTTTTTTCCTACTCCGTTTGTTCCATAAGAGCTAGCATTGACAACATAATCAACATAATCCTCCAAACGCAGGGCTTTGCTAAAATAATGATCTTTTGTCTCAACAAATTCAACCTTTTTCTTTATGTTTACTACTTCTTTATTGTTAAGAAGTAGTAAGTTGTAAGAGGTGTTAATTTAGAGGGATGAATGTGGATTATCTACTTTAGCTAAACCTAATCTTATGTTCTTTAAATAGTTAACATGAATTTTGAATACCACGATATAGATATCTCAAACCCGAAATTATAACCTATGTATAATGGCCTGCATTTTCGTTAGTGTAAAAACTAACTATCGATATATAGCTACAAGTAATGCTCGTATTATTATACGTGATCGAAGTAATTATATTCGATTTAGTAAGTTAATTACGAATGATATAATGTTAAGTTGGAATTTATTTTGAATTATTAGAATAATTATCGAATCGATAAGTCGTGCATAAATCGAGATATTGGGGCGAGCCCATTTCTTACAAATTGGGGCGAGCCCAATTGTAATTCAATGTAAAGGAATCAAGTGGTGTTCATGAATGCAGTCAAAAGAGTTAATATAAGAGCCTTTCATAAAATGTTAATAATGTGCCTTACAAAATTCAAACATCAGAATAATAAATAAAGCTACATTAATTACTCTCCAACTAAAATTTCACCGCCAGCCAACCATTCTCTGACACCAATCAAGACTAAGGAATTACTACCTCTATCTCATTAAATTAGCAACATTTGTCATTTTGGTCCATCTCATTTATTAGACACGTTTCCTAAAATGGTAAAAAATACTTGGTTGTAATTAACTATCTCTCATCATATTTAATTATAGTCACAAATTATTTCTTTCTTGGTACTAGTGTCATTCTCAAATGTTGCTTATATGTTGAGATGGAGGTAGTACTCCATATTGCTCTGAACTTGCGTCCTCAATTTTCAACACAAGAAATTACTCTTGACAAGAGAGTGTGTCAGTAGGGCTGGGTCGGTACGGTATACCGAAAATTTCATACCGTACCGATACCGTACCGAAAATTTTCGGTATTCAATAATTCATACCGATACCGTACCGAAGGTTTCGGTATACCGTATACCGGTATACCGAAAATTCGGTATGGATCAAAAACAATACCGAATACCGTACCGAATACCGTAGCAAAAATTCGGTATTCGGTATACCGCACATACCGAATATACCGAGTGATACCGAAAATTAAAAATAAGGAATTAAAATCAGAGCAAGAAAGGAATTAAAATCAAAGCACAATCATTTTTAATGAACATAAATTAATGAATTGGAGTTGTACAATAATTAAGAATAATACCCGTAGTGAAGTTGAAGGTCAGAGTGAGATGGAGGTGAACTGCGAAGTGGAGAACTGGAGATGGTGGTGAACTGGTGGAGTCGAATTGCGAAGCAGAGATGGAGGACAGGAGGAGCGGCGTTTTTTTTCCTTCTATCTAATTAGGGCTTTTCAAAATAGTTACGTCTAATTTCTATTTCTTTTACCTTTTTTTTTATTTTACTTTATATTTATTTAAATATAAAATGAAATTGAGTAATATTAAATAAATATAATATACCACTCCGGTCCTAGCTTTTTGACTCATTTGCTTTTTGCACGGGAATTAAGACGAAAATGTTTAGTGTATAAAGTGTATTTTGTAGGGAATGTAATGTGGTTTATGTATTTAAACATATTTTAGAAACAGAGCATCATATATGCATAAAAACATGCATGTTCTTGTCTGATCTTAAATGAAAGATTGTATAAAGACCTTTAATTTGATATAAAAATCATAAAAATCCGATAACAAACGAGCAAGTTATAATAATTTTTACTTTCGAAATTTAAATTATATTGAACTACGTGCAGAAAAATGAGTGGATATGATTTAAGTATGGAATGTTAAGTGTAATAAGGGGTTTACTACTAATTATACTCTAATTCTTTCCAAAAAAGGAAATGAGTCAACAAACATGGCACGTCCTAAACAGGAATATGAGTCAAGAAGCTAGGACCGGAGTGATATAAATTTAAGTTTTTTTCGGTATATACCGCGGTATACCGAAGATACGGTATATACCGTACCTTCGGTATACCTCGGTATACCGCGGTATGGGCAATATTTATACCGGTACCGTGCCGAAAATTTTCGGTACGGTATAAATACCGTACCGAAAAATCGGTATACCGTAAATTCGGTTTTTTTCGGGTTTTTTTCGACACGGTATTTACGGTATTTCGGTATTTCGGTATTTTTTCCCACCCCTATGTGTCAGTAAACCCTGCTCCTCTTCCTTTCAAGTCACCATATACTACCCTCTTCATTTCGTTGCTACAGGAGAAGCAACAACTACTCAGTAAACAAACAACTAGAGGTAAAATAGAAAAGAGCAGTCTCAATCTTGTAAAGGGAAAGAACAACAATCAATAAGGAAAAGCAAAAGGAAAGCAGTAGCACGAAAGTGAGGAGAAGGAGAAGCATTGAACTCCACTTCCATTCATTCTTTCCTGTCCAACTACGACAAAACCTCTCACTAACGTACGTAAGATCTTCCATCCCAGTTTCAAGCTTTCAATTGAACCGTAGATGGGTATAACTAGTAGCATGAGCTCAAAAAAACAAGTTTAATATCCTTGTATTAATCTTATAAAATTCATATCTTTAAGCATGGATAATTACATAAATCGTCAAGTATGATTCATTAAATCTATGCTAAAGTCTAAGCATATACGAGTAATTCCATAAGCTAAAACGAAGCATAATTGTCAATAATCGGACTTCTTAGAAATCAAAATCAATAGAGGATAATAACACTCCCAATGTGTGAAAATCCCGAAATATTTAAATCTGATGATTTATATAAATTCCATAATCAAGAACGTAATAACTTGAAATCACAAACACATACAAATCGTATATATAAATAAATAAACAATAATGTATAGAGGATCGAATCGAACCTCCTCTCGGCCTCGACGGAAAAAGGGATTGGAACCGAGGTCTGACCGGGGTAGCAAAGGCAGCCCCGGGACGGTTTGCAGCGGCGGAGTTCCGGCGACGGCAGTAGCCGTTGCCGCAAAACCTGAAATTAGAGAGAGAGAGTGTGTTAGAGAGGTGGAGAGAACGGAAGGATGGAGAGAGGAAGATCAGAAAGAGAGGGAGAGGAAGAGGAACAACTCGGAAACGATGAATGACACACAAACGAGGGTGAGGTGAAGTGACGAGCGGAGCTCTTCTGTTGTCTTGTTTATGTAATAGATAGGACTCTCGGTAATACATGTCTTCATACATGTATTCACGTACTCATTGTTGGAATTTGGCTTTGACCAAATAAATGAATAATAATTTATATTTAATTTATTAAATTAAATGATAAATTATTAATCTACTCCGAGAGTAGATGATCGTGGTATATTGATATGCTCAAATCCGAATTCCGGTGAGTGAGATATAATATATCAAAGTTGAGAGTTGGTGGAATTATTACAAGGTGGATTAACTCTTGTAATAACTTTGTCCCACATTGATTAAAGAACATTAATTAGTTGTGTATTTAACTAACTATACTAATGGGCTAATTATCAAGTGGGCCAAGTGGAAAGAGACGGGCTCTCGCGCGCACACACACGCGCGCGCCGCCGCCGCCGTCCGTCCGGCCGGGCCGGGCTCGTGGCCGTGGACTTGGCAATTGGTCCTTTGGGCCTGTGAGTGGGCTTGGGCTTGGGCCTCCATGTATTATCTTTTTGGGCCAGAAAAGCAAATGGGATTGGGCCTAGATTCAGGCCCAATACGAATAAGCCCAGCCCGCAAGATCTGTCCAGGCTGCCAGTAACTGACGTGGGCCTTAATGGTGTCCATTAACTCCTCCCATGGGCTGATGCCTATAAATAGAGGCCTTCTTGGCCATTAGCAGATTTAGAACAATCGCATCTCTCTCTGCATTCTTTTCCTTCTGCATTTCATAACGAGTTCAGTCCTCGTCTTCATCCAGTTCGCCGGGGCTCGGTGGTTTGCGGTGCTGCTACCTCCGAGACGAAAGTCGTTTCACCTTTTGGGAAGCTACGCCGGTTCCGTGAGCACTACCGGGGCGTACAGCTTCTTGCGGGGAGAGTTTCTGCTCGACTCGACTTTACCACCTCTGTTCGTGCTTGCTGCTGCTGAACGTGTTCCACCGTCGTAACACTCATTCCGCTGCGTACACTCTTATGTGATTATTCAAGTGTTATTTTATGCACTATTTCAGTCTATGTAATGGTTAAGACAAATACTCTTGTTGATACGATCCTTGACGACTGAAACGCAAGCGGAAGACTGACTGACACGAACTTGACTCAAAATTGATAAATGGTGGATATTCTAAAACCTTTGAATCTAATCCTCCAAATGATAAAGGCGAGAATCTCCCTAAACCCCAAGGAGACGATTGACTCAACAACTCGGAAACGATGAATGACACACAAACGAAGGGTGATGAACTCGATTGATTCGCCGGATAAAGAATCTCTTGGTCACTCCAAAATAAATTCAAAATAAATCTCATGAGAGAAATAAACTGAAATTTTATTAATGAATAATGTTCTAATTTTCGTCACCTATGAATGAGCCTTATTTATAGGCTTCAAAAAGTCCTAATTCCATAAGGAAAGTACTTAAAAACTTATCCTAAAAGATATCAAACTATATCCTAGTCTTAAAAGAATTAAAATCTCCAAAATAATGCTTAAATAACTCTATCAACAAAAATAAAATGAAAATCAATAAAAATAATTAACTAAATAAACTACTAAATAATATCTTCTCTCTTCAGCCCATACCATCTTTAATTCTCGGCCCATGAATTGAAATCGACGATTTACGGGCTGTATCATTCCCCTCATCTTGAAGAAGATTTGTACTCAAATTTTGGTCGCCTCTTACAGCAAAAGGAAATAAATTATGCTTCATTTTCTTCTCACCCGAAAACATGGACTTCAACTCTTTCATCCCCTCCAACTTAATTTGATGTTCACCCCCTCAAATGGATAATAAGCCAAAAAATGTATCATCGGGAGCAATATCTTCAAAATCCTGCAAATAATGAATAGAACAAGATAGATAATTAAGATCATTAGCATTTCTCTTGCACCACTTTGCCTCCACACATTTCTCCTCATTCACGATTCACTCCAAAGCACTAATCTAATCAAGTAATGACTCATGCATCAATCATTTCTCTTGTATCTCTACTTTCTCCTCCTTGGACTTCACCATCTTGTCCTCCTTTGACAGTTGCACTTGATCATCCTCATCCACTTGTGTTGGAGTTAGAGAAACAAGCGACACTTCATCCTTGACATGAATGATGTTCTCTTGATGCTCTCCATCATACTCTTCATTTTGCACAATCAGATCAATATCATCAAATAAAGTAAGCGGTCCAGAAGGTGCTTCGATTTCTTCCACCTCTTCATTATGTTCTTCCAAGACCGTCACTTTTTGATCTTCTCTCTCATCTTTGGTCACAACTCCGTCATCATCACTAGTTGGAATAGAGAAACTGGAAGAATCTGACCTTGACTTCACAAATGGATGTATGTACTTCTTCTTCTACTACTCTTCTTTCTCCCAAAAGCTTCTCCTTGAATATGAAATATTGGCTTGAAGTTGCCTCCAATCTTCCTAATTCGCAGGATAGTAATGTGAAGGCGCATAACGCTTCCTCATCACCGCTTTCATCTCTTTACATGTCTTCATAGGCTGCTCTCCACACCTTGTTCTACTCACAAATTGATCCCACCAAACTAGAACATAGTGCGAAAACTCATTGGCTGCCAACTTCACCTTCATGAACTCAGAATAGGGCAGTCAAATACGAACTCAACCTTCCTCTCACATTCGAGATACAACTCAGGATCACATTTCCCTTGAAATGAATATTCATCTCTTCATCCTCAAAGTAGCCATCATAATCTCCATTATGGGGATGACCTCATCTACCACCTCGTCCTCCTCTTCCCCTACTGCCACGAGTAGAATGGGAATGCTTGGAAGCCTCTACTTCTTCGATCCAATAGCTTAGAATCCATCATCTTCCCCAATTCCGACTTCTATGTCTCGATCATGAACTTCACAAAATATATTATAAATACAATTATATTATAATATATTTTGTAAAACTATATTTTGGACATAAAAAATACATCTAATAATATTATTGCCATGTTAGTGTACATTTTTTGTGATAAATATATAGTTGTCACTATCATATAGTGATAATAAATACCAACAACAATAACATGCACTACTAATTTTGTTTTAGTGACAACATAAAAACTATCGTCATATATTCTATTTAAAGTGAAACATATACTAGTGTCACTATGCTATAGTGACACAATCTAGTGGCAATAATAATATGTATCACTACTCATTATTTTTGTGACGGTGTAAAATATTGTCATAATATTTTGTATATACAGTGACAACTTTATTGTTGATGCAAATATATAGTGACAATATTTAGTGATGAGAATATAATTTGTCAAATTATTATTTTTTTGTGACAAAAGAGATAATAGTCACTAATCACTCGAGTATAGTGACATGACGTCTATATGTCACTAACATATAGTGATGACAGATTTTGACAACAACACAATATGTCACTATTTTATTAATTTGTGACATACAACATTCTTGTCACTACACTTGTGTTTGTAGTGATAACCAAAACATCGTCGCTGATATACAGTGACGCAACATAGTGATAAAGGAAAACTTTGTCGCAGATACACAATAATGTGACAATGAAAAATATTGTCACTACATCAATTATTATAGTGACAATTTTATTATTCTCGAAACGAAAGTCGTCACTACACACTATTTTTTTTGTAGTGTACCATTCCTGCAAAAGGTTAGTAAAATAAAAAATAGGATCCTCACCACCTCACAAACACTCGTGTATCGCTCAAAGATGTCACTCAACACTCTTGTATCACTCAATATAATGGCTTTTACCCTCTTTTATTCTCACTCTCTTGCCTGTTACCACTCAATCTCTCTATTTAGTAAGTGAACTCAATATGAATGAATCAAAGCTCAAAATAGGAGATAGGACTTTCCGAAAAACGTTGCTCAGAAATTGATCCTAAGGGCTCTAGATGACTCGAGAAAACTCGAAATCGTAGTTTGCACATTGCAAATTTTCGGAAAAGTGTTGCTCATAAACTAGCTCAGAATAATTAGTACGACTCAAGGAACCCGAAAATCAAAAATCTACGTAATCAAATTTCGAAAAAAAAAAAAAATGCATACATAACTTGTACCAAACGAATCTATAAACCAACAGAAACCTAGAAAACTAAATTCTACTTAGGCAATTTTAGATTTTTTTTTTCTTTTTAAAAATAAAAAAACAGATCTGGAACATATATAAATGAATCTTAGAAGAAAAACGAATCTGATTTTTTTTTAATTATTATTTCCGACGAAAAAAGGAGACGAACAAAATGAATCTAAAAAACTAAGACACAAACGAAAGAATGATAAGAAACGAGTAGCCTAGAAACGAATGTGGCTCTAATACCAAATGATACGATATATCCTTGACGACCGAAACGCAAGCGAAAGACTGACTGACATACATATTGGTTTTCATTATAAATTGGGGAATATAGTATACATCCAAATGTTTCGTTATCAAATATTTCAATATATAGTCAGTGCACTCTATATCCAATTCTCTTCTATTTTTTTATTAATTCAAAATAGAAAATCAATATTTCATTATTTAATACTCCATCCGTTCTACTTATATAGGAATAGTTGATTGTCCTTTTATCTCACAAAAGGTGATGCTGGATACCCTCTCTCTTACTTTTTGCCGGGGCTTCCTAATCTAATCTAGGCACATATAACTTCTATATATACTACCTCAATCTTATTTATTATTAATATTTGTCATTTTAGTTCATCTCACTTATTAGCTACATTTCTTAAAATGACAAATAATATCTGGCTACAATTAACTCTCTTATCTTAAAATTAATTACAACCACATATTTCTTATTCCTTAATTAAAATATGTGTACGGTAGGGATTAGATTAGATATATAATATTGTGTTTAATATATTCTATTGTATACTACCTCTATTCCACCTATTATCAACGCATGTTTCTTAAATGCCAAATTAATTGTTACATTGTACTCCCTCCGTCCCGCCCGATTTGGCCCGTTTTCCAAATCGGGGTGTTCCGACCGACTTGGCCTATTTCCTTTTTGGGACCAACATTACACTTTCACTTTTTTAGTTTAATACTTTTAAATTGTTAAGAATTAATTTGATTGGCTAGTTTTAATTTTCCTTTATTGGGAACACAAATTCAAGGTTATTAATTAATGTAATTTACTCCTCCTTAAAAAGTGTGCCCAAACAAAATGAGCCAAATCGGGCGGGACGGAGGGAGTACTATTTTATTATGCATACAAATAAATTGCAATTTCATTATTTATGTATGAGTCTTGACTCGGGTAGTTGTAATACTTTTACTTCTCAACTAGCACTCGCCCACGCGCAACGCGCGACTCCGTAAGTTACTAATATTTAATAAGAGCATTGAACACACTAAGAGCAAACAAATATAATGTTAGTGCACTACAACAATACAATATGTTATGCATTTCGGAACACTTCCTTATATACAACATTTGTCGTCCCGCCCAATGCGTCAACGTGAGATACTAAATCATAAAAACTAAACCCTACAAAAAAAAAAAAAAAAAATTGAATCCTAAAAAAAACTGAACCCTAAAAAAAGAGACTATTTTGCAAATGTGAATAAGGGGAAAAAAAATAATAAAAAAAAAGTCATGTCTTGATTTAAGTGAAAACCATAAATTATAGCTTATTTATAAAATTTACATATATGAACAATTAGGTTATTCATGATTTTTTTTAAGTGACTTATTTATATACTTATTTATACACAATCTACAATTCAATCTAATTTCTCAATCTATACACTTTATCAACAACTCAACTCATTTCAACCTTCAAATCAAATAAGAAAATAAAAGCAGATTATAAATATTTGTTAAAATACAAAATTACAATTGTTTGAAATACAAAATCAAAATATCAAATAATAAAAAAAGAGATGAGAAGATTTTTTTTTTTTTTTTTTTTTGTGATTCAAAGTATAGGAATATTGGTGTCTATTTGTAGAGAATTGAAAATCATAATTTATGGTATAATTTTTAATTTTTTTAAATAAATATTTATCTACATTATTTTGAAAATAAGATTTATTTTCATGTAATTTATTTCCACCAATAAATACTTGCCAAGTGGCAAGGAGGAAAGAGAAGAGGAGGTGAACGATGATTTTTTTGTGTTCACACTATGCCTATTCTTTTTACACTTAGACCACTGAAATTGTAACTTATTAAAAATTGCGACTAAAATTGATTTTGCAATTGAGTAACCGCTATTTTTTTTAATCTCTTTATATATATATATATATATATATAAATTTCGTACAACTGTAAATGTATCTACCTTAAAATTTCCATTGTATGTAGTCTTATGATTTTTTTTTTCGTAATCAATATAAACGTGCTTAATATATGATTCTTGGATATGTTGTACAAATATATTAGCCAAATATACTATTTCAATTAGAATAATATATATGTAAAGTAACGATCCCCTACCCACTATGGGTATTCCATAATGTGCTCACAGATGATGTGGAGTACTATTAACAGATAAAAGATCTAAATATAGACTAAGAAACCCTACCCCTGCCACATCAACGACGTACAAATTAAGGATGTCCATGGAGGATAGGGGAGCGTTTCTCTAGCCGTATATATGTATACAATAATTTTGTTTTTTTATCAGGCAAACACAACTCATACATACATACCCAAGGCAGGCCCGTCTATTGACAGGCTTAACCTGTCCATCAGAACAGGGCCTCCATAAATATAGGGCCCCAAAAAAAGATATAAGCCCAAATGTTATTTTTAAAGTTCAAGCGCAACTAATTGTTTCAAGCCAATACAGTTACACAATTAAATATTTGCTTGTTATTAAGTTATCTCTGGTTTCGCAGACGCACAACAACACGCCAATAAATGTCAAACTTTATCTTCTTATAAAATTTGGTTTTCAAAATTTCATACTCAATTTCTTTTATATAAATGATAAAAACTCTTTGTGTTGTTTAATATTTTTTTAAAGATATTAACAAAATATAATTATTACTTTTATCCTTTTAAGGATAATTTAATAATATTTAAATAAAAAATAAGGGCCTAATTTTTATAACTAGTACAGGACCTCAATATATATTGAGACGGGCCTGACCCAAGGTATCTCTTCAACCTCTTAATTTGGAGGTGGATCGTCTTACAATCATATTAATATTTTATCATTTTCAATTTATATTATTTAGTTGTATTTATTCATAATTTCAAGTTTGAAATAAATAAAATCAAGCAAACATCCAAATCACAGCTACTATTGTTTATAATATATAAGTACTCCCTCCGTCTCATACTAATTGTCCATGTTTCTTTATTGGGATGTCCCATTTAATTGTCCACTTACTTAAAGTGTAAAACTTTTACTTTCACAACTAACATAATATAAACTCCACTATCTCATATGACCTTGGTTACTGTGCCATTTCCTTTGTGGACAATTAAATGGGACGGAGAGAGTATTACTTAATAAAATGAAACTTAAATGGAAAGATAGTTTTCTAATAAATTGTAATTTGTAGACTCGGCAATCTATATACTAATAACAGCACCGGCCTGTCACTATTAGTAACTCCGATAATATATAAATAGTAACTTTAGGATTAACTTTTAATTTATGAAAAAATTAATTATGAATCAATTTAATATCAATTTTAATATATTATAGAAATAATATTATAGATAGTTAATCATAAATGAAAATAATTATTTTAATTATAAAATTAATATGCAAACGTTACAAAGTCTAGACTTAATGAGACATTATTATTTTTTTCATTTATCCCACATATTAATATATGTTCATATGAAGGAAAAAATCTTTATCTATATGTGTATTAGTCTATTTAATATTGACATGCAATAATTAATTATTTTAAAAGTCAATCTGTAATTTTAAGCGATATGTACGGTGATACAAAACAATGTACTTAATATGCACGGTGATATTATAATTGTTTTATTTCATGAATTTCTAATTAGTAAAATTTTCCATATCTATAGGGGTGAAAACGGGTCGGATATTTCCCGCCCGATCCGGAGCCGAATCCGGTCGGATTCGAATTCGGGTAAAAAAATCAGTATCCGATCGGATCCGGATAGTTGAGTTCGGATTCGGATTCGGATTCGGATTAGCTAATATCCGCCCGTATCCGAAATTTTCCCGTATTTTTTCGGATACTACCCGGATTACAAATCCGGATATCCGGATTTTTCAAAAAATATATTTTTTTATTTTTTTTTAATTTTGAATTTTTTCAATTATTTTTTTAATATACATTATTTTATATAGTAAAACATTAATTTTGCATGGATGGGGGATTGAACCCTTGACCTCCCGGATGAAAGACAAGAAACATAACCAACTTGTCTACAATAAACATTGCATTCATTTTTCTTAGTTTTATATATATTACATAAAACACAATAAAAACATGCTTCACATCTAATTATGATTCTTTTCTATCATACTATATAATATGTAGCATATACTTTTTAATAGCTGCAATTTTATTTAATAAATTCAAGAATAATCTTATTACACTAATTTTATCTCGTGTTGAATTTTTTTTGGGCACAACTTTTATAAGTAAACTTAATATATAAGTACACATATCGAGTTATTAAATACACAAATAAGTCCACATATCAGACAATTTTTGTATGAAACATATTATCCGATTATATTATTCGAATCCGGTCCGATTCGTCCTATATCCGTCCCATGTCCGTATCCCGAATATTCCGAATTCGTATTCGGATCCGGCTTTCCCGTATCCGATTCCGAATCCGAGAAAAAAATATGGGATAGGATACGGGAATAGCACTATCCGCCCGTATCCGATCCGTTTTCACCCCTACATAGCTAGAATAAAAATCGTGACATTCTAGACATTGGTATAAAAATAAAAAATATCAACTTCGAGTAATAATAGTACAATAAGTAGATATCCTGCTCAAAATCCTAAGGCCGCATGTCTTTTGACGTCAAGGTTATGTTTGATATCATTGGTGAACAGTTGATAAGTAGCCCCGAAACAATTTTTTCTTTCTCAACAAACCCTATATTATAATGAAAATGTCAAATATATGAGAGATGAACGTTAGACAATAATGCACTAATTAAAAATAATACATATTGAATTTTCATTCATGTATTTGGGCCTTTTCGAGAGAATTGGGTCACGTGGTGTGGGCCCAATCTCGGTTAGAGAAGCCCAATGACAACGAAAATTAGAAAATAAATTATCTAAATAATTTATTTATTTTCGGGGAGAAACGGGAGATCGATTCGGAGGACTTATTCAAGACCGAAGCCTGTTTCGGATTTTATTATTTCATGTAATAGTTTAGACGGGTCGTCACACCACGAAAAGCGAGTTTTATTTTTGTTTTTATCTCATTTTTCTTAAGCATGCTATGGATGCAATTTAAATTATTATAGCATGTCTTGCCTGTCGAGGTGAATTAAATTGCGCTTAGTCGAGCATGTTTTAGGATTGTCAATATAAGCATGTTTTAATTTTCTGTGAGCTTGGTTTATTTGCTGCGTTTAGAAAATTATGCTTAGGATTATGTGACAACGTGATCGAGCATGTCGACAACCTTTTGAAAGAAAAATACTAAGCAGATAAAAACATTTTTGGTATACAAAATGTTAAGACCTCCACAACTGACCTTAAGGTGAAGTTTTGGTGCGAGTGTGTAAACGTCCACACGAACGTGGCTTGCACATCGTACTGGACGAGTTCGCTAGACTTAGGGTTTCTTAACAAAAATGTTCTAACCAAAATGAGAAGTGGGAGCTTTTCTGAGTAAACGTCCACACTAACGTGGCTTGCTCAGAATAGTAACTACGGTTTTCTCTAGAGTTGGTTTTTGAACAAAGATAGCTTAAGGAAAATAGTGCTTTTTCCAAGTTAGGCTAAGATTGTGGTTAAAAGCTTAGATATTAGTTAGAATACAACTACCCAACGGAGTCCCTTTTCTAATCTAATGTGGTCTAGTAAGGTTCAACTGTTAGCTCTATTTGCCATAAGGATAGGATGGCAAGATAAGTAGAGTTAAAGATCCGAGTATCTGGTTGAACAGTGGGAGCGTAAACGTCCACACGAACGTGGCTTGCGATCTGCACTGTTTGGGTTGTTGAAGGTTTCGAAATTATTGGTTTATCAAAAGGTTACAATAATTTTCGTTACGAATTGATGCATGATCTTTTCTTACTTGTGTCTACGTGTTTATTGCTTTTTCAGATATGACTTTAGGCCCGTTGATAAATGTTCTCACTTCAAAGCCTCTCGTTGGTTCCAATTATTTGGAATGGAAACGAAATCTTGAGTATGTGTTGGGAATTGTTATGGACCAACTTGTTAAGGGGGAACTATGTAGGATACTTGATAAACGAAGTCATTTGTTTTGATTGGATCCCAAAACCCCAAGTGTCCAGCTCCCAAGTGACCCACTTTGATGTAGTTAATAGGTTAGAATTTTTCTAAGCCTACTCTGTTAGGATGGCTCTTTTGCTTAGATTAGGCTTCAAAAGTTCAAGTGAAGGCCACTCGCTTGAGTGTGTTTTTCAAAGCGAAGCAAGCCAAGCAAACTGAAGTGAAGCGTGTCGAAGAACAGTGTAGCGAAGCGATCGCTACAGTAGATTCGAAGTGAGTCCGCCAAAGCGAAGCGAAGCAAGCGCTACAGTGAAGAGTCAAAGCTAGTCAACTCTAGTCAGCAGTTTCCAAAGCAGTCACTAGGGAACTTTATTTCCCGAAGCGACTCACTACAGAATGACTACGAAGTGACTCAACTAGAGCGGACGCTACAACTTCAAAGCGAAGCGAGCCACTACCTACCAGAAAGCGACAGCACAACTCCCGCCCATATTTTGAACTCCAGTCAACAGGAGATCGTAGCATTAATTACGAGATCTCCACGTGTCGAAGGCGGAGTGGAGCGGAAGAGTTGACTGCCAGGCCGACAAGGCGCCGTAACAGTACTGGGTCGCTCCAGTTACTGTTGAAATTGGAACTTAGCCATTTCCGGCAAAAATCCAAAACTGCGCATCTGAAAAGTTGCCAGCCTGCGCAAGTACTGTCGAGAGGAGGAGGGACAAGGCCACCAACCAAGCAACGGATCTCAGCCAACCCTCCGCCTATAAATAGTGAAGGATGAAGACGAAGAAGAGTAGAACACTACTTGAGCATTCGAGCGCCTACTGCAAACAAACACTCCCAGCTTTCATAGCAATCTTCGAGTCTTTGTTTTCCAGTGTTCTCCGAGTTTCCAGTCCATCGGAACTCGTCTTCACAACCTTCACACTTAGAGTCTAAGCCCATTCCATATCCAAGCTTAGAAGAAGAGCACTAGCCATCTTTGCACTTATTGTAAAGAGCTCTTCATAGTGTGTTCGTCAACCAAAAACCCTAAACTCTGTCTGTTAGGTTTTTGAGTGTCGTTGTTAGGTTGTTCAGATCCAAGGCCCTTCTTTCATCGATTGAAGAAGCCTCGATCGTAGAGTTGAGATCCAAGCTTACACTTACATCGTTTGTGTAGAGCTCGATCGAAGCTAGGCTGTAAGGAGAGCCCGTAATCTCCCTGTCGTGTTTTGACTGAAGCAAGTGAAGCTTCCAGTCTTTGTTAGGTTTGTGTAGTGAACCCGCAATCACTACGTCTGTGGTTTGATCTAGGCGAGTGAAGCCCGATCTCGACCAGGTTTTTGAAGGACCCGTAACCTTCAAGTTCTTGAGTGAAATGAACAGTTGCCGTCGTGCAACAAAGTGGACATAGGAGCGTTATCTCCGAACCACTATAAATCTCTGTGTCGTATATCTCTCTTACCTTAATCTCTTTACAGTATTCGATTATCCATTGCACGTGCATATAAACAAACTTAACTTGGATTTTCAATTACTTAGGAAAGATTATAGCTCACCAAATTTCGCACATACGAGTAAAGACTCCCTCTTGATCAAGTGTTCACTTCGGTCAAGTAGGCAAGCTACGTACTGTAGATCTAGCTTCAACTAGGTCTTAAGTTTCAAAAAGAGCTCTTTACTTGTTACTCTGAGTTAAGGGATTTGAAGTTGAAAAACTTCAAAATACGTATTCACCCCCCCCCTCTACGTATTTTTCCTATTAACAAACCGGGACCAACAAGTGGTATCAGAGCAGCGGTTCTTTCGAGCCTCTGCTTTGCATATCCGAAGCGAGTCACCACTCGCTTCACGTTGTCTCACTGAACCGGATCCTATTTTCCTAAGTGCATCAAAACCTCACTCACGCATATTGCATTTACTGCTGATAGTTTGCTATGTCTACATACAGTGCCTCAAACCTTCCACAGTTCTCGATCGAAGGATACGAGACATGGAGTTTCCGAGTCGAGAGTTTCCTCTGCTCCATCCACGACCGGATGTGGGAAGTCATAGAGGACGGACCAATTGAAATCAAGAAAGCCATATCTGTGAACATACCAACTGCTGAAGGACGCGAAGCTCATGTCAGACAAGAGTACGTTGAGAAGGACAAAGATGAATACAATCCCAACGACTTCATGATCGCCAACCTGGATAAAATCGCACGTCACACGATGCAGAGCACTGTGTCTGATGCCTATCTTCCTAGAATCAGGAAGTGTGCGACGGCAAAAGAAATGTGGGAAACTCTAGCCCTCATTTCTCAAGGAACAGACAAATCAAGGAGAACAAACTCGCCGTTCAGATGCGGGAGTTTGAGAGTCTGATAATGAAGCCAGGAGAGTCCATCGACACCTTCGAGCTGAGAGTTACAAACATCATTGCAACTCTCAACTCGCTTGGGAAGGAACTCACAGATAAGGAAGTCAACCTGAAGATTGTCCGAGCTCTCACAAGGAAGTGGCAAACTATGAAGGAGCTGTATCTAGCAACCAAGGATCTATCAAAGTTCACACCGGAGATCCTGTTTTCGGAACTGAAAGCTCATGAATTCGATCTGAATCGAATGAACCTCGACAAAGAAGAGGAAGCGCCCACTACGTCAAAAGGAGTAGCATTCAAAGCTGCCGAAGGGCCAAGCGAGCAGTCGCTAGCCAAGATGACGAGGGAAGAATTGGAAGAACACATTGCGTTCTTATCCAAAAACTTCAACAAAATGAATTCTCGAGTGGGCAAATACAAAAGATTCTATAAGCAATACAAAGGGAGGAGCACTGATGCTCGAGAAGGAAAAGGAAAGAGAGAAGAGACGACAAAGCCGATCCCGAGAGACATGATGGAAGTGGAATGTTACCATTGCCATAAGATGGGCCACTACAAATCCGATTGCCCAAAGCTGAGTGCGAAGGAGCGAGAAGAACTGAAAGCAAAAAGGGATGCACCAAGGCGAGCGCTCGTAGCGAGTGAAGTGTCGGTCGCTACAACTGAAGATCCACCAAGCGACTCAGATGCATTCACTGATCCAAATTCCAGTGATGGTGAGGATCTAGGATTTATGGCGCTCACCGATGAAGAAACTGGAGAGGTATTCATCTATCCCCCATCTAGTTCAATTACACTCGCACACTCGCACCAAGAGGAACCCAATTCCTCAACATGGAGTGAATTGCTTGACAAGCACGCTAAATTGTCAAGTGATCACGAAGTGCTGCAACAAGCTCTGTCTCAAAGCGAGAAGGAGAACCGAAAGCTAGCCACTGAGCTTGACCAAGTCAAACTTAATCTAAGGGCTATGTCTAGTAAGTTCGAGGATCTCTTCGCGAGACATCAGAGCTTGGAAGGAAGGTATGAAGCCCAATCCACTCTAGTCGCCAACCTAAACAAAGCTTCATATGCTAGACAGGCACTAGAGAGTTCTCTTCTACCTTTTGGTAGAAAGGAAGGACTTGGATTTGAGGGTGGACCTTCCAAGCCGACTGTCTTTGTTGGTGCTTCAAACACACCATCAGTCATTTTGGAAATGCCCACTGCATCCAAAGCGACCACTAACAAAGACAAAGGTAATATGGCTGAGAACCCTAAGAAAAGGCCAATAAAGATGTCTATATCTTTAAGGACTGAATCTAAGGGTAAGCAAAATACAACTATCCCGAGCACTCACAATGCTAAAAATTACCAATCCAAAGGTAAAGGGAAATCAGTTGTAGCTTCTAAGCCTCAAGCCAAGACACGAGAGACAAAGGATCTCCCTTTCAAAAAGAGGAGTAATGTCTATGTGTCACGTTATCCGGACTGGAGATGGTCCAACCGGACTAACGTTGAGGGGGAAGAATTCGAAGCACCAAAGAGGCCGCTTCGAACTCCCAAGGTTACTCAAGCGAGTCGTGGTCAAAATTCTAGTTGGACCGCTTCGAGGAAACCAAGCGAGCCGCTTCGACAGTCTAGAAACCCTAAGTCAGCCTCTAAACCCAGAGCTAATCCGAAGCGAGTCGCTTCAGGATATAAGAAAAGTGGGAAGAGCATAGGTAGGACTGAAGCGAGCCGCTACCCCTCTTGCACACACTGTTGCACATGTGAAGCTGCTTCAAGGCAGAAGTCACTGTTTTCGAAGGTCGAGAAGCCCAAAGCACAAGCTTCATTTCAAAAGAAAGTGAAGCAAGTGTGGGTACCTAAGGGAACTAACCTGCAAGGACCCAAACTGATTTGGGTACCAAAATCTGTCTAATTGCAGGTGAGCGCCGTGGATCCCATGCTATGCGAAGGTCAACAAATTTGGTACTTGGACAGTGGATGTTCAAGACACATGACCGGCATGAGAGCTCTACTTCAAGATTACATAGAGAAGAAGGGTCCACACGTAACCTTTGGTGACAACTCTCGAGGAAGCACCAGGGGATACGGCGCACTGAAAGTTGGAAAGCTCACAATTGAAGAAGTCTCCTATGTGGAAGGACTCAAGCACAACCTGTTGTCCATTTCACAGTTTTGTGATAAAGGGTACAGGGTGGAGTTCATCTCCAACAAGTGCATTGTGAAGAGCAAACTCACATCCCAGATTGTGCTTACTGGAATTAGACAAAGGAACGTCTATATAGCACAATGGGATAGCTGCAAAGTGGAAACGTGCTTAGTAGCGAGGAGTGCTACAGAAATTGGATGGCTATGGCACAGACGCTTGAACCACCTCAATTTCAAAGCTATCAATCGCTTAGCTCGAAAAGGTTTGGTGCAAGGCATACCAAATGAAGTCTTCATCAAAGACCATCCATGCTCACCATGCCAACGAGGGAAGCAGACGAAGAAGCACTTCGCCAGTATCGAAGAAGCCTCATCAAAGCGAGTGCTCGAGCTGCTTCACATGGATCTGTTTGGTCCAGTTACTCCAGTTAGTGTGAATGGAAGAAAATACACTCTAGTTGTAGTCGACGACTTCTCTCGCTACACTTGGGTTGTATTTCTCTACAGCAAAAAGGAGACTCTGACCAAGCTACCACAACTGCTCAAGCGATTGGCTGTGGAGAAGAATCAAGCGATCGTGACCATCCGCTCCGACAAAGGGACAGAGTTCTTAAACTCTACCATCGAAGCTTACTGCACGGAGCATGGCATAGCACATCAGACCTCCTCAGCACGCACACCACAGCAGAATGGAGTTGCTGAAAGAAGAAATCGAATCATCAAAGAAGCCATTCGCACCATGATCGCTGACTCAAAGCTTCCAATGAAATATTGGGCTGAAGCAGCCAATACAGCATGCTACACGCAGAATCGAACGCTTCTCTGCAAACGACACGACAAAACACCATATGAAATATGGACAGGAAGAATTCCTAACATATCTTATTTCCATATCTTTGGTTGTAGGGTCTTCATCCATGACAATGGGAAGTCACAGTTGAAAGCCTTTGAAAGCAAAGCTGATGAAGGAATATTCTTAGGATACTCCACATCAAGCAAAGCTTACAGGGTGTTCAACTGTAAAACCCTAATCGTGGAAGAATCACCCCATGTCGTATTTGATGAATCTTCTTTAAGTCATCCACAGGAACAGGATCTATCTAAAGACGGAAAGTCAGGTGAGGAACCCATCAACTCTCTTACTTGGGACATACTTGAGGATGAAGAAGAGATCAAAGGCTCAAGCGAGCTGAATGCCCAAGGAAAAGATGAAGCTGCCCCCAAAACTTCTGAAGCAAGTGCAGGCCAAGCACCCAATCCACTTGCTACAGATGGTGAAGCAAGTGACCAAGAAGAAGATGAAGACGAAGCTGGCGTGTCCAAGCGAGCGTGGCTCAAAGATCACTCACCAAGTCAAATAATTGGAGATCCATCCAATGGTGTAGTGACTAGAAGTCAAGTGTTTGAAGAAAGTGCCATGTTCAGTTGCTTTCTCTCAAACATTGAGCCATCAAGCGTGGAGGAAGCTCTAGCCGACTCAAACTGGGTGATCGCCATGCAAGAAGAGCTGAACCAGTTCACCAGGAATGACGTATGGTACCTCGTGGAACGTCCCAAATTTCAGCACGTTATTGGCACCAAATGGGTGTTCAAGAACAAGACGGACGAGGACCACAACGTTGTGAGGAACAAGGCGCGACTCGTTGCCAAAGGCTACTGCCAAGAGGAAGGAATCGACTTTGACGAGACCTTCACTCCAGTGGCACGGCTTGAAGCTATCAGATTGTTTTTAGCCTATGCAGCAACCAAGAAATTTAAGGTCTATCAAATGGATGTGAAGAGCGCATTCCTCAACGGTGAGCTCAAAGAAGAAGTGTATGTGGAGCAGCCACCGGGTTTCGAGCAAGGAGACAAGGTGTATCGCTTGAAGAAAGCTCTATATGGGTTGAAGCAAGCTCCCAGAGCTTGGTATGATACACTTTCTCAATTCCTAGTGGATAATGGATTCCACAAAGGGAAAATAGATCGAACTCTATTCACTATCAACCATGGAGATGATATGCTATGGGTTCAGATCTACGTGGACGACATCATATTTGGATCACCAAACCAGTCGCTTAGCTAGAAGTTTGGAGAGCTGATGAAGACCAAATATGAGATGTCAATGATAGGCTTGATGAGCTGCTTTCTAGGTCTTCAAGTGAAGCAGCAGGATGATGGTATCTTCATCAATCAAGCGAAGTACACAAGAGATATGCTTGCTAAGTTCGGTATTCAACATGCTAAAGCTGTGAAGATCCCTATGAATACCAACTGGAAAATGGAGCCAGACGAAGAGGGAAAATCTGTGAATGCTACAGATTATCGTGCTCTTATTGGATCCCTCCTATATCTCACTGCAAGTAGGCCAGATATTACTTTTGCAGTTGGAGTCTGCGCTCGCTTCCAAAGCAACCCAAAGCAAAGCCATCTTGAAGCTGCCAAAAGGATTCTTCGATATTTGAAGGGCACTATCAACATGGGTCTGTGGTATCCAGCGGAGGACAATTTGGAGCTCACTGGATACTCCGATGCTGATTATGGAGGGTGCCGAGTCGATAGGAAGTCAACTTCGGGCACATGTCAGTTCTTGGGAAGCAAGCTGATCTCGTGGTTCTCAAAGAAGCAAACAAGCGTAGCTACTTCAACAACTGAAGCTGAATACATGGCCGCTGGAAGCTGTTGTTCTCAAATCCTATGGCTTCGTCAACAGTTGAAGGACTACAAAGTTGAAGCGAATGAAATTCCGATCTTCTGCGACAACAACAGTGCCATATGTATTTCGCAGAATCCAGTGCTTCACACCAGATGCAAGCACGTGGAGATCCGACATCACTTCATTCGAGATCATGTCGAGAAGAAGGATATCAAGCTCGAGAAAATTCATACCGATCTCCAGCGAGCAGATATCCTCACAAAGCCTCTAGCTGAGTCTCGTTTCAACCAACTATGCATTGAATTAGGGTTATTAGACCCTGGTGAAGAATGCTAGATTCAGGATGCACGAAGGAGTGATCGCTAGTTTTTCGTAGCGTCACTCGCTTCGGATCTTCACCAACTCAAGCGAGTCACTTCAAAATCTCACTCGCTTGAAGAAGGAGAAACAAGGTGGAGTAAGGTGGAGTGTTGGAAGATGTTCCCTACCCGCTTACAAGAATTGTTAAGCCATTGGTTAAGGGGGAACTATTATTTGCTCTCGGAGCAAGCTACTTCCAAAGCGAGCAAGGAAAGCTGCTACCTAGCCTAGGATTCCTAGCGAGTGGGTATAAACACTCGCAAGTGCCGTTTCTAGTAACGGTTGTTGGGTCTTGTATCGGGCCTTCCCACGTAAAAATGGTGAAAGCTTAGGCAGGGCTGGCACCTAGACCTTGTGTCCTCTTCCCATCTTTCCGCCGAAGAGGAGCAAGTCCTCTCATCTCCTTCATCGTGGATAAATGTCCATTCCTTACTCACTCTTTACTGAGCTGAGCTGCCGGATGTCTATCCATTCCCCTCTCACTTTGAATTTTGCATCACCTCAATTTGCCCAAGCTTGGGTCAAAGCGAGTCGATTGCAAGTTCATTCTGTAGCATGTAGGAGGATGCTTGAAGGTTTACCTTTTTCTACAAAAGGTTGCAGGGCTGGTGACATGCTTCTGCGTAAAATACGAGATTGTCTTGTCAGAGCATTCTCATTGTCATCCTGTCCATCTCTACTCTGAGATAAGGACTTGTACTCATCCCCCATTCGTCGTGAATATGTACACTTACGTGAAACTCCCCTCTGGGTTGTAGTAAGCTTGTGTACTATATTCATTTCCTCCCTCATTCACTTCGATGGAGGACTCTCTAATTCGTAGAGGAAGATGAATGCCATGAAGACTAATGCCAAGAAGTTGAATTACGAATCGGGTAGCATCAACAAGCTTCAAAGCAAACAAGTGGATTCTACAATCTGAAGTCCAAATCAAAAGAAGTCTTCAAATAGTGGTATCAATCTCCTACGAAGTGAGATTGACTGGTAAGCGTTTCAATTTTAAGTACACTAAGTGAGCTGAAGCGTGCTAGAAACCTTCACTCGCTATGTGGAAAATATGAAATGAATCTGACACAAATACAAAGAGGAAAACACTCTTGTTTATCCTCGAAGTATGTAAGTCAGAAACATTTTAAATTTAAGTAAAGAAATTCAGTTTCTTATTCCAGTCGCTTCAGATGGCCAAGCGAGTGCTACGTCACTCAAAGCTAGCCATCGCAAGCGAGTGCGGAACAGTCACGTGAAGCGAGTACTCCGCAAGCGAGTGAATGCTGAAGCGGCTACACTCGAAGCAAGCGGATACGTAGCGAAGCGTATGAGCTGTCAGCACTCGAGTGCCTATTTTACTTTCTGCCAAGCATTTAATGCAGCGGCGCGTAGAAGAAGAAACGACAGGCGCGTGGACGTCAAAGCCGAGGAAAGCGGGAAAAACCGCACTCAATCCAGCCGTCGAATCTGAACCGTCTCTAAATCTCAACCGCTGGATTGACTACTATTGGAAGAGACGAATCAAAATCTGCCACGTGGCCACGTCAAACCAAATTGGCGGTTCACTTTTCCAGTGATGACGCCGGACACGTCAGATCCATCACCGAAGGTCTGCCGCCCCTGCACAGGATCTTGGAAGATTTTACTGTCTTGCCCCTGCCTCGTCAGCCGAACCCTAGTTCTATATATATGCAACATCAAAGGCTGCAGAAAAATTTCAAAGTCCCAAAACTACCATTTTAGTGAAACCTCTGCACCTCTGAAATCTCAAACCTAAAATCCCTCAAAGCCTTAACTTTTTCTCAACCCTCTCTACAAGTATACACCATGGGAAAGAAGGAGAAAACTGAAACAATGAAGGAATTCCTGAAAAACCTCGACGACAACGTCTTCATTGAACCGCATCTTAATGAAGATGTGGTAATGGAGAATGGCTTTCTCCGCAGGGCTGTGACCACGGCCGGCCTGTGGAAGTTCGTGACTGCCAAGCCGCAAAAGATTCTGAGCAAGGCCGTTGCCGAGGTTCTCCTGAATCTCAAAAAGGGAGAAGATACGTCAACTTTCTCTCATCCACTGAGAGGAACACCCGTGGAGATCGATCTAGACAGGATAGCACGAGTATTCGATTTGCCGTCAACCGGACCAGTATCTCTGTCAGAACTGGGCATGTCAACTCAGGTGGAGTATGCTCGCTTCGCCAAACAAAGAGGTGTAAAGTTTGGGAACCCTAAGTTGAGCAACATCAGAAACGACTTGAAGGCTCCATTCAATCTGATCTGTGAGATGTACACGAAGTCCATTCTCTGTGGAGTTGGTTCGCTCAGCCAACTGTCAGACACCAAGATCTACGCCACCTCCGTAATTGTAGATAGCTTAAATGGAACAAAATTCAACTGGCATCGCTGGTTTATCAACCAGATTCATGAAGTTGCGGCGGATTTCGAATACGAGAAGGGAAGCACGAGTGAAATCGTCCGCAAAGGAAGGTTGAAAATTTTCTCTAGGATCTCCTCTCCTACGCCCTGGAGAAATTGTTCAAAGACATGCCATGGACAGATACTGCTCCATACAAGAAGAACACTCCTTACTTTGATTCGTGGAAATCTGAGAAGCTTCCGATGGACCAGGATTGTGTTGATGTGATAGTTCTTCCTTCTGTTCCAGTCGCTGAATCCTGCAGCGAGGCGGAAGAAGAAATCGAAGCTTCGTCACCATTGAAGCGAGTATCGAGGAAAGCAAGGTCTAAACGGCCTCAAAGGTTGAGAAGTGTTTCAACAATAATCGGAATGAGCGAGGCTGAGGAGCAGCCGCTCGAGAAGATCGTTGAAGAAGAAAATCCCCAACCCTCACCGGAAAAAGATCTACCTCAGCCTTCACCAACCAAAATCTAATCACCTTCTACCCATATTCAAACCCAAACCCAGCCACTACCGGAACCTCAAACATCAACCACTGCCATTCCCATCACTCAAACATCAACCTCACCACAAGAATCAACCCACTCATCTTTTCAAATTCCTAACATACCTTTTCTGGGCACGGACCTCACCGATGCCTACAAACTTTTCTCTGTCCCACTCAATCCTCAACCAGAATCCAACCAACCTGAAGCTACTGAAGCTTCCACCCCCAGCTCTCAATCCTCATCAGCCGAAAGCGCTGATACCGCCCAAACTGCCAAAACAACCAACACCTATCCCAACATCATCCCAGATTCTTCCCAAACTCCAACCGAAAAGGAATTGGTCCTTGAACGGTACCTGAAGGACCGAGAACAAGCTGCCGAGCTCATCCGTGAGCGATACCTCTCTGTGAAAATGGCCGATGACTTCTTCACCCGCGCAGTAGATTTCCTCACGTACATCACGTACAGAGGAACAGAGTTCTACAAAATCTTTAACCTGCGCAAGGCGATGGAAGAAGAGGTGATAGAAGCCATGGAGGTTGAAGTGCTCAAATTTGCCCAAGTAGACGGTTTCCACACCTTCCTCAGTGAGGCAAAGTACTGGGAGGCGCTTGATGCAAGAGTAAAGATGGAGTATCCCGATGCGCACATCCCAGAGCGTGAGCCTTCACTACATGAGCTCCGGTTGATCAAGGATCATGAAGCTGAAGTGAGAGAAAAAGACGCGGTGATCTCTAATTTGCAAAATGAGATCACCAAGAAGGATACTGAGCTAACTTCGAAAATATTGGAGGTCACTAATCTGCGTGCAGTTTGTGACAAGAGGAAGACGGAAATGGAGGAGTTAGTTGTGGAAAAGACAAAGCTTGTGAATGAGAAAGCAAGTTTGTCGAAGCAGGTAGAGGAGTTAGAGAAAGGAAGTCAGGAAATGAAACAATCCCTAGAAGCTGAGAGAAGCAGGCTTAGGGAAGTAAACACGAAGTTGGTGGAAGTGAGTGGAGAGAAGGAGAAGCTAGAGAAGGTGGTGGAGTCAGAAAAGGAGGAGAAGAGGATCATGAGAAACAAGTACCGAGAGAATATCAACAAAGCAGCTGGTAATGTTGAGAAGATGGAGAAGCAGATGTCCAATAATGAGGAAAAGATAAGGAAGCTGGAGAGCGAGCTGACGAGAGGAAAAGTGAAATCTCTCAGTCTTGAAAAAGAAGTTGAAATCCTCACCAGCAAGCTTGACGAAGCAAATGCCGAGTTGAACAGCCGAAGGAAAGCTGGTCTCGATGTAGCTCTCAAGCAGGCTCAACTTGCTAATGACATCGAGAAGGCACAAAAGACGGCCGGAGAATTTGCTGCCCGCATGGCTGGAGCTGCCCAGGTCTATGTGAACTTAAAGCAAAAACAGAACGCTCTTGCCACTGCTCAAGCGGAACTGGAAGCTTCGCAGAACTTCTTCAACCTCAAGCTGGAGGAAGAGAGCAAGCTTATCCGTGCAGATATTGAAGCGGAGCTGGATGCTCGCTTCAGAGCAGTAGAACCATTAGAAAACTTGATGCGGTCCGTAAAGGAGAGAGAGGACCAGTGCAAATATCTCCTTGAAGAAATTTCTATAAAGACAGCAGAGCTCGTCCTCGCCAAGGAAAATGTGTTTTGCAGCACGGTCTGAAAAGATGCTACAAGATGTGCTAGGCAAGCTGACAAACATTCACCAATCCATCAGCGGAACGGTGTTTACAATCGCCCCCGGCAGTCTTGATGATGCCAAAAAGGGGGAAAACATTGAAAAAGCTCTCATTCAATCAAGTGAAGTTGGAGGATCGAGCAACGCAGGAAGGACGATCGAAGCCAGAGGCTTGATCGAAGGAGGTGTTGGAGGGTCTGGAGGCTGTGAAATCATTGAGATTGAGAAGATGCTAGAAGGAGGAAGTAGTGCAGTGGAGGAAGTGGCTGATGAAGCTAGAACTGAACTAGCAAGGACAAAAGGCAAAGAGAAGGTTACGGAGGAGCCCCGCTTGCCGACGGTTGGAAAACTGTTAGGTTCATCAATCGCCACTCATCCCGTTATTCCTGGTGTTCCTTTATCCAAAGAACAAAGGGAGCGACAGATTGCACAGGATGAAGCTTACGCACGAGCCTTGGAAGTGGAGCTTGAGCTCAAAAGAACTGTCACTCAAGATGGTGCATCTTTGCATGCGCCCGCTTCATCTTCGCGAACGGTTGTACAACATCTGGACAATGGAGTTGAATGTCCGATCTGCTTACTATTCAGAGAAGAAGAAAGAAAGAGGAGGAGAAGAAGAAACGTGATGAAACTGCAGGAAACCGTTGAGTTTCAAGTTTCATATTTTTGACTATGTGAACTGCTTGTTCATCTATCAAATTTCAATTTCTGTCAAAATTTGTCATTTACCTGCTTTGTGAATGACCTTACCTTTTGCTACAAACTCTAATTATTTAACCGAAAAAAAAGGGAAAGGAACTTAAAAAAAAAAAAAAAATTTACAAACGAAGCTGCAAAGGAAGCAGTCGCTTGGAGTTCCCTTCACGGTTAGATAGGCTGGAACTTTCTAAGTCTTAGCCTTTGGGTTTTGGCATCATCAAAAAGGGGGAAATTGTTGGGAATTGTTATGGACCAACTTGTTAATTAAGGGGGAACTATGTAGGATACTTGATAAACGAAGTCATTTGTTTTGATTGGATCCCAAAACCCCAAGTGTCCAGCTCCCAAGTGACCCACTTTGATGTAGTTAATAGGTTAGAATTTTTCTAAGCCTACTCTGTTAGGATGGCTCTTTTGCTTAGATTAGGCTTCAAAAGTTCAAGTGAAGGCCACTCGCTTGAGTGTGTTTTTCAAAGCGAAGCAAGCCAAGCAAACTGAAGTGAAGCGTGTCGAAGAACAGTGTAGCGAAGCGATCTCTACAGTAGATTCGAAGTGAGTCCGCCAAAGCGAAGCGAAGCAAGCGCTACAGTGAAGAGTCAAAGCTAGTCAACTCTAGTCAGCAGTTTCCAAAGCAGTCACTAGGGAACTTTATTTACCGAAGCGCTCACTACAGAATGACTACGAAGTGACTCAACTAGAGCGGACGCTACAACTTCAAAGCGAAGCGAGCCACTACCTACCAGAAAGCGACAGCACAACTCCCGCCCATATTTTGAACTCCAGTCAACAGGAGATCGTAGCATTAATTACGAGATCTCCACGTGTCGAAGGCGGAGTGGAGCGGAAGAGTTGACTGCCAGGCCGACAAGGCGCCGTAACAGTACTGGGTCGCTCCAGTTACTGTTGAAATTGGAACTTAGCCATTTCCGGCAAAAATCCAAAACTGCGCATCTGAAAAGTTGCCAGCCTGCGCAAGTACTGTCGAGAGGAGGAGGGACAAGGCCACCAACCAAGCAACGGATCTCAGCCAACCCTCCGCCTATAAATAGTGAAGGATGAAGACGAAGAAGAGTAGAACACTACTTGAGCATTCGAGCGCCTACTGCAAACAAACACTCCCAACTTTCATAGCAATCTTCGAGTCTTTGTTTTCCAGTGTTCTCCGAGTTTCCAGTCCATCGGAACTCGTCTTCACAACCTTCACACTTAGAGTCTAAGCCCATTCCATATCCAAGCTTAGAAGAAGAGCACTAGCCATCTTTGCACTTATTGTAAAGAGCTCTTCATAGTGTGTTCGTCAACCAAAAACCCTAAACTCTGTCTGTTAGGTTTTTGAGTGTCGTTGTTAGGTTGTTCAGATCCAAGGCCCTTCTTTCATCGATTGAAGAAGCCTCGATCGTAGAGTTGAGATCCAAGCTTACACTTACATCGTTTGTGTAGAGCTCGATCGAAGCTAGGCTGTAAGGAGAGCCCGTAATCTCCCTGTCGTGTTTTGACTGAAGCAAGTGAAGCTTCCAGTCTTTGTTAGGTTTGTGTAGTGAACCCGCAATCACTACGTCTGTGGTTTGATCTAGGCGAGTGAAGCCCGATCTCGACCAGGTTTTTGAAGGACCCGTAACCTTCAAGTTCTTGAGTGAAATGAACAGTTGCCGTCGTGCAACAAAGTGGACATAGGAGCGTTATCTCCGAACCACTATAAATCTCTGTGTCGTATATCTCTCTTACCTTAATCTCTTTACAGTATTCGATTATCCATTGCACGTGCATATAAACAAACTTAACTTGGATTTTCAATTACTTAGGAAAGATTATAGCTCACCAAATTCCGCACATACGAGTAAAGACTCCCTCTTGATCAAGTGTTCACTTCGGTCAAGTAGGCAAGCTACGTACTGTAGATCTAGCTTCAACTAGGTCTTAAGTTTCAAAAAGAGCTCTTTACTTGTTACTCTGAGTTAAGGGATTTGAAGTTGAAAAACTTCAAAATACGTATTCACCCCCCCCTCTACGTATTTTTCCTATTAACAAACCGGGACCAACAGTATGTCTTGGTTGCGGAAGAGTACAATTTTGTACTCACAACTCCTGAACCTGCTCCCTTGACGGAGGAATCCACTGATGTTGAGAGGGAAGAACATAAGAGATGGCACAAGGCCAATGATATGGCAAAGTGTTTCATCATGACTTCCATGTCAAGTCAGATGCAGTTAGAACATAAGAATTTTGTGAAAGCATCTGACATTATGTTCAATCTCAAGGAACTCTTTGGAGAGAAGGACAGAGCTGCCCGTTTTGAGGCCATGAGGAAACTCATGACCACAAAGATGACGGAAGGCACTTCTGTGCGTGATCATGTTCTGAGTCTGATGCATGCACAGAATGAGTTGGAAGAGCTCGGTGGAGGTATCGATGGTGAAGCCAAGGTCGATATGATACTCCATACGCTTCCAAAGTCCTTCGAGAATTTCCGTCTGAATGTAGTCATGAATAAGAAGGAGTATACTCAGAACGAACTTCTTAATGACTTGGTGACTGCCGAAGCCATGATGAGCGAGGGTGCCACGGCACTGTCATCAGTGAAGGCATCTTCTTATGCACCGAAAGGTGGGATCAAGAAGAAACCGTGGTTGCGAAAGAAAGCGGCTAGCACCAGTGGGAGCAAAGGTAGTAAGCCTACCAAGGGCGGTGAAAAGCCTAAGGGGAAAGGCAAGTGCTTCAAGTGCAACAAGACAGGACACTGGAAGGCTGACTGCCCTCTAAAGAAGAAGAATTATGGTACGTCATTCACATTTGTAACAGAAACATGCTTAGCTGCAAGTTCTACCCAGACTTGGGTAGTAGATACGGGAGCAATTGACCATGTATGTTACTCCTTGCAGGGGTTTCTGCAGACAAGGGAGCTGAGTGATGACGAGATTACCATCTCCATGGGCGATGCATCGAAAGTTGCAGCTATCGCAATTGGAGATATTCATTTATCGTTTGATAGTACTGTTTTGGTTTTGAGAGACGTTTTATATGTGCCTGCTTTTAGGCGAAACTTGATTTCTGTTTCGAAACTATTGTTTTACGGATATTCAGTTGTTTTTGATAGAGGTGTTTCTATCATGAAAAACGATGAAGTTATAGTTTCTGGCACATTGTCCCGGTCTCTCTATACCATTACTTGTCCTATGAATGATTCTTCTTCTTATAATGCTTCCTCATCATTGAATACTAAAAAGAGGAAAAATCCGTCTCAAACGAACCAAACTCTATTATGGCACTTACGATTGGGTCACATCAACCAGAAGAGGATTCAAAGGTTGATAAAAGAAGGTGTTTTGGATTTCCAAATAGAACCTTTATCAACGTGTGAATCATGTTTGGAAGGAAAGATGGTGACCAGACCTTTCAAGTCCATAGGATATCGAGCTCAAGAGCTCTTAGAGTTGGTTCATTCTGACTTGTGTGGACCGATGGCCGTTCAAGCTCGAGGAGGTTACGAGTATTTCGTCACTTTCATTGACGACTACTCAAGATACGGTTTTATCTACCTGCTCCACAAGAAATCAGAATGCTTTGACAAGTTTAAAGAGTACAAAGCGGAAGTGGAGAAGAGAACAGGTAGAAGTATCAAGTCACTTCGCTTTGATAGAGGTGGCGAGTACCTCGGAACTGAGTTTCGAACTTTCTTGTCAGAAAATGGGATTTCATCTCAGTTAACTACACCCGGTACTCCCCAACAGAACGGTGTAGCTGAGAGACGGAATCGTACTCTTTTAGATACAGTGAGATCGATGATGAGCTATGCATCCTTGCCAATTTCGTTCTGGGGATATGCCTTGGAAACAACAGGTTATCTCCTCAATCTAGTACCTACAAAGTCGACGGTTAAAACTCCTTCCGAATTATGGACAGGGCACAAGCCCAGCTTGGGTCATATTCGGGTTTGGGGATGCCCAGCACACGTGCTGACAAAGGAGGCCGACAAATTGAGGTCTAAGACTGAGGTTAGGCTGTTTGTAGGATATCCAAAGGGAACGAAAGGAGGTTATTTCTATAGTCCCCAGGATCAGAAGGTCATTGTGAGCACTAATGCCCGATTCCTAGAGGAGGACTTTATTAATAATCATCGGTCAAGGAGTGAAATAATGCTCGATGAGTTGCGAGCATCAGCAGCAGCCGAAATTCCAGAACAGCCGAGAGTACAAGAGGTTATACCACTAACTGCACCCTTATCCGATATTGTATCTCCACCATCGCTTCGTCGCAGTGGGAGGGTTGTTCGTCAACCGGACCGTTTCATGTTCGTGGGAGAATCCACTGAACTACTCTCGGGTATCGAACATGATGAGATCGACCCCTGGACTTACAAGGAAGCGATGGAGGACGAGGATGCAGATTCCTGGAGAGTTTCTATGGATTCGGAGATAGAATCCATAGTTAACATGGATGTGTACGACCTTGCGGAGCTGCCGGATGGGGTAAAGCCCATCGGTTGCAAGTGGGTGTACAAGAGAAAGAGAGGACCTGACGGGAAGGTTTTAGCCTTCAAAGCTAGATTGGTGGAGAAGGGA
This sequence comes from Thymus mandschuricus, assembly GCA_029379335.1. Lineage (NCBI taxonomy): Eukaryota > Viridiplantae > Streptophyta > Magnoliopsida > Lamiales > Lamiaceae > Thymus > Thymus mandschuricus. Next base: position 22,012,780 of record CM057072.1, read on the forward strand.
TTCACTCAGAAAGAGGGAATCGATTACGATGAGACATTTTCGCCGGTTGCCATGCTTAAGTCCGTCAGAATACTCTTGTCCATGGCGGCACATTTAGACCTAGAGGTTTGGCAAATGGACGTCAAGACTGCGTTCTTGAACGGGTACCTTGAAAAAGGTAGGGACATATATATGCGCCAACCAGAAGGTTATGTGAAAGATGGCCAGGAGCATCTCGTTTGGAAGCTCAAGAAGTCCTTATACGGACTTAAGCAAGCATCCAGGTCCTGGAACATTCGTTTTGATGGAGTGATTAAATCCTATGGATTTGTCCAGTGCTTAAACGAAAGCTGTGTTTACAGGCTCAGTTCGGACGGAAGCGTGATATTCTTAGTACTGTACGTAGATGACATACTTCTCATTGGCAACAATGTGAACGTGTTATCAGGCGTAAAGGATTGGTTGTCTGAACAGTTTCAGATGAAAGACTTAGGAGAAGCAGGTTACATCCTAGGGATCAAGGTGATCAGAGATCGCCATAAGAGGATGTTAGGCTTAAGCCAAGCTTCATATATAGATACTGTGATCGCCCGTTTTAGCATGCAGAATGCCAAGAAGGGTTCTCTTCCCTTCAGACATGACATACCCCTATCTAAGGACATGTGTCCGAAGACACAAGAGGAGATAGAGGGCATGAAGACTATACCGTATGCTTCCGCGGTAGGAAGTCTCATGTATGCAATGCTGTGTACTAGACCGGATATCTGCTATGTGGTTGGCATGGTAGCTACATATCAGTCTAACCCTGGTCAGGGACATTGGACGGCTGTTAAGCACATATTGAAGTATCTCAAGAGGACAAGAGATCATGTGCTTGTTTACAAGTCCAATGAGATGATCCCGATAGGGTATACGGACTCAGACTTCCAGGCTGATCGAGATGAGAGGAAATCTACCTCAGGCTATGTGTTTACCTTGGGAGGTGGAGCCGTCACTTGGAAGAGTGTGAAGCAGAAGTGCATCGCAGACTCGACCATGGAGGCCGAATATGTGGCTGCTTGTGAGGCTGCTAAAGAGGCTGTGTGGCTCCTGAACTTCCTTAATGAGCTAGAACTAGTTCCCAGTTTTCCCAGAGGTATCACACTATATTGTGATAATGCTGGAGCAGTTGCAAACTGCAAGGAACCTAGGGCTCACAAGGCGAGCAAACACATAGAAAGAAAGTACCATCTCGTACGAGCAATCGTCGAAAGAGGAGAAGTAGAAGTGAAGAAAATCCCTTCAGCGGATAATCTGGCGGATCTGTTCACAAAGAGCTTACCAGTCAAGGTGTTCGACAAGCATGTCGAAGGGATGGGACTGGGGCGCCTCCCACACTAGTAAACTTTGAGTATAAGTGGGAGAAGATGTGTAATAGATGCTAGATTGTAGACACTTTGCCTTTTGTCACATGATATACTAAAAGTTTGCTTTAGTATAAGTGGGAGATTGATGGATTTGTATACTAGAAAGCAGGCCTTTTAGCTTGTATGCATGTGTTGTCCATAACCACTAACAATCTCCTATCCGATTAAGTATGAATTGTTATCTATGCATCAAACATCTATCCATTATCTCAAAGTTGTAGGCTTTATGGTGTGTTGTAGATCACAGAAGACCATAGTTGTCGGTTCCTCACGAGATATAAAAGGGTATCACAGTTGAGACAGTTCTGGATATAACTGTCGGTTTAGGCTGTAGTATAGGCTGCATAAGTAGCTTGTCTTGGCTACTTGTCTATACTAGTACGTGCGTGTACTGATAGGATCACGGTGAGATGTATTCTTCTATTCTGACCGAATGTAGAAAGAATCAAGACCTCGGTGACTTAAGATGAACCTTAACTCTAGTTGAGTCCTAAGGGTGTATAGTTATAGTCTGCTTCTTTGATTTACCATGGGTGAGAGTTCAGAGTATCTGTAACTCAATATGCTCCGTATCTTGGGAAGCAACTACAACTAGTACGACTCTTAGTGTAACTGCAACAGAGCACCATATCCTGGTAGAACAGGTTGATCACATCCCCTGAGGAATTCATTTAGGACTATCATACCAAACCCTGCAGGTGGATTAAATTCCGGTATGATGAGTAAGGAATGAATGGTACTACTCAGGAATAAAAGAAGTTGAATAACACGAGCAGTCAGGAGCTCTAAGTTAATCAACGGATGTGGGATATCTTAAATATGGAGGTCGCTAAGTCTAATATTAGCCCTGAACTCAACAGGGGTAAAACAGGTAATTCAGTACTATTACTCTAGTGGAATGTTTTAGTACTTATGGACTAAATTATACTCTGGGCTGAGTATGGAGAATTTAGCCATTGGGAGGCCTCGGTTTTACCAGCTAATAGATCCCTGATCTGGCCCAAAAAGCTCAATAGGCCACAGTATAAGGAATAAATGGGCCACCACACAGTTGGGCCCAGTATGGGGCGCCAACTATGCTAATGGACGCCTAGTCCATGTGTTGCAGGCCTGGTCTGCAACTTAAGCCCAAGTCTCACTTGGTCTCCTCTATATATACCCCCTCAAGGTCTTGTTTAGACCTAACAGTCAGAATAATCAAGTGCACTTAAATATTCTGAACAAGAAAGGGAGGCTAGGGGTAGAGAGAGAGAGACGCGCGGCCGAGCAGTAGCATTCGGTGGGGATCCCGTTTCCGTGGCTGATTCCGAAGATTGTTGTCCATCCAACGTCAGAATCGAGCAGGGATACAGATCAGAAGATCTATTCGCGAGTTCTCTACTTCTTCAGGTAATCGATCTATAAACCCCCTATGATTCCGCACTAAATTCATAGGAGCATGATAGGTTTAATTCGATAGTTAGATATCCGAAATAGATCCTCAGGCGAACCGATCTTCACCGATCAGATATGGTTCCTTCAGTAGGAATCATTAAAAGCTTTGTAGCTTACCCTTACCACTAGATATTACCACTTGAGCAGCTTCGAGAATGGATTTTGAATTGAGTTTCAAGTGCACAACTGAACATTCATAACTTAGTTGTCTCATTGAACCAAGTTCTTGGGATCTCCAGTCATCATGGTTGAGTTACCGCTATGAACATTCTTTTATTGTGGATTTTCAACCCATTCCCCATACTGCAGAATTGATCACACAAATTTATATAACCGGTTGAGCTTGTGAACTTTGACTTTTCAATTGTCAATGTTCATCTACCTTTGTGATCAATTGTTTTGAGAGCAGCCTCGTGCTTTCTCATCTCATTTATGTCTTAGTATCACCTTTTCTAATGGTCAAGTTTACTAGATGACAATTTCTTCGTCATAGTAATACTCTTTCAAATGCAGGTGTACTAGATTATGTTACGTTTCTTTGTAACATTTCCAATTCCACTGGACAATTATCAACATTGTCCTAGTTTACTCTCTTAGTTAATCAATTAAATGGACTTCGCATCTTCTATGTCTTTTGCTTATAAGACTACATTTAAATGTGTTCAAGGTATTCAATTCTTGAACCCCCACATTCGAATGTATCGAGATAGACCATCAAGATGCCTCCATTACTTCACTTTGTGGTTAGCTGTATTTCCAAGATTTGATTAGTTTCAAGGTTTCTTACTTCTTTACCCCACCTTTCATGCAAATAATCAATAATTAATTCATCAAGGTAAGTCCTAATCAAATATCTCATTCAAATTCATTTATTCTAAACAATCTTTAGAATACATGTACACTTATAATTGCAAGTGTTTATCTACTAAGTAGTAGATACGTCTCTCGTCTTTTAAAACTTATATTTAAAAGATAATCTTGACTATCTTTCTTACAAAGATTTTGTCAATACATATATTCTACCATAAGTAGAATTGTCATATGTTGCAACCAAATGTTGAACATATCCTCACAATGTTGACAATCTCATATTGTCTAATATTATCATGGATATTTTATCCTTTGTGAATTTTGGGAATTTATCAACATATTTCGAGTAGATTAATTTAGCTTAATATCCGCTAAACGGAGCTTCTTCAAATATTCAATTGAAGAGAGCTATACAAAACATCTTTTGAGAAGTTGCACCTCTACAAGATCAACTTTCAAAAGTTATACCTCTTCATCACAACTCCAATTTTTCCAACAGGTTAGCAAGCTTAACAAAGGAGCATGAATGAAGAGAGGAAGTAGGAATAGAAGTTGAATTTCCAAAAACCGAAAAGGTTACCGAGCCTCCTTCACCGGCCATGCTCAATGTGCCGGTACCTACATCAATCCGAGCTCGAGTAGTGGCCATGAATGGTCGTCCCAACAAGAGTAGATGTCCGATTGCACTCTTAGCTCCCTTGCCTTCATGAAGCACAACAAAATCTGTAACGACTCGAATCCCACCAACGAGGATAGTGACATCTTCCACAACTCCCAACGGGCTACTCACGGTGCCATCTGCTAGCTCAATGCGAATGTCGGTGGCTTGAAGGATTCTTGAGTTCATCTTCTCGAAGATAGAGTACGGCATTAAATTCACAGCAGCTCCTAAATCCATCAATCCCGAGACGGTGTCTCCGATATCCAAAATAATATTCAAGTTGAAACCTCCCGGATCTCCTCGTTAGGAAATGAGTTGATAGGCTCGGGATCCTTTGTCTCCTTCCTCGCAATCTCCGAACTGGCGCTTCCCCGGCAACGGCGCCAAAATTTGTTTCACTAAAAAGTGTTTGCAATAGAACAAAATCCTATCATAGCACTAGCAAGTAAAACCCAATGTCGAATCTCAAAGGAAAACTTAACAGGGCAAATAACTGTGTAGTAAAAATCCTAATCTAGCATAAAACTAAGAAAGCAAGTAAATAATATTTTGGGGGTTTTTGTTTTAAATCCTAGACAATAAAATAAATCAAAGCAATTAAATAATCTAATCTAGAAAGCAAGGAAATAAATCGAACTAATTAATCTAAAGAATTAAACTAGATGAAAGCAAATAAACTACCTAGGCAAGAATCGAAATGAAAGCAAATAAGAAAGCAACGAAAGAAACGAAAACGAATCTAGACATGAATTAAACTAAATCTGGAAATTAAATAAATAAATCTAACTCTAAGAACTTGGAAAACGAAGGAATTGAAAACTAAGAAAAACGAATCTAAACTAAGAACTTGAAATCGAACGAACAAAATTAAACTAAGCAATTAAGAACTAAATCTAAGGAACTAGGAAGCAATTATATCAAATAAAAGAAAGCAACGAAGAACTAAGTAAAAACTTGAATTAATTGAAGAATGAAGTAACGATCCGGATCGAACAAAGGAAAACTAAACTAAAGTATTTGAATGCTAAACTAGAGCTAAAACTAAGGTAAAAGTTGATATAAATTCGTCCCAAAGTACTAGTATTTATAATAGGTAGAAAACCTAATCACAAAAGGAAACTAACAGCTGGACACGGACATCTGGCCGATCGGCCAGATTCATTGAGGACTTGGTCGATCGTCCAGATCAGGCACTGGACGATTGCGCGCGACTCTCTTGTTTCGACCGTATCTTCCTCATCCGAACTCCAAATTGACCTCCGTTTTCGCCTATGTGCTCCTATCGAACCCCTCTTCGATATAATGCTTTCATTACATCCAAAATGAATCTTCAATATAATCATGAGAGGTTAGAACTCGAGGTCAATGATTGCTCAACAACCTTTCTTCTCGTTTCCGCCCTTTTCATCCTACAAGTACCAAAAACTCCAAACAACCAATTCATAGCCAAAGACAAACGAAAAGACACAAAAACACAACGAAAAAGGACACGAAAACATAATGAAAAACCTAACATCTAGACACCAATCAAAATTTGTTTCACTAAAAAAAGTGTTTGCAATAGAACAAAATCCTATCGTAGCACTAGCAAGTAAAACCTAAGTATCGAATCTCAAGGAAAACATAGCAGGGTAATTAATCATGTAGTAAATCCTAATCTAGCCTAAATCTAGGAAAGCAAATAAATAAGATTTTTGGGTTTTTGGTTTTAAATCCTAGGCAAATAAAATAAATCAAAGCAATAAACAAAAGCTAATAAATAACTAATCTAAGAACGAGTAAATAAATCTAAGAAGTAAACTAAAGTAAAACGATTAATCTACCTAGGCAAGAATCGAAAAGAAAGCGATAAAGAAAGCAACGAAGAAAGCATAAACTACCTTAGACATGATGAATAAAATCTGGAAATTAAAAGGAAAATAAATCTAACTTTGAAAGCTTTAAAAACGAGAGAATTGAAACTTGAGAAAAACGAATCTAAACTAGAACTTGAAAATTGAACGAACGAAATTAAACTAAGGAAATTAAACAAAGCAATTAAGAAAATGAATCTAAAACGAAAGCAAGTAATTAAAGCAAGTAAACGAAAGCAATAAAGAACTTACGAGAATTAAACGAAGAACGAAGAACTTGAATTAAATAAAGAAGTCTTGAATTAAACGAACGAAATGAGGAATCCGGATCCGAACAATGCAAAACTAAACTAGAGTATTTGAATGCTGAAAACTAAAGCTAGCGGGTGATGCTATTTGGCCATAATGTGGCCGGCCATAATTTAACTTTTTTAATTTTTTTAAGTATCAAATAATTTATATTTTTTTGCCAAACTTTTTTATATCATAAAAAACTAAAAAAGTGATGCTCCGTATTTTTTACGTATTTTTTAAAATTAACCCTTTAATTATTTTTAAAACTAAACTAAAACAGTGATGCCCTGGTTGGAGAGGCTTCTTCTCTTTAACAACATGATGTGAAACCCCAAATCCGGGAGGAGAGGATTGAGGAACATTGATAGCATTTTGCGGATTTCCATAGGAGAGGTTAGGGTGATTGTTGAAGGTATGATTTCCATAATTTCTTTGAAAATTACCTTGATTCCAACGGTTGATGTACTTCACCTCCTCCTCATTTAAGACCTCATCATTCTTATACTTCTCAATGGCTCTTATCTCCATCATGTCTCTTCGGCCCTTATCATAATCACTCTTAAAAGTAGTGATTAGTGAAATCAATTCATCATATCTCTCATCCGATAGAGAGGCAACCTTCTTTGTGGAAGTCCGTTCCATAGGTCATTGGTAGGCATGAGCCGCCATCTCTTCAATTATCCTCAATGCTTCCTTGGCATGCTTGTTCAACAAACAACCCCCCGCGGTGGCATCAACTACACTCCTTGTGTGAGAAGTGAGTCCACTATAGAAGTGAGTAACTTGTTGATCTTCACTCAAACCATGTTGAGGACATTTCCGGATGAGCTCTCTATACCTCTCCCAAGCTTCAAATAAGGTCTCATCCCCATGTTGAGAGAAATGAGAAATCTCCGAAATCATCTTGTGAGCCTTTGAGGGAGGGAAGTACTTTGACAAGAAGGCCTTGCAAAGATCTTGCCAAGTGTGAATCTCCGACTTGTTCAATCCCTTGTACCAATCTTTGGCTCTATCCCTCAAAGAGAAACCAAACATCCTTAGTCGAATGGCATCACAAGGGACATCATTGAGCTTAACGGTGTCACATATCTCCAAGAAAGAGGTAAGATGTGAATTTGGATCCTCCAAGGGACTTCCTCCGATTTGAGCATTCATCACCATTTGAATCAAGCCAGTCTTCAACTCGAAATTGTTGGCATTGATAATTCCCCACTCTCCTCCTTGATATTGATCCGTTGGAGATTGATACATAAAGTTGATAGGAGGTGGTGGTGCCTCATTAGCCTTCCTCTTTTGCTCATCAATTTCCAATTGCATCTCTTCCATCCTTTTCATAATAGCCTCCATATTCGGGTTTTGATCACCCATTTCTTGCTCTTCTCTAGAATTCCTTCTTCGATGTCTTCTCTCAAATTGCAAGACAAGTGGCTCTACAAGTCTCCCCTTGGACCTTGTGAGCATGTACCTTCAAAACAAAAAGAAAAGAGAAATTAAAAACAAGCTTAGATTAGTAACAAGTGACTAAACAAACTATTGAAATGTCTATCTAATCACTCCCCGGCAACGGCGCCAAAAATTGACTAGCACTATTTCTAGCCTAGCAATAGTATCGAACAAGGTAAGTCCGAATGTCGAACACAAGGAATGATTATGTCAATAGCACATAAAGTAGTTCACGTAGTCCCTATCATACATACTATCTAAACACACATTCATAGTTTGGTTTTTTACTAAACTAGGCAAAGAATAAAGTGAAATGTAAACTCAACAATGCAAAGCAAACAAAGCAAGTAGAATGCAAATGTAGAATATCAATATTAAAGGTATGGTTCCAAGTGATTTCCAATATGATGATGATGAAGGTCTTAGAATCTAGGTGCTTCAAGCCAATTTAATCCACCTTGGATGGTCTCTTATATCATATATGCTAACCTACCTTACTAGGGTGATTAACAAGTTGATTAATAGAGCAACAAATGCTTTCTAAGCCTTTAACTACTCTATCAACTCCAAATAGCTCAAATTATGCCTAAGAAAACCTACCAACTCTCATCCAACTCATCTAATTCTTTCTAGGAACTATAAGAGATGAAGTCAAGTGATATGGGTATGGATTGATGCCAAGTGCTATGAAAGGAAGCTTCCTAGGCATTCCCTCAAACACCTTAGATGCACTCCTAGTGATCAATTATTCATGCATACAAATGAAAGTTCCAATCCATAGGCAATCCAAGAGGAAGGTAGATCAACATCCTAGAATCTAATACCTATCATCTACACCAAATTATCCATCACTTGGAGCCAAATGCAAGCTTAGCTAGCCATAGATCTCACAATCAAACCATAGAAATTAAGAGAAAACATAGTAGAAATAACAAGGAAATGAAAAGGAATTGAAATTCTTCAATAATCTTCAATCTCCAAGCTTGATCATCCACAAATATTTGAAATTACCAAAGAAGAAAGAGGGAAAATAGCTATGGTTCTAAGAGTAGTTGCTCAAGTGAAATACAAGTGAAATTAGATACCAAATAAGGAAAATATCTAGCTATTTATAGTCTTCCCACACATTTGGACTAAATTGCAAATACTAGAAACTTAAGTTGAGAAGGTGGGGTAAAATCTGTAATTTCTGGAAAGTTAAGTGAAGGGTTGACTATTTCATTTTCGGTTGACTCGTGTGTTTTCCGCCCACATTTGACAGTTGCGCGCTCTCACGGTTTTGGCTCGTTCTCTCTCGTCCGGCATCGAAAAATTAATCCGCAAAGTGCTACGGCTTCCTCTTTCGATCCTCTTCGACAAAGGACGAGTCAAACTCGCCCAGAAAATTGCCCCAACACCTGAAACAGCACGGAAACCGAGAGAACATGCAAAGCATATAGAAAATGACTAAATTGTAAAAACATATCATTCCCTATTCATTTAAGCACCAATCCGAACCAAAACACGCATCGAGACGCACTCTAAAGCATGCTAAATATGTGGTTACCGGCCACATTATGGCCAAATAGCTTTATTGAAAGCTAAATAATGATAAAAGTTGATACAAATTTGTCCCAAAGTACTAGTATTTATATTAGGAAGAAAACCTAATTATATAAGGAAACAATAACTGGACGCGGACTTTTGGCCGATCGTCCAGAATTCCTACGGAATCTGGCCGATCGGCCAGATCAGGTACTGGTGAACTTTCGAACATATGCACTCTGGCCGATCGTCCAGATGCGAAGCTGGACTTGGCCGATCGGCCAAACTCGGAACTGGTCCCTCACGATTCTTCCTTCACTTCGTGCACTTTTCGTCCCGTTTTCTTCCAAATTCTCACCTTTTGCTCCTACGATAACCAAATCTCCAAACAACCAATCATAGCCAAAAGACACACTAAAAGACACGAAAACACAATGAAAACGAACACGAAAACACAACGAAAAACCTAACAACTAAACACCAATCAAAATCCCCCACACTTAGAACTTTGCTTGTCCTCAATCAATACAAACATATAACTTAGACTCAATCCAAACAATCCAAATCATAGAACATTTAATCACCGGAATCGACAAACTCAAACAAGGTCACTTTAATCCCAAGTTACAATCAACCAATCATCAACAAACTATGTGGCTTATAAACCAATCCAAGCAAGAGGAAAAGCAATGATACACACATCTCACAAATATCTAGATCACCACAACTTAAACGTCTAGCCTACTTCCCCTTTTTATTCAACACATAAACAACCCTTTTTTTTTTTTTTTACTCTCGAATGAACGTCAATGCATCCTCGTTGGGCAGCCCGTGGTAGGATGGGAGCAACTATTAAGACTACTGATACTTCATAGTTTTAATATATATTTGGGTTGTATTTATCTCTTTTATTTCCTAGTATTTAGTCGTCCAGTAGCTATAGTTTGTTAGGTTTTCCATCTTTTGTGGATCTTTTCTGTTGTATTTGTATTATATATTCTCAGCAATAGTAATGATTCAATTGCGCCGTGAAAATACTTCTCCTATTTTCCCTTTCAGCAACGCCATGTGGTGAGGTTTAAGATCATGATTCCTGACCGCTTCCGTTAGGACAATCGCCGACAGTGGCGGATCCCATGTGGTGCATGGGGGTGCAGTTGCACCCCCAAAAAAAAATTTCTTTTTACTATATATACATATACATATTGCACCTCCTAAATTTTTTTATTTTTTTAAAATATATATTTATATTGTTTAGCCCAACTTATAAAATTTAGGCCCAACCCAACTTTTGAATGATTTATATCAAGAATAAGTTGAAAAATAGTTTGGAAGATCAATTTTTGAATGATTGTTTGGTCACTTACATTGAAAAGGACGTATTTCTTCAAGTTTCCGAAGACGAGATTATCAATCGCTTTCAAGATATAAAGTCTCGTCGAAAGTTAGATTAGTAACTATGTATTTTTTTAGTGCATTTTGAAATGTATTTGACATTATGGATTTTTAATTTAGATGACTTTCTTTTCTTTTGTTCATAATTGATTTTTTCGCACCCCCGAATTGAAAGTCCAGGATCCGCCACTGATCGCCGAAGTGGTGGCTGTGAATGTGGGGCGAGCAAAATCGCCCATGACTCTAGCTGCCATGGCTTCGGGCTCTGCAAATAACAAGACCAAAGAAAAGTCTTGGGAATCAATCTCCTCCTTCTCCTTAGCGGCTAAAATCGCTTTCCTTTGATGGATGTTGTCGAAGTAGGGCGCTAAATTCCTTTGAAGACTTCGGCGACCATGCATACACAACACTCAACAAAAGGGTTAAACGCACCGAGTGGGAACAAGAAATCGAAATAACACAAATAAAAATAAAACAAATAAAAATACTACAAAATTAAACGCCTAAAGTTTTCCCCGGCAACGGCGCCAAAATTTGTTTCACTAAAAAGTGTTTGCAATAGAACAAAATCCTATTGTAGCACTAGCAAGTAAAACCCAATGTCGAATCTCAAAGGAAAACTTAGCACGGCAAATAATTATGTAGTAAAAATCCTAATCTAGCCTACAACTAAGAAAGCAAGTAAAGAATATTTTGGGGTTTTTGGTTTTTAACCTAGGCAAAAAAATAAATCAAAGCAATAAATCAAAGCAAATAAACAACTAATCTAAAAAACAAGAAGTAAATCAAACTAAATAAATTAGAAAATTAAACTAGAAGAAAGCAATAAATCTACCTAGGCAAGAATCGAAAAGAAAGCAATAAAGAGAGCAACGAAGAAAGCAATAACTATCCTAGACATGTTTAATAAAATCTGGAAATTTAAAGACGAATAAATCTAACTATGAAAACTGTTTCACCAAAAAGTGTTCGCAATAGAACGAAATCCTATCGTAGCACTAGCAAGTAAAACCTAAGTATCGAATCTCAAGGAAAACTTAACAGGGCAATCAATTATGTAGTAAATCCTAATCTAAGAAAGCAAGTAAAGAATATTTTGGGGTTTTTGTTTTAAATCCTAGGCAAATAAAATAAATCAAAGCAATAAATCAAAAGCAAATAAATAACTATCTAGAACTCAAGAAATAAATCTAAGAATTAAACTAAGAAAACGATTAAACTACCTAGGCAAGAATCGAAACGAAAGCAATAAAGGAAGCAATAAAGAAACAATAACTATTCTAGACATGTTTGTTGGTCCCGGTTTGTTAATAGGAAAATACGTAGAGGGGGGGGGGGGGGGGGGGGGGGGGGGGTGAATACGTATTTTGAAGTTTTTCAACTTCAAATCCCTTAACTCAGAGTAACAAGTAAAGAGCTCACTTGAAACTTAAGACCTAGCTGAAGCTAGATCTACAGTATGTAGCTTGCCTGCTTGACCGAAGTGAGTACTTGATCAAGAGGGAGTCTTTACTCGTGTGTGCGGAATCTGGTGAGCTAAATCTTTCCTAAGTTATTTAAAATTTCCAGATTAGGTTTGTTTAAATGCAATATGCAATGGATAATCAAACAAGTATGAGTTTAGGGTTAGAGAGATACGACACAAAGATTTATAGTGGTTCGGAGATAACGCTCCTACGTCCACTGTGTTGCACGACGGCAACCGTTCTTTTCACTCAAGAACTTGAAGATTTCGGGCTCTTTAAAAGCCTAGTCAAGATCGAGCTTCACTCGCTTGGATCTGACAGACACTGGGTGATTCCGGGTTCACACCAAAAACCTAACTAGACTAAAAGCTTCACTCACTTCAGTCGAACAGACAGGGAGATTACGGGCTCTCCTTACAGCCTAGCTTCGATCGAGCTTTACACAAACGATGTAAGTGCAAGCTTGGATCTAGACTCTATGATCGAGGCTTCTCCAATCGATGAAAGAAGGGCCTTGGATCGAAACAACCTAACGACGACTCAAAAACCTAACAGATAGATTTAGGGTTTTTGGTTGACGAACACACTGTGAAGAGCTCTTTACAATAAGTGCAAAGACGGCTAGAGCTCTTCTTCTAAGCTTGGATATAGAATGGGCTTAGACTCTAAGTGTGAAGGTTGTGAAGACGAGTTCCGATGAACTGGAAACTCGGAGAACACTTGGAAACAAAGACTCGAAGATTTGCTCGAAGGCTTGGGAGTGTTTGTTTGTTGTGTTGGTCCCGGGAAAGAGTAATTGGTGTATGGGGGGGGGGGGGGGGGGGAATACACCAATAACCAACCATTTTTGACTTTTATAAAATCAGGTCGATCTAAAGGTCGATTGTCAAGGTCGACCCTATCAGAGGCAGTTTGATCTATCAAGCTCGTCTGGTATCAAGCTTGATTTATCAAACTGTTGTTAATGCGGAAGTTGGTGGAGGTTGATTACTCTTTGAAAAATCTTAAGGCTGGTGAACAGTAGCAGGTTGATGCAGACATGCAGGTTGATGCTAGTCAGTTTGATAACAAAATATAAGGGCGATAAATAGAGAGAGATAGAAAGAGAGAGACACCGTGATTTAGCGTGGTTCGGAGAAACCCTCCTACGTCCACGTCAGGTCGACTCGACCTGAGAATCCCTTTACCTTTGGATTCAACCTCTCTCTTATTTATACTGACTGAGTATCAGTTCTAGATACAATCTAACCTGAAAATATCTAGACACGAGTTTTGGGTCGTGACCCTTACAACCTTCGTACTGAAACGTACAAGCAACCTTTCACTTTTTCAGAGCTTGACTAACTCTATAATGGCGAAAATAAAAACAAGCTTTCTAACTTCGAACAAGTCGGAGAAGAAGTTGTTGAACAATCGACAAGCAGCAGTGAACGCTTCGTCGTTGTGGTGTTTATCGGAATTGGAAACCTCTCTTCGTCAAGTGTTTGGGAAACTAATCGGATTTCGAACACTTGAATGAATATGAACTTTGAGAGAGATTTGGGCAGAGATATGGCGTTGATAGCTTGTGTTTCCCGTGCTTGAATCCGATAATGGCTGAAGTATTTATAGGCAGTTTTGAAAAACTAGCCGTTGGAGTCAGGCTGACGTGGCACTAGCCGTTGGAGGCTGACTCACTTCTAGCCGTTGGGAATATTCGTCCTTGCTGGCACTCGACGTGGCAAGGATCAGGTCGTGACGCTCCATGAAGGCGGAGCATCGACCTTGATTGATAATCCAGCTCTTGAAATCTTCTAAGGCAGTGCAGGCTGGAAGCTTGATAAGGGAGGTCGATAGACATGCTGATGATCCAGCTCGATCCAATTGAGGCAGGTCGATACATCGACCTTTCTCTTACAGGGTGGATCGAACTTGATTCTAAACATTAGAGGGCGTTGAACTGCACTAACAGGTAGCAGGTCGATCTATCGGCCTTGACCCTAAACAAGTAAAATATGCCTAAGTGTGGTTTCGATAAACATCATCAAAATCAAATTGCAAGGGGTTCCCAACAATTTCCCCCTTTTTGATGATGTCGAAACCATACACTTTACAAATAATTCCTAAGATTTAAATCAATGAAAGATCGATAACCATGAAGGTTGATAAGGAATTATAAGAAAGGCAGATAATAAAGCAATGTAAATAAAGCAGTAAAGGCAGATGCCTGGACAAAGAGATATTGTCGTCAGGACGAAGGATGATTTTTGCTTCATTAAGCTCGATAGCGTACATTACATTTGGAAGTTACAAACTGTGCTACGAACTTAAATGAATACAGAAATTATACAAAATCATCTATCTATCTACCTATGCTGGGCACGGGCTGCAATCTTCTCTTCCTGGACCTACTCCCTCGACTTCGACTGCATACTTGCATAAATTCCATCCCGGATTCGGCGGAAGTCGGGATCGGAATTTGAAACATTTACGTTCAGTCCGATGCAGTCTGCGCGATGTATTGGTCGATTCGGGAATAATCCAAGTATCCCGAATCACCTAGGAGTAAGGGCGCGAAGAATTGCTGAGCTGGGGCCCTTATCATCACACCAGCCTCTGCAGCTTTCTTCCTTAGCTCACCAATGAAGTCTTGGTAAGGGAATTTAAGCATGTAAGCTGCATAGGCTTGATCGGCGTCGGCAGGAAGGGAGGGGTCCTTGATCCAGTAGTACAGCAGAATGAAGCAACTGTTAAGCTCCCGCAGCAGGTTGTTCTGCGATTCGTCAAGCCATTCGACGACCTGCTGTTGGACTCCAGCATTCAAAACGAGGGCGGACTGGCTGATCCAGTCCATCTCCCTTTTCTTTCTAGCTTCAGCAGCCCGGCGTTCGGCCTTGAAACGCCGCTGCTCTTCTGGATTTGCGGCCTGCTCCGGCGTTGCACCAGCCAGAGTCATAGCAGTAATTAGCTCGGCCACGGCAGCCAATCGAGCTTTGGCGGCGGCAGCCTCGGCAGCACCAAGAAGAGAAATTGGATCGGCCTGGGAGGCAACGGCCTTGGAGGCAACGGCCTTGGAAATTAGAGACTTTGGCGGCGGCGGAGGAGGAGATACGGAAGTTGAAGGAATTTTGGATTTTGGGGTCTTCTTCTTCCTTGAAGCGGCAGCGGCTGCTCTTTCTTCTTCCCCCTTTTCGACATCAACAGTCAAGGCTTTGATTAGGGAAAGAAGAGTAGCATCCTCCTCTTGCAGCTTGGTCACGGCGTCCCTCAGCTCCTGTTGGCCATTGAGAAGGGAGGAGAGAGTGCCGTGGATGGCGTTGATCTGGTCATTGGAGGCCGATGCCGAATTTGATATGGATGCGGTCAGGTCGGTCACACGTTGATCGACCTTGGCAACGTCCTCCTTGACCTCCCCGATCTCTTCCAGGGACGCCATTCGGTTAGCAACAAGCTGGGCCGGCAGGAGCTTGTCAGTATACTCCTTCAAGAGGTTGACAGCAAAGTCCGTGACTCGCTCCCTTGCAGCTTCATCGGCTTGGGTCTTGGCTTCTTTGACAATTTCGACCCAGGCCTCTGCTACGACCTGCTTGATCTGGTCAGGAAGGCTGATGACAAGAGACTCGAGCTTGGCAGATAAGGAATTGAGCTCGACCTCCATGTCAACCTTCGAGACATGGGGAGACGGAGCATCAGCAACGAAAGGCTGATCTCCACCCGCAATCCTGGGTGAAGATTGCTCCGGAGTTTGAATCCTATCAAACTCATCTCCGTGAACAGCTGCGGAGTTGAAGAGGGCACGGGAGCCTGTGTAGAGGGGGCGGAGGTCGATGCCCAAAATCTTGGCCTCGACCTTCATGCGCCGCAGCACAAGGGATTTGAAGTTGGTGGCCGCATCCTCTACATTGAAGAAATTGAATTCTCCCTCCAACTCCATTTCCTCGACCTTCAGGTCGTCGAGGGAGACGACCTGCAACAGCGCTTCAAAAACATAGTAATAGCTCGACTTACAATCCAGATAGAACTGGAGGCGAGCGGCAAGGTCGAGAGATTTGGGGAGTTGTTCGATCCCCGGCATCAGGTCGATGACCTTCAGCCTGGCTTCGGCCTTCTTCGAAGCGATCATGGCATGAGCAGTAGACACGGGTTGCTCGATGATTTGCTGAATTGGCAAAAATGTGTCTTGAGGTTCCTCCTATCCAGTTAGATCCTGGATCTCCACCGAAGCTACGCGAACGCGAGGAGGGGAGCGAGAGGGGGAGCGCGAGGGAGAGCGCGAGGAACCGGCAACGACCTGCTTAGAGAGTGCAGGGCGGTGCTGCGAGGCGGACGGCTCGATCGCGGAACGGACTGGAGAAGGAGTCCGTTCCGGGGTAGATGAGGGCGAAGGCGAGGGCGATGGCAGCCTGACATTCAAAGGCTCCGCGGCCACGGGATCCATTGGAAGGATCTTGTGGAACGGCCTGACCGGGAGTTCAGTGGGGGCGGCCTGCGTCCTTCGAAGAGGATTCTTTGCAGGTGGAGTTCTTTTTGCAGGGCGAGAAGGCACGGGCACATCATCGGCCTTTCGCTTTTTCTGCACAGGGCGATTCGGCACCCTCCACCCAATCTTGGACTGCCCAGTCCGAGTCAGATGCTCCCTTACGTGGTCAGACGACCCGTAGAATTGTTGCGGAGAGACCCCAATCGCCATCTCCAATTGGCGGAGATCTTTAGGAATGAAATTGAGAGGGAAGTTGTCCGCATCCGACCATTTCCTTTGCTTGAAGAAGGAAATTATTATACAGGTCGCCTTCGTCCCAAGACGAAGCGGCCTGTCTTTGTGCAGACGCACTCCCACAACGGCTTCTCCATCCGTTTCACATTCGATCAGCTTGGCCTACTCATAGAGCAGGGAGGTCATCAGCTTGGCCCAGCTGATAGGCAGGTTGAGAACCACGGCCGCCATTATCTGGAATTTGAAGGGCGTGACCTGGTCGTGATTCCCAATGTGGCCAAGGAAACACCGCTGGATGAAGTCCATAAGCTGCCTGTACTTAGGACGCAGCTCGGTCCTCTTGAACGACCTCTCCAAATACTGGCACGGTTCAATGAGGACGCGGTCGATAACTTGCTGCAGTTGCTCCTTTTTGATGTCGGAGAGATGCATTTCTCCTCCATCCCCAATGCCAAAGGCGGCCTTCATAGCATCAAGAACGTTGATGTGATGAACGGTGGTTTTAGATCCAAGGGACACGGTGTGAGAGGACACGGAGTCACCCTTGTTCCAGTTGTAGTAGAAGGCACTCACAACTTTGGGCAGGAACTTCGCCGGACGGGTAAATATAATCTGGTGAAAAGGGAAACATGTTTCCACCAGTGCGAACATTGAATCGAGATCACGAAAGCCGAAGTTATCACGAACCATATATGGTTCGTATTTGATATGCGACTCCAAGTAAGTGGAGATCGCATCCCACGTCATCTCCGGTTTGCCGGAGGTAGATGTTTGTGCTGCCATTGATGTAGGTTTTCTGCAACAAAATAGATAAATAAGTAACAGATACTTAAAATTGAGATTAAAAGCAGAGAAATAGCACAAACCACGGTGAAATCTTTGTGCAACGAGTGAAAAGAGTTGAGAACCAGCAGTTGAAAAATAAACACGACGGCGGCAGTTTTGCAGAGAGAAAAATTAGGTTTTTCGATGAAGAGGATGGAAGTAAGTAACGTTTGAGGGAAAACTGTATGCCATATTTATAGAATTTTTGAACGGTTGTGATCGTTCGAATTTGAAAAGGTAAAAAATCTCTCTTTAATTCTCATCCACACGATGGGTGCGCGTGAAATGTGAAACGTTACACATTCGCGCGTGAGATATTGAAAACGTGCGATAAACTTGCACTTTTTCAGAGAGACGGCAGGGAATTAAATGCAGCCTCGGTCAACGTGTCAAAATTTGACACTTGACTGGATGTTTTACAAAAATGGTAATCATTACTCCCTTTTTCCTCATTTTCTGCAAATTATCAGACCCTTAAACAATGAAACACATTGAGAAATAAATAACATTAATAAATGAAGAAATCAATGCGTATTAAAGAAGTTATAAGACAAAAGGGTGATACTGCCCTTTTGATTCTTCCTTCATAAATGTAGTTGCATTCAGGTTGATATCGGCCTGTTGATATCGGCCTTGTGATATCGGCCTTGTGACATAGAACGGCCTGTCGAAGTTGACGGCCGGGGGGGAAGACATCGGCCTGGCGAAATAAACGCCCTGGACATGTGATATCGGCCTGGCGAAATGAACGGCCTAGACTTATAATATCGGCCTTTGTTCCCCCTCAAATGATGGATTATTTTGGCCAAGTGTTCCCCCTCAATTGAGGAACACAGGTCGATCTGTTGAATAGCCGACGGCCTGTTGATGGACACGGCCTGTTGATGGCAACAACATGTTGACAGATACGGCCTGTTGACAGATATGGCCTGTTGACAGACACGGCCTGTCCAAATAGTAACTCCCTGTTCAAATGGTAACGGCCTGTTGAGAGTTGACGGCCTGTTCCCCCTTAATATCTGCCTGTTTATAAAGAGACGGCCTGCTTGTTGGTCCCGTTTGTTGGTCCCACACAAGCTTTTGAAAGATGTGGCAGGCTGATGAGGAGATAACGGCCTGTAGGCTTACGATCGGCCTGATGACTCAACATTTAATAACCCTAGCTTTCCACATAGCATTTTGAATCTTTCTTCAGCTAGAGGTTTGGTTAGAATATCAGCTCGTTGATTGTCAGTGTGTATCTTCTCAATAACCACGTTCTTCTTTTCCACGTGATCACGAATAAAGTGATGTCGAATATCCACGTGTTTGCATCTTGAATGAAGAACTGGATTCTGAGTAATGGCGATGGCACTCGAGCTGTCGCAGAATATAGGAACTTCACTGACTTCAAGTTCATAATCCTTAAGTTGTTGTTTGATCCACAAGATTTGTGCACAACAACTTCCTGCGGCCATGTACTCGGCCTCTGTGGTGGAGGTGGCTACTGAGGTTTGTTTCTTTGAAAACCACGAAATCAGCTTGTTTCCAAGAAAATGGCAAGTTCCCGAGGTTGATTTCCTATCGAGCTTGCACCCTGCATGATCAGAATCTGAATAACCTGTATGCTGCAAATTATCATCACAAGGATACCAAAGACCTAGATTTGTGGTTCCTTTGATGTATCGAAGAATTTTCTTTGCTGCTTCCAAGTGAGATTCCTTCGGATTAGCTTGAAATCGAGCACACACTCCAACTGCAAAAGTGATGTCAGGTCGACTAGCAGTTAGATAAAGTAATGAACCAATTATACCCCTGTACTGTGTTATGTTGGCAGATTTTCCTTCGGGATCGGGGTCGATCTTCCCACCAGAGAGCATCGGTATTTTGACAGGCTTGCTGTCTTTGACACCAAACTTGTCGACCAGCTCGTGTGCGTATTTTGTTTGGGTAATGAAGATTCCTTCATCGGACTGCTTGACCTGCAACCCTAGAAAGAAATTCATTTCCCCCATCATAGACATTTTATATTTTTCGGTCATGAGGTTACCAAATTTTTCGCACAAAATGGGAGATTTAGATCCAAAAATGATATCATCAACATAAATTTGTACTAAAAGGATATGTTCATTCACTTTGATAGTGAATAGCGTCTTGTCGACTGAACCACGCTTGAATCCTGATTCGATGAGGAAGGATGACAGCGTCTCATACCAAGCTCGAGGAGCTTGCTTAAGACCATAGACGGCCTTGTGCAGTTTGTAGACTTTGCTTGTATCACCCTCCTCGAATCCAGGAGGCTGTTCCACATAGACTTCCTCTTCGAGAACACCATTGAGGAACGCACTTTTAACATCCATCTGGTAGACTTTGAATCGTTGATGAGCGGCATAAGCTAGAAACAGCCTTATAGCTTCTAATCTTGCAACGGGGGCAAACGTCTCATCATAGTCGATTCCTTCTTGTTGACAGTAACCCTTTGCAACCAATCGGGCTTTATTTCTGACAACTTCTCCAGATTCATCTCTCTTGTTCTTGTAAACCCATTTGACTCCAATGACGCCCTGATGATAAGGACGATCAATTAGAGACCATACTTCATTTCTTTTGAATTCATTGAGTTCTTCTTGCATGGCTTCAATCCAATCAGCATCTTGAAGAGCTTCAATGGCATCTTTGGGTTCTATGCGAGAGAGATAGCAACTTAATAGCGCACTTTCACCAATCGTCCTTCTAGTTCGCACTCCTTGGGTTGGGTTCCCTACAATGAGTTCTTTTGGATGAGCGTCGATCCAACGTCTGCGTCGAGCTCTTTCTTCATTTGAAATGATTGGCTCGGGCTCATTAATGGATTTGTCAAACTCCGGATGAGTTGAAGGTTGATCAGTGGGCACATGCTGTTGCTCGGGCTGTTGATCAGGCTGCTGTTCGGCCTGGATGTTGAGCTGCTCCATTGTGTTATCGAGCTGCTCGATTTGGGATGTAAGGTCGTGAACAGCATCAGTCTTGGGGACTGAGGGAAGGGGATCAGCCTGGTTAAGTCCGGCTGATGTATTACAGCTCGTAGTATCATTTGCATCACTTCCCCCTTGCTGTGTGACCCTAGGATCAGATTGATCCTCTTCCTCCAAATCATTTGGAGTCCATACTAGCAGGTCGTCAATGGGGGAGTTAGACGGCCTGTTAGCAGCGAGCTGTTCTGTTCCTGTACTTGATTCTCTGTACAGACAAGTAGATTCATCAAACACAACATGAGGTGTTACCTCCACAACTAGGGTTTTCTTATTAAAGACTCTATAAGCTTTACTAACCTCTGAGTATCCTAAAAATACTCCTGGATCGGCCTTGCTATCAAAAGTCTTTAATTGAGATTTCCCATTGTTATGAATGTAACACAAACACCCAAAAGCTTTAAAATACTTTAACCTGGGGAGCTTGTTGTTCCACAGCTCGTATGGAGTCTTTCCATGTCGGGTCGTGATGATCGACCTGTTTTGGGTGTAGCAGGCTGTGTTGACGGCCTCTCCCCAAAACTTCTTTGGAAGATTGGTTTCATCCAACATGGTACGAGCTGCTTCCTTCAGCGATCTGTTACGACGTTCCACCACGCCGTTTTGTTGAGGTGTGCGTGCAGCTGAAGTTTGATGATGAATCCCACTCTTTGTGCAATATTCTTCGATCATCGCATTGATAAATTCGGTGCCTCGATCTGATCGAATGGAGATGATGGATTTCTCCTTTTGATTGCACAATTTAGGTAGCTTCTCCAATGTCTCCTTCTTTTTGTACATGAAAATAACCCACGTAAATCTAGAATAATCATCTATAATAACGAGAGCGTATTTTCTACCGTTTATACTCAAGGGAGTGACTGGACCGAAGAGGTCGAGATGGAGAAGCTCAAGAATTCGATTTGATGTTTGTGCCGTCACGCATGGAAAGGATGATCTTGTTTGCTTTCCAGCTTGACAGGCTCTGCAGATGTGATCACGATCGAAGACTTGATCTGGCAGGTCGTTCACCAGTTTGTTGCGTGCGAGCTTGTTGATGGCCTTGAAGTTCAAGTGACTCAACCTCTTGTGCCATAGCCAGCTTGTCTCGGAATCAGCCTTTGTGACCAGGCAGGTCTCTATTCAATCTGTCCATTGAACAATATAGAGTCTATCCTGCAAAACTCCGGTAAGAAGTGTTTCTCCTTCCTCATTTTTCACGAGACATTTGTTAGCGGTGAATTCTACTCGTTTACCACTCGAGCAGAATTGAGACACAGAGAATAGGTTATGATTAAGACCTTCAACATAAGAAACGTTAGAAATGTTGTTTTACCAACTTTTAGATCGCCCTGGCCTCTCGTAAATCCCTTAGAATTTCCTCCAAAAGTTACAAGTGGCCCGTCTCGTTCTTGAAAGTTTGATAGTAGCGTTTTGTCACACGTCATGTGCTTTGAGCATCCACTATCAATGATCCATACAGCTCCACGAGCTGCTTGGCTCCTTCTTTGAGCCTTCCCGACCTGCAATTAGTTAAACTTAGCGACCCATTTGAGATTGGGTGCTACATCGGTTGCGGGAACGGCCTTTGGGACCCATATTTGCTTCACTGGTCTGCTTCTATCCGAGGCTGAGGACGAGGCAGTAGCGGTCTTGGGCTTGGGAGCCTTGGATTTCTTTGAGCGAGGGCGACGAGGCTGATAGAACGGCTCATCATGAAATCCAGATTGATACTGCCAGTCTTGATAATTAGACCGTTGAGGATAATGGCAGTTACAACCTTGATGAGCAGGGTAGAAGAACTGAGGGTGATACGGCCTTTGATAGTACTGGCCTTGGTATCGCCCTTGATGAACAGCCTGACTTTGATGATAGGGGGCAGGTCGACGTTGCTGGACAGGTCGACTCTCTTTCTTTTGAGGAACAGGCTGTTCCTTCTTTTGTTGCTTTATGAGGATGGCCTGGGGCTGTCGAACTGGATTCTTCAGCTTGACCATCTTATCAGGGAGAGCTTGATGAGCTTTCCGAACACTCTTCGATTTAGGCTGCGCTTTCACGAACGTGATCTCGCAGTTTTTGTCCTTGCTTTCCTTGGATTTTCCCTTAAATCCAATACCAGAGTGATCGCGCGGATTGCGTTGCATGGATTGGACCTCTTCTAACTTCTTTCCGCTTTTCTTCAACTGGCTCAAGGTGAGTTGAAGTTTTTCTTCCTTTTTCACGAGGAGTTCGTGTCGAATTACCAAGTCAACCAACTTTGATGTAAGGTAGTGTATTTCGGCATCTTTGGTCTTGAGGGACTCGTCCTTCTCGAGCTCCCTGGTATCGAACTCCTTGACCCGTAAAGTCAATTCGTCAACCTTTGACTTTAGGGCTTCGATCTCCCTTTCCTTTTCTTCATCGTAGGGAGAGAATCTTTCTTCTAATGCTAGCTTGTATTTTTCATTTTTGTTCATAAGCTCAGCATTATCTTCAACGGCCTCTTTAAGTGTATCCACGAGATCGGCATAGTCGTCGAGCTGTTTCTTGATTTCTTCCCAAGACACAGCCTCGGATAGGTCTTCATCACCTTCTTCTGCACAATCATCGTCAGAAAAAGAAAGTGAAATGGGTTGAAGATCTACCTTTGAAGATCCCTCGTTTTGTTGGTGCTCTCCAACGAAACATTCTTCATCATCACTTTCGTCGAAAGCGATGTAACCTTCGTCATCACTTGACGTGCTATCCGAGAGGTGAGCTTCCTTTGTTTCTTCGGCAATCATTGCAGCTCGTTGATCTTTGAGCTTCTTATCGCGCTTGCACGAAGCTCGTCTCTCTCAGCCTTGGTAAGATCCGGGCAGTCGGTCTTGTAGTGACCTGGCCTGCCACAATTGAAACAACCACCCTCGGGTGTGTGTTAGAAGAATTGAAGGTTGAGGGTTTACCTTCTCCCTTTTTGTCAGGGCGGTTGTGGTTGCGGTTTGAGAAGTTTCGCTTGTTGTCACGGTAGAATTTCTTGTATTTGACAACCTTCCCTAGGAGCTTCTCATTTCTCCTAGCAGCTAGAGCATAGTCGAGAGTCATCTTCTCGAACTTCTTGACGATGGATTCGTCAATCGGACTAGGGGTAGCAGCAGAGGCTGAGTCGGCCTTGAAAGCTACCTCCTTGTTCTTTTCATCAGCCTTCTTGCTGGTGGAAGGCTGTGTTGATCCATGGATGCGGATCATCTCATATTCATTTCCGACAAGAATGTCGAAAAGGTCTTTAGTGGTGAGGGAGTTGAAATCCGATCGGGCTGGATGCATGGCGGCGTATACATGCCAATTTGCAGGAAGGGCACGTATCACTTTGAGATTCTTCTCGCGCTGCGTATATTTGTAGGGGTTGATTGCAGCGACCTCGAGAATAATTTAGGTGAAGCGAATTTTCATCGCTTCTATTGTTTCACCCGAAACCATCTTGAAGTCATCGAACTTGTTGCACGCCATAGACAGCTTGTTCTCCTTCATTTCCTCTGAGCCAAGGCTGATGGACCGGAGGGTGTCCCACATTTCTTTGGCCGTTTCAAGATTTCGGATCTTGGCCAGGTAGACGCCCTTCACGGTGCTGGAGATGAGTCCCTTTGCGTAATCATCGAGACCGGCCTCTTTCCTTTCCTCGGTTGAGTAGTCGCGAGGGTTTTTGAGGATTCTCTCGTATGTAGCCTTCCCGGGGGATGTTCCATCCACAATAATCTTCGCTGCATAAATGGGGGAGGGGCCATTCTCGATAATATCCCACATGAGGACGTGATGTGCCTTGAGACACATCTTGATTCGAAAACTCCAGTCTTCATAGCCTTGTATGGAGAAGTCTTCACATACCCTGAGAAGAGAAGCCTCCATAGCAAATAATATGATATGAAATGAATGAAAAGATTTTTCTAAGGATCGGTTCAAAATGACCAAAAGTTTGATAAAGAACTTTTAGTATGCAAAGCAGCGGTCAAAAGAACCACTGCTCTGATACCACTTGTTGGTCCCGGGAAAGAGTAATTGGTGTATGGGGGGGGGGGGGGGAATACACCAATAACCAACCGTTTTTGACTTTTATAAAATCAGGTCGATGTAAAGGTCGATTGTCAAGGTCGACCCTATCAGAGGCAGTTTGATCTATCAAGCTCGTATGGTATCAAGCTTGATTTATCAAACTGTTGTTAATGCGGAAGTTGGTGGAGGTTGATTACTCTTTGAAAAATCTTAAGGCTGGTGAACAGTAGCAGGTTGATGCAGATATGCAGGTTGATGCTAGTCAGTTTGATAACAAAATATAAGGGCGATAAATAGAGAGAGATAGAAAGAGAGAGACACCGCGATTTAGCGTGGTTCGGAGAAACCCTCCTACGTCCACGTCAGGTTGACTCGACCTGAGAATCCCTTTACCTTTGGATTCAACCTCTCTCTTATTTATACTGACTGAGTATCAGTTCTAGATACAATCTAACCTGAAAATATCTAGACACGAGTTTTGGGTCGTGACCCTTACAACCTTCGTACTGAAACGTACAAACAACCTTTCACTTTTACAGAGCTTGACTAACTCTATAATGGCGAAAATAAAAACAAGCTTTCTAACTTCGAACAAGTCGGAGAAGAAGTTGTTGAACAATCGACAAGCAGCAGTGAACGCTTCGTCGTTGTGGTGTTTATCGGAATCGGAAACCTCTCTTCGTCAAGTGTTTGGGAAACTAATCGGATTTCGAACACTTGAATGGAT
Source organism: Thymus mandschuricus (assembly GCA_029379335.1). Taxonomy (NCBI): domain Eukaryota; kingdom Viridiplantae; phylum Streptophyta; class Magnoliopsida; order Lamiales; family Lamiaceae; genus Thymus; species Thymus mandschuricus. The sequence continues at coordinate 22,038,267 of CM057072.1, forward strand.
ATGAACTTTGAGAGAGATTTGGGCAGAGATATGGCGTTGATAGCTTGTGTTTCCCGTGCTTGAATCCGATAATGGCTGAAGTATTTATAGGCAGTTTTGAAAAACTAGCCGTTGGAGTCAGGCTGACGTGGCACTAGCCGTTGGAAGCTGACTCACTTCTAGCCGTTGGGAATATTCGTCCTTGCTGGCACTCGACGTGGCAAGGATCAGGTCGTGACGCTCCATGAAGGCGGAGCATCGACCTTGATTGATAATCCAGCTCTTGAAATCTTCTAAGGCAGTGCAGGCTGGAAGCTTGATAAGGGAGGTCGATAGACATGCTGATGATCCAGCTCGATCCAATTGAGGCAGGTCGATACATCGACCTTTCTCTTACAGGGTGGATCGAACTTGATTCTAAACATTAGAGGGCATCGACCTGCACTAACAGGTAGCAGGTCGATCTATCGGCCTTGACCCTAAACAAGTAAAATATGCCTAAGTGTGGTTTCGATAAACATCATCAAAATCAAACTGCAAGGGGTTCCCAACATGCTGTATGCGCTCGAATGCTCAAGTAGTGTTCACTTCTTCTTCGTCTTCATCCTTCACTATTTATAGGCAGAGAGATGGCCGAGATCCGTTGCTTGGTTGGTGGCCTTGTCCCTCCTCCTCTCGACAGTACTTGCGCAGGCTGGCACCTTTTTCAGACTTCCAGTTTTGGCATTTTGCCAAAATTGGCTAACTTACAAGGCTAACAGTAACTGGAGCGAGCCAGTACTGTTGCGGCGCCTTTGTCGGCCTGGCAGTCAACTCTTCCGCTCCACTCCGCTTTCGACACGTGGAGATCTTGTAATTAATGCTACGATCTCCTGTTGACTGGAGTTCAAAATATGGGCGGGAGTCGCGCTGTCGCTTTCTGGTAGGTAGTGGCTCGCTTCGCTTTGAAGTTGTAGCGTCCGCTTTAGTTGAGTCACTTCGTAGTCATTCTGTAGTGAGCCGCTTCGGGAAATAAAGTTCCCTAGTGACTACTTTGGAAATTGCTGACTAGAGTTGACTAGCTTTGACTTTACACTGTAGCGCTCGCTTTGCTTCGCTTTGGCTTTGAACTGTAGCGCTCGCTTCGCTTCGTTTTGCCTTTGAACTGTAGCGCTCGCTTCGCTTCGCTTTGGCAGACTCACTTTGAATCTAATGTAGCGATCGCTTCGCTACACAATTCTTCGGCAAGCTTCACTTCGGCTTGCTAGACTTGCTTCGCTTCGGAAAACACACTCAAGCGAGTGGCCTTCACTTGAACTTATGAAGCCTATTTTAAGCAAAATTAAAGAGCCATCCTAACAGAGTAGGCTTAGAAAAATTCTAACCTTTTAACTACATCAAAATGGGTCGCTTGGGAATAGGATGCTTGGGGTTTTGGGATCCAATCAAAACAAATGACTTCATTCATCAAATGTCCCACGTAGTTCCCCCTTAACAAATTGGTCCTTAACAATTCCCAACAATTTCCCCCTTTTTGATGATGCCAAAACCCATAAGACTTAGATAACAAAGAAATCTAGTCTATCTAACCGTGAAGGGAACTTCAAGCGACTGCTTCCTTTGCAGTTACGTTTGTAATTTTATTTTAAGTTCCTTCCCTTTTTTTCGGTTAAATTATTTGAGTTTGTAGCAAGAATGTAAAGTCATTCACAAAGCGAGTAAATGACACAAGAGAGGCAGAAATAAAAGTGAGATAAATGAACAACTGTTCACAAAACACGAAGCTTGAAACTCAAAGGTTTCCTGTAGCTTCATCCTCCTCCTTCTCCTTTCCTTCTTCCTCCTTCTTCTTCTCTTCTTCAACAGCAGCAGTATCCACATAGGCTGATAGAACTCTTGATACCATAGTATCTACTGTGTGAATACTAGGTCTTCTCCATGCACTCTCCAGCCTGAAAGCTTCAGTCACTTCCTCATCTATGATTCCTCTATCTGGAATGTCCGTGCCTGGATGATAAGGCATGGGGAATTCCTTTAGAGCAGGAACCTTGACGACAATTGGCATGGGTTGAGCTTGTTCAGCCATAGTGAAGATTTTTCGTCGCAGTCTGTCGTCATAGGCGGCGAGAAAGTTGTTGAGGGCACTTATCCTAGAGCATTGATCCTGCAGCGGCACTACCTCCCAGTAATAGTAGGCTTTGATGAACAAGTCCTTGTAGTATAGCCACAGCTCAAGCAGATCTCTCGGGATAAAGGCCTCGATCTCCCTTGCATCAGGGTGCTCGTCCCTTCGCTTGGCCAACTCCTCTTCTGACCTCTTTGACAGTTCAGTCATGGTCGCTTTGAACTTCTTTCCCGTTTCACCGCTCCACAATGGACGCTTTTCATTTAGACGCTTCCGAATGTAGTTTTGTTCGTCCATGCGGGGGTAGCGACCAGACTCTACCATCTCTTTTGTCGTCACGTCGCATGCATCAGATATGGCTTGTGCTTCACATGCTTCGGACTCATCTGGCATAAATGGAATGAAGGCACTCCGCACCAAAGAAGACTGGATGAGTATCACCTCACTGAAGTGTTCCTCGATCCGTGCGTCAATTACTTGGAGTCGCCTGGCATTTATCCTCTTCTTCCTCTCGCCTTCGCTTCTCCCTTCTTCTCTTCCTTTCCTCTTTCTCTCCTCCTTTTCTGCCCTAGAAGCAACTGCTTGCTTGACCTTTTGGCGCTTGTCCGCAGGGTCATCTCCTTTCGTCTCTGGAGCAGTTCTCTTCAAAGGCTGTTTTGGTGGTGGGGGGTGGCATATCCTTCTTAGCAGCACTTGAGGGGACGACTGCTGACGAAGTGTGTGCAGCAGTAGTCGAAGTGAGTGTGGCTGACGAAGCTGGTGCGGCGGCTGAAGTGGGCGCTTTGGGTGAAGCGGCCACTTGGGAACTAGACGAAGCACCTGCAGCAACAAATTGTTTTGTTAGTTGCTCTATCTCCCACGCCATGGCAGCATCTTTCTCCACCTGCTTCCGCCTTTCCTCCTTTGTTAACACGGTCACCGGAGGATGCCGTGCAATTGAGGCACTCAGCACTTTTTCATGAAGCGGCCTTCTAGGCTCTTCGAGCTTTTTCATTAACTCCTCCTCCGTGAGCTTTGTCTTGCCCAGAGCCCTCGCTTCATCTACTACATCCTCCTTATCACCGGCACCACTGCCTCCTTCCAACATCCTTTCTACTCCAACTATGCTTCCCCCTGAACCTCCGACTCCTCCTAGCTTCATCTGTCCTTCCCCCTTTTTGGCATCATCACTGCCAGGGGTTAGGATGAGTGATTTTCCGGATATGGATTGGTTAAGTGAATTGACCGCGTTCAAAATAGCTTGAAGCATCTGCTCGTTCTTTCCCATGGAGGGTGCCACTAATTCAGCTGTTTTAATGCTTATTTCTTCGAGCAGATACTCGCACTGCTTCTCTCTCTCAACGACTGACGCCATCATCCTCTCCAACGGCTCCACTTCCCTGAAGCGAGCCTCCAGCTCCGCTTCAACTTTCCTCTTCAAGTCCTTCCTCTCTTCTTGCACATTCAAATACCAAAATTCTTGGGCCGCTTGAAGTTCTGCCTGCATGGTTTCAAGGCTTCTTTCTCTCTGAATTAGAGAAAGATCAAATTCAGCACTTGCGGCCATCTTTTCCGTGTACGCTTCACCCAGCTCCTTGACCTTTTCCAGTAGTAGAGTTAATTCAGCGTTCCTTAGGTCAATAGCTTGCGCACTCTTCCTCCTACTCTCTAGCTCCTTCTTATCAGTCTCACTCTCTTGCTTGAGCAGCTTCATTTCATTTCTGAGTGAGTCGAGCGTCTTTTTGGTGCTCAGCAGCTCATTTCCTGTCCTAATCAATTCCTTTTCTCTCTTCTCAAACGCCTCCTTCAACTTCTTCAACTCCTTCTCCAAATCTTTCTTCTCTTTGCCAATAGAGATAAGTTTGGCATTCACCTCCCTCAAGCGGCTCCTTTCCGCGTCAAGCGAGCCCTTGAGTTCGGTAATTGTTGCTGATTGTTCTCCCACCAACTTCACTTGCGCCTCCAGCGCCTTCTCTTTTTCCTCCAGCAGCCTCTCCTTTTCCTCCACCTTTCCCTCCAACTCCTTCTTCTTCCTGTCAAAGTCTTCTCTAAGACTGATGACCTCCCCCGCCTTCTTCTCCATTTCCTCACTCTTCTTTGTTATCTCGCTATGAAGGCTAGCGATCTCCGCATCCTTCAGTTCTACCTCCTCCTTATACTCCTGATCAGCTTCCTTTCATGGGAAGAGGGCACTCGCTTCGGAACTATAGCGCGTGGATAGGCTTTTTTCACCTTTGCATCCAACTTCTCCCAGAAGCTGGTCCCTTCAAGAAAGGCATGGAAGCCGTTTTCGCCAATAAAGTTGAGCAGCTTGGCTTCCATCTGGATCAGTTCTTCCTCTGTGATGCTTTGAGGAGCCTGAAGATTTTGTAGTACTCCGTTCCACGATACGTGATGTACGTCAGGAAATCGACTACATTTGTGTAGAATACGTCGCTCCATGGAACGTTGGAGTAGCGGAGATTGATTGTCTCTGCGGCTTGCTCTCTATCCAGGACATAGCGTTCGAGAGCCCGCTCTTGAATGGTGAGGGCAGGAGGTACGAACTGTGAAATGATAGGGAGTTCACCAACAGTTTGGGCGGTATCGGCTGTAGCTGCCGATGTCGAAGGGGATTGGGAAGGTGATGAGGCTTCTTGGGTTTCGGAAATTTGGATGGCTTCAGTGGGTGGTGGTTGTATGGTTTCGGTAGGTGGTGGTTGTATTGGCTGGGATTGAAGTGGTTGAAAGGTAGTGTAGGCAGCAGCTTCATCTGTGCTAAGGAATGGGACAGTGGGGATATGAAAAGAAGATGCTGACTCTTCTTCATGGGGAGAGAGGGGGGTTATCTGTTTTAGTGGTTGTTGGGTTGATGAAGATTGAGGTTCTGGTATTTGGGTGGATTGGGCTTGGATTTGTAGTGGCTGGGGCTGGATCGATAAAGGCTGGGGTTGAGTTGGTAAAGGCTGGGGTTGAGTTGGTAAAGGCTGGGGTTGAGTCACTTCAACGTTCTCAAGCGGCTTCTCCACCGCCTCGCTTTCTTGAACGATTGAAGCGACTCGCTTCATTTTCTTGCCTCGCTTCGGCGCGGCTCGCTTCCCGGGTGAAGCGACCGGCCTCACTTGGCTCACTTCAGCTTGCCTTTCGGCAACTGGTCTCGCTACGGGCACTACAACCTCAAGTAGTCCCAGATCCATTGGCGTTTTTGTTTTCTTCCACTTGTCGTAGAAGATAGTCTGCTTGTTGTATATGGCTGTATCGGAATCTGACCATGTTTTCTCTGGAAACTTCATCTCCAATGCGACGGATAGTCTTGAGAAAAGTTTCAACTTCCCTTTGCGGAGGATCTCATTTGCAGTTCCTGGCACAAATGTGAAATCTTCAGCAGCCTCGTAGATTTGTTTGAGAAACCACCCGTGCCAGTTGAATTTAGTTCCAGTGAGGCTGTCGACCATCATGGTAGTGCCGATCAGTTTTGTTTCCGACAGCGTATCTAGGGATCCGACATAGCATGCGATGCTCTTCGTTAAGAGTTCGCAGATGAGGTTGAAAGGGGCTTTCAAATCCGAACGAATGTTGGCCACTTTGAAGTTTGGTTCTGCTCCGTCGACGGCGAAACGACCATATTGGACTTCGGCTGAAAATCCCAAATCCAGTAGGGAATCTCCTCCTTCATTCGGCAAATCGAATACACCGATTAGATCGTTCAAGTCCACCTCCACCGGCTTCTTGGACTTAGGATCTGTAAATGAAGATGTATTTCGTTCTTTCTTCAAGTTCAGAAGGAGCTCTCCCACTGCCTTTGCCAAAACCTTCGTCGGTATCAGCGTTACAAACTTCCATAGACCGGCCGTGGTCACGGCTCTACGGAAAAAGCCATTTCTCTCGACGACGATAGGGTCGAGATGGGGCTCGACGTTGATGTGCTTGTCTACCTCCGTCATGAATTGCTCCATCGTTTCTTCTTCTTTTTGCCCATGGTGAGATTTGAAGAATTTTGAGAAGAGTTTTAACGATGAAGGGTAAGGGATGAGACTCGTGAGTTGCAGAATTTGCAGATCTAAGCACGAGAATGGAAGTTTTTGAAGGCTGTGAAAGGTTCTGCAGTTCAGCGACGTCCCATATATATAGAGTTAGGTCTTGGCTGACGTGGCAGGGGTAGGACGGTAATATTGCCGAAAGTCCTGTAGGTAGGCGGCGGACGTGCGGTGATGGATCTGATGTATCCGGCGTCACCACAGTAAAAGTGAACCGCCACTTGCTCGGCGTCTCCACGTGGCCTGCTGCGATTGGGTTGTCGTATACGGCGCTAATCCAACGGCTACAGATTGGGGGCTGTTGAGATTCGATGGCTGGATCTTCTCCGCCGTTTCCCGCTTCAAATTTGAAGTGAGAACCACGCGCCCGTTATTTTCGCCGTTCCTGATCCTGCAATAAATGCTTGGTAGAAAGTAAAATAGGCACTCGAGTGCAGACAGCTCATACTCGCTTCGTGCCCGCTCGCTTTGAGTTGGGCCGCTAGACCTTGACTAGCTTGAGAGGCACTCGCTTGAGTGACTGTTCCGCACTCGCTTGCGATGGCTAGCTTTGAGTGACGTAGCACTCGCTTGGCCATCTGAAGCGACTGGAATAAGAAATTGAATTTCTTTGCTTAATTTTAAAATGTTTCTGACTTACATACTTCGAGGATAAACAATAGTGTTTTCCTCTTTGTATTTGTGTCAGATTCATTTCATATTTTCCACATAGTGAGTGAAGGTTTCTAGCACGCTTCGGCTCACTTAGTGTACTTAAAATTGAAATGCTTACCAGTCAATCTCACTTCGTAGGAGATTGATACCACTAGTTGAAGACTTCATTTGATTTGGACTTCAGATTGTTGAATCCACTTGTTTGTTTTGAAGCTTGTTGATACCACCTGTTGGGTAATTCATCTTCTTGGCATTCGTCTTCATGGCATTCATCTTCCTCTACGAATTAGAGCGTCCTCCATCGAAGTGAATGGGGGAGAAAATGAATATAGTACACAAGCTTACTACAACCCGAAGGGAGTTTCACGTAAGTGTACTTATTCACGACAAATGGGGGATGAGTACAAGTCCTTATCTCAGAGCAGAAATGGACAGGATGACAATGAGAATGCTCTGACAAGACAATCTCGTATTTTACGCAGAAGCATGTCACCAGCCCTGCAACCTTTTGTATAAAAAGGTAAACCTTCAAGCTTTCCTACAATCTAGAGAATGAATCTGCAGACGACTCGCTTTGACCCAAGCTAGGGCAAATTGAAGCGATGCAGAATTCGAGATAGCAGCATACTTGGCTCGCTTTGGAAGTAGCTTGCTCCGAGAGTAAGCATTAGTTCCCCCTTAACCAAATACTTAACAATTCCAATAAGTTGGTAGGGAACTTCTTCCAATACTCCACCTTTCTCCACCTTACTTCATTTTCTTGAGATTTTGAAGTGGCTCGCTTGAGTTGGTGAAGATCCGAAGCGAGTGACGCACAAGAGAACAGGCGATCACTCCTTCGTTCATCCTGGAACTAGCATTCTTCACCAGGGTCTAATAACCCTAATTCCATGCATAGCTGGTTGAATCGAGACTCAGCTAGAGGCTTGGTGAGGATATCTGCTCGCTGGAGATCGGTATGAATTTTCTCGAGCTTGATATCCTTCTTCTCGACATGATCACGAATGAAGTGATGTCGAATTTCCACATGCTTGCATCTGGTGTGAAGCACTGGGTTCTGCGAGATACATATGGCACTGTTGTTGTCGCAGAAGATCGGAATTTCATTCGCTTCAACTTTGTAGTCCTTCAACTGTTGACGAAGCCATAGGATTTGAGAACAGCAGCTTCCAGCGGCCATGTATCCAGCTTCAGTTGTTGAAGTGGCTACGCTTGTTTGCTTCTTTGAGAACCACGAGATTAGCTTGCTTCCCAAGAACTGACATGTGCCCGAAGTTGACTTCCTGTCGACTCGGCACCCTCCATAGTCAGCATCTGAATATCCAGTGAGCTCCAAATTGTCCTCCGCTGGATACCACAGACCCATGTTGACAGTGCCCTTCAAATATCGAAGAATTCTTTTGGCAGTTTCAAGATGGCTGTGCTTGGGGTTGCTTTGGAAGCGAGCGCAGACTCTGACTGCAAAGGCAATATCTGGCCTGCTTGCAGTGAGATAGAGTAGTGACCCAATTAGGGCACGATAATCTGTAGGATCTACAGATTTTCCTCCTTCGTCTGGCTCCATCTTCCAGTTGGTATTCATTGGAATCTTCACAGCTTTAGCATGTTGAACACCAAACTTGGCAAGCATATCTCTAGTATATTTGGCTTGGTTGATGAAAATTCCATTATCCTGCTGCTTCACTTGAAGACCTAGAAAGCAGCTCATCAAGCCAATCATCGACATTTCATATTTGGTCTTCATCAGCTCTCCAAACTTCTCGCTAAGCGACTGGTTTGGTGACCCAAATATGATGTCATCCACATAGATCTGGACCCAAAGCATATCTTCTCCATGGTTGATGGTGAAGAGAGTCCGATCTATCTTTCCTTTGTGGAATCCATTATCCACTAGGAATTGAGATAGTGTATCATACCAAGCTCTGGGAGCTTGCTTCAACCCATACAGGGCTTTCTTCAAGCGATACACTTTATTTCCCTGCTCGAAACCCGGTGGCTGCTCCACATACACTTCTTCCTTCAATTCACCGTTGAGGAATGCACTCTTCACATCCATTTGATAGACCTTGAACTTCTTGGCTGCTGCATAGGCTAGAAACAATCTGATAGCTTCAAGCCGTGCCACTGGAGCGAAGGTTTCGTCAAAGTCGATTCCTTCCTCTTGGCAGTAGCCTTTGGCAACGAGTCGCGCCTTGTTCCTCACTACGTTGTGGTCCTCGTCAGTCTTGTTCTTGAACACCCATTTGGTGCCAATAACATGCTGGAATTTGGGGCGATCCACGAGGTACCATACGTCGTTCCTGGTGAATTGATTCAGCTCCTCTTGCATGGCGATCACCCAGTTAGAGTCGGCTAGGGCTTCCTCCACGCTTGATGGCTCAGTGTTTGAGAGAAAGCAACTGAACATGGCACTTTCTCCAAACGCTTGACTTCTGGTCACTACACCCTTGGATGGATCTCCTATGATTTGACTTGGTGAGTGATCTTTGAGCCACGCACGCTTTGATCCGCCAGCTTCATCTTTATCTTCTTCCTTGTCGCTCGCTTCATTATCTGAAGCGACGGGATTGGGTGCTTGGCCTGCACTAGCTTCAGGAATCTTGGGGGCAGCTTCGACTTCTCCTTTGGGATTCTACTCGCTTGAGTCCTTGATTTCATCATCTTCATCGAGCACGTCCCAAGTGTGTTGATTTGAGGGTTCCTTGCTTTGATCCTTTTCATTCGCTTGAGCCTGTTCCTGTGGAAGACTTAAAGAAGATTCATCAAATACGACATGGGGTGATTCCTCCACAATTAGGGTTTTACAGTTGAACACTCTGTAGGCTTTGCTAGACGTGGAGTATCCTAAGAATACTCCTTCATCAGCTTTGCTTTCAAAAGCTTTCAACTGTGACTTCCCATTGTTGTGAATGAAGACCCTACAACCAAAAATATGGAAATAAGATATGTTAGGAATTCTCCCTGTCCATATTTCATATGGTGTTTTGTCGTGCCGTTTGTTGAGAAGCGTCCGATTCTGTGTGTAGCACGCCGTGTTGGCAGCTTCAGCCCAATACTTCATCGGAAGCTTCGAGTCTGCAATCATGGTGCGAACGGCTTCTTTGATGATTCGATTTCTTCTTTCAGCAACTCCATTCTGCTGAGGAGTGCGTGCTGAAGAAGTTTGATGTGCTATGCCATGCTCCGTGCAGTACTCTTCAATTGTAGAGTTCAAGAACTTTGTGCCTTTGTCGGAGCGAATGGTCACAATAGCTTGATTCTTTTCCACCGCCAATCGCTTGAGTAGTTGTGGCAGTTTGGTCAGTGTCTCCTTCTTGCTGAAAAGGAATACAACCCAAGTGTAGCGAGAGAAGTCATCAACTACAACTAGAGTGTACTTCCTTCCATTTACGCTAACTGGAGTGACTGGACCAAACAGATCCATGTGAAGCAGCTCGAGCACTCGCTTTGACGAAGCTTCTTCGAGACTGGCGAAGTGCTTCTTCGTCTGCTTCCCTCGTTGGCATGGTGAGCATGGATGGTCTTTGATGAAGACTTCATTCGGTATGCCTTGCACCAAACCCTTTCGAGCTAAGCGATTGATAGCTTTGAAATTGAGGTGGTTCAAGCGTCTATGCCATAGCCATCCAATTTCTGTAGCACTTCTTGCAACTAGGCAAGTTTCCTCTTTGCAACTGTCCCATTGTGCTATGTATACGTTCCTTTGCCTAATTCCGGTGAGCACAATCTGAGACGTGAGTTTGCTCTTCACAATGCACTTGTTGGAGATGAACTCCACCCTGTACCCCTTATCACAAAACTGTGAAATGGACAACAGGTTGTGCTTGAGTCCTTCCACATAGGAGACTTCTTCAATTGTGAGCTTTCCAACTTTCAGTGCGCCATATCCCCTGGTGCTTCCTCGAGAGTTGTCACCAAAGGTTACGTGTGGACCCTTCTTCTCTATATAGTTGTGAAGTAGAGCTTTCATGCCGGTCATGTGTCTTGAACATCCACTGTCCAAGTACCATATTTGTTGACCCTCACTTGGCATGGGATCCACGGCGCTCACCTGCAATTAGACAGATTTTGGTACCCAAATCAGTTTGGGTCCTTGCAGGTTAGTTCCCTTAGGTACCCACACTTGCTTCACTCTCTTTTGAGATGAAGCTTGTGTCTTGGGCTTCTCGACCTTAGAAAACCGTGACTTCTGCCTTAAAGCAGTTTCACACGTGCAACAGTGTGTGCAAGAGGGGTAGCGGCTCGCTTTAGACCTACCAATGCTCTTCCCATTTTGCTTATATCCTGAAGCGACTCGCTTCGGATTAGCTCTGGGTTTAGAGACTGACTTAGGGTTTCTAGTCTGTCGAAGCGGCTCGCTTGGTTTCCTCGAAGCAGTCCAACTAGGGTTTTGACCCTGACTCGCTTGAGAAACTTTGGGAATCTGAAGCGATCCAGTGGATGCTTCAAAATCTTCCCCCTCAACGTTAGTCCGGTTGGACCATCTCCAGTCCGGATAACGTGACACATAGACATTACTCCTCCTTTTAGGAGGTAGATCCTTTGTCTCTCGTGTCTTGGCTTGAGACTTAGAAGCTTCAACAGTTCTCCCTTTACCCTTGGATTGGTAAGACTTAGCATGTTGAGTGCTAGAGACTATTGAACTTTGCTTGCCCTTAGGATATAGACATCTTCATAGGCTTCCTTTTAGGGTTCTCAGCCATTTCGCCTTTATCTTTGTTAGTGGTCGCTTTGGATGCAGTGGGCAATTCCAAAGTGACTGATGGTGTAGTGTGAGATGCACCAACAAAGACAGTCGGCTTGGGAGGTCCACCCTCATATCCAAGGCCAGCTTTCCTACCAAAAGGCAGAAGCGAGCCCTCTAGTGCCTTCCTAGCATATGATGCTTTGTTCAAGTTGGCAACTAGAGCGGACTGGGTTTCATACCTTCCCTCCAAGCTTTGATGTCTAGCGAAGAGATCCTCGAACTTACTAGTCATAGCCCTTAAATTAAGTTTGACTTCGTCAAGCTCACGGGCTAGCTTTCGGTTCTCCTTCTCGCTTTGAGACAGAGCTTGTTTTACCACTTCGTGGTCACTTGACAATTTCTGGTGCTTGTCAAACAACTCACTCCATGAAGAGGATTGTTCTTCCTCATTGACAGTGTGTGCTAGTGTAATTGAAGTGATTGAAGGATAGAAGAATACCTCTCCTGTTTCTTCGTCAGTGAGCACCATAAATCCAAGATCCTCACCATCACTGGAGTTTGGATCTGTGAATACATCTGAGTCGCTTGGTGGATCTTCAGTTGTAGCGATCGGCACTTCACTCGCTACGAGCGCTCGCCTTGGAGCATCCCTCTTGCCCTTCAATTCCTCGCGCTCTTTAGCACTTAGCTTTGGGCAATCGGATTTGTAGTGGCCCATCTTGTGGCAGTGGTAACACTCCACTTCCATCATGTCGCGCGGGATCGTCTTGGTCGTCTCTTCTCTCTTTCCTTTTCCTTCTCGAGCATCAGTGTTCCTCCCTTTGTACTGCTTGTAGAATCTTTTGTATTTGCCCACTCGAGAGTTCATTTTGTTGAAATTCTTGGACAGGAACGCAATGTGTTCTTCCAACTCTTCCCTCGTCATCTTGGCTAGCGACTGCTCGGTTGGCCCTTCGGCAGCTTTGAATGCTACTCCTTTTGACGTCGTGGGAGCTTCATCCTCTTCGTCGAGGTTCATTCGATTCAGATCGAATTCATGAGCTTTGAGTTCAGAAAATAGAATCTCCGATGTGAGCTTGGATAGGTCCTTGGTAGCTAGGTATAGCTCCTTCATAGTCTGCCACTTCCTTGTGAGAGCTCGAACAATCTTTAGGTTGACTTCCTTATCCGTGAGTTCCTTCCCAAGCGAGTTGAGAGTTGCAATGATGTTTGTAACCCTCAGCTCGAAGGCGTCGATGGATTCTCCTGGCTTCATTATCAGACTTTCAAACTCCCGCATCTGAAAGGCAAGTTTGTTTTCCTTGATTTTGTCTGTGCCTTGAGAAATGAGGGCTAGGGTTTCCCACATTTCCTTCGCTGTTGCGCACTTCCTTATCCGTGGAAGATAGGCGTCAGACACAGTGCTCTGCATCGTGTTTCGTGCGATTTTATCAAGGTTGGCGATCTTGAAGTTGTTGGGATTGTATTCATCTTTGTCCTTCTCGACGTACTCTTGTCTGACATGAGCTTCGCGTCCTTCAACAGCTGGGACGTTCACTGATACGGCTTTCTTGATTTCGATTGGCCCGTCCTCTATGACTTCCCACATCCGGTCGTGGATGGAGCATAGGAAGCTCTCGACTCGGAAACTCCATGTCTCGTATCCTTCGATCGAGAACTGTGGAAGATTTGATGCATTGTATGTAGACATAACAAACTATCAGCAGTAAATGCAGTATGCGTGAGTGAGGTTTTGATGCACTTAGGAAAATAGGATCCGGTTCAGTGAGACAACGTGAAGCGAGTGGGGACTCGCTTCGGATATGCAAAGCAGAGGCTCGAAAGAACCGCTGCTCTGATACCACTTGTTGGTCCCGGTTTGTTAATAGGAAAATACGTAGAGGGGGGGGGGGGGTGAATACGTATTTTGAAGTTTTTCAACTTCAAATCCCTTAACTCAGAGTAACAAGTAAAGAGCTCACTTGAAACTTAAGACCTAGCTGAAGCTAGATCTACAGTATGTAGCTTGCCTGCTTGACCGAAGTGAGTACTTGATCAAGAGGGAGTCTTTACTCATGTGTGCGGAATTTGGTGAGCTAAATCTTTCCTAAGTTATTTAAAATTTCCAGATTAGGTTTGTTTAAATGCAATATGCAATGGATAATCAAACAAGTATGAGTTTAGGGTTAGAGAGATACGACACAAAGATTTATAGTGGTTCGGAGATAATGCTCCTACGTCCACTGTGTTGCACGACGGCAACCGTTCTTTTCACTCAAGAACTTGAAGATTCCGGGCTCTTCAAAAGCCTGGTCAAGATCGAGCTTCACTCGCTTGGATCTGACAGACGCTGGCTGATTCCGGGTTCACACCAAAAACCTAACTAGACTAAAAGCTTCACTCGCTTCAGTCGAACAGACAGGGAGATTACGGGCTCTCCTTACAGCCTAGCTTCGATCGAGCTTTACACAAACGATGTAAGTGCAAGCTTGGATCTAGACTCTATGATCGAGGCTTCTCCAATCGATGAAAGAAGGGCCTTGGATCGAAACAACCTAACGACGACTCAAAAACCTAACAGACAGATTTAGGGTTTTTGGTTGACGAACACACTGTGAAGAGCTCTTTACAATAAGTGCAAAGACGGCTAGAGCTCTTCTTCTAAGCTTGGATATGGAATGGGCTTAGACTCTAAGTGTGAAGGTTGTGAAGACGAGTTCCGATGAACTGGAAACTCGGAGAACACTTGGAAACAAAGACTCGAAGATTTGCTCGAAGGCTTGGGAGTGTTTGTTTGCTGTATGCGCTCGAATTCTCAAGTAGTGTTCACTTCTTCTTCGTCTTCATCCTTCACTATTTATAGGCGGAGAGATGGCCGAGATCCGTTGCTTGGTTGGTGGCCTTGTCCCTCCTCCTCTCGACAGTACTTGCGCAGGCTGGCACCTTTTTCAGACGTCCAGTTTTGGCATTTTGCCAAAATTGGCTAACTTACAAGGCTAACAGTAACTGGAGCGAGCCAGTACTGTTGCGGCGCCTTTGTCGGCCTGGCAGTCAACTCTTCCGCTCCACTCCGCTTTCGACACGTGGAGATCTTGTAATTAATGCTACGATCTCCTGTTGACTGGAGTTCAAAATATGGGCGGGAGTCGCGCTGTCGCTTTCTGGTAGGTAGTGGATAGCTTCGCTTTGAAGTTGTAGCGTCCGCTTTAGTTGAGTCACTTCGTAGTCATTCTGTAGTGAGCCGCTTCGGGAAATAAAGTTCCCTAGTGACTACTTTGGAAATTGCTGACTAGAGTTGACTAGCTTTGACTTTACACTGTAGCGCTCGCTTCGCTTCGCTTTGGCTTTGAACTGTAGCGCTCGCTTCGCTTCGTTTTGCCTTTGAACTGTAGCGCTCGCTTCGCTTCGCTTTGGCAGACTCACTTTGAATCTACTGTAGCGATCGCTTCGCTACACAATTCTTCGGCACGCTTCACTTCGGCTTGCTAGACTTGCTTCGCTTCGGAAAACACACTCAAGCGAGTGGCCTTCACTTGAACTTATGAAGCCTATTTTAAGCAAAATTAAAGAGCCATCCTAACAGAGTAGGCTTAGAAAAATTCTAACCTTTTAACTACATCAAAATGGGTCGCTTGGGAATAGGATGCTTGGGGTTTTGGGATCCAATCAAAACAAATGACTTCATTCATCAAATGTCCCACGTAGTTCCCCCTTAACAAATTGGTCCTTAACAATTCCCAACAATGTTTAATGAAATCTGGAAATTAAAAGGGAAATAAATCTAACTATGAAAGCATTGAAAAACGAGAGATTTGAAAGCAAGAAAAGCGAATCTAAACTAGAACTTGAAAATCGAACTAAGAACGAGATTAAACTTAAGCAAATAAAACGAAGCAATTAAGAAATTAAATCTAGAACTAAAGAACTCAAGTAAAGCAATTAAATAAAAGCAATAAATAACTTACGAGAATTAAACGAAGAACGAAGAACGCGGAGTAAAAGAAAAGACTTGAATTGAATTGCAACGAACTAAGAATCCAGATCCAAACAATAGAAAGCTAATAAAAGTGTTTAAGTGCTGAAAACTAAAGCTAAAATATGCTAAAAGATGATAAAGGATGATACAAATTTGTCCCAAAGCACTAGTATTTATATTAGGGAGAAAACCTAATTAAATAAGGAAACAAACAGCTGGACACGGACATCTGGCCGATCGGCCAGATTCATTGAGGACTTGGCCGATCGGCCAAATCAGGCGCTGGACGATTGCGCGCGACTCTCTTGTTTCGGCCGTATCTTCCTCATCCGAACTCCAAATTGACCTCCGTTTTCGCCTATGTGCTTCTATCGAACCCCTCTTCGATATAATGCTTTCATTACATCCAAAATGAATCTTCAATAAAATCATGAGAGGTTGGAACTCGAGGTCAATGATTGCTCAACAACCTTTCTTCTCATTTTCTTCTCGTTTCCGCCCTTTTCATCCTACAAGTACCAAAAACTCCAAACAAATGAATCATAGCCAAAAGACACACTAAAAGACACGAAACACAATGAAAACGAACACGAAAACACAATGAAAAACCTAACAACTAAACACCAATCAAAAACCTTGAAAAACGAGAGAATTGAAAGCGAGAAAAACGAATCTAAACTATAAACTTGAAATCCGAACGAACGAAATTAAACTAAGGAAATTAAACGAAGCAATTAAGAAATCGAATCTAGAATGAAAGCAAGCATTTAGAAACAAGTAAACAAAAACAATAAAATAACTTAAGAAATTTAGACGAAGAACGAAGAACGAAGAACTTGAATTAAATAAAGAAGTCTTGAATAAAATTGCAACTACGAAGAATTCGGATCCGAACAAAGCAAAACTAAACTAGAGTATTTGAATGCTGAAAACTAAAGCTAAATAATGATAAAAGTTGATACAAATTCGTCCAAAAGTACTAGTATATATATTAGGAAGAAAACCTAATTATATAAGGAAACTAACAGCTGGACGCGGACTTTTGGCCGATCGTCCAGAATTCCTAAGGAGTCTGGCCGATCGGCCAGATCAGGTACCGGTGAACTTTCGAACATATGCACTTTGGCCGATCGTCCAGATGCGAAGCTGGACTTGGCCGATCAGCCAAACTCGGAACTGGTCCCTCACGATTCTTCCTTCACATCGTGCACTTTTCGTCCCGTTTTCTTCCAATTTCTCACCTTTTGCTCCTACGATAACCAAATCTCCAAACAACCAATCATAACTAAAAGACACACTAAAAAACACGAAAACACAATGAAAACGGACACGAAAACATACGAAAAACCTAACATCTAAACACCAATCAGCTCACTAAGACAATGTCAGCCACGTGCTACGGTATACCTGACATGTTACACTTAGTGAAGGAACCGTCATCGTACATTCCTCTAGTGTTTCTATTTTTCCACGATATCACCTTAATATTCGGTACTCACTTGTTGTTACCGGCATTTCTAAATCTCAGTAATTTGCTACTGCGCTTAGAATTCTTCCAGGGGGTGTAAGAATTCTAGCAAATTTGAGATTACTGCCAATTCACTAAGCCAAGCCCTGAATAATCTAGCTTCCTCTCATCATTTTATCGCGTGAGAATCTTCAAGATAATTCTGCTTTCTACGTGAATACATAGTATAAGGTCGATGATGTCGTTTCTAGCTCCCATTCGATTATCCGTGTCTTCAAACATTTAAGAATGATAGACTATATCCGTTACCATGCACTAAGCATTAACATATATCTGGCTCTTTATACAATATCCAAGTGTATTGCAAACTTTGCCATAACAGTAGTCTATGAAGAGTACTTGAATAATGTTATACTATCCGTAGATATATCTAACCTAACCTTCATTCTAAACTGTTCGGATAATCACCACCTATTGTGTCAGATAATACTTTCACATTGTCGCCAAGTGATAGTAATATTATCACACAATGTACAAGACAACCAATTCAACGTCTTTTGTAGATGAAAGGTATACCATTTGTCAACACATTTCATGAACGAATTTATATGTGTTATCTGACAAATGAATGCTTTAATCATTGAACTACACATTTCAATGTGTTTGTCCCGAAACATAGAACTTTTTGAGAAAAACTTACTTTTCTCAAACTACATCAACGTCTCCATATGTATGTCCTCAACGAATATGAGCATACAAATAACAAGTCTTCCGAGTATTAAACTCATAGACTAATCAATGATATGCAACTATTTTTCATCTATCTAATCCTTAAAAGTCAACCTGGTTTGTTCATTATCCAAGAAATTAGATTTCTTGATGAACAATTTACAATTTTCGAGACACACCCGAAAATACTCCCACTGTGACAAAGATCCTTAAATAATCTTGTGCAGATCCTTTTTGGTTATCTGTCTTGTACTTCCGGCCTTATAATGTTCCAATCCATAAATTCCTTTTTATTCTTGGACGTTAATCAAGAATAAATGCTTGTCTTTTCTTGAAAAAATGACTACTTATCCAACTAATCACTAAATCTAACATTAAACTTGCGACACTTTGTGTGCAAATTATCCTTATTTTTCGAACAAATTTAACCAATGAAGTCTATAATTAGCATCTCCAATAGGGAGGTCCCAAAGTCAGCGTGTATGCTAATTAATTCATTTTAAATCACAATGAAATCTATGATCAACATGAATGTTTAATAATTTCATTTCAAATAAGGAGAAGAGATAGATTTAGACATAGTGAAGTAGTTCTTCATTAAAAGACAATTTCGAACAAGAAGTTCAACATTTATCATAACACATTTTGGAATATCTCTCAAGATTCAAAATTATTACTCCCACTACGAATGATATATCAAAACAACCAATATTAAAGAAATAAATCTCTAATACAATATAAGAAATCCATCATCCATCAATATCTAAAAACATAAGTATCCGCCAAAATAAGGCAACTAATGTAGTGAGCAAGTAATAAACCAAATCTAATATCCAAAAAACTAGATAAAACTAAGATAAGAAATCTTCAAGTCTTCTGGACAACTGCATCATCGGAATGATGCTTGTCGAGCTCAAGAACTTGAAGTCGTCCTACTCTTTCTTCGTAGCTGAACCTACAAAGATTGCAACAAACCATAATTAATATCCACCAGTTAAATCCGTCCGCGAGGACTAAACTAGTATAATTTGGTTTTTTATGTTACAAGAGTCTGACATACCTTCATCTATCTTCAACTTCTTATTCCTCCTCTGATAGACCTATATTATTAGAGGTCTCTCCTTCCTGGCATCATTCACTTCTTAAACAGGTTGATCAGAGCTCAGCTCATTCACATCATGAACGAGTCCTTCAAACTCAAAATCATCTATCCTCAGTGATTGAAGGTAGTCATCTATGATGGTCTCGTTATCCTGAGCCGTAAAACGCCGATTCACATCGACATTCCTACCAACAGGACGATCCCAGAAGTTTCTCTCCATCTCATAGGTAGTCTGTAATATATCAATCCTCTCCCTATCAACCACGAGTAACTCCCCTATAAGAGCAATTGGATCCTCGTGAATGATATGGTTCTGGACGACTGCTTCCCTAAGAGCCAGGAACCAACTCGGGAAACATGCAAGGAGAACCTCGCAAACAGTCTTTCCCGACATAACGCCACCATATGACACATACATCAATACAAGGTTTTTGAACCTCATAATAAATTTCTTAAAGTTGAGGAAATCCTCAAACTTCAAGAAAGTAATCTCCTTCCGTGCCAGGAAACTAAGTAGTCGGAACCGAAAAGAATCCGGAACACCATCGAAATAAGCTAAACGACAAATCTTCGTGCGAATAGAAACAATAGACATATCTGAAATAATGACAAGTAAATAAACAACTCGTGAGCAAAAATAATTTATGTTATCAATGTTTAAACCCTAAAATAACATTGAACCAACAAACGAGTAGCCCGATACTATTTACAAATAGTCCACTATAGGTGGATGTTACCTATAAAATTACCGACCATGACCGCAGTCAATTTTATTTCCTATCCCATCACATGGACCTTTGTGAAACAAAGAAATAATAACCCGTGCCTCAGGACCCTGCTAAATCGAGAAGTGACCTCTATAGGAGGATTCATCAATAAGCAGCTAAGCTACAACCATATTTTAATATTCCGAAAAATTAATTCTATTAAGAGTAATCCTACCGAAGGGAGGAATTACCTTTATAAAATCATTTTTCTTATATTATCAATATTTGAATTAACCAATGAATTCTATAACTAGCGTCTCCTATAGGGAGGAAGACTCGTGGTCAGCGCGAACGCTAATTATTTCATTTTAAATCAAATTATCCTTTTGAAGTCTAAACCAATGAATTCCATAACTAGCATCTCCTATAGGGAGGAAGACCCATGGTCAGCACGAATGCTAATTATTTCATTTTTAAACCAAATACGGAGGTCCTCTAAATCAATTAACAAATAATCGATTAACTTTACCGCTTAGACTTTTGAAGGGTTTGTGTGACAAACGTAGCACATAGACAATTAAGTCCTATCACATAATTTCTAAGCGCAAGTAATAAAACATGCTCGCATTGAAATCATAAAACCGACATGCTATGACCCCTATGCATGTTATTTCTATTACGCAAATAATGAAAAGCAACTATAACATGCAAAACATGCTAATCATCTCATTGTGTAATTTAAATCATCGATAGCATGCAAATAATTAAAACAAATAAATAGGCTGCCGACCGGGAATAGAAAGCCCTATCTATTACATTTAATTAAAATAAAATCCCGGAACAAGCTCCGGTCTTCAATCTTCAACTGGAAGTCAACCCCGGTCTTCAAGTCCACCTTCCAAAAATAGCAACTGCTCGAAATAACTAGGGTGCGGAAAACCCTAATTACCAAAAACGGAACGCGATTTAATTTCGAACGAACTAGGGTACGAAAACCCTAGCCGTCGACGATCATGCCAAGGTTTCGGAAAACCCTAGCCGTCGTCAATGTAATGAGCTAAATGTCAAAAGACGAACAACTCGTCGTTCGAAATCCGGCCACGCGCCGCCGCCGAGCCGCGCGTGCAACGCACACGCCGCCGCGACTCGCACCGGGCTGCCGTCTCGGCTTGCGATGAGGCTCACGTGGCTGGGTCCGGGCTGGGTGCGTCCGTTGCAGCCCAGCCCGAGCCACTGCTCGTTGCCGTAGCCTGAAACGCCGTCGCCGTCACCGTCTTTCGCTGCAAGAAGCAGCGCCGCCGCCGCGAGCCACCGCCGGTGGCTGGAACGCCACCGGTCGCTCCCACTGGCTCGCCGGCGTCCCCAGCACCGCCGTAGGTGCTGGGTTCGAGCCTCAGCCGCCGTAGGGATGTCCGGCAGCGGCGCGCACGCTGGGTAGAACCCTAGCCGCCGCTGCTGCCGTCGAAAACCCCACAGCCGCCGCCGCCGGTGGTCCGGTGACCACCGGACCTCCTGTCCGCCTCCGTCCGAGCCACCCTCGCTATCGAACCAGCCGCGGCTCTCTTTCTCTCGTGGAACACCGGACCTCCTGTCTGCCTCCGTCTGAGACTTGGTGGACGTCTCGAGATCTCTGGAACCTCGATCTCCTCTCTCAGTACCCGCGGCTCTCTCTCTCTCGTCACCTAGGGTTTCGCGTGAAACTCTCTGACAACTCTAGTGTGTCTGAACTAGGGTTTTAGATGAGAGACTTAGAGTATTTATATGGTGCATAAATAAGAAGATATGATTCTTTATTTATCTCTTTACCATATCCATGCCAATCCCTTATTTATTCTTTTCCATAACTACAAATCTTATTCCCATAATTAATACAAGATTAATTAGGAATTAATTTGTTCCGTTATGCAACTGTATATCCGGAATTAATTCTAACAAATAGAATTAATCCTAATACTAGTAGAAGAATAAATAAATAAATATATATTTAAATATATTTATTTATATGATATTTATCCCCATAAGATTTAAATAAATAAATCCTATCTTATTAGATTTAATCTTATCCTTGAATAATTAAATAATAACTAATTAGATTTAATCTTATCCCACAAGTTATAAATCTAAATTATATTTAATATCCATTCTCCGGATAAATCCAATATTTATCATATACTGGGCCTGAGTACAATTATTGAGTCCAAACTCAATAATACTATTTAGATCGATTCCCGAGGTCTGTTTGGGCCATCCTAGGGATCGGATACCAGACAGAGTTGGGCCTTATCTAATTCGATATTTCCATGTCCACCCCTGAACATGTATCTCATTAGAGCTATGACGCACTCCACTAAAGTGTCATAACTGATTCACCGCTCTGTCCCAATTATGTAGATTGGGGCTGGTATTTTGTTTAGTTCGACCCCCGTGTTTAAGACCTTCCATATCCATTAATTAATTAGAGCTGCCATGACTGCTCCTAATTAATTAATCTCTTATTCCTCAGGTAGTACCCGTTCACACCTTATTATTATACCTGAACTTAATCAGCATGCATGACTTGGTATAACAAACCTTGTGAACTCCCTGAGGGGATAATGTCAACCTACACTCACGTAGGACACGGCTTATTGATAACACTTATTAGACATACTATGCATCTCCGTGTTACCCAAAGTACAACATGATTGAGATGAACTAACGAGAAGTTCATATCTTCGTAAATCAAAGTAACATCGGAGAATACATGTACATCTAATAGTTTACCAAGGTTAAGATCGAGCTACTAAAGCCTGAGATCTGTAGCTCTTCACCTATATCACCTTTGATATAGAGTCAGTATCAGAAGAGCATTATCTCCCTTGATCCTCAATACGTTCCACCGTACCAGCATAATTAGTGATTGGGACTCATCACTACCATTAAGCTGCAGTCTAGACCAATAGCTCAGCCCAAGCTATCTCGACTGTGATCTATTTATATCTCATCATTGTTAACGACCTTCGTGATCCCCTCCGAACTCAGATCGTCATGTGGTCTAAAACATGAGATAATGAGCTTTATTCTTACTTATACATATTCTTCCAGATAGGGATTGTTAACAGTGGACCGGTGTCGTAACCACTAAAACAACTGGTTTTGCTTTAGATATACAACAACCCCAACAGTCTAAGCATGCATAATAAGTTCTTGAGTTTCCTTACATGCTAGGCTTGTTATTTCTTAAGGAAATGGGCTTGAGACACTTACAAGTATAAAGTAGGGCTGTTGTAGCTAGCTATTCCCTTCCTCTTCCTTAGTCCTCTTCTTCTCCTTCACTAGTTCTACTCCCTAAGTGTTTGCAATTGATATGTGAGTGTGTGAAGCTTCTTGCAAGAGTGGTGTGGGGGGTTTATATACATGTTAGGGGCTGAACTTTTGATGGTTTGCCTAGTGATGGAAATCGATGGTGTGATGGGTTGGAGGCTCAAGAAATCTTCCAATATCTTGTACTAACTTGCACTCCTTCTTCCTCCTCATTTTCCTCTCACTTTTCAGCTCATGAATGCCTATTTAAAGGGTTGTACTCCCTACCATTTTTTGTGTAAAAGGTGGGTTTAAATGTTACCTCTCAATGTGCTAAGCTATGATCCTTTGTATATAAGTATACCCTACTTTTGAGGCTTATTGGGGGCTGGTTTTTGCAGGCATTTAGGGCTGGTGGGAGTCGATTCTTGGAGCTCTAAAGCTCATGGAGATGGCTGATCGCACTATTTCTACCACACAAAATAGGTGTAATATAATGAAGCACGAGTATCGTATCCACAGGGATTGATGTATCGAAAACGCACACAATACCTCTACTATAGAACTAATGTGATGTTTAGGCTTTTAAGAGTTTAGGATGTGGTAGGTGAAGTGATTCCCTTGAAATATGTTGGTGAAGCCTCCTCGTTGCATCAATTGAGTGACCTCATTAGCTATCCCCATCGCTGCCACCGTCTCTTGATGTAGGAACCGGCAGTGCTTGTGCTTGAGTTGCACAAGGTGGGACCATCTCCTCTTTGACTCCGCCGTTGTGAGCTTGAGTTTGAACGCCTTGGGCTCCAAACTTGAGGGCATCGACCTCGCCGGCGGTATTCTAGTCTCCGGGATAGTCCTGTCATTCTTCCATGTCTCCTTTCCCTTGCTCGAAGAGGTGACCTTTTCCTTTCCTTTGCCTTTGCCCGACGAAGTTGAAGCAACATTCTTGCCCTTGTCTCTTGCCATCGTTAGTACCTAAAAAATATCACAAATCAATACAAGAGAAGCAAGAATAAAGCAATTTAAATCATCTTCCCCCAAACTTCAACCAAGCTCAATTCTCCCCCATTATCAACTCAATTTCATCACCAATTTATACAATCACCACAATACTCCTCCATAATCATGAACTTATAATCACACAATCTCAATCTCATGTATATAGATATCAACGAATCTTCAATAATTCATAGACAAATATAAAGACCCATTCGATTATCAATACACAATTATCTCCGCATTCACCCATGAATTCAATTCATACAAATAATTCCATGAATTCCATGAATCCAATCTATCATGCTCAATCTAATACCCAATCTATCAATTCAACGAATTTAACCATCAAAATTGAATTTTAATCGGTCAAAACATGCGAAATCATGTAAAGAATCAAGAATTGATAACAAGAGAGCAAGAAATCGAGTACCTTTTGACGAATCGAAGAAAGAAATCGAGAGAATTTGTGTGTGCTTGAGAGAATTTGTGCGTTATGAGAGTATGGTATGTGAGTTGTGTGCAAAAGGTATATTTAAAGGAGTAGATAAACCTGGTCAAAGTCGGAATGTGCGCCGTCAACGACCCTCTCGATCGACCTCTCGATCGAGAGAGGTATCGAGAGGTGCGTACTGGAATCTGAAATTTGACCTCTCGATCGACCTCTCGATCGAGAGACCTCTACTGTATGCCAAAATTTCACCTCTCGAACGACCTCTCGATCGAGAGAGGTGTCGAGAGGTCCTGCTCGACTTTGTTTTCTACACAACTTTTAACATTCGTTAGTATATTAAGGGGTTCGACTCTAAAATACGAAATTTGACTCAAAACTACGAAAAATAAACTACCTAAGACTCTAAAACGTAAAACGAAACAAAATAAAAACGGGATACGAATATTGGGTTACCTCCCAACAAGTGCTACGTTTTACGTCTTTAGCCCGACGATACCTCCTTTCTACTTTGGATCATCGAGGTGAATGGCCGTTTTCTTAGGGAATAAAGGCATCGGCTTGAAGTAGTGCTTGAGGCGATGTCCATTCACTACGAATTTCTCACCGTCATTCTTCAACACCTCAAATGCACCATTCTTCAAGTCCATGTAAATGACGTACGGCCCCGACCACTTACTTTGCAATTTTCCTGGATACAAACGAAGTCGAGAATTAAAAACAAGAACATCATCACCAATTTCGAACTTACGCTTTTTGATGCTCAAGTCGTGGAATCTTGCAGCTCGTTCCTTGTAGATCCTCGAATTTTCGAATGCTTCGTTTCTCCATTCATCAAGCTCCAACAGGTCGTCACATCTTTGGCCCATGGCTTCCTTGAACTCGAAGTTAATCCTTCTCGTCGCCCAATAAGCTTTATGCTCCAACTCCATTGGTAAGTGGCAAGACTTGCCAAATAGCAATTGATATGGCGATCTCCCAATTGGCGTCTTGAAAGCCGTCCTATAGGCCCAAAGTGCGTCATCCAAGTACTTCGCCCACTCCTTTTCGTTGGTGACGGTCTTCTCCAAGATTTGCTTGATCTCTCGATTAGCTAACTCGGCTTGACCGTTTGCTTGAGGGTGGTAGGGCGATGTAACTTTGTGCTTGACTCCGTATTTTGCAAGAAGCGATCCTAACCAACGATTGTTGAAGTGGCTCCCCCCATCACTAAGCCAAGCCCTCGGAGTTCCATACCGAGTAAAAATATTTCGCTGGATGAATTTGATCACCACCTTCGAATCGTTGGTCGTAGTCGGAATGGCCTTGACCCATCTAGAAACATACTCCACCGCAAGTAAAATGTAGGAGAACCCTTGAGACTTGGGAAAAGGACCCATAAAATCAATCCCCCAAACATCGAAGAGCTCCACTTCCATGATAGTTCGTTGCGGCATCTCGTCCCTCTTCGTGATATTCCCCATCCTTTGGCATCGATCACATGACTTGATGAACTCATGGCAATCCTTGTAGATCGACGGCCAATAGAAACCACTATGAAAGATCTTGAGGGCGGTCCTATTCGCTGCAAAGTGTCCCCCATTTGGAGCGCTATGGCAATCTTCGATGATCTTCTTCCATTCCGATTGTCGAACACATCGTCTTATAACTCCATCGGCACATCTCCTATACAAGTATGGATCATCCCAATAATAGAACTTACAATCGTGGAGGAACTTCTTCTTTTGGTGAGACGATAGATCCTTGGGCACATGATGGATCACCAAATAGTTGACGATGTCGGCGAACCAAGGTATCAAATCGTCCATCTGAAAAATCTGCTCATCGGGGAAACTCTCCTTGATTTCAATTTTCGAATCCTCTCCTTCCACGGGCTGCTCGAGTCTCGAGAGATGGTCGGCCACCACGTTCTCGCATCCTTTCCTATCCTTGATCTCCATGTCGAACTCTTGAAGAAGCAAAATCCAGCGAACTAACCTTGGCTTCGAATCCTTCTTGTTGAATAGATAGCGAATGGCGGCATGGTCGGTGTGCACAATCGTGTGAGATCCCACCAAATAAGGTCTAAACTTATCGAAAGCGTAGACCACAGCAAGTAACTCCTTCTCCGTGGTGGTGTAATTCCTTTGAGCCGAGTCCAATGTCTTACTCGCGTAGTAGATCACTCGGAATAGCTTCTCCCTATTCTGCCCCAAAACAGCTCCTACCGCCCAATCGCTTGCATCGCACATGAGCTCGAACGGGGCACTCCAATCCGGTGACACCAAGACGGGAGTAGAGATAAGCGCCTTCTTCAATGTTTCGAAGGCTTCCAAGCACTCATCATCGAACACGAACTTGACGTCTTTCTCGAGCAATCCACATAACGGCTTCGTGATCTTTGAGAAATCCTTGATAAATCTCCTATAGAAGCCGGCATGTCCTAAGAAACTTCTCACCGATTTGACATTGGTTGGCGGTGGCAACTTCTCGATGGCTACCACTTTGGCTCGATCCACCTCCAATCCATATGAAGACACCTTGTGACCTAGTACAACTCCTTCTTGAACCATGAAGTGGCACTTCTCCCAATTGAGAACGAGGTTCGTCTCTTCGCATCTTTGAAGCACCGTGGCGAGATTCTCCAAACATTGGTCAAAAGAGGGACCAAAGACTGAAAAATCATCCATAAACACCTCCATGATATTCTCGATCAATCCGTGGAAGATGGCCATCATGCACCGTTGGAAAGTGGCCGGTGCATTGCATAATCCGAACGGCATCTCCGATAAGCGAAAACACCATATGGGCATGTAAATGCCGTCTTGTGTTGGTCCTCCGGAGCGATGGCGATTTGATTGTAGCCGGAGTATCCGTCGAGGAAGCAATAATACTCATGGCCGGCTAGACGATCGAGCATTTGATCTACGAACGGGAGGGGAAAGTGATCCTTCCTTGTTGCTGCGTTGAGAAGACGATAATCAATGCACACTCGCCATCCCGTGACGAGCCTTGTCGCGATCAGCTCTCCTTTCTCGTCGTTGATGACCGTCATGCCTCCTTTCTTTGACACCACTTGAGTAGGGCTCACCCACTCACTATCCGAAATAGCATAGATCATGCCGGCATCAAGCAACTTCAGCACCTCCTTCCTCACAACTTCTTGCATGGCTGGGTTTAATCGCCTTTGGGGTTGGACTCTTGGGCGATGGCCTTCCTCGAGCAAGATCCTATGCATGCAAATCGTAGGACTTATACCTTTGATGTCGGCAATCGTCCATCCAATTGCAGATTTGTGCTTCCTTAGCACCCTCAATAGCTTGTCCGTGTTTGCCTCCGTGAGATGAGAAGATACGATCACCGGGTACGTCTCTTCTTCTCCTAAGAACTTGTACTTGAGGTGCTCGGGTAATGGCTTCAATTCCACCTTAGGGGCTGCATCCCTCTTCTCTTCTTCTTCGAAAAATCCATCGTCCACCTTCTTGTTGATGTCAAGATATGAAACCTCCTTGTGGTGACTCGATGGTTGATTAGCCTCCAACTGATTGAGATACTCGAGAATCTCGTCGCAAGCTTCATCCAACTCCTCGTAGGCATAGAGAGAATTTGAAATACAATGGTTAAGTGCCTCCTCCGAAGTAGGTGGTGTCAATGTCTCGATGGAGAAGATATCCTCACGTTGATCGTCGGGTCTCTTCATAGCTTCATAGATAGAAATTTTCAGTTCCTCCCCGTTGACTCGAAATGTGAGGTCTCCATCTTGCACATCGATCAACGCTCTCCCCGTTGCTAAGAATGGCCGCCCCAAGATCAATGGTTGATTTGTATCCTCGGGCATGTCCAAGACTACGAAATCTGCCGGAAAGACGAGGTTGTGCACTTGAACGAGAACGTCCTCCACTATCCCCCTTGGATAGGAAACTGATCGGTCCGCCATAAGTAGAGAGATGGTGGTTGGCTTCATCTTCCCGATCTTGAGCCGGTTGAATGTAGGAAGAGGCATCAAATTTATGCTAGCACCAAGATCACATAGCACGTTTTGGAAGATTTGATCGCCAATTTTGCACGACAACGTGAATCTCCCGGGATCCTTTTGCTTCAATGGTAGCTTCCGTTGGATCACCGCGCTGCACTCCTCCGTGAGATTGATCGTCTCGAACTTCCCCCACTTCTTCTTCCCCGAAACCGCATCCTTGATGAACTTCATGTGGTTGGGCATGTCTCGGAGAGCATCGAGAAGTGGTATGTTGATGTTGACCTTTTGTAGTATCTCCATGAAGCGTTGATACTTCTCGTCTTGCTTCGTCTTGGTCAATCGTTGCGGGAAGGGGGCCTTCGGAGTGTAAGTCGGGATTTGGTGCGGCTGCTGGGCCTCTCGACCGACCTCTCGATCGAGAGAGGTGTCGAGAGGTCCCTTCTGACTCCGGTTTTTGAACTCTCGATCGAGAGAGGTATCGAGAGGCTCCATTTGAATCTCCTCGTCGTAGACCTCTCGATCCTCCTCTCGATCGAGAGGGGTGTCGAGAGGTGGTTGCTGACTTCCAGTGTGGACCTCTCGATCGACCTCTCGATCGAGAGAGGTGTCGAGAGGCCCTCGCCTCGGCTCTTGGATCCTCGTTTCCTCGAGCACTACGTTCTTGAAGTTCCCGACTCCTTTCTTCTCAGCTTCCAAGGATGGATTTGTGTATGTAGTGCCGCTCCGAAGCTCAATAGCATGAACGTGATGGTTGTTCTTCGGGTTTTGCTCCGTGTTACTTGGGAATTGGCCGGGCTTATGGACTCCTCCTTGAGCGTTGGCTATTTGACTCATTTGCGTCTCCAACATTTGCATTTGTTTGGTCAACGCATTGATGCTACTCGCCAAGTTGTTGGTTGATGTACTTTGAGTGAGCTCCAACGTCCTCAACTTTGCATCTTGTTGTGTCATCCTCATCTCCGATTGAGCCATATATTGACGAATTAAATCGTCGGTGGACATCTCCTTCTTGGGCTCTTGGATGACTCCGTTCTCAACATGGAAGCCGGGAGGTGGTTGCAATGCGTTGCTTGGATTGGCATAGGAGAAGTTCGGATGATTTCTGTTGTTGGGAACATATGGTTTCTTGTACCCTCCTTGGTAGTTCGAACCTCCTTGTCCTCCTTGCCCTCCTTGCCACTTGTTTCCTTGATTCGGTTGCCACTTGCCCCCTTGTTGCACAAAATTGGCATCTTCCTCTTCGGTTGGGTTTGCTTGATCGTCCGTGATAGCATCGCACCGAAGTACTCCTTTCTTGATAGAATCCAACTCATTTGCTGTTTTTGTATACTTCTCCATCAAGTCCTCGTAAGCATCGATCCCAATGTTGGCAACTCTCCTTCTTCCAAGCCGTCGATCGGTAGCCTCTTCATAGCTCGAATTTACGGTCAGCTCAATAATCTCCATAGCCACTTCATACTCATTGTTCAAGAATCCTCCCTTCGAAGCGTAATCGAGCTCCTTCCTACACAACTTGTTCAAACCACGATAGAAGCACGTGATTTGATCCTCCTTACTAATCCCATGATTCGGGCATGCTCGAAGTAACTTCTTGAATCTCCCCCACGCCTCATAAAAGTGCTCATCCTCATATTGTTGAAATTGGTTGATCTCATTGATAAGCTTTTGAGCCCTCGAAGGTGGGAAGAACTTGTTGAGAAACTTTGTGCACATCTCAGCCCAAGTAGTGACCTCCTTCTTGTCCAATCCATCCAACCACTCTCTTGCATCGTCCTTGAGAGACCACACGAAGAGACTAAGCTTGAGGTAGTCCGAAGATACTCCATTGGCTTTGTATGTAGCACATATGTCCAGAAATTGCTTCAAGTGCGCGTTGGGATCCTCCGCCGGTGATCCTCCGTATTGATTGTTTTGCACCATGTTGATGAGGGACGTCTTGAACTCGTAGTTGTTAGCTTCCGTGGTCCCCCATCCTCCTTGCTGAAATTGGTCCACGACCGGTTTGAACCGATCGTTCAAAGTCCTCCTCACTTGATCCGCCATCGAATCGAAACTCCTTGGTGAATCGGGTGGTGAAGATTGGGGTGTACCGATCTTGTTTGCCTCCTTCTCTCGCCTCAACGCCCTTAGAGAGCGCTCTAACTCCAAGTCTATCGGAATAGGTTGTATCCCTTTAGACCTTGTGGTCATGCACTACCTAAAACCAAAGAAGAGAAAAGAAAAACGTGAGATCAATAAACCGAAAACAGAAAATAAAAGTGCCTAAATCACCTATTAATTCTATTTCAAAATATGTGTATGAAATCTAATCAGTCCCCGGCAACGGCGCCAAAATTTGATCGCACTATTTCTACCACACAAAATAGGTGTAATATAATGAGCACGAGTATCGTATCCACAGGGACTGATAAACCGAAAACGCACACAATACCTCTACTCAAGAACTAATGTGATGTCTAGGCTTTTAAGGGTTTAATGATTGTGGTATTTATAGACTAGGCAAATAATAAAAAGACTCAATTAAATCAAATAAGGAAACAAAGTGTGCAGGAAAATAATTAGTCAAAATTAAACAACTTAAGGCACAAGCAATTAAGTAATTAAGGAAAGTGAACAATTAAGGAAAAGCGTTGATTCTAGGGAAGTCTACCTAATCAAACTTATGCAAGCAATTAATGAATACAATTAACCACTTTAATCCAATCTAAATGT
Organism: Thymus mandschuricus; assembly: GCA_029379335.1. Lineage (NCBI taxonomy): Eukaryota > Viridiplantae > Streptophyta > Magnoliopsida > Lamiales > Lamiaceae > Thymus > Thymus mandschuricus. Next base: position 22,069,040 of record CM057072.1, read on the forward strand.
GATACATGCAAAAATAACTTACACCCCGATTAAAGCAATGCAAGTAGTCACCCAACGAGATCCTAATATTCTTTCGAATTGTAAGAATCGAATCAAGTGCAAAATAGAACAAGTACCAATAATATAATCAACTAGGTTCAACTACGACACCAAATCAACTATATATGAACATATAACAATTCAATTATCAATCAAGAGAATCAAACTATTATATCATGCTTTCATGAGATCGATTATGCAATTATCCGATCAAGGCATAAACACATAATTATGCATACACAATTAATGGCCAGTTAACTGTGCATGAGAATAAGCACCATGAAACATGCATCTAGATTGGAAGGCTAATTGTAAACAAGAACACTTACATAAATTCAATTAGGCATTCAATCCCTAAAATCAACTAAGGAATTTAGCTAGACATAATTAAAGCAAACATAAACACAAGAGATTGAAAGAACATAATTAAAGAGTAAGAGTAAGAAAAACTTGGAATTGAATCTTGAACACGAAGAACTTCGAAACTTGAATCTTGAATAAACTTGAAAAGCTCCAATGTTAAATACAAAACTCTAAAACTCTAAAATAAAAGTGTGCTAGAAAATATGGTGTTTGCTAGGTTTTACAATGCTAGACTAGGAGTATATATAGGAGAAATTTACATAAGGAAAGCCTAAACCAAAAAGGAGTCTAATTAAAATAAGGAGAAAAATTCCCGGCTGGACACCTCTCGACAGACCTCTCGATCGAGAGGTCGATCGAGAGGGTATAATTTCTGCTCTCGATCGATAGCTCAAACAGAAGGCACCTCTCGACACCTCTCTCGATCGAGAGGTCGATCGAGAGGCCTTCACTCGAACTCAAGTCTTGAATTTTCAGCTTCGATCTTCACGCCTTTTCTCGTCTCGGGGTTTTATCATCGATTTATCATCAATTTATGCCTGAAAACACATAAAAATACCTACAAGCATAATATTGTCCCATATACTAAAAACCATATAAAACATAGACAATACTATAAAATCGAGACACAAAATCGACTCTTTTTGGCTATGAAAACAAGGTAAATTTCACCTATATCAATGGCTGCAATTTGACCTCCTTGAAAGGGGTGATTTGATGGCTTGACATGAAGTGAAAAGCCTCTCTAGTTTTAGGGCATCCTTAGGTGGGTAAAGACCATTGTGTAATAGCTAGATATTACCCAAAGTGTATTGGTTTTATTCTTGTAACAATGCACTATGTATTCACTAATGTTGCATTCTTATGCCATGTATCTTATTACTCATATATGAAGTGCTTCATGATTTTAATCCCATACTTAGTATATGGATAATATTTATCTCCATTTATCTCCGAATTATGTATGCACGTATATTCTTCTTAGGTGAGCATACGAAACTCGACTTCCTTGCGTAGAAGTCGCAATTGGGCTCGGCCCAATTTACCATAGAACGGCTTGATTCACGGCCTCGTTTTTCAATGACAAATCATTCCGATTTGTAATCTAATAATTCGAACTACCTTCTATACATCGTACTAAAAGAAATTCGATTGCTAATATCGAATTTAAATCATAAGTCGAAATCCGATTATCAAACCGAATTTATATACTAAATCGAAATTCGATTATTAAATCGAATTAAATATAGATAATGTCGAAATTCGATTGTTAAATCGAATTTTAATTAAATAACGATGAGATTCGGCTGGTAAATCAAATTTAAATAACTAACGATGAAATTCGATTTGCTAATATCGAACTTAAATCATAAGTCTAAATTCGATTTCTAAATCGAATTAAATATCCAATCTAAAATTCGATTGCTAAACCGAATTAAAAATGACTAAATCGAATTTAATTTATCCGATAATTGGCCTTTTATGCTTACGAAAATGCGGGCCATTACATGTATATTTTAATCTTTCATGCAATATATATTTTCTTAAATTTTACTTTGGAAAATTATATTAGTGCTCGTTTGGTAGGGTGGATGAGATAAGGTATGATAAGATAAAAGTTATGTTGAGTGATAAGATTAGGTAAGATTAAAATAGTAGCCAAGTTTGTATGTTTTGTGGATGGTTGTTTGGTAGCTAAGTTTGAGATAAGATTAAAATAGTAAATGACAAAAATAACCTCATAATATAAATAAATAAATAAATAAATTTATATCATTTTGAATTAATTCTTTTCTTAGTGCTTTTCATTAAACATATTTTTTAAATTATAAATTCAAAGTTTGAGAATGGAATTAAGTTTAATTTTGATAGTCCAATTATTTAGATTTTGAATTATTAATTTATACCATAGAGCTGAAAATATTAAAATACTGGAAAAATAAATGTACGAAAATATTTGTTATTTATTTATCTATTTTATTTTATTTTATTATTTTTATTTTTTTTGAAGTGGAGTTTTCATGTAATTCAGATATCATATTTCTCAAATTAAAATTCACATTTTATCTACTTGACACTTCGACCATTTTTTAATCTTGCATAATTAAAATTAGAATAAAAGGAAAGGCAAAAACTATTGAAATATATATAATTATTGTTGAAGAAAAGACAAAAACTAACAGGAGGTTATAATTGTAAAATGAGAATATATAGTGATATACCCACTTCTAAGTGTTAAAACTAAATTTTGCTTCGGAAGTTAAAAACACAAAAAAATACCCGTTTTTTGGTTCGGTGGACAAGATTGCCCTTACTTTATAGGTTTGGAGTACTTTTTTAATTTCTTTTCTATTTTTCAAATTTGAATTATTGATACAAACAAACCATCTCCCTCTCTCTATTTTATTTCTTCACTCTCTCTCTCTTTCTATCTCTACCCGTCTCTCTCTTTCTCTCTCTATCGCCGGCTGCCTGGCCTCCATCGCCGCCGCACCGCCGCGAGCCACCCACAACAGCCTTCACTGTCGCAACTTTCCTCTCCCTCCTCGGTTCTCTGATTCCAGCCGCACCGGAAAGCTCCGACAATGAGAGAGAGAGGAGAGTGAAGCGCCTCCTTCATGAAGTCCACTGCCCTGTCTCTAGCTGGGCTGCTCTGGTTCCGAAGGCTATGGAGTCGGAGAGCTCCGACAACAGCGAGAAAGGCTCCAGCGCCGATCGGCGGCCGGAACAAGAACGCCAAGCAGCTCGCTTGGGTCCTCATCCTCAAGGCCCACCGCGCCGCCGGCTGCCTGGCCTCCATCGCCGCCTCATCCTCCCTCCTTACGGGTTGAACTTCACAAAGAAGCTGGTCCCGGCGGCCTCGATCCGCCGGAGAAAGCCCTCCAGAGCTGGTCCCGGCGACCCTGGAGATATTACACCTGACTCCGTCAAAATTGTAGGGGGAGACCGTCGGCTGCCACGTCGGAAGCTGGCCGGGATTCGACAAAGCGTTCTTGTTTCAAGTCCATTTCCAAAAACCCATAAAATATTGAGGTTTAATATTTTATGTTCATCGTCACCATCGGCCCAATTGAGTGACTGTATTAAATGGAGTAATTTGAACATGGCAAAATTGGTTTGAATAAAAGAAGAATCTTGAATTTGGTTCAGATTCTTGAAGGGTGAAAATGAATACAGGAGGGAGGAACTTTACAGAGCCGTAAAGGTGACTTTTTGAAGCGAAATTTATGCCCTTCTCGTATTAATTTCTCTTTCCTCTGTTTTGTTTGTTCGAAAATTTCAACAATCGCTTTCTCACCGACAACCCCCACACATTTCGACCTTTTCTTGTCCCTTCCCGAATTCCAGCGCACCACCTTCACTTTAACACCCCCATTACTCTTCCACCATTTTTGAGAGAGAGAGAGAGAGAGGGGATTCAGGTACGAAAGGAAGAAAAACTTACTGTGTACTTAAGTACACAGTACGAAACACAAAAAAAGATTACTAGTCTTGTGTAAGTTTTTGTTCAATTTACATGATATACTAAAGTTTACAGTACGAAAGGAATAAAAACTTACTGTGTACTTAAGTACACAGTAAGAAACGCAAAAAAGATTACTAGTCTTGTGTAAGTTTTTGTTCAATTTACATGACATAATAAAGTACACAGTACGAAAGGAAGAAAAGCTTACTGTGTACTTAAGTACACAGTACGAAACACAAAAAAAGATTACTAGTCTTGTGTAAGTTTTTGTTCAATTTACATGATATACTAAAGTACACAGTACGAAAGGAAGAAAATCTTACTACGTACTTAAGTACACAGTACGAAAGGAAGAAAAGCTTACTGTGTACTTAAGTACACAGTACGAAACACAAAAAAAGATTACTAGTCTTGTGTAAGTTTTTGTTTAATTTACATGATATACTAAAGTACACAGTACGAAAGGAAGAAAATCTTACTGCGTACTTAAGTACACAGTACGAAAGGAAGAAAAGCTTACTGTGTACTTAAGTACACAGTAAGAATCACGTTTCGTACTTATTTGTATGGAACACAGTACGATCTGTAACACCAAAATTACCGGAAAGAGAGAGAGAGAATTGGTGGTCAAAGTCAAAAAGCAAAAAGCAAAAAGTAAAAAGCATAAAGCAAGGGCATTTTGGTACAAAATTTGAAAATATGGGTATAAGTTGTGTTTTTTAACATACAAAGCAAAATTTTGTTTTATAAGTTGAAATTGGGTATAATCTTTTATGCCTCATATTTAAATATATACCATAAAACCTATCTACTATTAATGAATAAAAGATATAAATATATACCATAATCTATCTAAAAAAAAGTAAACCCTATCATTGTCACATTGGTAGTTGGCACATTAAAAGTGTCAACGGTGAATAAAGAGTGTGTTTGTTATTTAAAAGGGACTGATTAAACAAATTATTGAATTTGTCATCGGTCGTATGCTATTATCATTAATTCAGTCTTTGTAATTTATTTTGGATATCAATGCTCAATATTCACCGGTCTCGATTCAACTAAAACTAAAATACATTACGCTGGTTGTCTGGATTACTTCGAATTATCACTCTGTATATTATATATATTTACGTTCTCGCAATTTCATTTTACCAAACGTTTTAAAAATCTATCAAAATTTCCCTATTTTATCCATTAAAATAGAAATTAGATGATAAAAATTATTACAAACCCTAATTCGATAAGTGAATCCTAGAAAATAATCGTAAAATTATCTGATATCTTAATAAATTAAAATAGTGAAAGAAAGTAAATTAAATTAATAGAAACAGTTGGTAAGAAAAATAAGAAGTAAATTCTTAAACAAGGAAAAAATCAATATTCATTCACACATGTCGCCAAATTCATTATCCCAGTCGCTTGCAAATTAAAATTATATATATACTTACCAGAAATTGATATGCTGCATGACTTATGCTGCAAACTTGTGGAGTTGGGATCATTTGTCCTCAAATTGGTGTATTAATGGTGTACCATACACAAAATTAGGAAGTTTTGAATTCTCTTTATTAGTGATCATTTTGAGTTTGGTTATTAGTGTATGTCAAAACTTTCTAATTTTGTGTATGGTACACCATTGGTACACCGATTTGGGGACAGATGATCTCATCTCAAACTTGTGAGCGACAAGTACTCCATGTCATCAATTTTACTTCTCTCTCCAAATATATTTACAAAATAAATAATGGAGTATTAATTTATTTTCTTTATTTCTCTTTCCTTACAAATATCTCACTTCTTTTTTGGGTGAAATATATTATTTTGCTTTGTTAGTTAACTGATTTTCAATAGAATTATATTTTTTTTTCGTATTAGGGTTTATTAATTTCTATTAGCTAGGGTTTATAAAATTATAATTGTAATTTATTAATTTCAATTGGTATTAATTTATTAAATGTAATCATGTTAATTCATAAAACGTTTGAACAAATGAAAATGAAATTAAATAAGTGTGAATCAATAAATAGATATAGAGAGAAAAAATAGATATATAGAGAGAAACAAATTTGTATTAAAAAAAAGAAAAAAAGAAAGGAAAAGAAAATTATACGTAGAATCCGGAAGAGAGAGGAAGAGCGGAAGGAAAAAAAATAAAGAAGAAAAAGAAAAGAAAGGAAAAGCAATCCTCATACTTACCAATTACCATATACTACCTTCGTCTCATTAAATTACCTACAGATGCCGTTTCGGTCCGTCTTAACTATTAGCTACATTTCCGTTTTGGCAAATAATTAGCCCTAATGGGCCATCCCATCAAAGAATAATAAGGGGACTAATTACACTTAATTACCCTAATTGGGCCCCAAATTATTTCAGCCCAAATCCTAAAAAAAGGAAGGGAGCCCAATTGGAGGGGTCAAAACCCTACCCCTCACTTGCGCCTCCCGTCATTTTCTCTCGAGCTCTCCGCCTCCCTCTCATGGTCATTTCTCTAGATCTCCCTCTCCCTCTCCCGATCTGTCCCTCTCGAGCCCTCCGCCGTCGTCGTTCCGCCCTTCTGCCGCCGCTGCTGCTGTCCTTCTCCCTCTCCCAGTCGCGCGTTCGCCGCCGCTGCTGCTGTCCTTCGCCGTGGCAGTTGCTGCCGGGGTGTTCGCCGTCGGCGCGGCTCACTCCTTGGTCCGTGTCTCCGCCGCGCCGTCTGGCCTCTCCGCCTCCCTTCTCGCCCGGCTGTGTCTCGCTGGCTCCAGTCAGCCACTGCCCTAGCCCTCGTGGCTAGGGCACGCTGCCTTCACGCCACCTCCGCCCCTTGCTTTCTCTGATCTGTCTCCCGGCGGCGGCAGTGATGTCGTCGACGGCGTTCCTCCTTCTCCTCCTCATACTCTCTTTCTGACCTCCTTCTTTCTCTCTAATTTGCAGGTTCGACGACCATTGGTCTCGGGGTGGCAGCGACTAGGGATGTCAAACGGGTCAACCCACCGGGTTTCGGGCTAGCCCTATCGGGTTACGGGCTTTTCGGATCGGGTTAGTCGGGCTTTTTTTTCTTTCGGGCTATTATTTTTTGACCCTAATCCTAACCCACCGGGTTTCGGGCTAGCCCACCGGGCCATTAAGTTTATAAAAAATAAAATTGACATCGTATAAATATAAAAATAATTATTATTTTAGCACATACTTGTATAAAAAAAATATTAAATATTGTGAATTTAACAAAAATATTTCCGAATGTCAATCTTTATTTTATTTTTCACCAAGCGGCGAAGTAAAAAATGTATAGAATTTAAAATGAAGGTTATATTTTTATTAAAACAAATTAAAAATACTCAATAATAATTAAAAACACAACCTAATTTATCAAATTTATAAGTAGAGTAATGAAATATGTCATGAAACCATAATTTATGGTAACCCACCGGGCCAACCCACCGGGCTTTCGGGCCAGCCCTATCGGGCTCAGGCTTTTTTCGGTCTAGCCCTATCGGGCTTTTTTACTTTCGGGCTACTATTTTTTGGCCCTAACCCACTATTTTTTTCGGGCTAATCGGATCGGCCCGTCGGGCTCGGGCTTTTTTGACATCCCTAGCAGCGACTTCCTCGACTCGCCGGGACTCTTCCACGAGGTTCGTCACTCTATTTCCTCTCTCAATTCTCCAGAAATTGTTCAAATTGCAGCAAGTTTTTTTTTTCTGATTTTTTGTGGAAGACGAGCTGAACCCCTAATTATCCTAATTATGAGGTACTTTTTTTTGTTTTTTTTAGATTAAGTTTTGGTTGATTTCAAGCCGATGTACAAAAATGTTTACAATAAATTGAAGGCATTGCTTGTTTGATTTTTTTTTATTTTTTTTTAGAGGTAGTTTCCAGCCAATACAGTTTTTGTGTGAGCCGTAATAATCTTTGGTGTTAACTATGTTGGCTAATTATGGAGTATTATTTTGGTGTTATGCCTAAATTCTCTGGTTTGATTATCATGCTTCATGATTCTTTCGGTAGGCACCCTTATTTCGCAGATGTTAACTGGTCTGATTATCCTCATTCTTCGTGATTCTGTTGTGATATACTGGCTGTCGTTTCAACTTTATGTGCATCCATATGTAGTACTTCGCACTAGAAATTTTGCTCGGCAGAAATTTAAGTAACTGGAGTTTCATGTGTTTTGGTTTCCAGGAGAGAAATGAGAGATTGTTTTACAAGCTTCTCCCGGTTGTCTACACTCCATCTTATGAGAATGTTTATGTGTAATTGTTTATGGTTGATACAGGGTAGGGGAATACCAGTGGGGAAATTCTCATTGTACACTGCCCTTCTCTAATTAAGTCACAAGTGTGCTTCTTCTTTTTCTAATTCTTCCCTTCCTATCTGCAGATACATTGATCACCTCACCCCTTTCTCTTTGTTTTTTTTGCAGTATTCCAGATTCTACTAGTAACACTGAACCTGGATATTTGGAAGAGATCAACTGCTGCATTGATGCTTCCATGGGATATCTTCCCATTCTTGAAGTTGTGGAGCAAGTATTGCATCACTTGAGTCCTTGTTGTTGATGGAACATCTACTTCTTTCCCCATCTCCTTCTTCAGTTTTTTGAGAGTTTTTTATGAGTTTGTATGTTCTGCTGTTTTTTTTTTTAATATTTTTTAATTCGATGAACAGTTAAATGATGAACAGTAACCCCCGCTACAGTGCACCTGTGAACAGTAACTGCTCTCCCTAATTTTTTGCTAATGCTGTAATTAACTTCCCCTGATTTTTTTTCCTTGGTTCTTGGTCCATTCTCATTTGTAGCTTATTTAGTGAGATGGAGGTAGTATGTGTACTCGGAAAAGAATATAATTAATCAATAAAAATATTACCTAAGAATAATATACACGAAGGGTAAAATAGTTAATCTACTATTTTGTAATATGTATTGATAAGTCTATTATTATACTACACAAAGATGTTAATCTGAGTTATGAGATTAATTTTGTCATCATGCCAAAAAAACAAAGAACACGAACGAAGCATAGGAAAATTGGCTAATTGGAATCATTTGATAAACACTAACCGAAAATGTGTAAACGGGATGAAGGATTATTACATTTTGAAATTTATTTGTATATGCATTAATTTAATGTTTGTATTTCAATTCTCTAATCTTTAGCATTACCTTTTAGCTAATTCTTTTGTTACAATAGTTGATTTTGTTTCTTTTTCATCTACCTACATTTTCATGATCGAATTTTACATGATACAATCATTAATATTGAAGAAATAAACTTTCATTGTACGGGGTATATATATTTAAAATGTTTGTTGGTCCCGAAAGAGTTAATTGGTGTATGGGGGAGGAATACACCAATAGTCAACCTTTTTTATTTTAAAACAAACTGTCTTAAGGAACTCGCTGGTCAGGCAGTCCTTTACAGTGTGAGGCAGATTGATCTATCAAGCTAGTTGTGATCAACAAGCTTGATCTATCAAACCGCTGAGTGCGGAATGTGGTGGAGAGGTTATGCTATAAAACTCTTTGACGTAAAATCTTTACAGCCTTATAAAGCGAGGTTGTTGAATGCAGGTTAATGTATGAGCAATCAATGAGAGAGAGAATAAATAAACAGTAAAGAACACAAGGTCTTTTACGTGGTTCGGATGTAACTATCCTACTTTCACGGTAGATCAATCTAGATCTACGAATCCCTTTACTTTTGGATTCTTTCTCTCTTGTTTATACTGACTGAGTATCAGTTTCATACAACTTACAATCTTTCAATTTTTCTATCGAAAACAAACTACAATCTCAACTAATCTAGCTCTAAACTAAATATGTGAGAGAGTAAAGTGAGCTTGATGCAGCAGTAAACGCAACAAGCTTGAGTGGTTATACAATGATGAAATCCTCAATCTCCAACACTTGGGAAAGCTCTTTGTAATTCGAGTGTTGAATATATATGAACTAGTGAGTGAATTTCTGCAGCGATTTGACTCGTAAGATATTGAGTTTCCCGTGAGCTGCATCATTGTATGTGAAGGCTTTATATAGGCATAGTTTGAAAACTAGCCGTTAAGGCTCCTACAAAACTAGTTGTTGGAAAACAGCTGATGTGGCACTAGCCGTTGAAGAAGTGACTCATCACTTCACGTGTGTCTTCATAGCTGACAAGTGAGGTGGCAGCTATGGAGGCAGGTTGATCTATCTATCAAGAGCCTGGGTAGCATCGGCAGTTAGATGGATGAGCTCGTAGATTCTTGCCGAAGTACCTGCAAACAAAGATAACAAGAAACTGACTAGCCTCTTATAGAAGAGGCTGTTATAGACAACGGCCTTACTCTATTTTAGAGAACAGATAATGAGACATAAGATCGTTAGCACAATTCTATCTAAGCTAGATATCATGCTATGTTATCTTGCTTAATGAAAATGAGCCTAAGTGTGGTTTTGAGAAATATTATCAAAACAACTGTAGAGGGTTCCCAACAATGTCCAATTTCTATTATTTTCTAATGTATATTGAAGAAATGTGATATTTAAAATGAAATAAAGAGAGTAATGAATTATGAATGTATAGAATCCCGATAGGTTTGAAATAAATGGATTTTTTTTTTTTAAAAGTTCCCATCATCTACCGGTAGGAATATTGTATATCTAAATTGTAATGTATTTGAATAATGGTTATTTAAATAAATTTATCAAATAAAATTTGCTGCACATCGTGCGGGCTAACTTTCTAGTTGTGTACAATGATTCTGAATATTTTTATCTTCATTAGAAATTAATTGTTGTCAAGCTATAATGCACGGATTCTTCAAAAAATATCATATTGCAGTATCTTATAAGCGCAGGATACGGGTGCGGGTGCGATTCGCGTGGGAAACGCACGTGATACGCCACGTGACGAATCTTGCAAAAAAATGAATAATAATAATAATAATAATAATAATAATAATAATAATAATAATAATAATAATAATAATAATAATAATAATAATAATAATAATAATAATAATAATAATAATAATAAAGGGATACGTGAATCCGGTGCGTCCACCTCGAGAATCAGGTGCTTTTGGAGTGCGTTTGGGTTATTTTTATAATAACATTACTTTTTTGGGTTTTTTTTAAATTATTTTTACATACAAAGCCTAAATTTTAAGCAATTAATTGAATTATTGTAATACTTAAACTAGTACTCGCCCACGCGCAATGCGCGACTCCGTAAGTTACGAATATTTAATAAGAGCAGCGAAACGGAACGTAAACATAACACACTAAGAGCAGACAAATATAATGTTAGTGCACTACAACAACACAATATGTTATACATTTCGGAACACTTCCTTATATACAACATTTGTCGTCCCGGCTGACGCGTCAACGTCAGTTACTAAATCAGAAAAACTAAACCCTTAAAAAAAATGAATCCTAAAAAAAACTGAACCCTAAAAAAAGAGACTATTTTGCAAATGTGAATTAAAAAAAAAAAAACCGTAAAGTCATGTATTGATTTAAGTGAAAACCGTAAATTACAGTTTGTTTATGAAATTTACATATATGAACAATTAGGTTTTTCATGATTTTTATTAAGTGAGTTATAAATATTGTGTCACCCAATGTGTAATTAAACAATAATGCTATTTGGCCATAATGTGGCCGGCCACACAACAATATTTTTCATATTTTTTGTAATTTTAAAAATTGTAAATGATAACAATAATTTATTAATTTCATATTTTAATTTAAAAATATTTTTTTCCCCAAAATTACATATTTTTTTCATTTTTTAGGTAAAAAAGGTAAAAAAATACTTTAAAATAGTAAAAATTATCAAATAATTAAAGGATTAATTTTAAAAAATACGTAAAAAATACGGAGTATCACTTTTTGAGTATTTTATAATCTAAAAAAGTTTGGCATAAATATATAAATTATTTGATATTATAAAAAATAAAACAAGTTAAATTATGGCCGGCCACATTATGGCCGAATAGCATCACTCTTTATTAAATTTTTGTTCTATTTTCGGGCCCATTAAACTTTGGCCGATATCTTATTGTTTTAGACCACTAAGTTAAATAAAAATTACAGGAAAGAAAACTGGAATAAATATGAGAGAATTTAACACGTGACATTAAATAAAATAAAAGTAAATTATAAATATTTGTTAAAATACAAAATTACAATTGTTTGAAATACAAAATCAAAATATCAAATAATAGAAAATGAGATGAGAAGATTTTTTTTTATTCAAAGTATAGCAATATTGGTGTCTATTTGTAGAGAATTGAAAATCATAATTTATGGTATAATTTTTAATTTTTTTAATAAATATTTGTCTCCATTATTTTGAAAATAAGATTTATTTTGATGTAATTATTTCCACCAATAAATATTTGCCAAGTGGCAAGGAGGAAAGAGAAGAGGGAGAGAGAAGAAAATATGACGGAAGATTTTTTGTGTTCACACTGGGCCATAGTTTTTAGTTTTAGACCCCTAAATTATAGTTTTTAGGTTTAGACCCCTGAAATTTTCATTTATTTCAAAATTGACCCCGAAATCAATGCAAAATTGAAAACTGCCAAAATTGTAATCTCTTTATATATATATATATATATAGATTATGGGGTTTAATTGAAGATTTCATTTAAGGGATATTTTCAATAGACTTTCTATTTATACTTTTTATTTTTATAAATAAGTGTCATATATATTACTCCCTCTGTCCCTTTGGAGTTGCTACATTTCTTTTCAGCATTTGTCTCAAGCATTTTCGAGCGTCTTGATAATAAGTTTCATAATATCTTTTTGTTAAAATTTTAAATTTACGAGATACTACAAGTGTTTTAGTATCTCATAAAAGGAAACAATATTTGAAAAGCTATTTTAAAACTCATCAATAAAATTCTCGAAAACGCTTGGGACAAATGTTAAAAAGAAATGTAACAACTCCAAGAGGACGGAGGGAGTATAAAATATAAATATATACACGTATCTTTCGCGAATCGCACCCTAACTTTTTTTAAAATCTGTATCCACTTATCCGCATCGTATCGCCCCCGCATCCATGCAACATAGCGGTCAAGTGATGCCTGAAGCACACTACTATTTATTGAAATATTCGAGGGAATGATAATAATTTATTATTTTTTTTCCTTCAATATAGTAGAAAGAGAGTGAACTAATCAAGGTCATGGATATAATTATTTTCATGTAGCCCATGAATATTAAGATGTTAATTGCAACAATTTGTTTGTCTGAAGTAAACTTAATATTCTCCTATAACACATGATCCTGAAGATTACAAATCATATTGATTAGTTTGGCTACAGCAAACTTATGACATGTTAAATTAGAGCATCAAAACAATATTATGGAGAATATTGATTTGAAACTCTTGCTGAAGAGAGGGGGAGAACTTCAACAATTCATATAAAAATATTTGTATTGTCATCTCTAGAAGAGTTATATTCCCTATTGGAAAACACATTATTCTAACAATAATCATATTGCAAATAAATTGAAATTTTTAAATACCCAAATTAATTTTTTATTATCTCAAGCATGAGTGTTTGGGTTATCTCCCTTTACAATAAGTGTGTGACTATAAAAATATCATCATTTCCCATCTGCTAATACTTATATTACCACCAAAATGTACCTATAAAGGCTCTAAGAAAAGTTATGTGTATACTCCGTCGAAATTTAATTATCAAATAGAGCCAAAATATTGGGGATCATTTTTATTAATTGATACGCTGTATTAATAATTCAACTAATCATTTCACGTCATTAGGGGTAAATATGAATGTAAGAATGACGCTAAATTCTTGTTGGATCGAATATTAATTCACGCGCTACGTAAAATGAACTAAAAGTTCAATTAAATATTAACTGTCAATGGAGTGAAGAAATTCTATATACTTGCAATATATATGCATCATAGTAAAATGAAGTTTTTTTGAGAACTTAACAAATTATTTGATATTCTTATACACATGAAGCGTAAATATTACATTGGTGCTAAAGAGAAAATCCGCGGTAATTATAATAAAACTAAATATATATGTTATCACTCCCTAGAACCTCATGTAGGCGAGAATCTCTATTATTTCTATCGTTGCCTCAATCGGAGAAGGTGCGGGAACTCAAGTTGCAAGCTTTCAAGGTTTTGGGGTTTTCGAGTGCGAGCTTTGAAGACTTTGGGAAGTAGGAATATGATTGAAAAGTGGAAAGTAGAAATCTGATTGAAATGTGGCCATCACCTAGAACGTTTTGCCCATTATCGGATGCCGACTATTTTGAGTGATTTGGTAAACATAAAGGATTTGAATCGTGAAGCATTTGTTAACATAGATGATGGATCAGTGAAGTGATTTGTTGAGGGTCTCTTGTTTGTAGGTACTCTTTCCTCGCTATATACACTTTTTTTGGATCCTTTATTTCTTGACTTCAATTAATTTGTGATTCTCCGTGAATGTATGGTAATTACTATGTTGGTTTGATACTTGTTCTATGACTAGTTAGGTTTGTCTTATCATTATTTCTTTCTTTCTAAAATTTGATTCTGCTGCAACATAAATTATTGATTTCTCCATGTAAGTGTGACCCACGATTTTCCAACCGGAGAGCCAGCCAGAACACCGGGACGTGACTCGGGGAAAAGTAAAGGAGACAACATCTGAAACCTAATCTTAACATTCATATTCTGAATCATCTCAACTCAAAAGTGTTATTTCACTAATATGGTGTTGCATCTGCTCTAACACGTCTCAAATACATTCTCTGTAAATTATATTTACATAAAATGCATGTACATGCATACAACATACATTACAATAAGCCAATAATGCGGAAAATTAATTCCATAGACTGAATATAAAGATACGTTGATAACAGTACATGGTTAGTTGACATTCACTTTCACGCACACATAATGCAAGGTTTTGCCAATTGCAACCTCTCTCTCTCTCTGTCTCGCGTCTAGCACTTCTTAATGGACACACCTAATCGTGTTCCCATAGTAACTAACGTCTCAAGCTGTCTTGAACTGTTCTCCAGGAGGTCGTCGTCTATTTTGATAGTATCCTGCATATTTCAAAGACTTGAGGCATACTGCAATCTTTATCGAAAACTTACAGCATAAGAAAAACCTTATAAACTTATGTACAGTCACCAGCTTAACTCCTTCCGACTAGTTACAATATCGAGGTATAGCTCATGCCAACATAAGTTAGTTGAATGACAGAATTATATGCATGAAATAACAATTACTAGTAGTTACTAAATATCAACAATAAATCATCTGTACTGTGCAAATTTCCTACGAAATACAAATCCACCAAATCTGTGGTAGTTTGCATATTTAGAAGAACATGTAGCATGAAGGAAGTGCACAGGTATTCATTTATCGAAACAATTGATGGTACTGACCTTCTCAAAGACACAAATGACCGTACTTCCTCCAAATGAAAAATACCCAAACTGCAACAAGGAAACAAGATTAGAGAACTTAAAAAACTTCAAAAATTCAGAATGAAAAGAAATATAAAAAGAATTCTCAAGTTTTCAACTGTTATGAACCTCATCTCCTTTCTTGATATAGTCGCCCTCTTTCTTAGAGAAACTAATGCTGCCAACCATGGTTGCTCCAATAGCAACAAAAGCTACCTGCAGTCAACTTTAATGTTTCAGTTCTGTTACGGACATAATTCCTATGTTGTAATAGGAAAAATTAAATGCTTTTGTAACTAGGTACTAAATCTAGATTCACGAGAAAAACATGGCTATTCATGAGTGTAAA
The DNA here is from genome assembly GCA_029379335.1 of Thymus mandschuricus. Taxonomy (NCBI): domain Eukaryota; kingdom Viridiplantae; phylum Streptophyta; class Magnoliopsida; order Lamiales; family Lamiaceae; genus Thymus; species Thymus mandschuricus. Next base: position 22,084,682 of record CM057072.1, read on the forward strand.
AATAATACTGTTTTGGATACTAAGATAAAAAGAACTTATATGTATGTATACGTGCTTATTTATGTAATGATCTTTCCAGGTTCTGATAATTCCAGTCATTTAAAGGACAAAAGTTACGAAGTGTATATGCACTGATTGGTGCACTAGAAGAAACTTCTTGTGATAAAACAGAAATCCAAACATACGCAATCCTCCAATTTGGAGAATGTTCCCAGATGAAAATACATGTCCATACATACTGCCAGAAGGACATTTGAACTGGAAAGACATCATAGGGACTAGGGAGACATTAGTGAAGCATAACGAAAATTGAATCCTGAAACAAGCACAATATCTTTTTTTCTTCAGAAATTAATAATAGAAATGCTTGCAATGACAAACCTTTCCAAACTCTTTGGTTGATATTATAGATACAACACGCTTATTCTCAGTGAACACATTACAGTACTTGCTATTTACCGCAATTGGGTTAACCTTGAAGAGGAGAAAAAAGATCAGTCGATATATAAAATAAGCTGAATGTTAGTAAAAATAAAAAAATAAAATAAATAAATAAATAACCATCTCAGGAGTTTAAAATAATACTGTGTATAAGCATCCAGGTATCTCCACAAATTTTTCAACAGTTCCAGAAACGGGAACGTGGAAACGATGATAGTCCTGCAATGATAACTATAAATAAGGCAATACTGTTTTGAGAAAATAAACCATGCTCCATAACAAGAAGGAATCACCAACTGCACCTGATGTTATTGGGGAATTTTAATTGTACTTGAGAACAAGAGAGTTTCACAAAATATTACCTGTGGCGCCAAACGGAATATCACTAGACTTCCATCACTAAAGGCATCAGAGCATGTTTCAGTCCCTAAAAGACCTTGTACAGAAAATTTCCGACCCTAGAGATAACAGAGGTACTGAATCAGACTATATAAGTACCTGCTGCATATTTTGCTATCTACCTCTATTTAAAATTGTTTGAGAAAACATTTTAATTCTTCCAAAAGAAATAATAAGTACAAAATGTTTTTAAGCTAAGAAAATAACATTCGGCAAGAAGCTTGATATCATCAACAGATAAGATCATTTACTTATAACAGTTAACTTTTGCAAGTTACTTTTTATTATAGAAATAAGTTATAGCTCTACAGTAATCTTCACATAGACTTGTTGTATGAATGAATAGTACAATACACGTTTACACAAACCTCATATGGTGAAGACTAGCAACTAACCTTAATCCAAAATCTTGTACAATCTTTAGCGGTTTCAAATGCCATTAACCGGCTATCAGCAGCACATACCGCAACATCATCACACTCAGCATTGGCGATTGGCCTCACACCAGGTTTCAACTCTCTTATAAAAAATTCATTGAATGTCTGCACAAAAAAAAGCTCATTGATGAATAGAGGAACATCATTGACAGCGAGAAACCAAATAGAAAGGAAAAGACACTAGACAAGAAACAATACAAGATTAGTGAGCATTCAACTAAGGCCATGGAAAGGAATGCAATCTATAGAAAGAAAAGTGTCAAATACTTAAAAAGTGCAGACTGAGAGCAAGGAAAATGAGAACGCCAGATCATAGGAAATCAGCAACTGAGGAACAATTTCCACCACATTTATTGGCAGAAAATGCTTAGTTACATGAGAAACATTTTAAAACAAGAGAAATACAAACAGCTTCAAATCCTTACCCACCTTAAAGTGCTCTAAAGGATACTTGATTTCAGACAAGTTTATTTGATCCTGCAACATAATCAATAAATGCAATTAGGGGGCTGCCTGCTGATCAAATTCAAATAGGAACCCAATTAAAGTTAAAGTCCTTATAAGTTATAACTGCAGATTCAAGAAGAACAAAAAGACGCTGAGCAGCAATAATGACATCTACATACATGAATAAAAGTAAGCTTTTGGAGGGAGAGTTGAGGTGGAGTTCTGAGAAGATTGAACTTTGTAATCCTAATATAGAGACTTTTATTCAATAAAATGAACAGGTACAATTGCACACGTCTGATTACCACAACAACTACATAAGAGACTCAGGAGGCTAAATGTTTTGCACTAAGAAATCATAAGACACAGGAGATTAGCACCAAAGACAAGATAAGCTAAGATCAAGCAAACACAAAAAAGAACCCAATCATAGCTAGTACAGAAAAAGCTCTACTCCAATTATAATGGGTCATGGCAGATAAATTAGGTTATGTCATGAACTATATGCAAAGCGCCTTCATTTTGAAAGCGAGCTAAAAATTAGAGTAGGGACATATTGTGTGCTGAAGTCTTCTAATATGCAGACTTTAAACTGCATATTGATAGGCTTAAATCATCAGCACTGGATATTTTACATGCTGATCCACTTATTATGGATTTATAAACATTAACAAGTAACATAACCATAAGCGAAACTACAGAGTTACAAATAATATTCCTACTTCTCCAACAATAAGCAAGTGCGGTCATCAGATAACAGTTTTCTCAGACAAAGAGCAAGAAAAGTTGATAACAACGTAAAAAGGTCCATATTAGGTAACCAGATTGGGTGTTTTCTCAAAATGCAGCAAGAGATGTACATAATAATCAAACGTTGATGAAGTAGAACATGTGGGAATCAAGTAATCCATTGGAAGATGAAACAAAAAGTGATTGCAATTCGTCGAAAGATAATTATAAAACGCAATCAGAATACTGATGTCTAAATAAGAATTTGAAAACAAAATTGATTATTTTTTAATAGTATTACCATCTGAAGGCTGACATAAGCACATTAACAATTTGCTCATAGCCTGTTTTGATAGTGATCAAGCAGGCTCTTATTAAAGCTACCACTTTGATAAACAAAAGCAAAAGTGACAAGAAATATTAAACTACTAACCCCGTTTAAAATTTGTGGGGAAAAAGAATATTATACCTTAAACAAACTAATAAACTTTTCAATATCTTTAGCAGATTCAGGTGAATCCATTTTCCTGCCCTGCTTTTCGGATATGTTTTGTAAGAGTTCCTTTGCCCCTGCATCCCAAATAGGAGTTATGCAATCAATGATATGAAAAAGCAAGCTAGAAAAATTACCCCAAACTAATGAGGTTTATAGAATCTGAGAAATACCCATATTGGTATAGATGTGTGTGCATGCATGCATGCATGTGTGTGTGTGTGTGAGAGAGAGAGAGGGGGGAAGATTCAGACTTGCCAGAAACCCACCTTTGTCCATGAGGCCAACCCCTATTTTAGATTGATATATGGCTCTCATAGACAACACAATCTTGGCATCAATTATTTCCTCCACCAATCTTTTTGTTCGCCTATCAAAAACCTGTTATCAAAAAACGGTTTCTCGTCACTTTGCGAATACCCCCCACTGTGCTGACAATATAGAAGATCCTGATGTAACGAGTTTCGAACAAACACAGCAGTAAAAAAATAATAATAAAAAAAAATCCCTTCATTATGCATAATCACGTCACTTGAAAATTTCTGACGTAAGTTGTCAGAACATCAAGCAACATAATCACAATGTTGGACTTGAGTAGACATAAAAAAGTTTACCTTAAACGACAACAAATGTAGAAGTTAGAGTTATAATTAATAAATATTGATTCAAGCACACAAATTTATTGTTTACCAGGATATGAGCAGCACTTGATCCAGACCTCAACCCAACTTCATAGGATGAATAATGAGCCCATTCACTTACTTTAAACATCCATCTATGCAGAAAATGTTGATGTTTAATACAACAGTACACCGTTATAGTATATTAATAACTATTAATGTAATAAGCTGTTATAAAATAATTGCATTCTTAACTTAACTAAATGGACCATCATTTCATACTATAAGAAAATTACATAGTTTAGAGATGCAGCTAATGATATAACCAACTGCATTTAATCTCTTTCATCTCACTGACTAACAGAAAAGCGAATTATGGGAGCTGACAGACAAGAAACTCAAATTCTTTGGAGATCATATTTTGACAATCGCATCCATTTCTCCTCTCCAAACACATCATTGAGCTTAATATCTTATACCCATGACAGAAGCTAATGAAGAATCTTAGTATATAGGTAGATATTGACAAGTCCTCACCCATTTGAAGCCTGCTTGTCAGTCAAGAACCCTCCAGTCATTACCTGATTTCCAGTTCCTTCATCGAAACATAGTGTCAAATGAATCACAGAATTCAACCTATCAGAAATTTGAAGAATTTCGCCGCAGACTGGACAGCAATTAATAAGCGGATCCCTGCTCACATGGAAGATTTAGGGAAAAGGGAAAAAAAATGTGTCACCCTACAAAGTTCTGCCAAGAAGTTATAAAACAATCATAACTGATTATAGGACTAGCAATCAAGTAATTAATCTCAAGCCAAAGTTTAATTACATATAGTGGAAATGAAAGTTCACACTCAAACCAAAGGTTCAGTGGAAACCTGCCAAAAAGAAAAAATTGTGCACATTAGCTTTTTATCTATTATTAAATGTTACTGCTCCCTTACGAGTATTACTTATCCAATTTAAATATAAAATCTTAAAATAGACCATATGAATTAAATACTCTACAAAATAATGTATTATTAGTCTATTAATGTTATGAAGAGCTATAAAAAATAGCAATGCATATATGGAGAATGATTGTTTAGAATGTTATATTTTGGCAGAACAGTTCTAGTTTATAGACAATGGTCACTTTTTATAAGCTAAAAACATATTTAAATAACACCTAATTGGATAAGAAGTAGTTATGCTATTAAGATGCTAACAATGTACTTTTGATTACTGAAGGAATATTTTTTCTTGATTTGATCTTTTACAGTTTTAGCAGGCATGCTAATTAATCTAAGGGCATAGCAGCACACACTACAAAGCATAAAATTACGATGGTCATGAAGAGAAGAGATAAATTTTAGTATTTGTAGGAAACAAAACTATAGACAGATCTTTCCCATATGAAAATATATATTGAGAGCCTACTTCTCTTGTTGAACAGTTAAAAGCATAGCCAATTCGTCTATGCTGACAACTCCATCCCCATTCTCATCAGCAGCTTTGAAGAGATCCTCTTTCTGAAAACAAATGAAATAGAATGATAAGATAAAAGATTATGAAACATAGTGATAAAACTCTCTGATATTACAATAGTAGGTTTCAGTCCACCCACACATCCATGACCTAAAACTTGTACATATATTATTTCCTCAAAAGATATTCATGCATTTCCATATTCTCCCCAAAAAGTAAGTGAAAGATGAAGAGCCATTCAAGATTGATTCTGAAGTTCTCAAGTGGATATTATTCCTTCATATATGAGATTTGCTTAAAGGAATGGCATAAACAACAATCGATTTTCTTGGTTGTGAATATTTTATAATCAATAAGGATAGTAAAGGTCCAAAGATGTCAGAATTCAGATACATATTTTATGCCTTACATTTACTATCAAATTGTTCTATCATGTTGATTGTATATTGAGCTATTTATATTTGTTGAAGCCACCATATATTCAACCCTCCCCTCTTGTTAGGCATTTTAACGGGATATGGGCCCCATTGTAATATAGTACCAGTGCCGCCAAAGATCAACTATGTGTAGGGATGTCAAAAAAGCCCGAGCCCGACGGGCCGATCCGATTAGCCCGAAAAAAATAGTGGGTTAGGGCCAAAAAATAATAGCCCGAAAGTAAAAAAGCCCGATAGGGCTGGACCGAAAAAAGCCCGAGCCCGATAGGGCTGGCCCGAAAGCCCGATGGGTTGGCCCGGTGGGTTACCATAAATTATGAATTCATAACTTATTTCATTACTCTACTTATAAATTTGATAAATTAGGTTGTGTTTTTAATTATTATTGAGTATTTTTAATTTGTTTTAATAAAAATATAACCTTCATTTTAAATTCTATACGTTTTTTACTTCGGCGCTTGGTGAAAAGTAAAATAAAGATTAACATTCAAAAATATTTTTGTTAAATTCACAATATTTAATAATTTATTTAATTTTTTTATACAAATATGTGCTAAAATAATAATTATTTTTATATTTATACGATATCAATTTTATTTTTTATATATTTAACGGCCCGGTGGGCTAGCCCGAAACCCGGTGGGTTAGGGTTAGGGTCAAAAAATAATAGCCCGAAAGAAAAAAAAGCCCGATTAACCCGATCCGAAAAGCCCGCAACCCGATAGGGCTAGCCCGAAACCCGGTGGGTTGGCCCGTTTGACATCCCTAACTATGTGTTTGTTGTTCATGGTAAATACGGATAGTGATTCCAACCTACACGTGAGGGGTTGCGTTGAAGCAACCCGTTTGTCCTACATCGACTTGGGAAAGGCCCTTGAAAGGAGGTGTGCACGAAATTCTTATAATACCGCACTCCCTCCTCTCTCCAGAGTGCACAATTTTCTTTTTCGGGTCATCCCAATAGAGTATGCACATTCCATTTTTGAACATCATACCCTACCACAGATCACTTTATCTTAATCTTAGTACTCAATCATCTCAACTTATTTTCTATAATAACCACATCGCCTAACATTTTATTAAAACACCTGCCGTAAAGAAAGGTTCATACTCTACTGGGACGGAGGGAGTATTCTTTTTCTAGGTAGGACATTTCCCATGCTATGGTGCATATTGGCTTACATACATGCTAACTTGTAAAAAATTGAAGTAATTATTTTAGGTTAATTGGAGAAATTATATTGAGCTTGGAAAGGCTTACATGGAAATAAAGGATGAAAGAACGACTTAATTTTGACTAAGATATTTACCAATTCTCATTTGTGTAAGGATATGTGCATGAAAGTAAGATTCTGATTGAAAACTCTCATTTGTACACAAACTGACACGAGGTTGAAAAGCTATGAGAAAAATCTTCAATGCTTCCTTTTAGCATTTCCTTTCTTCTTTTTGCTAGTTAGGATGTCCATTATGAAACTTTTAAGTTTTCGTTTACTCATTCAATTTATAGAAATTAATTCACATTTTCAACTTGACCAATTATACAGAAGTAAGAATCTTAAATGACCACCTTATCTAAAAGCTTAAGCTGAACGAGACTAGAGAATAGAATTATTTTAAGTTTCAATCATTGACTTTTACACAGGTACTCTGTATAGAAGCCTTGGATGTGGTAAATTTTTATAAGTAACAGTGAGATTTCTATGGAAAACAAGATATATCATTTGACCGGCTCTAATAACATGTTATTTTGCCACCTCAAACTAGACATAGTCTCCACATGGTAACATAGCAGCAACTAATACCGATAATGGCATGAGAAATGAAATTACTGTTTTTTATGCAAACCTTGGTAGCAGCCAGTTGATTGCCAAATGCATCAATTAGGCCAGAGAATTCAGCATATGAAAGAGTTCCATTATCGTCATAATCCTGTACAAATAAAGAAGAGACAGATGAAGTTCTATACTGTTTCAAGAAGAAAAGATACAACTTTGTTGCCCCACAAAGAAAAGAATGCTCAGGCAGAAATTATTGTTTATATTCTTGTATCTAAGATAATTTGGGATGATCTTACGTCTAGCCTCTTCAACATTTCAAAATCGACATCACACGCTAGTTAGTAGCATGATGAGATTGTGTACCAATCACAATACCTTGTCGAAGGTTGACCAATTTCAACTTGTTACATAATCTGAGTTGCTGCAGTTTCTCTGCAACAACTTAGATGTGGTGAACCTAATTAAACCATAGGCTTTACACCACATTCACAAAACTCACTAAAGTATTTGGATGCAATAAGATGAAAAAGAATTTAAGATGTAAATAAGGGAAATCTTTTATCTGACATCATCAAGTTTTAAATATCCACCAAAATAAGATCCTTTTTATAAATAAAAATAAAAAATGAAGGCCAACTAGCTAGCTGTCTTTCATATATTCTATATAACAGGAGTCCTAAGCTTTTTCAATGTTATCTTAAACGTAAAACATCAAAGAAAGGGGAAAATCTCTATCATTAACTGAACGAGAGCACATATATATACACAAATGTCGGGCCTAATAAGATGGGCTTAATAACCCTAATGCTAACTACCATATATATTATAACACTCCCCCTCAAGCTGGAGCATAGATGTTAACTATGCCAAGCTTGTTACAAAGATAATCAATCCTAACCCCATTCAAAGCTTTCGTGAACAAATCTCCTAACTGATCTTCAGTCTTCATATGTCCAGTAGTAATCAGCCCATTCTTGATCTTCTCACGAACAAAGTGGCAGTCTATCTCAATATGTTTGGTTCGCTCGTGAAAGACAGAGTTAGAAGCAATATGAAGAGCAGATTGGTTATCACACCACAACTTAGCCGGCATTGAGACTTTTATTCCTACCTCACTCAGAAATTTAAGAATAGACAAAATCTCACATGTCGACTTAGCCATTGCTCTATACTCAGATTCTGCACTTGAGAGTGAAACTACCTTCTGCTTCTTGCTCTTCCATGAGATCAAATTTCCACCAAAGAACACACAATATCCTGAAGTAGATCTTCTATCCTCTTTTGCTCCTGCCCAATCTGCATCACAAAAGCTCTCAATTCTATCATGGCCATGATCACCATACACAATCCCACGTCCTGGTGCTCCCTTCAAATAACATAAAATCTGTTTTACCGCCTTCCAATGGTCTACAGTAGGAGACGACATATACTGACTCACCACACTAACTGAAAATGCAATGTCAGGACGCGTTACCCTCAAATAATTCAACTTACCAACCAATCTCCTATATCTCTCAGGATCCTCAAATGGCACACCGTCTTTGGTAAGCCGCATATTAGGAATCATTGGAGTGCTACATGGCTTAGCACCCAAATTACCTGTTTCAGATAACAAGTCAAGTACATATTTCCTTTGAGACAAGAATATACCCTTCTTGCTTCTGAGCACTTCAACACCAAGAAAGTACTTGAGTTCACCCAAGTCCTTAGTATTGAATCGAGTAGGCAGAAAAGCTCGCAAAGATGCAATCCCTCCATAATCACTGCCAGTAATCACAATATCATCAACATACACCACCAATAAAATAAGACCACTATCAGAACGCTTGTAGAAAACAGAATCATCAGACACTGATTGCTTCAAGCCAAACGCCTCAGCTGCACGTGCAAATGTGCCAAACCACGCACGAGGACTTTGCTTCAAACCATATAATGACTTACGAAGGTGACACACCTTATGAGACTCCCCCTGAGCAACAAATCCCGGCGGTTGCTCCATATATATTGTGTCACTGAGATCGCCATGAAGAAAAGCATTCTTCACATCCAACTGATATAAAGGCCAGTGATGGCTCGCCGCTAAGGATATCACAAGACGAATAGAAGTAAGTCTAGCAACTGGAGAAAACGTCTCAGAATAGTCAACACCATATGTCTGAGCATATCCTTTGGCCACAAGACGAGCTTTTAAGCGAGCAACAGAACCATCAGGATTGACTTTAACAGTAAACACCCACTTGCAACCAATCGAGCGCTTACCAACAGGAAGATCTACCAACTCCCATGTACCATTCGCCTCTAAAGCTTGCATTTCCTCGATCATAGCAGCTCGCCAACCAGAATGAGCTAAGGCTTCGGGGACAGATTTAGGGACAGACTCAAGTGTGGAAACAAAAGCTTTAGATGAAGCAGATAAACGATCATATGACACAAACGAAGAAATGGGATAAGTACATGAACGTTTACCTTTACGAAGAGCAATAGGAAGATCATCTGTCGGTACAGGATCAGACGATGAAGCTATTGGCGCATCAGGACCGGAATCAGGCGAAGTACGAACCACGGTATCAGTAGCAGGTGCAGTAGCAGGAGTGGGATGACGACGTGTATACTGGTGTATAATAGGAGGACGAGGTGTAGCGGAGCGAGATGGAGACTCAATGTAGACTAAGAAATCCAAATTCGGTTCCTCATCCGTAGGTAGAGTACCCGAATCCGGAGTGAAAGGTGTATGTTCAAGAAAAGCGACATCCCTAGACACCAGATACTTATTCAAACTTGGACAGAAACACCGATACCCCTTTTGAACCCGAGAATACCCTAAGAATATGCACTTAATAGATTTCGGATCAAGCTTAGTGACCTGAGGCCGAACGTCACGAACAAAACAAGTGCTACCGAACACCTTGGGATCGATAGGGAACAAAGACTTAGACGGAAACAAAACGTGGAAAGGAGTCAAATCAGAGAGGACAGACGATGGCATACGGTTAATGAGAAAACAAGCAGTAGACACAGCATCAGCCCAAAAATGTTTAGGGACTTTCATGGTGAACAATAAGGCTCTGGCTGTTTCAAGGAGGTGCCGATTCTTTCTTTCGGCCACTCCATTTTGAGCCGGTGTGTCAACACAAGAAGTTTGATGAAGGATGCCATTGGTAACCATATAAGATCGAAAGGTATCAGATAAATACTCTTTAGCATTATCACTTCTAAGTATTTGGACAGGCACACGAAACTGAGTTTGAATTTCAGCACAGAAGGCAGAAAAATGAGAAAATAACTCAGAGCGATTTTTCATAAAATAAAGCCATGTCATACGAGAATGATCGTCGACAAACGTAACAAAATACCTATAACCACCCTTAGAAGTAATGGTACAAGGACCCCAAACATCGGAATGAACTAACTCAAACGGAGCATCAGCTCGCTTATTGACTCGAGGACTAAGACTAACACGATGATGTTTAGCAAAATGACAAGACTCACAATCCAAAGAAGACAACTCAGAAAACTGCGGACACAGTTTCTTTAACAAAGAAAGAGACGGATGACCTAACCGACAATGTGCTTCCATCGGAGTGACGATACCCGCACATGCTACTGAAGACGGTGATGGCGTATCAAGAATGTATAGACCGCCAGATTCATGCCCTTTACCAATAATTTGCTTCGTCGTTAGATCCTGAAACAAACAATAACCAGGGAAAAATGAGGCACTACAATTCAACTGACGAGTAAGTTTACTAACAGATATCAGGTTATACGAGAGATTGGGAAGGTGAAGAACAGAAGACAAGGATAACGAAGTTGTAGGCTGGACAGTGCCCGATCCACGAACAAAAGACTGTGAACCATCAGCTAGGGTAACTGGATGAGTGTGACGATGTGACTCATATGTGGAAAATAAACTACGATTACCTGTCATGTGATCTGTAGCACCCGAATCAATTACCCATTTGGTTGACGAGGAAACTACGCAGGAAATAGAGTCAGCCAAGGCCGTGACCACATCCATAAATTTACCCTCCTCAGACATGCTAAACCAAAATCAAAGATCGAAATAATATGCAAGAACACGAATTCGAAATCTGTACCTAAACTGATCTCACACCGTCACTCGATGCAGACCGAAACCACCCCAGGGATGAAGAGAAGACCGAGACGAGTCGAACGATGCTGACCGGAGAAAAATCCGGCGACGGACGCGCCCTCACGCGCCGGAAACGGAACTGGCCAGTTGCAGTCCGTCGGCGCGTGGGGGCCACACGCGCGGCCTCCGGACGTGAGACTTCCGGCGAAGCTTCGCCGGACGATGGCGCTCCGATTGGTTCTGGCGGTGTTGACCGGCGGCGGCTGGAAATCAGATGGGCGGCGCCGCCGTTTCTGACCACTAAAAACCCTATTTTTTTTTTTTTATTATTATTATTTTTTTAATAAATACGAAATCAGCCCCCCAAAAATCGAAAACCCTAGAACCTAGAGCTCATGATACCATGTTATCTTAAACGTAAAACATCAAAGAAAGGGGAAAATCTCTATATCATTAACTGAACGAGAGCACATATATATACACAAATGTCGGGCCTAATAAGATGGGCTTAATAACCCTAATGCTAACTACCATATATATTATAACATTCAAAAAACAAAAATATCAACTGAAAGGAGCTTATGAGCTCTGAAACATCTAAATCTAATAAGCCTATTTTAAAGTGCTTATGAAATACTACTTCCTCTGGCAACTAAGTATGCGCCAAGAATCTTATGGCACGGTTTTTGACTTTTGTAATGAGCGGTGGATAAAGTGATGTTTGGGGTCCCACAAATTGTATTGGATAAAGTGATGTTAAAGGGTAAGAATGAAAAATGTGGTGGATAAAGTGATATTTGGTTCCACCTTTCGTAATGAGTGGTGGATAAATTTATGTTTAAGGGTAAAAATGTAAACTTTCATGTGGAGTCTACGTCCAAAAATAGTGAGGCACACAGGTTGTGGACGAACGAATAAGGTAATAAGGGTGTGTAGATCGTGGTCGGAGGGAGTACTATCAATGAAATGACAAATGATGTGAAGTTCCTCATTCTATATTTTTTTTTACAGAACTACATTTGGCAGGTGATGATAGCCAAATCTAAGTACTCGATACATAGTTGAAGTAACAGTATAAAAGCGTTCTCTTATAGTGAAGACTAGAGCTCAAGAAGAATAGCATATAAGCATTAAAAGGAACAAGGGAGACAGTTTTTCAATCCTCCAATGATTATCTTAAGTGAGACCGCCATAATGTCAATTGGGCTACCTATAACAACTCATAAATAAATTTACTGCATTTAACACATACCATTATAGACAAAATGCGCTGGACGAAACTCTTTTCTGTTTCCATTGGATCCTACAATGCCACACCATGAGTTAGAGTAATACACAAATTTATTTTCATATGGCTGGAAGCAAACTATCAGATATATACGCACCTCAATTAAACATGACAACCTTATATTGCCCACAATTCCTCCTGCAGATGCTGGATCTAATAAGTCATATACACCTGTATCAGAATCTGAGTCCTGAAAAATAATTAGTCCGAGGATTAAACAGAGAATAAAATAATGAGGTGGCAATACCACATTAGAGAAGATCCTCTTGATATCAATTAAAGTAAAAGATGTATTGCATTATCTATCAGGATATAAAGAAAGGAAGACTAAGAGTTGTCGAAATGTGAATTACTAGGTTGAAATATAAATTAACACTCTAAAGACCAGATAAAAGTTTTAACAGTAAAGGACACCTACCTGTCTAATTGACTTGCATATGCTTTGCAGAAAAATGAATTTGAAAAGTCATAAAATATATAATCCAACGAAATTAGTCAGTTATGTGTAGCTGCTGCCACTCAGTGCAACAAATTTCATTAGTAAATTACAGCGCCTGATTAAATAAAAAACAGCAGAAAGGATTCTCCTTTATTTTACAATTATAGAGTTGATTTTATTCAACAATTGACCAAACTTTTTAAAAATAATAAATTGCATGATCTTAGATCAATAAAATAATCGTTTTATATGCAAAAATTCGCACTAATCAATTTAATTTACCCATTCATGTTGTATTTCATTGGAATAAGGATAAACAAAACGGAAGGGAAAAAATAATTTTCAAAAAATGGGATTCCTAACAAAAATGGATTATTTAACAAATTTAATTGAATCTAATGGTTTACGTTATGGAAGAAAGACATGTATATGTGATATTAGATATTGCTAGTTCAATATGAACTAAGAAATATTTCATTTGCGCCACCACCACATGTGGGGTTCCAATAGAAGTCCTTTCATATTGTTGTGGCTTTAAGTTGGTAGAAAAAAAGAGATGAAATCAAGAAAATACGTAAGAATTGAAATAACAGTTCGGAACCAAGAAATGGAAGAACTAAAGGTCTATGGATTCACAACTTTGTGAATAGAATTTTGTGTTATACTGTTATGTCATAAATGGTGGATGGCAAGGCGGGTTATGGTGGAAACACGACGAGACTCTCATACATTGAAGATAATTGACAGTAAATTATCTTCAAGAAATGATCAAAAGCATTGCCTCATGACTCAATATATCCAACATAATGTCAATGGAGAGACTAATTCAACTTCTCCATTCATAACATTATATAGATGCATATTCTACCAAATTATAAATAGGATTATATTATGTTTTACAAGTTTGGTCATTGATTTTGGGATGGGGAGCAACAAGCAAACTATGACCCACAGGCAGTTAGATATATGGTTTAATAATTTTCTCAGTTCAAGTAACATGTTCCATGTGTAGATTATAAACAAGGAACGCTCTAGGATTAGTGTATCTCAATTCTCACCTGAGTTAGAAAATCATACAGATCAATCTCACAATAGCCAATAAGATTGTTCTTTGACAGTCTGTTGGTCTGCATCAAATATAAGATGAGAATGATAATCAGTTACCATACTGGTCTGATAAGGCAGAGCATCAAGGTATGAGACTAATAACTGTGGAGTGAGATTCTTAATGTAATACTATTCCTGATAGAGTCATGTTACAAACCTCAAATACAGATATTCTTGCAACACGTGCCCCGTTTCTTTCCAAAAGAAGCTTTTTCTCCTGCACATTGATGCAGTGATTATTTACCAATTGCCATAAGAATTTAGTTAACAATAAATCCAAAAGGATACACCTGTCAGGTACCAGGAGAGGGGGGTAATATTCCAGATATGAATCATGAGTATTTAATTTATGTTGATATGAACATAATATATATAGTAACACATCAATATTCATCATCAAATTTAAACCATTACATATTATTAAATCCAAAAATGATACAAACTGTTATGTTTCTCTAGCATGCCATGAACAAGTACATGCAAGTTATTCATATTAAGGCAATTGCAGAAAAATACATTAAGTTTAAATGAACTTTGACCTTATTTTAGTTTTTCCCTTGAACTCAAAAATGTAATACCAATAACACAAACTGACAAACTCACACTGAAATTATAACCTGTCTGGCAGCCAACTTGACACACTGGCACCAATCATATGATATTCAAGCAACAGACTCGTCAAGTGTGGAACATTGAGTCAATTGTCTGTGCATAAAGGTTCTCTTCATTTGACTACAACCCTGGTCTTAATGGTTTTTTTCCTTAATAGTGCATTCTAAACTAAAGCACAAGATAAAAGAAAAAATCTATGGTGCTTCCAAAATTTTAAGACTTTATAAGAGAGATCAGAGAAGATGTTCAGATTCCAAGTCTATCCTTTGTATAGTTTAAGAGTATAACCAACAGGCAGTAAAAGCATGAGGTGAAACATCTCCAGATATTTGAGGATACAAACTCTAGCAAGATAAACATATTATAAAAGGGGATTTAAAATAGTGTGAACCTAGACCTCTAAACAAATGGTCGTTCTTGCATTGCATGACAAGCACCTACAGAATTTTAGCCATTATCATTTAGGACAAAATAATTAGTTCTTGACTCACTAAAATGATGCAATAACTAATAATTTGGTTCATTAATTGGTGTACAGCAAACATGATTTATTTGACAACATATATGTAAGGATAATGCTCAGCAAATACTCACAGAGTTCCAGACAGGCTTGTCAGTTCTGTTCAAAAGAAAAGAAAACAATCAATACTTGTTAATAATCAGGAACAGAAAATTTCTTAGCGCATAGTGTATGAATAATAACAATCACCGTTTCTCAAGAAAAGCAACAAAACTATGGACCCAGACAAGCTTGTTTCTAGAGCGTATGATCAAACCAAATCACAAACAGCAAAAGGGAAACTAAAACATATCTAAGAAATGAAATAAAATAGGTTGGGCAAACAAGCTAAAAAGTGAAAATTAAAAAATAAATAAATTTTTTAATTTATTAAAAAAAAAAAAAAAAAAAAGTAGGAATTTCCATGTGAACTTAAAATTTCTTCAATAAGATACAAGTAGATATTGATGATTACACCCCATACTCTCTTATTTCTATCCTACCAAACGGCCAAAATCACGTCTGAAAATTGACACCCACAATGCATGACTGACTTCTTTAATTACTGGAGACCCCAAGACTAGAGGATAGCAATTGACAAAAGACCATGGCAACACCTAACAAGCACATAATTCCTTAAGTGATGCATGGAAAATTAAGATCCAGATCATCGAAGGCATGCCTACACAAAGCACCAGTTTTGGAATAAGAAACTAACTGTTTCAGTAGGATGAACACAAATGGGTAAAGTCCCCAGAACTCTTACAATAGTCTAATAATGATCACATTTATAAGTCAGTTTCTACAACTTAATTGGAGAAAAATCCCATGTCAAGGGGGATTCATACTAGGAAAAGAAGTTGAAAGTAATGACGTATGCAAAGGCCGCTACCTGTAAAATGAGAAATGTGGTCGAAGTGACGATGATTAGCTACTGCATTCGTATTCCGTATGCATATCTAGATCAATCTCTTGCCTTCTTAAAACGAAGAGCTCTACTAAAACCACTATATACGTATAATCATTTCATATAATATGATCCTCCTGACTAAATTGTGATTATTTTCAATTTTTTCTTATTGCAAGAAACATAAATAAATAGTACTTGAAATTTTAAACACGTAAGAAAAAAGTGAACACATGAAATAAAGGAGAAAAGAGGACTTAACTGGTCAGAGATGGTAGTTCGGAAGGTCTGCTCGCCGAGAGAAACGCATGCAAGCCATTTATCCTTGAATCCCATCTCCGCCTTCAACAATCAACAACCATTAAACCCAATAAATTTCGTTACAATTAAGAAATCAAAAGAGGAAATATGATAGAATTGAACAGATGACATACGCCAATGAGGCGGAGGAGGGCGATGCCAGCGAAGTCTTCCTCCTTGAGTAGTTTTTTTAAATCGGAGCCACGGCGGTGGCGGCGGAAATGGGGACGGTGGCGGCGGAGGCGCTGCCGGAGTCTCTGAATTCTGGAACCAGAAGAATCCGTTGACTCGTTGAGAGTTTCGTCTTTGGAGCTTCCACTTCCCATCTTCCTTTTTTTTTTTCCTCTCTCTCTAACCAGGCAGAAGCACCACAGTCTACAGACAGAAGGGATTGAAAAGTGATGGGGTCGTTTTCATAAAGAGAGAAGCGATTGGGTCTTATCGTGCTCCAAAAAAGGAAGATAAAACAAGTGGAAAGGGACAATGAATGGCGCTTTGACTATCTTGAATCCGGAAGTACATATGCTACAGAGAGAGAGAGAGAGAGAGAGTGTGTATGTAGAGTTGCACTACGGGTCCCGCCGGAATAGGAGTTGGATTGAGAATGTCTATGATTTTAGATTCATGCTCCTTTTATTTTTAATAAGCCTTTTTACTTTTTGGATTCGTGTTTCTCGGAATTTTGTTGTTATGACTTGTAACTATCTTGAAGATAACTTATAATCTACCGTTCTCTTTAGTAAGAGCAAGTTCAATGGTAGAGTGTGCTAATTTATGTGGCATATTATAGTGTTGGTGTTAAAATTTTGTGTCATTGGGTGCTGCTGCAAGCACTTGGTGCTAAAAAACATCATGATAAGCACGTAGTATACATATGGGAAAAAAGGTTTTTGTATTTTTTATGGTTACGAAGTTAGGAATTTAGTAGTGGGATCCAATCTTAACTTCTCTTCGATTGTGATCTGCACACTTCATAGTATTTGACCTACGAATTTTATAGTATTGACTTTATGGGGTTCGTGTCTAAAAATGGAGGAAATGCAGAAAGGCAAAAATGAAAATAAAATAAAAGAAAAGGGAAATTTTAAGAGGCAAAAAAGAAAATACCCTATTTGAACTTCAAAACATAAATTTTGCTTTGGATGTTTAAAAGATAAAAATATATCCATATTTTCAAATTTTGTACCAAAATGCCCTTGCTTTTTGCTTTTTACTTTTTGCTTTTTGCTTTTTGCTTTTCGACTTTGACCACCAACTCTCTCTCTCTCTTTCCGGTAATTTTGGTGTTACAAATCGTACTGTGTTCCATACAAATAAGTACAAAACGTGTTTCTTACTGTGTACTTAAGTACACAGTAAGTTTTTCTTCCCTTCGTACTGTGTACTTAAGTACACAATAAGATTTTTATCCTTTCGTACTGTGTACTTTAGTATATCATGTAAATTGAACAAAAACTTACACAAGACTAGTGATCTTTTTTGAGTTTCTTACTGTGTACTTAATGTAGTGGGAAAAATCCGCTGGCCCAACCCATTTGTTCATACTTGATCAGCCCAACTCCAAGCACTTGAGCATAATCATCCCGTCAGTCAGACGAAACAAGTTGTTTGGCCCAATTAACTATTCAAAGGCCTTGTTTCTATTGGGCCGACTGATCCCACAACCGATTAGGGGTCCAGTCAGTCAGCCGGGAGATTTGAATCAATCTCAACTAACCACCAACGTACGGAGCGAGTCAGCCGGGAGAGACTTCCCCCACGTTCTCAACGACTACGTGCGGTTAGGGTTTTGAACAAAGAACCCTAGCCGGGCAGTCGTCCTATATAAACACCCTGACTGCTAGGTCAAGGGGACACGATCTCATACACTCTCGCACACAATCTCACGCATTCCATTCACCAACTGACTCCTCCTCTGAAACCCTCCACGCTCCGTCAGTCGGCGTCTACTGAACTTCAGTCAGACGGCGCCGCCTATCATCTCCACATTGCTCATTCTCACCACCATCATCTCCATCGGAATTTATACAATTCTTTACTTATTCGTTTTACATTATTTAATTACTGTTTTCCGACTGTTTATACCGATCACTGACTTGAGCGTCGGAGGTCCTTCGGCTGACACCCCCACCCGTGTCCATCGAAGGGCTCTTACGTTTGTTCTGTTTGACAGGTTGCTAGTGCCCCTTCTTCAGTCGGATCTGATCAGTCGGGTCGAACCAGTCGGATCCAACTCAATTGTAGATTCACCCTCTACAATTTGGCGCCCACCGTGGGGCCCTAGCAATCAAGCGAGTCGATACGATCAACGCGTAGGATCCTTCTCGCAGACGGACATGGCCGACGGTAGCAATGCCTCGAACACCTCCCTCGAGGTCGACCTCGCCGCTCAGATAGCCGCCCTGACTGAGCAGATGAATCAAGAGCGAGCGAGCCGGGAAAAGCTTGAAAAGGAGAATGCCGATCTGACTGCCCGCCTCGAAGCAACTGTAGCAAAAGTTCAGGCGGCCCAGGCGTCTCAGTTCAAGTCTCCAGTCAACCCCATGCAATCCCTTGAGGATCACTTCACCGACGACGATGACCTCAGTGATTTCGACCCTAGAAATTCATCCGGTTTGGTAAGCAATCGGAATACTCATCAAACTAGCGCTGATCGCACTCGTGTCTCTTTTCTTACAGGTAATCGGGTCTCTTTGGATCTCGAGCCCCAAAGAACAATAACACATGCTATGAGATCTGTTGGAACCGGGCTGACTGCCCCAACAGGTGCCCTCGGAGCCGGACCAACCAGTCAGTCCGCTGGAACACAGAATGTAGCCTTTGAGCCAACTTACGCAACACCGGGTGCGGGGACTAGCCAGGCAAGTGGGAGCATCCCCCAAGCGACGCAAGTGAACGTCCGCCAGCCGGTTCTTCCTACCAATGCTACGATGATTCCAACTGACGGACCCGTGCAGACTGACCAAGGCCTTGGGTACACCCATCATGAACAATTCATCACTGCTGAACCTGTCCGGACGGCTGCAGCCGGACCCTTCATGAACCTTGACGCGGATCTGGCCTGCAAGTTGGCGGAGATGGAAGCAATGATCCAGAGGATTCCGGGTGTACCGGCCCCCATCAAGAAGAGTGCGGCCAGCTGCTATGCCGATTCACCTTTCGTCGATGACATCGCATTAGTGGAGATGCCCAGCAAATTCAGCTTCCCAAACATGAAGCCGTTTGATGGCACCTCCGTTCCAGACGACCACATCGCCCAATACCGACAGAGGATGTTCACCGTGGCCATCCCTCGCGAGTTGAGGGAGGCCTGCATGTGTAAGGGGTTCGGTTCTAGTCTGATAGGACCGGCCCTCCAGTGGTATACCAATCTTCCTAATAATTCAATTTCCTCTTTTGCTCAATTAACGGATACTTTTGTGCAGCAATATGCTAGTAGCAGGAAGTTGGAAAAAATCTCCGAAGATTTGTACGCCATTGTCCAACGACGTGGGGAATCCCTACGTGACTACATCGGACGCTTCAATAAGGAAAGGGTGTCCATAACCAACTGCAACACTCAGACGGCTGTCACCGCTTTCAGAAAGGGTCTCCTCCCCGACTCAGACCTCTACAAAGATCTTACCAAATATCCTTGCAAAACCATGGAAGACATTCTTGCCAAAGCATGGGCACAGATTAAGTGGGAAGAAGACCAATACAACAGCCGTCGATATTCTCCGCCTACAAGCACAAGAAAGGATACCCGAGTAGACAGACGTGCAACTGACAGACGACCTGAGCCGTATCCAACTTCTCGGAGGCAAGAGACTCGGAGGAGAGACAATGGCCCATTTTCAGACATCCGACCGAGAGAAAAAGCAAAAGTGCCTGAATACAATCTGTCCATCTCACCGGCTGAAGCTGTAGCCGCTCTCAAGGGACTCGGAAACAGAGTCAAGTGGCCCGAGAAGATGAGAACCCCGGGTGATCAAAGAGACAGATCGAAATGGTGCGAGTTCCACGCTGATCACGGCCATCGGACGGACGACTGCATCGCCTTAAAATTGGAGGTGTCACACCTACTAAAGCAAGGCCACCTGACTGATCTGTTGACGGATAAAGGCAAGCAGACGTACCAACAAGGACGTGACAGGCAGAATCACAATGGAGAAGTCACCCCTCCGAGGCCGCCAGTCCATGAACGAACCGTTAATGTTATCACTGGAGGTTCGGAAGTAAGCGGATAGCCATTCAGCCTCCAAAAGACACACCAGACAAGCCAGCCGGAACCCAGCCGACTCAAGCAGACCGGAGAACATCACAGCTGGCCAACTGGCCCAAACGATAAGCTTTACCGCCTCGGAATCAACCAGGCTTCTAAACCCTCATCATGATGCTCTTGTTATTTCACTTTTTATTGCAAATTGTCTAACCAAACGTGTACTGATAGACAACGGCAGCTCTGCCAATGTCCTCTTTCTGTCTGCTTTCAGGGAGATGGGACTAGATGAGTCCAAGATCGTTAGGAAGACTACGGTCCTAATTGGCTTCAGTGGAGAACACAAGAGCACAATCGGAGAAATTGAGTTGCCCGTGTATGCCGAAGGAGTCAACTTGTTTACCAAGTTCCTGGTGATAGACTCCCCGTCCGCCTACAACGTCATCCTAGGCCGACTGTGGTTGCACGAAATGGAGGCAGTCCCATCCACCTACCACCAAGTTCTCCGGTTCCCGACTAAATGGGGGGTAAAGGAGATAAGGGGAGACCAGAAAGATTCAAGGGCATGCTACCAAACCACTATGAAGGCCAAGCAGCTGGACTTATAGCAATTACAGCAAGGACAATCCGACTCCTCACATAACCGGCAGCAACTGTCCAATTCAAGTCAATCAGATCAGCCGGACGTGGTGGAGTTGGATGAAGTCCAAATTCATGCAGATTTTCCAGACAACAAAGTTCGAATCGGCGCACACCTGGCTCCCGACATCAGAGAGAAGCTTATCGATTTCCTTTCCTCTAATTATGATTGTTTTGCATGGTCTCATGCGGATATGACTGGAATTGATCCTAATATTATCGTACACAGGTTGCAGGTTGATCCGAATCACCCGCCTAAGAAACAAAAAAGAAGGAAATTTGCTCCAGAGAGAAACCGAGTAATTAATGAAGAGGTCCAAAAGTTGCTAGATAGCGGTTTGGTGCGAGAGGTCCAGTATCCCGAATGGCTGGCTAACGTGGTCGTCGTGAAGAAAAAGAACGGCAAGTGGAGGGTGTGCATAGACTTCACCGACCTAAACAAGGCATGCCCGAAAGATTCATTCCCTCTACCTCACATTGACATGCTGGTGGATGCCACGGCCGGCCACGAATTACTGAGCTTCATGGACGCCTACTCGGGCTACAACCAGATTCTCATGCATCCAGACGATCAGGAGAGGACGGCCTTCATGTCACATCCCGGTTTTTCGTAAATCTAAAATAATATTTAAACCATTAAATAAATAAACCGGGATGCAACTAAGGGAAAATTAAAAAGGGAGAAATCACAATTTAATTAATTTTAATTAGTTTTAATTAAAATTCATTTAGTTTAGCCCGAAAATTTGGGCAGCATCTCCCCTATACCAGGATCAAGTCGTAGTAAATACAAAGATAATTCATCAGCTAACCAAGTACATAAACCGTAACGATGAGGTCGGACCAGACCGCGCCATCATCGGATCCATTATATTAAATAAAATGTAACTACCGAGGCGGACCAGACCGCACTACAGTAGGATCCAAAGTATATAAGAAATCATAACAACCGTGGCGGACCAGACCGCACTACAGTTGGATCCAAAATACATATACGAAAGCATAACAACCGTGGCGGACCAAACCGCACTACAGTTGGATCCATAATATTCAATTTTCGATTTTAAAGTAAATTCGAATTATCTAACATGCATCAGAGTTACGTTTAAATAGAGGGAGCGAAAGAGAATAAATAAATTTTCATCTCATAAAACGTTATAGTCTTTTTATTATAAAATCGTTAAGGTTTTCATTATATAAATTCACTATTTTCAAAACGTCAAGTTTTTATAACATAAATTCTAAGTTTAGGTTTTAAATTATCAAAAGAATAACAAATAAACTTTAACGAACTTTTAAACTTTCTAAGTTAACTAAAACTATAACTTTCATTTCATTTATTTAAGACGATAGTATTTCGATAGTTTTAGAGACGAAAGGAAAACTATAATTAAAAGATGAAACTTAAGAAATTGTTTATAACCGAATCGAAATTTAAGAAACGAGAAGGTCTAATGGATTTATGTTTTATTTTCCACCGTCTCTTGATTATTCCTCCTTCTTCTCCTCTCTCTCTCTTCTCCGTCACTACGCCTCCGGCTCCCAATCTGCAAAACAAAGAAAGTTCTGCAGGGCTGAGTACAACAAGCACTCAGTGTGATTATGCCGCAAATAAGAATAGCAGGTTATCAGGAATAAGTAGGGAGAATAGAAAGAAATGGAATTCGATTTCCGTAAAACCGATTCCTTGACACGGCCGGCCCATTTTCGGAAGTTCATGTTACTCTCATTTCAATTGCAGGGCGGCATATAAATGCGGGCCCATCTGCTATTTGCAGGGCAACACACGAACACCGTGTGCGACCCATCTGCTAGTGCAGGGCTACATACGAAGAACGTATGCAACCCATCTGCTATTTGCAGGGCGGCCTACATAAGTTGTAAGCAAACCCATCTGCTGGAGATCAAGATTTGTGGTGATCAACCCACTCCTCTTGTCTCATGTGTACACAACTTCTCGAATTGATGTGTTAGACCAATCAAGAAGCCCGATCGTAAATATAAGAGCCTTAAACATGAAAGTCCGAGACACACAAAGTTTCCTGAACAAGCCTGCACTTGAAGAAAATGAGCTAAACAAGCTCAGAGATAATATTAAAGAAATAAAGAATCCCCACCTTTACCAATTACTCGTTTTCTCGATTCACGGGTCCAAATCTTAAGTTATCTTCTTCAGAGAATATTCCTACAAACATTTTCCTGATGTTAGGGTATGTTCAGATTTCTATTTAGAGTTTCCTAATATCAATATCTCTTAACTTTAGAATTTCCAAGAATAATAAAAATATTCATTTAACCTTCATTCAAAAATTACTTTCTTTATGTATTCGTCATTTGGATGGCTTAGACATCAACACAAAAGTTGTTCAACTAAATATTTAGAATATTTTGGTGTAAAAACATTTAACATGCAAAAGGGTTAGGGGTCCTTCAATTCAAAATGAACCTAGTTTCATTTTTAGAAAATTAACGGTGACTCCGATCGTTACCAAATTTTATAGGATGCTAGATAATATTACTTAGAACCTATATTAATATTTTTATAATATTTGGGCAGAGTCTCGACATGCAGGGAAACATTATCCGGGAAAAAGAAAGGTACACCATCAACAATTCGTTTTCAACAATTCGTTCCGATTAAGTGGTTAATTATTAGGTTACGAACAACTTTAATTCGGTGATATGGATGCAAAAAGGAACGCCGGCAACCGCCAAAGAAAGGGCGGCTGCGAACGGCGATGGAGAAGAAGAGAAGGTGATGCATGTCTCATTTCGGGAGCTCGTGGCGACGATCAGCCACTACTCCTAGAATCGAAATCTCCCTACGAGTGCATAGGAACGAACGACATACCTTTTCGATGATCGGAGAGAAAGATATGCACGAAAGACGATCGGTGATGATCGGAGGCTGCTCTTGGCTTGAAGGAAGGAGATGGCGAAGGAGGATGATGGCGGCAGAGGCTGAAGGAGATGAAGGCAGCGGCTGCTGCAGCTGTTCGGAGGATATGGCGGCGATGGTGATCGGAGATGAGCGAGAGAGATGGAGGGGCTGCTGCTCCTCGCTTCTTGGAGAGGAAGGGCGAGGATGGTGATGAAGGTGATGTTCGGTGGAGGTGGAGATGATGGAGATGATGATGATGGTGGTGGTGATCGGTGTTGATGGAGGAGGGTGGCGGAGGTGGGAGAGGGAGAAAGGTGCAGCAGCTGCTGCACTTTGCAGCCTAGAGAGAGAGCGAGTGATGGGGAGGGGCTGTGCGAGGGAGAGAGATGGGGGAGAGGGGAAGGGAGTTGGCGGTGGTGGATGATGGGGGCTGGGCGAAGGAGAGGGGGGAGAGAGGGGGTTGGTGCTGTTGCTGCCGAGGAGAGGGAGAGGGGGGTGTTCGGTGGAGTTGGGGGAGAGGTGATCGGTGGGGAGAGAGAGGAGAGGTTTCCTCTTGATGAAGTAATGGATAGGGGTTGATCAATTTTGAGGCGGTGATGGCCTCTATTTATAGGGGCCATCTCGTCTCCGGTTGGTCGCCTCGTTCCCCGACGAAAAGATATTTTTCCGGCAACGAGTTCCGATTTTAGGTTTTAAAGCGTCTACGGGATCCAAATAAAATATCGAACTCAACGATGTAGGTTAAAGAATTTTCGGAAGGAGTTTGATAGCTCAAAGAATTTTGAAGGAACGAAAAGGATCGAAAAAGACAAAAGGCGACGCGGGTTTTCTTAACCGTTTATCCGAAAAATGCCTAGCTTCTTTCATAAATCTTTTAATGTCAAAACTAGGTTAAAGGTGTTATCATTATATTTTATAGGATTTTTATTGAGATAGATATAATATTTTAGTTAAAGAATTTTAATTAAATTAATATTCTAAATTCTTTTATTATATAACTACTAAAATTTGAAAAACATTTATGAAATCTTAAGTCACTTCTAATTATTTGATATTAAGAGAAACTTATTTTAATAAGGAAAGCTATTTATTTTCTATTTTCTATTATTTAAAGTTTAGAGAATTTTACTTAAATAAATTTTAAAATCTTTTATATAAGAACTCTAAATAATTTATTTATCCTTCTAAAGACTTTTATTTAATCTATTATCATTCTAAAAATATTATTTGGGAAAATTTTTAATTTACTAAGGAAATTTAATCTATTTAACTATTTTCTTTTATTTAAAAATCCGGGTTATTACACTTCATGACCAACATAGGACTCTTTTGCTACAAGGCAATGCCATTCAGTCTGAAAAATGCAGGAGCCACCTACCAACGTCTAGTCAACAAAATGTTCTCAGAGCTGCTTGGGAAGACGATGGAAGTCTACATCGATGACATGCTCGTGAAGTCTCTTCAAGCAGTCGACCACGTCGACCATCTCAGACAGGCGTTCAACATCCTAAGGGAGTACAATATGAAATTAAATCCTACTAAATGTTCATTTGGTGTTGTCGCATGAAAATTTTTAGGTTACATGGTGACACAAAGGGGAATCGAGGCGAACCCGACTCAAATTGAATCAATCCAGAGAATCCCCTCGCCCACCTGCGTGAAGGACGTGCAGAAACTGACTGGACGGTTAGCAGCACTCAGTCGGTTCATCTCTAGGTCTTCGGAGCGATGCCAACCATTTTTCAACATATTAAGGAAATCCAAGACTTTCGAGTGGACAACCGAATGCGAGGAAGCACTACAACAATTGAAGGATTACTTATCCAGTCCGCCGCTCCTTTCGAAGCCCAAAGACAATGAAACATTGTTCGTCTACTTGGCCGTCTCAGAGACGGCAATCAGCGCGGTACTAGTCCGAGAAGATGAGGGAAAACAATCCCCAATCTACTACGTGAGCAAGTCACTACATGATGCGGAGACCAGATAAAGCCAGCTGGAGAAGCTTGCACTAGCCTTAATCCATGCAGCAAGGAAGCTCCGCCCTTACTTCCAATGCCATCCGATTGCAGTTCTTACAACGTTCCCATTGAAGACCATCCTTCACAAGCCGGAGTTGTCGGGAAGGCTGACCAAATGGGCAGTAGAACTGAGCGAATACGATATCACCTACAAACCTAGAACTTCATTAAAATCTCAAGTATTAGCTGATTTTATTGCGGATTTTACTCCTAACATCCATGTGCAGGCCGAAAAAGAACTATGCTGTCTGACTGAAGGACAACCAGCCGGAATATGGAAGCTACATGTAGATGGCTCCAGCAACACAAGAGGAAGCGGCCTTGGTCTAGTCCTCATGTCGCCCCAAGGGGACGTAATCGAACAATCAATCCGATGCGGCTTCAAGGCTACAAACAATGAAGCAGAATACGAAGCCATGATAGCCGGCCTCGGATTGGCTAAGGAGATGGGTGTCAAGCAGATCAATGTCTTCAGCGACTCCCAGCTGGTCGTTAACCAGATGCAAGGAAACTATCAAGCTCGAGACACCAAGATGACTAACTACCTGAACCGAACCAAAGAACTACAAGCTCAATTTGAGGATTTCACAATCAGTCAAGTCCCACGAGGAGAAAACAGTCAGGCAGACGCACTCGCCAACCTTGGCTCTTCAATTCAGACGGAAGGACCTAAATCCATTCCGATTTTCTATCTCAAGTGGCCAGCAATTTGGAAAGATGGAGAAGAGCAAGTGGTCGAAATTTCAAGCGACCAGACATGGATGACTCCGATCGTGCAATATCTGGAGCAAGACATTCTGCCTGAGAATAAGAATGAAGCACGAAAAGTCAAGTGTCAGGCCGCCCGCTTCACTCTTATTCGAGGTAAATTATATAAACGTTCTTTTTCAGGCCCATACTTGAGATGTGTTAACCTTGCAGAAGCAAAATACATCCTGGCCGAACTACACGAAGGAGAATGCGGCAACCACTCAGGCGGGAGGAGTTTGGCGCATAGGGCACTAACCAACGGATACTATTGGCCAACAATGCGGTCAGACTCAACAGACTTTGTAAGGAAATGCGACAAGTGCCAACGGTTCGCCCAAGTGCCCCATCAACCGCCTGAGCCAATGACCGCAATCACGTCACCTTGGCCATTCATGAAGTGGGGTACGAATATCGTTGGCAAGCTGCCGACTGCACCTGGGCAGAGAGTGTTCATGCTAGCCGTAACCGACTACTTCAGCAAGTGGATAGAAGCAGAGGCTTTCCACCAAGTTAGAGATCAAGAGGTCAAAGGCTTCATCTGGAAAAATGTGATTTGTAGGTTCGGAATACCAAAGGAAATTGTCACAGACAATGGCTCTCAATTCATAAGTATCAACTTCCAAAATTTCTGTCGGTTCTGGAACATCAAGCTGAGCTTTTCCACGCCAAGATACCCGCAAGCAAACGGCCAGGCGGAATCCAGCAACAAAACCATCATCAATACGTTGAAGAAAAGACTTGAAAAGGCCAAGGGAAAGTGGGCGGACGAATTGCCAGGAGTACTTTGGTCCTACCGGACGACGGCTAGAACATCGACGGGAGAAACACCATTCTCTTTGGCATTTGGAATGGAAGCAGTCATCCCGACTGAAAGCGAAGTTCCGACTGCTAGATTTGAACTGGCATCAGACGAACATAATTGGGAGAATATGTGTCATGAGTTGGACACACTAGACGAAAAGAGAGACAAAGCCTCGATCCGACTGGCCTCATACCAGCAGTGTGTGGCAAAATATTACAACAAGAATATTCGTACGCGAACTTTCAAGCTGGGAGATTGGGTACTCAGGCGGGTCTTCCAAAACACAAAGGAGGCAGGAGCCGGCAAGCTGGCCCCAACTTGGGAAGGACCCTATTTGATCACTAAGGTGGTCGGAAAAGGAGCATACAAGCTGCAGACCCAAGATGGTCGCGACATATCCAACAGTTGGAACGCGACACATCTAAAACAGTATCATGCCTAACCCTACCTCCGTTTCAATTTTTATAAGTTTTCGGTCTTACGGGACCAATACTTTTCATTCCACACTATTGCTAACACATTCGTGCAAGCTAAGTCGGAACTACATCGGGCTTGATCCCTTACGAGGGTATGTAGGCAGCTCTACGGAGTCCAGCCGAACACTTTATTTATTTTTTTCCCGACTGATTCTGACCGTTTTATGGAACAGGTCAGAACTACATCGGGCTTGATCCCTTACGAGGGTATGTAGGCAGCTCTACGGAGTCCAGCCGAACACTTTATTTATTTTTTCCAGACTGATTGTGACCGTTTTATGGAACAGGTCAGAACTACATCGGGCTTGATCCCTCACGAGGGTATGTAGGCAGCTCTACGGAGCGCAGCCCCCCATCCCCAACCAAAAAGCTTGGTCTGACTGAAATGAAGATGAGTTGTGTAAAGAACTCAACCAGTCGGAAAATCAGAAACAAAGTTATATAAAGAAAAAGCTAAGGAAAAGAAGATATAACAAGTACTACTAAAACAACGAATCGCAAAAAATAGTTCGAATTCAAGTCAAAGACTGGAACTCGAACTGGGGGAAAAAGGATGCGAGCATACTACATAATAAGTTCTTAGTCCATCGACTACGAATAATCAGTTGTTCTCACAAATAGTTAATCAAATAGTTAGACATTTCAAATGTATAAATCCTACAACTTCAGGAATATAAAGAAAGATAGAGTTAATCATCAGCCAGACAGTCGGAGAAATCAACCGTCACATGGAGGAGTCGAGTCGTCTGCATCGTTGCCATTCTCAGTAGGAGAATCCACCCCGGCATTCAGCCTCTCCCATTGAGCCAGCTGGGCCTTGTACTGGCTGACGTCCCACGGTCCGGGATAGGCCTCTTCATATAGCTGAGCAGCACGGCCCATGGTCCTGACCTCCGCATCGACACGGACCTCCATGAGCCGATCCTCAAAAAGTGCAACGGCTGTGTCATGTTCTTCCTTCATCTTTCGGGCAGCCCGATCCTTAGCTTGAACCGTGGCCTCCCAATCAGCCTTCTCCCGACTGAACTGAGAGGTAAGGCTTTCTTTCTCACTAAGCCATTTCTTCTTCTCGGCCTTGTGTGCCGACTCCCTCCTCTCAAACTCCATGATCTCCACCTCAAAGATGGCCGCCTCCTGCATGCCCTACAAACGGAAAAATCCGACTGAAGGAGTTAGTCAAACGACTAAAATAAGATCTTTAACTAAAAAAATGTGATAAACTCACCTCAGAGCATTTCCGAAAATGAGAGCGAGCTAGAGACTTAGCTCCCATCTTCTTCAACTCGGTACGATCCCCATCAAGGACCAGCTTCTTGAACTCCTCGGACATTTGATTGAAGTCAGAGCGGGCACAACCCGAAGGAGACACATCCATAACCAATCGGTCTGAGGCATCAGCCGGATCCGCATCGGTACTCCTCTTCTTTTTTCTTTGGACTTTCGGTGCCGATGGAGTAGAAGCTTCAACAACCTCCTTGGTTCCTTCACCACTCGGACCGGCTGACTTTTTGCCCTTCTTCTTGAGCTGGAGAGCCATCTCCAAGGCCTTGTCCCCTAAAAGCGGCAAGATGGGTCGGTTCGACATAGTAGCCTCTACAAAAGGAAGAAAAATGAAAACATATCAAATTCAGTCAGTCGGACAATACCTACTTCAAAACTCAAAAGAAACATCATAGTTTCATTACCTGTGGGCACGTTACCACGTAAGGAAGTAGAGCATTGTCCTCAGTCAATATTGAGTCGGCAAATCGCTCCTCACTCGGAATATCGAAAAACCACTTGATTTTTGCAACAGTCGGAGCGGTAGGAACAATGTTAGTTGGAGTTGATCTCCCTATATTCAAAACAAAACAAGAATCAGTCAGTCGGATATCAACCTCAAATTCAAGAGAAAAAGAAGAGAAGGCAAGTGTTAAAAAACTAAATTATAACCGTCCAGAAGAAAAAACTCACGAAGTTCGGACCATGAGTGTGGAATATTACAATAGGCCGACGCTCCCAGTTCAACGAAAGGAACTAAAAAATAGTCACGTGCCCATTGTTTATAACTATCCCCTACCCCTTGGATCAAGGGTTCAGCCAGCTGGTTAACAAATATGTATCTATTCTCATTGCTTTTAGGTCTGTGTAGCCGATACGCAATCATAACATCACTATAGGAAAAGTGAACTCCTCGTTTCTCGGAAAGAACTTGAATCGCCATCAAGATACGCCATACATTCGGCATCAGCTGACTCGGGGCTAGACCATGATATTCACAAGCTTCTAACACTAGTCTGGGAAGGGGAAATCTAGCTCCCTGCTTGAGGAAGATATAATACATAACTGTCCAACCCGAGTAAACCGAGTCGGGTCGTTGAAGCTCGGTAGGAATGACCAAAGGAATGGCTTCAGGTATATCATGGGCAGCTCGCATAGTTTCCAAAACCTCTAAAGAGAATGCTGATGGGGGATTCGATGGAGCAAATATGGAACAAGATCTAATATCATCAATCTGACTAACCCCTAAGGCATCCAGCTGGTTGCTAGTTGATGTATCAACGCAACTATCATTGTCATCATTATCACTCTCATACAAAGTCACCTTCCAGCTAGCTGACTCACTAGAACTTGACCGACTGGAATGAGACATATCAAACAGCTAGCACCTAAGAAAAAGAGAACCAACCAGTCGGGCTCAACTAAAAAATCAACATGAAAAACAAATAAGAGATCATTAATTCAGTCAGACATGATTAACAATTATTGTGCATGATTTATCTGAATCAATTAGACCCAACCACAAAATGGCAATAAGGTACACGAAGAACACGAAAGGAAAAGAGGGCGAAAAGAAAATTCACCTACCAAAACTTCTTCCTCCACTCCTTAGCTCCTTGTCTCTACTTTTTTCAAGTTTCTTAAACTTCGAATGTTCACAAGCTCTCTGCTTCAGAAAGAAGGTACGTACGTCGACTCTATCGTATTACCTACGTAAGAAATAAATTTGGAGAGCGAAATGAAGAAAATACATTCAAACTTGAGTTTGGAACCCGTACGAAGATCAATGGGCGAGAACCTAATCAAGTGATTGCCAATAAAACAATCACCAAAATACCGAAAATGGCTCACACCTATGACTGCCAAAGTCAAGCCCTTGATCATTTAATTCACGATTCTCAAATCGGAGAAGATCAACTAAGCCCATAATTATTATGGTCCATGTTAGTATGAAGGATCAAGAATAATAAGAAAATCCTCTATCTGGACAAATATGACTGCAAACGACCCAGAGTAAAAATAAAGCATTTCGAGCCAAGGAATACAGAACTATTCTCAAAGTTGAGAAAATAAAATTAAAGGCAAAAATCGAAGCTGTGACGGCTGAATTTACCTATTTCCATTCACAAATAAAATGGAGCTTATCAGCTCTAAATAGATTCACTACGAGAAATGTCATTAGTTCGAGCCACCGAAATGCTCGTGGAAAATGAAAATAGATAAATAAGAGTGTAATTCCTACTTTTGAAAAGACAGAAGATTACCCAAATATGTGATGCCCCAAACACCAGTACACACAGCAGAGCAAACCACTAGCCGAGGTCAACTCCGATTTCCGTCCAAATCTGAAAGACCCGAGACCGGAGACACCAATGTCATCGCCGGGAAATGCTGGGCTAAACCTGAACAACAAAATTGTAAAAAAGAAATGAGAAGAATAAGTTACCAATCCTAGTAAATGAATGAATTGCCCAAAGTTTGAAGAAGGGCGGAAGCTTACCTACACCACCGTTTTCGCCGTCGGGCGAAACTAGCGAAACCTCCAACGAACCACAAATCCAGAGCCGCGGAACACTGGCCAAATCTCGTAACACTCCCCCTCTATAGAATTACCAGATCTGAAAAGAGAGGCAAGGGAAAATCGGGCACTGGCAATTAAGGGGAGGAGATTCGAATTAAAGCATAAAATTCTAAAAAGAGAACAAAATTGTCTCGTTCTGCTGGAGGGAGACGAGAAAAAATTTGCAAAGAATTAAATGCAGTGAAAGAATTAAATACAGTGGGTGAAATCCAACCCAAGAGGAAATATTAAATTTAAAAAAAAAAAAAAAAAAGTTGTTGGGAGAATTGTGGTATATGACGAATAAATGGGAGAAGTAGCAACCAACTAAATTTTGTCCACATGCTACCAGCTGGATTTAATGCGCTCACCAGTCGGCCAGAATAAGTGAAAACTATTCGGCCAAAATTGAATCATCAGTCAGTCGGAAGAAGTTTGGAGATAAAACAACTAGCCAGACAGAGCGGCTAATTCGGCTCACCAAAATATTAAGTACCCCACTGACTGACTGGGCAACCGAATTTAATGGGACCCAATTGGAAAACATCCCAACTTCTAGTAAATCATAGAACGATTGCCTTGCTTCAGTCGGTCGGACAAATTTCTACACGATCCTTTCAAATGGGAAACAAAGCTTCAGTCGGCCACATGACTCACATTCAAGAAAAAATTCGCCATCTTAATTTCATCAATCCTTCAGTCAGTCGGCTTAAACGGAATGCCTAGAAGATAAAGGTAAGTCAGCTGCTCAGACGGAACGAAAAATTATTTGTTCGCTACTAGAAAAATCCAACTACTCTATGCTTAAAAAAAAAAAAAATTACGCTGAGTATTCATTCAGTCGGTAATGATAATTTATCTTATAGAAGTGAATACTTATAAGCCCACGCGGCCGACTGAGTAAAGGTCCCTTAGTACCGACCGACTGATATTATTCATTATCCAGTCAACTTGAAATTGTTAACGGCCTAAGTAGAAAAATTCGATTTCCATTCAGTCGAAAAAATCTACTTACTAATATAAAGATGAGCACTGATAAGCTCACGTGGCCAACTGAATGAAAATCTCATTTTACCGACCGACTGAAATTATTCATCGTTCCAAATAACGCGAACTAATTATTTTTATCTAGAAAAATCCGACTACTCTCCAGTTGAAAATTCCAACTAGAGAGTGGGGGACAAACTGTAGTGGGAAAAATCCGCCTGACTGGCCCAACCCATTTGTTCATACTTGATCAGCCCAACTCCAAGCACTTGAGCATAATCATCCCGTCAGTCAGACGAAACAAGTTGTTTGGCCCAATTAACTATTCAAAGGCCTTGTTTCTATTGGGCCGACTGATCCCACAACCGATTAGGGGTCCAGTCAGTCAGCCGGGAGATTTGAATCAATCTCAACTAACCACCAACGTACGGAGCGAGTCAGCCGGGAGAGACTTCCCCCACGTTCTCAACGACTACGTGCGGTTAGGGTTTTGAACAAAGAACCCTAGCCGGGCAGTCGTCCTATATAAACACTCTGACTGCTAGGTCAAGGGGACACGATCTCATACACTCTCGCACACAATCTCACGCATTCCATTCACCAACTGACTCCTCCTCTGAAACCCTCCACGCTCCGTCAGTCGGCGTCTACTGAACTTCAGTCAGACGGCGCCGCCTATCATCTCCACATTGCTCATTCTCACCACCATCATCTCCATCGGAATTTATACAATTCTTTACTTATTCGTTTTACATTATTTAATTACTGTTTTCCGACTGTTTATACCGATCACTGACTTGAGCGTCGGAGGTCCTTCGGCTGACACCCCCACCCGTGTCCATCGAAGGGCTCTTACGTTTGTTCTGTTTGACAGGTTGCTAGTGCCCCTTCTTCAGTCGGATCTGATCAGTCGGGTCGAACCAGTCGGATCCAACTCAATTGTAGATTCACCCTCTACAATTTGGCGGGCCCTAGCAATCAAGCGAGTCGATACGATCAACGCGTAGGATCCTTCTCGCAGACGGGCATGACCGACGGTAGCAATGCCTTGAACACCTCCCTCAAGGTCGACCTCGCCGCTCAGATAGCCGCCCTGACTGAGCAGATGAATCAAGAGAGAGCGAGCCGGGAAAAGCTTGAAAAGGAGAATGCCGATCTGACTGCCCGCCTCGAAGCAACTGTAGCAAAAGTTCAGGCGGCCCAGGCGTCTCAGTTCAAGTCTCCAGTCAACCCCATGCAATCCCTTGAGGATCACTTCACCGACGACGATGACCTCAGTGATTTCGACCCTAGAAATTCATCCGGTTTGGTAAGCAATCGGAATACTCATCAAACTAGCGCTGATCGCACTCGTGTCTCTTTTCTTACAGGTAATCGGGTCTCTTTGGATCTCGAGCCCCAAAGAACAATAACACATGCTATGAGATCTGTTGGAACCGGGCTGACTGCCCCAACAGGTGCCCTCGGAGCCGGACCAACCAGTCAGTCCGCTGGAACACAGAATGTAGCCTTTGAGCCAACTTACGCAACACCGGGTGCGGGGACTAGCCAGGCAAGTGGGAGCATCCCCCAAGCGACGCAAGTGAACGTCCGCCAGCCGGTTCTTCCTACCAATGCTACGATGATTCCAACTGACGGACCCGTGCAGACTGACCAAGGCCTTGGGTACACCCATCATGAACAATTCATCACTGCTGAACCTGTCCGGACGGCTGCAGCCGGACCCTTCATGAACCTTGACGCGGATCTGGCCTGCAAGTTGGCGGAGATGGAAGCAATGATCCAGAGGATTCCGGGTGTACCGGCCCCCATCAAGAAGAGTGCGGCCAGCTGCTATGCCGATTCACCTTTCGTCGATGACATCGCATTAGTGGAGATGCCCAGCAAATTCAGCTTCCCAAACATGAAGCCGTTTGATGGCACCTCCGTTCCAGACGACCACATCGCCCAATACCGACAGAGGATGTTCACCGTGGCCATCCCTCGCGAGTTGAGGGAGGCCTGCATGTGTAAGGGGTTCGGTTCTAGTCTGATAGGACCGGCCCTCCAGTGGTATACCAATCTTCCTAATAATTCAATTTCCTCTTTTGTTCAATTAACGGATACTTTTGTGCAGCAATATGCTAGTAGCAGGAAGTTGGAAAAATCTCCGAAGATTTGTACGCCATTGTCCAACGACGTGGGGAATCCCTACGTGACTACATCGGACGCTTCAATAGGGAAAAGGTGTCCATAACCAACTGCAACACTCAGACGGCTGTCACCGCTTTCAGAAAGGGTCTCCTCCCCGACTCAGACCTCTAC
Organism: Thymus mandschuricus; assembly: GCA_029379335.1. Classification (NCBI taxonomy): domain Eukaryota; kingdom Viridiplantae; phylum Streptophyta; class Magnoliopsida; order Lamiales; family Lamiaceae; genus Thymus; species Thymus mandschuricus. The sequence continues at coordinate 22,120,058 of CM057072.1, forward strand.
AAAGATCTTACCAAATATCCTTGCAAAACCATGGAAGACGTTCTTGCCAAAGCATGGGCACAGATCAAGTGGGAAGAAGACCAATACAACAGCCGTCGATATTCTCCGCCTACGAGCACAAGAAAGGATACCCGAGTAGACAGACGTGCAACTGACAGACGACCTGAGCCGTATCCAACTTCTCGGAGGCAAGAGACTCGGAGGAGAGACAATGGCCCATTTTCAGACATCCGACCGAGAGAAAAAGCAAAAGTGCCTGAATACAATCTGTCCATCTCACCGGCTGAAGCTGTAGCCGCTCTCAAGGGACTCGGAAACAGAGTCAAGTGGCCCGAGAAGATGAGAACCCCGGGTGATCAAAGAGACAGATCGAAATGGTGCGAGTTCCACGCTGATCGCGGCCATCGGACGGACGACTGCATTGCCTTAAAATTGGAGGTGTCACACCTACTAAAGCAAGGCCACCTGACTGATCTGTTGACGGATAAAGGCAAGCAGACGTACCAACAAGGACGTGACAGGCAGAATCACAATGGAGAAGTCACCCCTCCGAGGCCGCCAGTCCATGAACGAACCGTTAATGTTATCACTGGAGGTTCGGAAGTAAGCGGAGTTAGCCATTCAGCCGCCAAAAGACACACCAGACAAGCCAGCCGGAACCCAGCCGACTCAAGCAAACCGGAGAACATCACAGCTGGCCAACTGGCCCAAACGATAAGCTTTACCGCCTCGGAATCAACCAGGCTTCTAAACCCTCATCATGATGCTCTTGTTATTTCACTTTTTATTACAAATTGTCTAACCAAACGTGTACTGATAGACAACGGCAGCTCTGCCAATGTCCTCTTTCTGTCTGCTTTCAGGGAGATGGGACTAGATGAGTCTAAGATCGTTAGGAAGACTACGGTCCTAATTGGCTTCAGTGGAGAACACAAGAGCACAATCGGAGAAATTGAGTTGCCTGTGTATGCCGAAGGAGTCAACTTGTTTACCAAGTTCCTGGTGATAGACTCCCCGTCCGCCTACAACGTCATCCTAGGCCGACCGTGGTTGCACGAAATGGAGGCAGTCCCATCCACCTACCACCAAGTTCTCTGGTTCCCGACTAAATGGGGGGTAAAGGAGATAAGGGGAGACCAGAAAGATTCAAGGGCATGCTACCAAACCACTATGAAGGCCAAGCAGCTGGACTTATAGCAATTACAGCAAGGACAATCCGACTCCTCACATAACCGGCAGCAACCGTCCAATTCAAGTCAATCAGATCAGCCGGACGTGGTGGAGTTGGATGAAGTCCAAATTCATGCAGATTTTCCAGACAACAAAGTTCGAATCGGCGCACACCTGGCTCCCGACATCAGAGAGAAGCTTATCGATTTCCTTTCCTCTAATTATGATTGTTTTGCATGGTCTCATGCAGATATGACTGGAATTGATCCTAATATTATCGTACACAGGTTGCAGGTTGATCCGAATCACCCGCCTAAGAAACAAAAAAGAAGGAAATTTGCTCCAGAGAGAAACCGAGTAATTAATGAAGAGGTCCAAAAGTTGCTAGATAGCGGTTTGGTGCGAGAGGTCCAGTATCCCGAATGGATGGCTAACGTGGTCGTCGTGAAGAAAAAGAACGGCAAGTGGAGGGTGTGCATAGACTTCACCGACCTAAACAAGGCATGCCCGAAAGATTCATTCCCTCTACCTCACATTGACATGCTGGTGGATGCCACGGCCGACCACGAACTGCTGAGCTTCATGGACGCCTACTCGGGCTACAACCAGATTCTCATGCATCCAGACGATCAGGAGAAGACGGCCTTCATGACCAACATAGGACTCTTTTGCTACAAGGCAATGCCATTCGGTCTGAAAAACGCAGGAGCCACCTACCAACGTCTAGTCAACAAAATGTTCTCAGAGCTGCTTGGGAAGACGATGGAAGTCTACATCGATGACATGCTCGTGAAGTCTCTTCAAGCAGTCGACCACGTCGACCATCTCAGACAGGCGTTCAACCTCCTAAGGGAGTACAATATGAAATTAAATCCTACTAAATGTTCATTTGGTGTTGTCACATGAAAATTTTTAGGTTACATGGTGACACAAAGGGGAATTGAGGCGAACCCGACTCAAATTGAATCAATCCAGAGAATCCCCTCGCCCACCTGCGTGAAGGACGTGCAGAAACTGACTGGACGGTTAGCAGCACTCAGTCGGTTCATCTCTAGGTCTTTGGAGCGATGCCAACCATTTTTCAACATATTAAGGAAATCCAAGACTTTCGAGTGGACAACCGAATGCGAGGAAGCACTACAACAATTGATGGATTACTTATCCAGTCCACCGCTCCTTTCGAAGCCCAAAGACAATGAAACATTGTTCGTCTACTTGGCCGTCTCAGAGACAGCAATCAGCGCGGTACTAGTCCGAGAAGATGAGGGAAAACAATCCCCAATCTACTACGTGAGCAAGTCACTACTGATGCGGAGACCAGATACAGCCAGCTGGAGAAGCTTGCACTAGCCTTAATCCATGCAGCAAGGAAGCTCCGCCCTTACTTCCAATGCCATCCGATTGCAGTTCTTACAACGTTCCCATTGAAGACCATCCTTCACAAGCCGGAGTTGTCGGGAAGGCTGACCAAATGGGCAGTAGAACTGAGCGAATACGATATCACCTACAAACCTAGAACTTCATTAAAATCTCAAGTATTAGCTGATTTTATTGCGGATTTTACTCCTAACATCCATGTGCAGGCCGAAAAAGAACTATGCTGTCTGACTGAAGGACAACCAGCCGGAATATGGAAGCTACATGTAGATGGCTCCAGCAACACATGAGGAAGCGGCCTTGGTCTAGTCCTCATGTCGCCCCAAGGGGACGTAATCGAACAATCAATCCGATGCGGCTTCAAGGCTACAAACAATGAGGCAGAATACGAAGCCATGATAGCCGGCCTCGGATTGGCTAAGGAGATGGGTGTCAAGCAGATCAATGTCTTCAGCGACTCCCAGCTGGTCGTCAACCAGATGCAAGGAAACTATCAAGCTCGAGACACCAAGATGACTAACTACCTGAACCGAACCAAAGAACTACAAGCTCAATTTGAGGAGTTCACAATCAGTCAAGTCCCACGAGGAGAAAACAGTCAGGCAGACGCACTCGCCAACCTTGGCTCTTCAATTCAGACGGAAGGACCTAAATCCATTCCGATTGTCTATCTCAAGTGGCCAGCAATTTGGAAAGATGGAGAAGAGCAAGTGGTCGAAATTTCAAGCGACCAGACATGGATGACTCCGATCGTGCAATATTTGGAGCAAGACATTCTGCCTGAGAATAAGAATGAAGCACGAAAAGTCAAGTATCAGGCCGCCCGCTTCACTCTTATTCGAGGTAAATTATATAAACGTTCTTTTTCAGGTCCATACTTGAGATGTGTTAACCTTGCAGAAGCAAAATACATCCTGGCCGAACTACACGAAGGAGAATGCGGCAACCACTCAGGCGGGAGGAGTTTGGCGCATAGGGCACTAACCAACGGATACTATTGGCCAACAATGCGGTCAGACTCAACAGACTTTGTAAGGAAATGCGACAAGTGCCAACGGTTCGCCCAAGTGCCCCATCAACCGCCTGAGCCAATGACCGCAATCACGTCACCTTGGCCATTCATGAAGTGGGGTATGGATATCGTTGGCAAGCTGCCGACTGCACCTGGGCAGAGAGTGTTCATGCTAGCCGTAACCGACTACTTCAGCAAGTGGATAGAAGCAGAGGCTTTCCACCAAGTTAGAGATCAAGAGGTCAAAGGCTTCATCTGGAAAAATGTGATTTGTAGGTTCGGAATACCAAAGGAAATTGTCACAGACAATGGCTCTCAATTCATAAGTATCGACTTCCAAAATTTCTGTCGGTTCTGGAACATCAAGCTGAGCTTTTCCACGCCAAGATACCCGCAAGCAAACGGCCAGGCGGAATCCAGCAACAAAACCATCATCAATACGTTGAAGAAAAGACTTGAAAAGGCCAAGGGAAAGTGGGCGGACGAATTGCCAGGAGTACTTTGGTCCTACCGGACGACGGCTAGAACATCGACGGGAGAAACACCATTCTCTTTGGCATTTGGAATGGAAGCAGTCATCCCGACTGAAAGCGAAGTTCCGACAGCTAGATTTGAACTGGCATCAGACGAACATAATTGGGAGAATATGTGTCATGAGTTGGACACACTAGACGAAAAGAGAGACAAAGCCTCGATCCGACTGGCCTCATACCAGCAAAGTGTGGCAAAATATTACAACAAGAATATTCGTACGCTAACTTTCAAGCTGGGAGATTGGGTACTCAGGCGGGTCTTCCAAAACACAAAGGAGGCAGGAGCCGGCAAGCTGGCCCCAACTTGGGAAGGACCCTATTTGATCACTAAGGTGGTCGGAAAAGGAGCATACAAGCTGCAGACCCAAGATGGTCGCGACATATCCAACAGTTGGAACGCGACACATCTAAAACAGTATCATGCCTAACCCTACCTCCTTTTCAATTTTTATAAGTTTTCGGTCTTACGGGACCAATACTTTTCATTCCACACTATTGCTAACACATTCGTGCAAGCTAAGTCGGAACTACATCGGGCTTGATCCCTTACGAGGGTATGTAGGCAGCTCTACGGAGTCCAGCCGAACACTTTATTTATTTTTTTCCCGACTGATTCTGACCGTTTTATGGAACAGGTCAGAACTACATCGGGCTTGATCCCTTACGAGGGTATGTAGGCAGCTCTACGGAGTCCAGCCGAACACTTTATTTATTTTTTTCCCAACTGATTCTGACCGTTTTATGGAACAGGTCAGAACTACATCAGGCTTGTTCCAACAGGGGGCCTCGAAATAGCTGGTTTCCTCCCTTACGAGGGTATGTAGGCAGCTCTACGGAGTCCAGCCGAACACTTTATTTATTTCCCGACTGATTCTGACCGTTTTATGGAACAGGTCAGAACTACATCGGGCTTGATCCCTCACGAGGGTATGTAGGCAGCTCTACGGAGCGCAGCCCCCCATCCCCAACCAAAAATCTTGGTCTGACTGAAACGAAGATGAGTTGTGTAAAGAACTCAACCAGTCGGAAAATCAGAAACAAAGTTATATAAAGAAAAAGCTAAGGAAAAGAAGATATAACAAGTACTACTAAAACAACGCATCACAAAAAATAGTTCGAATTCAAGTCAGAGACTGGAACTCGAACTGGGGGGCAAAAGGATGCGAGCATACTACATAATAAGTTCTTAGTCCATCTACTACGAAAAATCAGTTGTTCTCACAAATAGTTAATCAAATAGTTAGACATTTCAAATGTATAAATCCTACAACTTCAGGAATATAAAGAAAGATAGAGTTAATCATCAGCCAGACAGTCGGAGAAATCAACCGTCACATGGAGGAGTCGAGTCGTCTGCATCGTTGCCATTCTCAGTAGGAGAATCCACCCCGGCATTCAGCCTCTCCCATTGAGCCAGCTGGGCCTTGTACTGGCTGACGTCCCACGGTCCGGGATAGGCCTCTTCATATAGCTGAGCAGCACGGCCCATGGTCCTGAACTCCGCATCGACACGGACCTCCATGAGCCGATCCTCAAAAAGCGCAACGGCTGTGTCATGTTCTTCCTTCATCTTTCGGGCAGCCCGATCCTTAGCTTGAACCGTGGCCTCCCAATCAGCCTTCTCCCGACTGAACTGAGAGGTAAGGCTTTCTTTCTCACTAAGCCATTTCTTCTTCTCGGCCTTGTGTGCCGACTCCCTCCTCTCAAACTCCATGATCTCCTCCTCAAAGATGGCCGCCTCCTGCATGCCCTACAAACGGAAAAATCCGACTGAAGGAGTTAGTCAAACGACTACAATAAGATCTTTAACTAAAAAAATGTGATAAACTCACCTCAAAGCATTTCCGAAAATGAGAGCGAGCTAGAGACTTAGCTCCCATCTTCTTCAACTCGGTACGATCCCCATCAAGGACCAGCTTCTTGAACTCCTCGGACATTTGATTGAAGTCAGAGCAGGCACAACCCGAAGGAGACACATCCATAACCAATCGGTCTGAGGCATCAGCCGGATCCGCATCGGTACTCCTCTTCTTTTTTCTTTGGACTTTCGGTGCCGATGGAGTAGAAGCTTCAACAACCTCCTTGGTTCCTTCACCACTCGGACCGGCTGACTTTTTGCCCTTCTTCTTGAGCTGGAGAGCCATCTCCAAGGCCTTGTCCCCTAAAAGCGGCAAGATGGGTCGGTTCGACATAGTAGCCTCTACAAAAGGAAGAAAAATGAAAACATATCAAATTCAGTCAGTCGGACAATACCTACTTCAAAACTCAAAAGAAACATCATAGTTTCATTACCTGTGGGCACGTTACCACGTAAGGAAGTAGAGCAAATATTGTCCTCAGTCAATATTGAGTCGGCAAATCGCTCCTCACTCGGAATATCGAAAAACCACTTGATTTTTGCAACAGTCGGAGCGGTAGGAACAATGTTAGTTGGAGTTGATCTCCCTATATTCAAAACAAAACAAGAATCAGTCAGTCGGATATCAACCTCAAATTCAAGAGAAAAAGAAGAGAAGGCAAGTTTTAAAAAACTAAATTATAACCGTCCAGAAGAAAAAACTCACGAAGTTCGGACCATGAGTGTGGAATATTACAATAGGCCGACGCTCCCAGTTCAACGAAAGGAACTAAAAAATAGTCACGTGCCCATTGTTTATAACTATCCCCTACCCCTTGGATCAAGGGTTCAGCCAGCTGGTTAACAAATATGTATCTATTCTCATTGCTTTTAGGTCTGTGTAGCCGATACGCAATCATAACATCACTATAGGAAAAGTGAACTCCTCGTTTCTCGGAAAGAACTTGAATCGCCATCAAGATACGCCATACATTTGGCATCAGCTGACTCGGGGCTAGACCATGATATTCACAAGCTTCTAACACTAGTCTGGGAAGGGGAAATCTAGCTCCCTGCTTGAGGAAGATATAATACATAACTGTCCAACCCGAGTAAACCGAGTCGGGTCGTTGAAGCTCGGTAGGAATGACAAAAGGAATGGTTTCAGGTATATCATGGGCAGCTCGCATAGTTTCCAAAACCTCTAAAGAGAATGCTGATGGGGGATTCGATGGAGCAAATATGGAACAAGATCTAATATCATCAACCTGACTAACCCCTAAGGCATCCAGCTGGTTGCTAGTTGATGTATCAACGCAACTATCATTGTCATCATTATCACTCTCATACAAAGTCACCTTCCAGCTAGCTGACTCACTAGAACTTGACCGACTGGAATGAGACATATCAAACAGCTAGCACCTAAGAAAAAGAGAACCAACCAGTCGGGCTCAACTAAAAAATCAACATGAAAAACAAATAAGAGATCATTAATTCAGTCAGACATGACTAACAATTATTGTGCATGATTTATCTGAATCAATTAGACACAACCACAAAATGGCAATAAGGTACACGAAGAACACGAAAGGAAAAGAGGGCGAAAAGAAAATTAACCTCCCAAAACTTCTTCCTCCACTCCTTAGCTCCTTGTCTCTACTTTTTTCAAGTTTCTTAAACTTCGAATGTTCACAAGCTCTCCAATATTACCTACGTAAGAAATAAATTTGGAGAGCGAAATGAAGAAAATACATTAAAACTTGAGTTTGGAGCTAAAAAGAACCCGTACGAAGATCAATGGGCGAGAACCTAATCAAGTGATTGCCAATCAAAAAATCACCAAAATACCGAAAATGGCTCACACCTATGACTGCCAAAGTCAAGCCCTTGATCATTTAATTCACGATTCTCAAATCGGAGAAGATCAACTAAGCCCATAATTATTATGGTCCATGTTAGTATGAAGGATCAAGAATCATAAGAAAATCCTCTATCTGGACAAATATGACTGCAAACGACCCAGAGTAAAAATAAAGCATTTCGAGCCAAGGAATACAGAACTATTCTCAAAGTTGAGAAAATAAAATTAAAGGCAAAAATCGAAGCTGTGACGGCTGAATTTACCTATTTCCATTCACAAATAAAATGGAGCTTATCAGCTCTAAATAGATTCACTACGAGAAATGTCATTAGTTCGAGCCACCGAAATGCTCGTGGAAAATGAAAATAGATAAATAAGAGTGTAATTCCTACTTTTGAAAAGACAGAAGATTACCCAAATATGTGATGCCCCAAACACCAGTACACACAGCAGAGCAAACCACTAGCCGAGGTCAACTCCGATTTCCGTCCAAATCTGAAAGACCCGAGACCGGAGACACCAATGTCATCGCCGGGAAATGCTGGGCTAAACCTGAAGCAACAAAATTGTAAAAAAGAAATGAGAAGAATAAGTTACCAATCCTAGTAAATGAATGAATTGCCCAAAGTTTGAAGAAGGGCGGAAGCTTACCTACACCACCGTTTTCGCCGTCGGGCGAAACTAGCGAAACCTCCAACGAACCACAAATCCAGAGCCGCGGAACACCGGCCAAATCTCGTAACACTCCCCCTCTATAGAATTACCAGATCTGAAAAGAGAGGCAAGGGAAAATCGGGCACTGGCAATTAAGGGGAGGAGATTCGAATTAAAGCATAAAATTCTAAAAAGAGAACAAAATTGTCTCGTTCTGCTGGAGGGAGACGAGAAAAAATTTGCAAAGAATTAAATGCAGTGAAAGAATTAAATACAGTGGGTGAAATACAACCCAAGAGGAAATATTAAATTAAAAAAAAAAAAAAAAAGTTGTTGGGAGAATTGGGGTATATGACGAATAAATGGGAGAAGTAGCAACCAACTAAATTTTGTCCACATGCTACCAGCTGGATTTAATGCGCTCACCAGTTGGCCAGAATAAGTGAAAACTATTCGGCCAAAATTGAATCATCAGTCAGTCGGAAGAAGTTTGGAGATAAAACAACTAGCCAGACAGAGCGGCTAATTCGGCTCACCAAAATATTAAGTACCCCACTGACTGACTGGGCAACCGAATTTAATGGGACCCAATTGGAAAACATCCCAACTTCTAGTAAATCATAGAACGATTGCCTTGCTTCAGTCGGTCAGAAAAATTTCTACACGATCCTTTCAAATGGGAAACAAAGCTTCAGTCGGCCACATGACTCACATTCAAGAAAAAATTCGCCATCTTAATTTCATCAATCCTTCAGTCAGTTGGCTTAAACGGAATGCCTAGAAGATAAAGGTAAGTCAGCTGCTCAGACGGAACGAAAAATTATTTGTTCCCTACTAGAAAAATCCGACTACTCTATGCTTAAAAAAAAAAAAAATTACGCTGAGTATTCATTCAGTCGGTAATGATAATTTATCTTATAGAAGTGAATACTTATAAGCCCACGCGGCCGACTGAGTAAAGGTCCCTTAGTACCGACCGACTGATATTATTCATTATCCAATCAACTTGAAATTGTTAACGGCCTAAGTAGAAAAATTCGATTTCCATTCAGTCGAAAAAATCAACTTACTAATATAAAGATGAGCACTGATAAGCTCACGTGGCCAACTGATGAAAATCTCATTTTACCGACCGACTGAAATTATTCATCGTTCCAAATAACGCGAACTAATTATTTTTATCTAGAAAAATCCGACTACTCTCCAGTTGAAAATTCCAACTAGAGAGTCGGGGACAAACTGTAGTGGGAAAAATCCGCCTGACTGGCCCAACCCATTTGTTCATACTTGATCAGCCCAACTCCAAGCACTTGAGCATAATCATCCCGTCAGTCAGACGAAACAAGTTGTTTGGCCCAATTAACTATTCAAAGGCCTTGTTTCTATTGGGCCGACTGAGCCCACAACCGATTAGGGGTCCAGTCAGTCAGCCGGGAGATTTGAATCAATCTCAACTAACCACCAACGTACGGAGCGAGTCAGCCGGGAGAGACTTCCCCCACGTTCTCAACGACTACGTGCGGTTAGGGTTTTGAACAAAGAACCCTAGCCGGGCAGTCGTCCTATATAAACACCCTGACTGCTAGGTCAAGGGGACACGATCTCATACACTCTCGCACACAATCTCACGCATTCCATTCACCAACTGACTCCTCCTCTGAAACCCTCCACGCTCCGTCAGTCGGCGTCCACTGAACTTCAGTCAGACGGCGCCGCCTATCATCTCCACATTGCTCATTCTCACCACCATCATCTCCATCGGAATTTATACAATTCTTTACTTATTCGTTTTACATTATTTAATTACTGTTTTCCGACTGTTTATACCGATCACTGAATTGAGCGTCGGAGGTCCTTCGGCTGACACCCCCACCCGTGTCCATCGAAGGGCTCTTACGTTTGTTCTGTTTGACAGGTTGCTAGTGCCCCTTCTTCAGTCGGATCTGATCAGTCGGGTCGAACCAATCGGATCCAACTCAATTGTAGATTCACCCTCTACACTTAAGTACACAGTAAGCTTTTCTTCCCTTCGTACTGTGTACTTAAGTACACAATAAGATTTTCTTCCTTTCGTACTGTGTACTTTAGTATATCATGTAAATTGAACAAAAACTTACACAAGACTAGTAGTCTTTTTTGTGTTTCTTACTGTGTACTTAAGTACACAGTAAGTTTTGCTTCCCTTCGTACTGTGTACTTAAGTACACAAAAAGATTTTCTTCCTTTCGTACTGTGTACTTTAGTATATCATGTAAATTGAACAAAAACTTACACAAGACTAGTAATCTTTTTTGTGTTTCTTACTGTGTACTTAAGTACACAGTAAGCTTTTCTTCCCTTCGTACTGTGTACTTAAGTACACAAAAAGATTTTCTTCCTTTCGTACTGTGTACTTTAGTATATCATGTAAATTGAACAAAAACTTGCACAAGACTAGTAAGTTTTTCTTCCTCCTTTCGTACTGTGTACTTTAGGATATCATGTTAATTGAACAAAAACTTACACAAGACTAGTAATATTTTTTATGTTTCTTACTGTGTACTTAAGTACATAGTAAGCTTTTCTTCCTTTCGTACTGTGTACTTTAGTATATCATGTAAATTGAACAAAAACTTACACAAGACTAGTAAGTTTTTCTTCCTCCTTTCGTACTGTGTACTTTAGTATATCATGTTAATTGAACAAAAACTTACACAAGACTAGTAATCTTTTTGGTGTTTCTTACTGTGTACTTAAGTACACAGTAAGCTTTTCTTCCTTTCGTACTGTGTACTTTAGTATGTCATGTAAATTGAACTAAACTTACACAAGACTAGTAATCTTTTTTTATATTTCGTACTGTGTACTAGTAATCCTTCAAGAGGAAATACAAAGTCAAAACTCAAACATTCTTTAATGATATTAAATCCATCTAAATTGAAAAAAAAAAAAAAAAAAAGAATTGCTCGATTCATGCTACTATTCCTCACCTCTAAATTGAAAAAAAAATGAATTGAAAAATGAATCCATCTAAATCCATCTAAATTGAAAAAAATTGAAAGGGTGTTCAAGTCCACCGCCTCTTTCTCTCTCCACCCTTCTCTCTCCTCCAATGGAGAAAACAGCTCCAGAAATGGCTCCTACCGAAGCCCTCTAATAAACCCGCTTTCTGTTTCTTGGCCGATCAAAGCTCCGGTAATCGCTCCTAGCAGAGTTCCAACTGCATAGACAGGGGCCGACACCTTCATAAGCTTAAATCAGACAAAAAGCCACAAAAATAAAAGGAAATTTCTGACCCCAAAACGCAGGCAATCACAACACAAATTCTTTCAAGCAAATCATCATACATTTATTCTGCAATCAAACAATCCATACTTCAAACATACCAATTAACATTGCAAGCAATTAAAAATTACCCAAAAAAATAGGATATTTAAGGATTTCAGCAGCCCATTTCCCCCACTTCCTCTGCCGTACGCCTTTATACTTTCCGGTAACCGGATTCGTCGAACCGAAGGCCCTCTTCTTGCTGGAGCCTTTCTCGCTGTTGTCGGAGCTCTCCGACTCCATAGCCTTCGGAACCAGAGCAGCCCAGTTAGAGACAGGGCAATGGACTTCATGAACGAGGCGCTTCACTCTCCTCTCTCTCTCTCCACCTCTCTCTCATTGTCGGAGCTTTCCGGTGCGGCTGGAATAAGAGAACCGAGGAGGGAGAGGAAAGTTGCGACAATGAAGGCTGTTGTGGGTGGCTCGCGGCGGTGCGGCGGCGATGGAGGCCAGGCAGCCGGCGATAGAGAGAGAAAGAGTGAGACGGGTAGAGAGAGAAAGAGAGAGAGAGAGTGAAGAAATAAAATAGAGAGAGGGAGAGGGTTTGTTTGTATGGAGATCATCCAATAATTCAAATTTGAAAAATACACCAAAGTTAAAAAGTAATACCCAAAGCTAAAAAACAAGGGTATAATTGGAAACCAAAGCAAAAATAGGGTATAATTTAGTGTTTAAACATACAAAGCAAATTTTAGTTTTAGAAGTTGAAAGTGAGTATATCACTATATATTCTCAAATTTTAAAGTATTGCATCCGCCCTCTATTACGGACACTCTTACTATATTAAAAAAAATAATAATAAAATAAAAAATAAAAATAAAACATTCGTCTATGATTTAGGTTCGCTAAAGCAAAGACAGAGGAAGTATATATAGGTGACATCAAATGAAGAGACTTTTGCCAAGTTTCATTGCCAACTCAACTACCCAACTCTCATTAACTTAAATATAACACACTAAGAGCAGACAAATAAAATATTAGTGCACTACAAGAACACAATATATTATACATTTCGGAACACTTCCTTATATACAATATTTGTCGTCCCGCCTGATGCGTCAACGTGAGTTACTAAATCAAAAAAACTAAACCCTAAAAAAAAATTGATTCCTAAAAAAACTGAATCCTAAAAAAATAGACTATTTTGCAAATGTGAATAAGAAAAAAAAAAAAAAACAAAAAAAAAACAAAAAAAAAAAAAACAAAAAAAAAAAAACAAAAAAAAATGTCTTGATTTAAGTGAAAAACCGTAAATTATAGCTTGTTTATAAAATTTACATATATGAACAATTAGGTTTTTCATGATTTTTTTTAAGTGACTTTTAAATATTGTGTCACCCAATGTACGGTATATTTATTTTATTTAAGTTCTATTTTCGGGCTCATTAAACTTTGGCCGATATCTTGTTGTTTTAGACCACTAAGTTAAATAAAAATTACAGAAAAGAAAACCGGAATAAATAGGAGAGAATTTAACACGTGGCATTAAAGAAAATAAAAGTGTGCTCATAACTTGATAAGAAATTCAGTTTCTTACCTATTATTTATCATCGTTATTACTATGTATTTCTTACCACTACAAGAAAAACAGGATTCAGTGACGACAATATCATTGACGACTATGTTTTTGTCACAACAAACATACATGTAGTGACAACATTTTCGGTTTTGGCATGATTTTGACTTGAGTTTGAATGATTCAATAGCATGTTGTGGAATTGTTGGAATTAGATATATTTAACTAGGATTACTTTAATTTTAACCTGTAAATGCATGATTGATTTGTGAAAAGTCGCGGGGCATGTCCTTGGATTGTAATATGATGTGATAATTTTTTATTTGGATTATGAGTGGATTACTTTGAAGTATTGGTATGTTCTTGATCTGAGTCTACTTCCCCATATATATATATATATATATAGGATGGATCATATAGAAATAAGTCCTGGTGTGAGAAATAGGAATAGATCTGGACCATTGATCTTGATTTGATCTGTGGTTGTAATTGATTTAAGCATGATTATAAGGTATCATAAGCATGACTAGGTTTAAGCATGATTTTGTATATTTTTAAGCATCTTTCGCCTTTTAGCACGCAAAGATTTATTTTCATATATATATATATATATATATATATATATATATATATATATATATATAGGGTTGGGATATGGTGAAAACCTTACTTTTGGTGAAAACGTGAAAACCATGCACTTTCATTCATAACATGATGCACTTTCATGCATATCATGTTGCACCAAAAATATATGCATTTTTTTAAATAAAATAATATTTATATTTTTGGTGCAACATGATATGCATGAAAGTGCATCATGTTATGAATGAAAGTGCATGGTTTTCACGTTTTCACGAAATATATGGTTTTCATATGATCCAACTCCTATATATATATATATATATATATATATATATATATATATATATGAAAGACAAGTTCCGTAAGAAATGAGAAGTGATCTGGACCATTGATCTGTGTGATCTACGGTGTAGATTAACTGGTGCATTATGATTTTACTGAAAATGCATTATGATTGTATAGATAATGCATATAATGCGTTGTGCATTATAATTATGTATATCATGCATTATAAATTATGCATAAAATGCATCATTTTTTATTTTTTACGATAAACCTATTTTGTACAGGATGTCACCCCTATATATATATATATATATATATATATATATATATATATATATATATATATATATATATAAATGTTTATATGTGAATAAGTGAGTTGATAGGATTTTGCTCCTCTTACATTGTGAATAAGTGAGTTGATAGGATTTTACTCCTCTTACATGTTCTGTATGAAAATACTAGAGTAATGAGCATGGAAAACCATATGAAAATACTTTGAATAACCCTCGAAGATTCTATTTCATGATTATATCCTAGATGACACTTGTATGTGGTATGAAAAAGAGTAATATAGTGTTCGTAGGTATTCTACTCCTCTTTGCAATGAGTACGGGAAACTGCACTAGGAGACTCGATGTGAACCATTGAGAATACACCTAGTGAATTATATACCATATAGGGGTGAGATCACATACAAAATGATGTTAGGGTAAAAAATAAGAAGCAATCCCATCCCTTCATTAAGGCAAAATACACGATCCGGATTAAATTTTAATCAAGACACGTAGGCTACTTTTATATCAATGCATCAATTTCTATCCATCTTGAGGGTAAATTAGGGAAAAGAAAAAGTTATAGACACCTAATTTCCACTACCACAAAAAATATTGGAGTTACAGAGATTTAGGAAGGAATATCACGAAAACATATATTGAGATTTAAAGTGAAATAATTTTCAATTATTACTATAATAAAAAAATTAAATAACGCTACATATCACATATTAAAAACAATAAAAAGTAGCAATTTTTTTTGGTTTTATTTCTGTTTAAATTCTTTTATCCAAAAATTTCATTTTAACGGTGCACATAATCATACAATCTATAACATAGCTTTAAGGACAATATAATATTAATAAAAAGAAATTGGATGCATTACAATATGTTGTATTTTGCATCATTATTTCACAGGCTTTATTGTCGTTTAATTTTTTTTTTTTTTTTAAAAATAACATTCACAATGCATTTAGTTCTACATTATAATGCATGTAGTAGTTTTGCATTATAAATTATAAAATGCATTGACAATATATTGTATAATGCATTAGTTATGCATTATAAAATTTAAAATGCCTTGACAATATACTGTATAATGCATTAGTTGAAAAACGATGCAATTTTTATAGAAGGAAATTGGATGCATTATGACATGTATTGTGCATTATTTTATTCTTATGCATCGTCAAAATAAAATAAAATAAAATATATATTTGAAAAATAAAAATGATACTAAAAATAAATAATATACATATTTGAAAATGAAATGAACAATGTATCGATTAAACTTTAATTAGTAACACATTATTAGTTGAGTTATGATAATGCATAAATGAGAAAAGCTGTAATGCACTTTGCAAGAAAAAACAAAGTATGCTATAATGCATTCAACAACCAATAATCCGTGACTTTGAACTAGAGTGATAATCAATTTAGACAGTAGAATTTTAATAAGGCTAAGGCTACATATCACAGTAGAATTTTTAGGTTTTAATCCAAAATATATATAGATAAATATAATGAATGTGGAAAGATATAGTATCACAAAATAATCGGCAACCGACCCCTTTAATTAAAGTGTAACCACCCACTATTAATGTAATGGACAAGATTAACCCTCCTTTTCATTTAAAAGGTAGGATTTTAATTAAAATCTTAAAGTAAACGTAAACCGTTGATCATGCTAATTGGACGGTGTAGATTATTTTTTATTTCTTACCCATATGCTATTTTTTATATGATCTCTACTCTCTCTCTCTCTCTCTCTCTCTCTCTCTCTCTATATATATATATATATATATATATATATATATATATATATATATATATATATATATAAGTGTTTATTTGTGAATAAGTGAGTTGATAGGATTTTGCTCCTCTTACTTGTTATGTATGAAAATACTAGAGTAATGAGCATTGAAAACCATATGAAAATGCTTTGAATAACCCTCGAAGATTCTATTTCATGATTATATCCTAGATGATATTTGTATGTGGTATGAAAAAGAGTAATATAGTGTTCGTACTTTGCAATGAGTACGGGAAACTGCACTAGGAGACTCGATGTGAACCATTGAGAATACACCTAGTGAATTATATACAATATCGTTCACTTTCATCTTCTCTATATAAAACAAGTGTTATGTGTTGAATAAAAAATGAA
This sequence comes from Thymus mandschuricus, assembly GCA_029379335.1. Lineage (NCBI taxonomy): Eukaryota > Viridiplantae > Streptophyta > Magnoliopsida > Lamiales > Lamiaceae > Thymus > Thymus mandschuricus. The sequence goes on from CM057072.1 coordinate 22,136,636, forward strand.
GTAGGCTAGGGGATGGAATATATTGATGATTTGAGGTTTGTGAGTTGAGCGTATATCATAAGTTGGATCTTCATATTTGAATTAGGTTAATGGGCCACATGAATGTTTTTGATTGATAATGCATTTGCTTGTTGGGATTGGAGTGGTCTATGTTTTGACTTGACGATTCCGATGATTACTACTTTGTGTTGTTGAATTGTTTGAACTTAGGTTGATTATGTTGAGTATGTTTGCTTGAGGATAAGCAGTACTCAGGCAGGTGTTCCAAAACACAAAGGAGGCTGGAGCCAGCAAGCTGGCCCCAACTTGGTAAGGACCCTATTTGATCACCAAGGTGGTCGGAAAAGGAGCTTACGAGATGCAGACCCAAGATGGTCGCAACATATCCAACAGTTGGAACACAAGACATCTAAGAAAGTATCATGCAAAATATCATGCCTAACTCTATCTCCATTTCCATTTTTATGTGTTTTCGGTCTTACGGACCATCTCCTTTCATTCCACACTATTGCTAACAAATTTGTCCCGGCTAAGTCGGAATTACATTGGGCTTGATCCCATACGAGGGTATGTATGCAACTTTACGAGGTGCAGCCACGACACATTCATTATTTTACCCCACTAATTCTCGTCGTTTATGGAACTTGTCAGAACTACATCGGGCTTGATCTCTTCCGAGATATGTAGGCAGCTCTACGGAGCGAAGCCCCCTGTCCAACCAAGCAATATGGTCCGACTAAAATCAAGGAAGGTGGTTGAAAAGGTTAGTTAGTTGGATATCCAAAAAACAAAGCTATGAAAATAGGCCAATGATTGAAAAAGATATAGCACCAAATACAAATAAGACCAAGCTACACACCCGAAAAATAATTCAAGTTCATGTCAACAACTTGAACTCGAACTAGGGGAAAATGGGGTGCTAACATAACATATAAAGATTCTTAGTCCGCCTAGCAGAATAAATATCACAGTCAAGTAGGTAATCGGTCGCCCTCACAATAGTTAGTAAAATAGTTAGAAAATTCAAAACACAAATCCTACAAATCCATAAATATAGAGAAGTATGGAGTTAGTCATCAGCCAGACGACCGAGGAAGTCAATCGTCAAGTGGAGGACTCAAACCACCTGCATCGACACCATTTTCAATTAGAGAATCGATCTCTGCATTCAGACTCTCCAATTCAGCCAGTTGGGCCTTGTACTGGCTGATATCCCTAGGCTCAGAATAATACTCCTCGTACAGCCGAGCAACATGTCCCATAGTCTTGATTTCCGTATCAATACAAACCGGTCCCTCAATTAAAATTGGCGGCGGCTACGCGTTCCTCCATCTCTTGGGCAGCATGATCCCTGGCTACAATTGCAGCCTCCAAGTCTGCCTTTTCTTGACTAAACTTCTCTACCTGAGAAACAAAATCATCTCTTTCAGTCAAGATGGATTTGTATACTGGAAAGCATACCTTTTAGCTTGTGCATGTGTGATCCATAAACACATACAATCTCGTACCTGATTAAGTATGAATCGTAATCCATGCATTAAACATCTGTCCATTATCTCAAAGTTATAGGCTTTATGGTCTATTGTTGATCACGGAAGACCATATTAGCCGGTTTCTCTAATGATATAAAGCGGTATCACAATTGAGATAGGTCATGATAAAACTATCGGTTTATGCTGTAATATAGACGGAAAAGTAGCTTGTCTTGGTTAGTTGTCTATACTAGTACGTGCTCGTATTGATAGGATCACAGTGAGTGAATTCTTCTATTCTGACTTAAATAGGAAGAATCAAGACATCGGTGACTTAAGTTGCACCTTAACTCTAAATGAGTGGCTAGGGGTGTATAGTTAGAGTTTGTTTCTTTGATTTACCGTGGTGAGAGTTCAGACTCTTAGTGCACTTTAACTCAATATACTCCGTATCTTGGGAAACAACTATAACTAGTACGACTCTTAGTGCAAGTGCAATGGAGCACTGTATCGTGGTATAACAGGTTGATCACATCACCTGAGGAATTCATTAAGGATTATCATACCAAACCCTGCAAGCGGATTAAATTCCGGTATGATGAATAAGGAATGAATGGAACTACTCAGGAATGACAATAAGAAGTTGATTAATATAAGTAGTTAGAAGCTTTAAGTTAATCAACGGATGTGGGATATCTTAAATATGGGGGTGATTAAGTCCAATACTAGACCTGAACTTAACATGGATAAAACAGGTAATTTCGTACTATTACCCTAGTGGAATGTTTTAGTATTTATGAACCAAATTATACTCTAGGCTGAGTATAGAGAATTTAGCCATTTGGAGGCCCAGTTTTATCAACTAGTAGATCTCTGATCTGGGTCAAAAGCTCATCAGGCCATAATATAAGGAACAATTGGGTCATTGATCGCATTATTTTCTACCACACAAAATAGGTATAGTATAAAGAAGCACGAGTATCGTATCCACATGGATTGATATACCGAAACCACACACAATACCTCTACTCTAGAACTAAAATGATGTCTAAGCAATTAAGAATTATGATTGTGGTATTTATAAACTAGACAATTAAATAAAAGACTCAATTAAACAAATAAGGAAACAAACAAATAATAAAGCAAATAGCAAATAAGGCAAATAAACAAATAAGGACAAAGTGTTGATTCTAGGGAAGCCTACCTAATCAAACCTATGCAAGTAATTTGATAGGGACTAATATCAACCTTGCCACATGGCGTCCTTTAATAAAGACTGGACCTGCGGATCAGATGCCTCAGGTGCTATCCTCGGGGCAGATGCCTTGGCCAATGCAGAAGCTATAAGGTTCTAAGCAGATCCTGGCTTATGCAAAGGCTATCCTAGATTCATCGCCATCTACTCATGCCTAGGGATCTGCTAGTCACACAGTCCGCATGACTCTACGTACTTTAGGGTGAGGACCACTAAATTAATGACGGGGGAATCTTGTCTCCCTGAAAATTCCTTTCCTGTCCTTCTTACGTATGCACACTTACCTTTTCGTCATTTCCCTCATCTATAAATAGTGAGTGATCTCACCACCCCTCAACTTCAACTTTTACTCACACTATTCCATTCCATTTACGCTCTTCTTAAAGCTCTTGCAAGCTAAGAGCGACCGGAGTCCTTCTTCGAAGGTTCTCTTCTCTCATCACTTCCATCTCCAGTTCATCGGCAAAAAGGGACATCCCTAACAGCTCAAACCGAAGGTATAATTCTCGTTGTTGAGAGAGGACGAAGCATGAAGGCGCCTTGCATTCTCTACTTCGCCCTCTTCTTTTCCCCTTGTTTTTCTGCCCAAACGAGCTCTACGCTCCATGGATTTAACTGATTTTATGGTTGAAAACACCCTTTGCTTAATACTTAGCTTGATTCTTTCTTTTATGTCCAAAAGGAAGTGCTCTGTGAAAAATAAGTTGTTAAGGCTAATAAATCGCATGAATCTCTTACTTATTGCTGTTTGTAATCCTTTATACGTGAATACTCCTTACAAACTCGATGAATAATCACACAATTGTTATAGATCTTTAACCCGGATCTATCAATTGGCGCCGTCTGTGGGAAATTTGAGTTTAAAACATTGATTTCCTTTCTTATAAGCGGATTTTTAACTTGTTATGTGCAATGCCGCTGAAGCTTTTGAGTCTGAGACGTTAATCTCTTCGGTATTACTGGAATTCTAGCTGGTTGTAATAATATTGTTATGAGTTTTTCTCTGTTATTTCCTTGTGTAAGAAACACCCGAAAGAGGGATGTTGGAATGGATGCATATCCTGTGTTAGTTAAATAGTTTCCTCAGAAAATTCGGATGTGAGTATTATGAATTAATTTCAGCTGAGTCTTTCATGATGTTGAGCCGCGAAATCGGAGGCGATCTTAAGATTATGTTCTCCTCATAATATAAATTGTGATAACTAAATTATATTCTGTGTTTAGTCCGAAGGTTGTGAAGGATTTGACGGAAAGTCGAATCAAAATCGCCGCAATCTTGATGTGTATTCAACTCATCTCTGATAATTGGTGAGTTTAAAGTTCTATTGAAAATTGCAAAACATAAAATTAGCTCGTGGGTTATGAGGGATTGGTAGTTACAGAGGAAGCACTACGACTCAGATTCAGTCGTAGGCCCCTGTATTACCATGAACCGAAAACACACAGAGTAAAAACACTGAAAACAGAGAGCCGAAAATGACGAGGTCACTGATCGCACTATTTTTAACCACACAAAATAGGTATAGTATAAAGCAAGTACGAGTATCGTATCCACAGGGACTGATATATCGAAATCACACAAAGTACCTCTACTCTAGAATTAAACTGATGTCTAGGCAATTAAGAAATTAAGATGTGGTTTTCTAAAATCCTAAGCAAAGAAAATAAACAAATAAGAAAACGTAAACAAGGAAAAAAATAAATAATCAAATAAGGAAACAAGGTTGATTCTAGGGAAGCCTACCTAATCAAACCTATGCAAGTAATCAATGCATACAATTAACCAATTTAATCCAATCTAGATGTGATACACGAAAATAACCTAACACTCCGGCTAAGGCAATGTAGATCATCACCTAATAAGATTCTAATCTCCTCTCGGTCTCATAGAAATCAAATCATGTGCAAAATAGAACAAGTATCAATTATATAATCAACTAGGTTCAGCTACGACACCTATATCGACTATATGTAAACATATGACAATATAACTTCGGCTAAGACAATTAAATCATCATACCATGTATTCATGAGATCAATTATGCAATTATCCAACTACGGCATAAAAACATAACTATGCACACATAATTAATGGCCAATTAATCATGCATGAGAATAAGCACCATGAAACATGCACCTAGATTGGAAGACTAATTGTAAATAAAGAAAACACTCACATAAATTCAATTAGGCATTCAATCCCTAAAATGAACTAAGAAAATTAGCTAGACATGATTAAAAGAAAGGTTGAAAGAAGAATAAACATAATGAAAATCATAAATAAAAGAGAAAGAGATAGAAAAACTCTTAAATCTTGAATAAATCTCCAATCTTCAATGGTCTTCATACATAAAATAAATCTAGATCTAAAGCATAAAAGTAGAGAAAAGAATAAAAACTAATCTAAAGTATGGTGAAGAGTAGAGAGCTCTAAACTATGAAAACTTGGGTACAATGATGAGTTTTGGGGTATCTATAAGGTAGGGGTTCGTAATTGTTACCTAAGTGTACAAGGATTAGGTTAAGGAAATAAAAAATATGAATTTTAAGGATTCCCATGTGTTTGTGTAATATCCCTAATTTCTTATCAAATTATTAAAATAGATCCTATATAATTTCATAAATTTCATAATTACTTTTATATATATATATATATACACGTAAGTAATAATATAAAATATTATGCATGCATTAGTTATATCCTTAGTTCATACATATTATTACGTATGCATGCATGGAAATATGCATGCAAAATAAATATCTTTAACTTACTAACATTAGGCACGTGTCTTTCAAATAATAAGTCCATATATATCATGCATAGCCTAATCAAGTATAAGGTCTCCTCCCGTTAATCCACGCGGAAAACCTATTAAACTAGGGATGACTCGACTAATCTATGTGATGAATAATCAAGCCTATACTTTATTAATTAATTATTTTTCTTCCTCCTGTATAAAGGGACGATCACCTCCCATTTTCAAGAAATAGCACCCAAAGCCTTATTAAACTCAAGCTCCCTTAGTTAGTTAGTGTGCGGATATTAGTGAAAATAATTGATACGATGTCAGATTCAAGTGGTCTTTCTGTTTATAAAGGTGGGGTTTCTCTTTCCAAAGTATTATTTGAGTTAGTAAGCTCTAAAATGTGGGTTTATCCATGAAAAATGTTTTGATGCGTGATTACATGTTTAAGGCTCTTATGTTTACGATCGGGTCTTTCGGTGGTCTAACACACTAATCGAGGGGCTGTGCGCACGGTTAGATATCATTTGGTTGATCACCAATTGGTTCTAACTTCGAGGGGAGAACTAGTGGATGAAATACTCCATTGTCTCCAAACTATAGGCTCCATCAGAAAGGGATCCGATAGTGGTACGTCCCGGGATCAATATAAGGGTAACATGGTAATACGCATTTGCGCGCAATCAACGAAAATGGGTTTTCGTGTGCATGGAAGTTATATGATTTCTAAACCCTTCTATGCATGCTTTAATATCATGGATATTCTTTTTATATAAATGTTTTCGGCATAACTCCACTGAGTGCATTAGTACTCAGCCCTGCAATTCCTTTCCAAATGTTTTGCAGATTAAGGTAAAGGAATCTGGTGGAGCAGCAGGAGCTAGGGAAGGCTGTTGTTGTTGCTGCGGTGTAAAAAGAATAAAACGCTTCCGCTACATTTTTAAATAAAGTCCACCCCTCATGTATATTATGATAAGTTAATTTCATATTTCTGAAATAAAATCTCTACGTTTCTCCTACTTCTACTTTTCTCTTACGGGTACTCAGACAGCGGCCAACATGGGAAGTTCGGATTAACCAACCCCATAGTTTGAGTTGTATATGTCCCGATCCCGTATTTAAATATTTTACTTTATTTTTGCGGGTATTCAGACATGGCGGCCGGTACGGGCAGTATGGTTTTCCTACCCCGTAGTTCGTGTTGTACGTCCCGATCCCGTAGTTAATTAAATGATAATAATATGGTTAAAATGTCTTAAGCTATGATCCCCCTTCTATCCCCGCTTCTTAACTCCAACCCCTTGCCACGTCCCGGCACACGTGCCTTCCCTCGGGAATTGGGGCGTGACATAATGGTATCAGAGCAATTCTCCACTCTGAAATCGTAACTTGGAATGATTTAAAATTGGAATTGGAAAGCACAACAACAACAACTCTCAAGCTTGCTGCTACACCAGACTCCAAGGATAAGAGGTAAATGACATTATTATGTGTACATGCATGGTTATGATTCATGATTTAGTTATGTTTGGGACAATCGAACCCATATAACTTATGTGAAATGATAAAGGGCGCTAAGTTTTATTTCCAAGGATACATCAGGGATACATGGTTATTATTGAAATGATTACGAGGAATGGTTAAAATTTTTATTGAAAAATGTATAATATATTGAGTCACAGGTTTTACTATGGATCCACGAAGACGACAAATTAACCGTTATATACTCGAAGATTATATTTACCAGTTTAGGAATTGTGAAAGAATTCCGAATGAGTCAGTAGGTGAATTCGTCGCACGTTTAACCGCACTATATAACAATGCGGTGCAAGGAGGGCTAACTGAGGTCGAAGCTGTTCGAAGATTGATTCGACAACTACCTCCACAATGGAGTGAATGGGCGGAGCATCTTCGATTGGAGATGTGTGTCAGAGATGCAATCACTGATGCGGAGATCATTGACTTTCTGACGTTTGCTCACATGACCATCACTAGATGGATTATAATGGGAGCACCACCACAAAATGATGCTACTCAATCCGCACCACCCTCATCACACAATGCAGGAGGTACAAATGAAGTCGAGGCAGGCCCGTCCAGAGCGAGAGTTCAGCCGGAGATGCCACCAGCGAGTCCTGAGCACCGGGAAACGGTTCCAACAACCACCTCACACGTAGAGAATGGTGGGCCTAGTCGAAAACCGAGGATGAGGACGATGGAACCAACTCGGGTCAGATTTAATATTAATGACGATGCTAGTGATGATTCTGATTCAGAGGAGGAGGACCAGGGCTAGTATCATGGCAGCTCTTATTAGGCAGGAACGATCATCGAATATAAATATGTCTACTAATATATTTTGCAGGAGGGTCAGGATTTTTGGTGTGGGCATTTTATGAGCCAACCTGACCATTCATGTTTCGACTAACATTAATATATATGTAATGTCTATGTATATATAGTTTAAAACTATCTTTCGAGAAGGCACGTTTTGATGATATTATATGATGCATATTTATTTAAAAGTGTGTTGCTTAAGATTAATCACAACATGCCTTGGCAATTATTATTCTTCTACAAACCCTTTTAACCAAAATTCTGGTACAGAAATGGAGCAAAGGAGAAACGGAAACCTTGAGGCAAACCCAGAATGTAACGATCGAGTAGAGCCCCAACCTATTGCTAGGATCGATGAGTGTTTTCGTAGACAAAATCCACCTATCTTCAATGGGCTCGGTGATCCAACTGATGCCGAAAGATGGATTCGATCGATGGAGAGGATCTTTGACTATATCGATTGTGGAAATCAAAACCGGTTGACTTTAGCAACGTACCAGCTTGTCGACGAAGCTGACTTTTGGTGGGAATCCGTTCGACGCACCATGACTCAAGAGCAATGGGAGGATTACACTTGGGAAGATTTTAAAAGTGAATTATATGAAAAATACATACCAGGTTGTTATCGACAACAAAAGCAGAACGAGTTTTGGAATCTCAAGCAAGGAAAGATGACTGTCATGGAGTATGACCGACTGTTCAATCAGCTGTAACGCTACGCTCCACATTCGGTGAATACAGATGCAGCTCGTGCCGACAAATTTAGAAGGGGTTTACGTCATGAGATAGGTGTTTCCTTAGCTAGTCAAGGAATACTTACTTATGCTCAGACACTGAGTAGAGCGATGGATATAGAATCCATGCTTCCAAAGGAAAGGGGACCCAATATTGTACCAGACCACGCCAAGGGGAAAAGAAAGTGGGAAGAATGGAATACCGAAAATTTTAGGGGAAAATAGCCATGGAGAGGAAACTTTCAGCAGACTCAACAACCAATGCAGAATAGAGAGAAGCCACTTTGTCGCACTTGTCAGAAATATCATTTTGGGGAATGCAAGCTCGGAACTACTCTTTGTTTTCGGTGTAAAAGGCCAGGACACTATTCTCGTGACTGTCCAGCTTTCAACGGGAACCAAGGTGCAAGATCTCAGCCTATGCCACCTCCTCCTCCACGAATGAACCAAGGAAATCAGAGACCAATGCCCAAGCCACTTCAGCAAGCTAGAGCCTACGCTCTAAATCAGGAGCAAGCAGCAAGAGCACCTGGAAATCTTGCAGGTATGATTTACCTCAACAACATACCTATTCTAGCCTTATTTGATACAGGAGCATCCCATTCTTTCATTTCGCAAATCGCGTGTCATAAATTAAATATAATACCCGGGAGAATAGATCAACCTTTACAAATAAGTATCCCATCCGGAAGAACCATGTTGTCAGAAGAAGCTTGCGTAAATCAGGAGCTTAAGATCGGTGAACAAATCTTTGTGGCAAACTTGTACGTCATTTCCATTATGGAATTTGACGTGATACTAGGGATGGATTGGCTAGAATTAAATGGAGCGACCATTAACTGTCAAGACAGAGAAGTCTATTTCGAGAATAAGGATGAGATAGTTAGTTTGCATGGCATAAGAGTAGGTGAGAGAGTACCAATTATATCAGCAATGGAAGCAACATCAATTCTACGAAAGGGAAACTGTCAAGCTTTCTGGTTAACCTTGAAGGAACAATCGGAGAAGGGAATAGAGATCGGTGAAGTACCTGTTGTTAAAGAGTATGAAGATGTCTTTCCTACTGAACTACCAGGATTACCCCCAGATCGACAGGTCGAATTTTCAATTGATCTTGAACCAGGAGCGGCACCAGTATCCAAAGCACCCTACCGGATGGCCCCAAAAGAGTTACATGAGTTGAAAGTTCAACTGCAAGAGTTATTGGATCGAGGTTTCATACAACCTAGTGTGTCACCATGGGGAGCGCCAGTTCTTTTTGTAAAGAAGGATGGAAGTATGAGGATGTGCATCGACTACAGAGAGTTGAATAAACTAACCATCAAAAATAGGTACCCGCTACCAAGGATAGATGATCTCTTTGATCAACTGAAAGGAGCATCCGTGTTTTCAAAGATCGATCTTCAATCAGGGTATCATCAACTTAAGGTGAGAAAGGAAGACGTTCCGAAGACAGCATTTCGAACCAGGTATGGACACTACGAGTTCACAGTCATGCCATTCGGTCTCACTAACGCCCCAGCGGTATTCATGGATTTGATGAATCGGATATTTCATCAATATCTGGATGGTTTTGTCCTTGTCTTCATCGATGATATTCTTATATATTCAAAAGGCGAGAGTGAACATGAAGAACACTTACGTATCGTACTAGAAAAATTACGTAAGGAGAAACTATATGCCAAATTTAGCAAATGCGAATTTTGGTTGAAAGAAGTTATGTTCCTAGGCCATATCGTCTCAGCCGAAGGTATCAAAGTGGACCCTGCAAAAGTAGAGGCAGTCAGTGGATGGAAACTCCAACAAATGCAAACGAGATACGGAGCTTCTTGGGTCTAACAGGATATTATAGGAGGTTCATTGAAGGATTTTCAAATTGGCCAGACCCATGACACAACTACTAAAAAAGGGAGTAAAGTACACGTGGACCAAGGACTGCGAACAAAGTTTTGAAGAACTGAAGAAGAGACTGACCTCTGCCCCTGTATTAGCAATTCCGGAGAGCAACAAAGATTTTGTCGTATTCACTGATGCATCAAAACAAGGCTTGGGATGTGTACTGATGCAGAACCATAAAGTTATTGCGTACGCATCACGACAACTGAAACCTCATGAGTTGAATTACCCGACTCATGACTTGGAGCTAGCAGCAGTAGTTCATGCATTGAAAATCTGGAGGCATTATCTATATGGAGCTAAGTGCGAAATATTCACTGACCACAAGAGTCTGAAGTATTTCTTCGAACAAAAGGAGTTGAACATGAGACAAAGAAGATGGTTGGAATTGGTTAAGGATTACGACTGCGTCATCAGCTATCACCCTGGAAAAGCTAACGTAGTAGCAGATGCTCTTAGTCGAAAGAGTAGAGGGAGATTAGGATGTCTGATCACGGAACAAGAAATGCTTATTCGAGAGTTCGCTGCTCTAGAGCTAGAAGTTGTATGCCCGCCAGAAACCGTATCAGGATGCATAGCAGCGATGATAGCTACACCTGATTTACGAGAAAGAATCATCGAAGCTCAGAGAAAAGATGAATTTTTGGAGAAAATGAGATCAAAGGTTGAAACCGGAGAAGCTAAAGAGGGATTTGCCATTGTAAGTGACGGAGCTCTAACGTATAATGGGAGGTTGTGTGTTCCAAGAGATGATGAGTTGAAGAATGAAATTATGAGTGAAGCTCATGATACACCATACACTGCCCACCCCGGTAGTACGAAGATGTATATGGACCTACGTCAAAGGTTTTGGTGGGAGGCCATGAAGAAAGATATTGCGTCATTCGTAGAACGATGTCTTGCATGTCAACAAGTGAAGGCGCTACACCAAAGACCATATGGAGCGTTACAACCGTTGCCTATTCCGGAGTGGAAATGGGAACATATCAATATGGATTTCGTGGTGAGTTTTCCAAAGTCAGCGCGAGGAAATACAACTATATGGGTTATAGTTGACCGGCTCACGAAGTCAGCACATTTTCTGCCAATCAAGATGACTTTAGGATTAGATAAGTTAGCTCAACTCTATGTCAAGGAGATAGTGAGATTACAGGGGATCCCTGTTTCGATTACCTCAGATCGAGACACAAGATTCACGTCAAAATTTTGGAGGAGCCTGCAGGAAGCAATGGGAACTCAGTTAAACTTCAGCACTTCTTTCCATCCTCAAACTGACGGACAATCCGAAAGAACAATACAAGTGTTAGAAGATATGCTCTGAGCTATCGTTGCGGACCGAGGGGACAATTGGGAAGAAATTCTACCACTCGTAGAGTTTGCTTATAACAACAGTTATCAAGCAACTATAGGAATGGCGCCGTACGAAGCTTTATACGGACGTAAGTGTAGATCGCCACTCTATTGGGACGAGGTTGGTGAAAGAAGATTATTAGGCCCAGACTTAGTCCAGGACATGGTTGAAGTCGTCAATTTAATTCGACAAAGGATAAAGGAAGCACAAGATAGGCAAAAGACGTATGCTGACAAAAGGCGTACTGATCTTCAGTTCGAGGTCGGAGATCACGTATTTCTTAAGGTTTCTCCTACGAAGGGAGTCATACGGTTCGGAAAGCGAGGTAAGTTACGTCCTAGGTATATCGGCCCATTTGAAATTCTCGAAAGGATAGGTCCCGTTGCGTATAAGTTAGCTCTACCACCTAACTTAGAAGGTATTCATAATGTTTTCCATGTTTCTATGTTACGAAAATATGTGTTTGATCCGAAGCACGTGATCAAATACGACGAGGTAGTTCTAAGCCAGGACCTACACTACGAGGAGAAACCAGTACGAATACTCGATCGTAAGGTTAGAATTTTGAGAAATAAAGAAATTTCGCAAGTTAAAGTTCTTTGGAATCATCACGGCATGGAAGAAGCCACGTGGGAGTTAGAAGAAAAGATAAGAGCACAATATCCTGATCTAGAATATCCAGGTACGTGAAATTTTGAGGACGAAATTTTTATAGGGAAGGAGGAATGTAATATCCCTAATTTCTTATCAAATTATTAAAATAGATCCTATATAATTTCATAAATTTCATAATTACTTTTATATATATATATAATTCATAATATATATATATATATATATATATATATATATATATATATATATATATACACGTAAGTAATAATATAAAATATTATGCATGCATTAGTTATATCCTTAGTACATACATATTATTACGTATGCATGCATGGAAATATGCATGCAAAATAAATATCTTTAACTTACTAACATTAGGCACGTGTCTTTCAAATAATAAGTCCATATATATCATGCATAGCCTAATCAAGTATAAGGTCTCCTCCCGTTAATCCACGCGGAAAACCTATTAAACTAGGGATGACTCGACTAAGCTATGTGATGAATAATCAAGCCTATACTTTATTAATTAATTATTTTTCTTCCTCCTATATAAAGGGACGATCACCTCCCATTTTCAAGAAATAGCACCCAAAGCCTTATTAAACTCAAGCTCCCTTAATTAGTTAGTGTGCGGATATTAGTGAAAATAATTGATACGAAGTCAGATTCGAGTTAGGTGGTCTTTCTGTTTATAAAGGTGGGGTTTCTCTTTCCAAAGTATTATTTGAGTTAGTAAGCTCTAAAATGTGGGTTTATCCATGAAAAATGTTTTGATGCTTGATTACATGTTTAAGGCTCTTATGTTTACGATCGGGTCTTTCGGTTGGTCTAACACACTAATCGAGGGGCTGTGCGCACGGTTAGATATCATTGGGTTGATCACCAATTGGTTCTAACTCGAGGGGAGAACTAGTGGATGAAATACTCCATTGTCACCAAACTATAGGCTCCATCAGAAAGGGATCCGACAGTGGTACGTCCCGGGATCAATATAAGGGTAACATGGTAATACGCATTTGCGCGCAATCAACGAAAATGGGTTTTCGTGTGCATGGAAGTTATATGATTTCTAAACCCTTCTATGCATGCTTTAATATCATGGATATTCTTTTTATATAAATGTTTTCGGCATAACTCCACTGAGTGCATTAGTACTCAGCCCTGCAATTCCTTTCCGAATGTTTTGCAGATTAAGGTAAAGGAATCTGGTGGAGCAGCAGGAGCTAGGGAAGGCTGTTGTTGTTGCTGCGGTGTAAAAAGAATAAAACGCTTCCGCTACGTTTTTAAATAAAGTCCACCCCTCATGTATATTATGATAAGTTAATTTCATATTTCTGAAATAAAATCTCTACATTTCTCCTACTTCTACTTTTCTCTTACGGGTACTCAGACAGCGGCCAACATGGGAAGTTCGGATTAACCAACCCCATAGTTTGAGCTGTATATGTCCCGATCCCGTATTTAAATATTTTACTTTATTTTTGCGGGTATTCAGAAATGGCGGCTGGTACGGGCAGTATGGTTTTCCTACCCCGTAGTTCGTGTTGTACGTCCCGATCCCGTAGTTAATTAAATGATAATAATATGGTTAAAATGTCTTAAGCTATGATCCCCCTTCTATCCCCGCTTCTTAACTCCAACCCCTTGCCACGTCCCGGCACACGTGCCTTCCCTCGGGAATTGGGGCGTGACAGTTTGGCTCGACAGGGTGCTCGGCCGCGCGTTCGGCCGCGCGGGTCTACTGTGATAGCGACTTGGCCGGTGGCTCGGCCGCGCCGATATGCCGGTTTGCGCGTCTTTCTCGTTTCGTCCGTATCTTTCTCGTCCGAACTCCGAATTGACCTCCATTTTTCGCCTACACGCTCCTATCAAAACCCTCTTCAATGCTATGCGTCCATTATTCCAAAATAACACTTCAATAACATTGTGAGAAGTCCGAACTTTGGGATAAATACTTCCTTATCTTCCTTTGTTTCGTCGTCTCTCGTCTTGCCTTGGATTTTCTCGACTAAAAGCCCTAAAAACACTCAAAACAACCCAAAAGCGTAATCTAGCTCGAAATAACATAAACAATTCAAAACATGAGCTAAACTATCAAAATAAGATAAGAAAATGATAATATAACACTTAGATAATAGGGTAAAAATACACCCTATCAAAATCCCCCAAACTTAATCATTGTTCGTCCGAACAATAACAAAAATGAAATAAACAATAGACTCAAGCATTGTGAACTATATAGGCCTCAAAATTTTTCAAAAACAATCACTCATGATCATGATCAAAACTATGCACACAACCTTAGCATAAACAGCACAATCTACTCAACAAACTCAAAACATGTTAATCCATCAAAGAACTCTCTCCAACATGTGAAATTGTGTTTATGAAAGTGAACACTCAACTCTCTCAAGGAAAAGATGCAAGATAATGTACATCAAAAAGGGTTCACTCAACATCAATACAATGCAACATGTTTACCATAGGCTTGCCTTTTTTCTTCAACATCTTCACCTAATGTAATATCTACAAACTAGAATCAAAAGGTCTTTATAAAAGCTTGTAATGTAGGGACATTGGTTAAGGTAGGGAATGTATAGGCTAAGTGACTCAAAATACTCCAAATCATCAACATCTTTTCAACTCCAACCAAAGTATGGATTTTTATCTCCATCTTCTACCATCCAACACACCACTACAAAACTCAAGATGCTCAAAGATGCAAACAATACAACTCAAGCTAACTAGAGCTCAACTAATGAATGTTCTTTCTAATAATGAACAAAAGCTCTATATTTTTTTCTTTTTTCTAAGCTTATAGAGATAGCCAAATATACTTAAACAAGCATCTAAAATTATTTTCTTCTCCCTCTACACCACAACAAAATATTCTAATTAACTCCTTTCATATCACCAACCAAAAATACTAAGGATACCCATAACCATCCAAACCTTCTATCATCCGGTTTTACAAAGAACGGGCTAATAAAGGCTCAAAAGGGGTAGACAAAGGATTATGAACAAGGTTAGTGTATAGGGATCATGTGGCTACGAAAGAATGGCCTAAAATCATCTCCTAATTCATAAATATACTATGGTCTTGATGGAGAAACAAGGCAAGTTCTAGAAACAATGAAGCATGCATGATCACTCAAAATAGGCATCAACATACACAAAAAGCTCAAATCTCACGGGTTCAAACTAACTAGTTCCCGATATCACAACACAATTCAAATTCACCAAATAAATTGCGTTGCTTCGCCAAGGTTCCATGCATAATAAAGATCATGAAATTTTTCTCCAAAAATCAACAAAAATATTCAATCATCGGCCAAATCCACAATACTATTATCACATGCTCATTCGACTCAATTAACTCCTAAGACTCGAAAATAAAAATAAAAACTACTAATGAAATATCCTAAAATTAAGCTACAATCCAAGAACTCATGTAAACGAGTTAACAAAGCCACACTTCCCCCTCCCCCAAACTTATTTCGAATCATGATGAAGGAATAAGTTTAAGAAGAAGGAGTGGTTAAGTTAACGAGCGTACCTTTCACCGAAGCTAGCTTACTATTGATCTTCTCCTCTTAGTCGAAGCCTCGTCGAGAAAACCTACAACTCACAAACTTTGCAAATTCTTGGATAAAGAGCTTAATTAAAGATAAGACTCAAAGAAAAACAAAAAAAAAAACGAAATAAAAACTGAAAATTAAAGATAGAGTTGGGTTACCTCCCAACAAGTGCTACATTTTATGTCTTTAGCCCGACGTTACCTCTTTTCAAGGTGGATCAAAATAAAAGCTCGCAACTTCCCCATCATCGAGTGTCCTCATGGTTCCATCAATCGATCTCTTCAATTCGGCTAACTTCAATGGTGGAATGGCTTCCAACTGATTTAAGCACTCGAGAATCTCCTCGCAAGCTCCGGCAATCTCCATGTAATGGTGTAAAAACTTAGTGATGCTATTGTCGACAACTTCATCCGGTGCCTTTGGTATAGGTGGTTTCAAGACTTGAATGGCAAAAACATCCTCTCGGCGATCATCGGGCCTCTTCATTGCTTCATAGATGGAAATCTTCAATTCCTCTCCATTGACTCTAAATGTCAAATCTCCATCTTGAATATCAATCAAAGCTCTACCCGTGGCTAAGAACGGTCGTCCTAAGATGAATGGTTGATTCTCATCCTCGGGCGTTGACAAACCTATATTTTATATGCATTTCAAGATGATTTTAGTAGGTTTTGGCGTTGATATGTATGCTTAAATGAAGAGGAAATGATAGGTTTTTACACTTATGCGTTTTCTATATGCTTTGCGTTTTCTCTTGATTTCCGTGCCTATTTCAGGTGATTTGGCAATTTTCTGGGAATGTTTGACTTATCCTACGTCGAAGAGGATCGAAATAGGAAGCCGTAGCACTTTGCGGATTAATTTTCCGATGCCGGACGAGAGAGAACGAGCCAAAACCGTGAGAGCGCGCAAACTGTGAAATGTTGGCGGAAATGCACAAGTCAACCGAAAATGCACAAGTCAAACCTCTAGTCAACTTTCCAGAAATTACAAATTTTACCCCACCTTCTCATCTCAAGTTTCTAGTATTTGCAATTTGACCCCAACTTATGGGAAGTCTATAAATACCTTGTTATTTGCCTCATTTGATATGATTCAACACTTGTAATTCATTTGTGCACAACAACTTTAGAACCCTAGCTTTCCCTCTTTCCTTTTTAGTATTTTCAAATATTATTGAAGATTATGCTTGGAGTTTGAATAGATTGTTGAAGATTTCTTCTCTACTTTTCTTTCCTTGTCATTTACATTATGTTTTGGCTTTTTGTTCATGGTTTGATGCTTAGATCCATGCTAGGCTAGATCCATTTGGGTTTTAAATGATGGATGATGTGAATTAGGCTAGGGTGTGAGGGCTATTGATGTGGATCTACCTTTCCTTTGTGTTGCCCTTGGATTTGATTGGATTTAATTGCATGAATGATTGACAACCATGAGTGCATACAAGGTGTTTGATGGAATGCCTAGGAAGCTTCCGTTCATAGCACTTGGCATGAATCCTTGCTCATATTATCTAAGTATTGATTTGCGTTGCTCCTAGAAAGAATTATGTGAATTGATGTTAGATTAATAGGCATTGTGCTTTTAGGAGTTGGTAATATGTTTAGAATGGTAAGCATGTTATTCAATCCACTAGTTATCAAGTCTTAGGAGGATGAGATAGCTTGATTTATGTAATAATGCCACTCAAAGGAATTAAAATGGTTTGATGCATCACATGCCTAGTCCTTAGCCTAATTACATCAGAAATCGTTTGAAACCTCATCTTCTCTACTTGTTCCTTTATTTGTTCTTTACATTACTTACCTTTATTTTTGCTTGTTATTTCATTTACTTATTACTTCCCTAGTTATAAAAACACCAAACCAAGATTATGTGCTCAAATAGGATAATAGAGACAAGACGAACTACTTGATTATCTCTCGACACATTCACTCCTTGTGGTTCGACCCGGACTACTAGCTAGTTCGGTTATTGTATTATTGATAGGCTAGAAATAGCTTCGTCAATTTTTGGCGCCGTTGCCGAGGAGTGAATAGATTGATGATCAATAGATTGTTTAGTCTCTTGTTGCTAATTTGAGTTTGTTTTTATTTTTATAGTTAGGATGGTATCTTGCTTGTTAATTCAAGCATTTTACTGGATTATTTTTGATCTCTTGGTTGGTGTGTTTGATAGGTACACATCTAAAAGATCCAAGGTTAAACATGTGGAACCTTTCATTTTGGATCATGAGAAGAGAGAAAGAACTTCCAAAGAGCAAGATGTTAAAATCAATCAAGAAGTGGAAGTTCTTATGAAGCAATTGGAGGTTACGGAAGCAAAATTGGACGAGCAAAGGAGAAGAACCCAAGAGGTTCAATTAACTCCTATAATTGAGATATTCCAACCTCCAAAGGCTAGTTATCAAGGAAGAGAATGGGGCACGATAGATGCACCCAACTTTGAGCTCAAGCCGGGTTTGATTCGTTTGGTTCAAGCAAATCAATTTGGAGGAGAAGTCACCGAGGACCCAAATGATCATCTATACTCATTCCTCAAAATTTGTGATACCCTCAAGCTCGAAGGAGTGCCAAATGACACAATCCGGATGAGACTCTTCGGATTTTCACTTCCTGACCGGGCTAAAGAGTGGTTCAAAGGTCTCAATGGGAACTCAATCAAATCATGGGAGGATTTATGCAAAGCTTTTCTCTCGAGATACTTTCCACCTTCCAAGGTACAATGCCTAATCTCGGAGATTTATCAATTTGCCCAACATGAGGATGAGACGATATTCGATGCTTGGGAGAGATTCCTTGAGCTCTTGAGGAAATGCCCTCCACATGGCCTAGATGAGAGTCGACAAATCTTCTTCTTCTATGGTGGTTTGAGTTCACAAACAAGAACTATTGTAGATGCTACCTCCGGAGGTTGCTTGCTAAATCGAGATGTGAAGGAAGCCATGAGGATTATTGAAGATATGGTTTCTAATTCTTTTCAATGGCCTATGGAAAGGGTAAATTCAAAGAAAGCTACCTCCATGTTGGATGATAAATATGAAGAGCTTGCTTCCCAAATTACCAACCTCAAGAAGGAGCATGAAGAGATTAGAAAGGCGTTGATGGAAGAACGAGCTTGGAAGAGACTTAAGAATGGAGGAACTCTTGTCCAAGAAGAGGTGATTCACATTAACCAACAACCCCTTTTGATTTCACAACAACTTGTAGAAGAGGAACCACTCCAACCTTGGAGCCATGAAGCTCCATCAATGCCTCTACCGTCAATGCCTTTCCATGAGATTCAAGAAGAGGAAAAGCCATGTGCAAAATAGGATGAAGGTATTTCTCTTACTCATTTTCCCCAAACTTCTATAGAGAATGATGATGTGAGTAAGTTGAATGATGGCATCATGAACTATATATCATTTCCTCTTGAGTTTGGATATGAGAGTCATGCTAAGTTTGGGGGTGAGAAGAGAGATGATCTTGTAGAGAGTACTCCTCATGAAGAAGTTGTAGAGATGAGCATTGATAGGTTGGAAGAGTTCAAGAAGTTGGATGTCAATTCTCATTTGGTTGGTTTGTTGAGTAGTATGCCAAATCATGAGAAGTTCTTGGAGGATGTAGACAAGAGAAAGGTGAAAATGGATGATGATATGACCATTGAGTTATCGGAGGGATGTAGTGCTAGACTACAAAGAGAATTCCCCAACAAGGAAAGCAATCTTGGAGATTTCACAATTCCTTGTGAGATTGGTGGCCAAATGCTTAAAAATGTCTTGTGTGACATGGGCTCAAGAGTGAACGTGATGCCCCTTCCTATCTTTGAAAGTTTGAAGATTGGAACTCTTACGCCCACCATGACTATACTTAAATTGGCGGATCGCTCTATCATAATTCCATGGGGAAAGGTCGACAATGTGCTTATCAAGGTTGGAAAGTTCATCTTTCCGGTGGATTTCTTCGTTCTTGACATCGAAGAAGAGCACAACATTCCTTTGATACTTGGTATGCCCTTCTTGTCTACAAGCCGAGCTTTAATGAATGTATGTGATGGAAGCCTCACTTTCCGAGTTGATGAAGAGAAAGTGACATTTTGAAAGCCGAAACTTGAGAGTGAATTGCCAACTCCAAGAGAAGAGGTTCAAGTTCCAAGTCCCAAGAGAGGTGACTTGAGGATGAATGAAGTGAAGTTCAAAGAAAAGATTGTCGGTCTATTCCATGAAAATTGTAGAAGAGTTCAATATCTAGGCAAGAAGGCCTCGTTTGATGTCCCATGAGCTACATTGAGGTATCGTCGAGCTAACGACGTTAAACAAACGCTCGTTGGGAGGCACCCCAACACGTATCCTTTGTTTTCTCGTTTTCGTTAAGTTTTGGTTGAGTCGTTTTATTCAAATAAGAGTTGAGAAGTAGGTTAATATGTTATGGAAAGGAAGTTCTAAGTGTTGGATGTTTTTCTATGACTTAGAAATTTTTTGAGATTTTTCAAGTTGGTAACTTCATGCCTTAGGAAAATTTTGAGAATTTTCAAGTTTTTGAAGTCCAACACTTAGAAAAATTTTGAGGTTGTAAATTTCAGCTTTGCGCAGTTTGGCGGTAAAATCGAAAAAAAATAGCAAAACTTGTCGGAATTCGATTCCGTCGATTGCATTGTGTTCGTGAGACTCGAGAGTAGGGGGGAGGACCGACTCCCGTCCCGGGCCAAACCCGAGATCAGAGGAAATGGCGACCGTTGGAAGGTTGCAGCGTCGGTCGCTGCGGAAATGGCGACCAAATAAAAGGTCGCTGCCGGCGCAGGGCATGCGCAGTCTCGCCGTTTCGCCTCGTTCTCCCTCATACGAACTCCGAATTGCATTCCGTTTTTTGCTATGGGTTCCTCTTTCAACCCTATACAACATAAAATAGTTTTGAGAAATTTTTTTGTTTGTTTTTTTGGTGTAAATAAGTTGTCAAATTAGGGCTGGAACACGAGGAGGAAGGTATCTCAAATCATCCCCTTACATGGGCTTATTGTTCACCCCTTGAGCTATGCTTTGATATGTGATTACTAATATGTGAATTGATATTGAATGTTTCTAGGGGGTGACAAAAAGAAGCAATGCATGAAGACAGGGAGTTCATTCAACTTAATCGAGCACGTACCGGAATGGGTAGCATTGAATGTGATATCCATCCAAAGCTTGGACCTTTGTGAGTGTAGTTTAAATTCTTTATTATTCTTCCCTCCAAATTCATTTTAGACTTTGTTTCTAAAATAAGTTTGGGGGAGGGGGGTAAGATAAGGACTTTAAACTACGTTTCTTTCTTCGGTTTTTCATTAAGTTGTGTGCTTAGTGATTTATAAGCTTGTATTTGCTTGATAAAGTTGAGTGTGCTTGAATTGGATGCTTGAAAAGGATGAATTTGTTTGAGTGTGTTAAGTGTGTTTGGTATATGATGAGAGTGTATAAGTTGGAATGCGATTCAAGTGGTTCATATGTGTGTAAATGTATGCTTACTTGCAAATTTGGCAAAAATTTTTAAAACTTCTTTCGAATGAATCACTTGAAGTATTGGTTTTCATATCATGTTTTTCACTCCTTTGCTTTCAAGAGAGATGTCGATGATGAAGTTGAGCGAAAAATTGTATCATATTTTTGGAGTCTTTCATGTGTGTATTGAGCACGAAATGTTTGCATGACACGATTATCTAGGAATGATCGACCTTAGGCACATGAACTCTAAACAAAAGCTTGTGAGGTTTGAGCCAAAACGTTGAATTGATAACGTTATTTTTCTTTCTTGAGAGTTTGCCATATATTGCATTGTTATCTTCTAGAACTTGCCTTTGATCTCGGTCGAGGTTGCTATATGTGCCACGAGAACTTAGAAAGGATTTTAGGCCATCACTTGTTAGCCTCATTATTCCCTAAACACTAACCAAATGAAACGTTAACTTTGTGGTCCCCCTTGAGCCTTTAAAGCCTTTGTTGATAAACCGGATGAAAGGGGGTGAAGGTTGGTTAAGGGAATCTATCGAGAGGTTGTGAAGTAAGTGAGGAAACGAGGTTTGAGTAGTTTGATTGAAGATGTCGTTTTGAGATGAGAATACTCCTATGATCAGCTCTTTAAAAAAAGAGAAAAAAGGAAAAAAAAAAAAAATGAAAGAGATGAGAATGGAATTCTCATAGAAAAAAAAAAAGAAGTGAAAAAAAAAGAAGTTGAAAAGAAAAAAAAAAAAAAAAGAGTTTGAATAAAAATAGTTGTGAAAGAGAGCATAAAGGAGTTATTCATGAATACTTAAGGAGCTTCAATCAAGCTTATGTACTTAAGAGTGTAAAAAGGTGAAATGGTGAAGGTAGAAGGTGGAGAAATTCACACTTGGAGTGGAAAAGAGAAGGTGAAAGTACTTAAGAGATCTTTAGTCACTTAGCCTAAAAATCCCTACCTAAACCAATGTCCCCACATTACAAGCCTAAATAAAAGACCTAATTGATCTTAGTTCGAGTGCACAATCAAGAGATGGAGATCTTGAGATTTAGGGCAAGCTTATGGTAAGAGCGATGCATGCATGAGTTCGAAGAGTGTAAACTTCCGTCCATACACTTGAGAGAAAGAGCGATACACTTATACCTAGTGAGGTTTGGAGTTTCATTATGCTTGAGTGATTGATTTCTTGGTTGAAAGTGTTGTGTGATTATGGATTGTTCGATTCGCCTTGGGAGTTCCATGATTGAAAATGCTTTGTTGAGTGAGTACTTTGAGACATCGATGATCTTGAATTGCATACCCATTCGGTTTGAGTGTTTTGATTGTTTTGTTCCATTTTCGGGACGAATAATAGCTTAAGTTTGGGGGAGTTGACAAACTGATATTTTATATGAATTTCAAGATGATTTTAGTAGGTTTTGGCATTGATATGTTTGCTTAAATGAAGAGGAAATGATAGGTTTTTACACTTATGCATTTTCTATATGCTTTGCGTTTTCTCTTGATTTCCGTGCCTATTTCAGGTGATGTGGCAATTTTCTGGGAATGTCTGACTTATCCTACGTCGAAGAGGATCGAAAGAGGAAGCCGTAGCACTTTGCGGATTAATTTTCCGATGCCGGACGAGAGAGAACGAGCCAAAACCGTGAGATGTACAAGTCAACCGAAAATGCACAAGTCAAACCTCTAGTCAACTTTCCAGAAATTACAAATTTTACCCCACCTTCTCATCTCAAGTTTCTAGTATTTTACCCCAACTTATGGGAAGTCTATAAATACCTTGTTATTTGCCTCATTTGATATGATTCAACACTTGTAATTCATTTGTGCACAACAACTTTAGAACCCTAGCTTTCCCTCTTTCCTTTTTAGTATTTTCAAATATTATTGAAGATTATGCTTGGAGTTTGAAGAGATTGTTGAAGATTTCTTCTCTACTTTTCTTTCCTTGTCATTTACATTATGTTTTTGCTTATTGTTCATGGTTTGATGCTTAGATCCATGCTAGGCTAGATCCATTTGGGTTTCAAATGATGGATGATGTGAATTAGGCTAGGGTGTGAGGGCTATTGATGTGGATCTACCTTTCCTTTGAGTTGCCCTTGGATTTGATTGGATTTAATTGCATGAATGATTGACAACCATGAGTGCATACAAGGTGTTTGATGGAATGCCTAGGAAGCTTCCATTCATAGCACTTGGCATGAATCCTTGCTCATATTATCTAGTATTGATTTGCATTGCTCCTAGAAAGAATTATTTGAATTGATGTTAGATTAATAGGCATTGTGCTTTTAGGAGTTGGTAATATGTTTAGAATGGTAAGCATGTTATTCAATCTACTAGTTATCAAGTCTTAGGAGGATGAGATAGCTTGATTTATGTAATAATGCCACTCAAAGGAATTAAAATGGTTTGATGCATCACATGCCTAGTCCTTAGCCTAATTACATCGGAAATCGTTTGAAACCTCATCTTCTCTACTTGTTCCTTTATTTGTTCTTTACATTACTTACCTTTATTTTTGCTTGTTATTTCATTTACTTATTACTTCCCTAGTTATAAAAACACCAAACCAAGATTATGTGCTCAAATAGGATAATTGAGACAAGAAGAACTACTTGATTATCTCTCGACACATTCACTCCTTGTGGTTCGACCCGGACTACTAGCTAGTTCGGTTATTGTATTATTGATAGGGTAGAAATAGCTTAGTCAGGCGTATCCAACACTACAAAGTCAGCCAGGAACACAAGATTCTGAACTTGCACAAGCACATCCTCAACTCTCCCCCTTGGATAAGAAACTGAGTGATCCGCCATAAGTAGGGAAATAGTAGTCGACTTCATCTCTCCTATTTTAAGCCTCTTGAATATGGAGAGGGGCATCAAATTGATGCTAGCACCAAGATCACATAACACGTTCTTGAATACTTGATCTCCGATCCTACATGCTAGTGTGAACCTCCCGGGATCCTTTTGCTTTAATGGGAGCTTCTTTTGAATCACCGCGCTGCACTCCTCTGTTAGATTGATCGTCTCAAACTTAACCCACTCTTCTTTCCCGATAGCGCATCCTTGATAAACTTCATGTGATTGGGCATGTCTCGAAGAGCATCGAGAAGCGGGATATTGATGTTGACCTTTTGAAGCATCTCCAAAAATCATTGATACTTCTCGTCTTGCTTCGTCTTGGCCAATCGTTGCGGAAACGGAGCTTTAGGGGTCGATTCCTCCGTCGGGGTTGGAACAGGGTCAGCGCGACCGTCGGCTCGGCCGTGCACCCGGTTGCGCGAGTCGGGACGGGGATCTCGGAATTCGGCTCGGCCAGCGGCTCGGCCGCGCGCCTGGCAGAGCGGGTCTACAGCATGAGTGGCGCGGCCGGCGGCGCGGCCGCGCGCCTAGCCACACGAGTCCTGGGCATTTTTTTCTCCTTCGGCTCGACCGGTAGCGCGGTCGAGCCCCTCTCCTTCCGGGCCTTCGTCCTTCATCTCGTCCATTTCCGCCTCCGAATTGCTTCCATCTCCCAAATCTTCGACTGTACCTTCAACTTCATCTTCCAAAGATGGATTTGTGTAACGAGTGCCACTCCTAAGCTCAATAGCATGAACTTGATGGCTGTTCATCGGGTTTTGCTCGGTGTTGCTTGGGAATTGGCCGGGCTTGTGGACTCCTCCTCGAGCGTTGGCCATTTTACTCATTTGCGTCTCCAACATTTGCATTTGCTTGGTTAAGGCGTTGATGCTACTCCCCAAATTGTTGCTCAAAGTATTTTGAGTAAGCTCCAACGTCCTCAACTTTGCATCTTGTTGTGGCATCCTCATCTCCGATTGAGCCATATATTGTCGAATCAAGTCGTCGGTTGACATCTCCTTCTTTGGCTCTTGGATGACTCCATTCTCAACATGGAATTTGGGAGGTGGTTGCAAGGCGTTGTCCGGGTTGGCATAAGAGAAGTTCGGATGGTTGCGGTTGTTTGAAACGTAAGGCTTCTTGTAACCTCCTTGGTAGTTCGAACCTCCTTGTCCTCCTTGCCAATTGTTTCCTTGTTGCCACTTGCCACCTTGTTGCATGAAATTGACATCTTCTCCTTCGGGGCGGGGTGCTTGTTCATCAACTATAGCATCGCACCGAAGCACTCCTTTCTTGATGGTATCCAACTCCTTCGCTGTTTTCGTGTACTTCTCCATCAAGTCCTCGTAAGTATCAATCCCAATATTGGCAACTCTCCTTCTTCCAACGCGTCGGTCAGTAGCCTCCTCATAACTTGAATTCACGGTAAGCTCAATAATCTCCATGGCCACATCGTACTCATTGTTCAAAAATCCTCCTTAAGAGGCATAATCGAGCTCCTTCCTACACATCTTGTTCAAACCACTGATTGGTGTCTAGATGTTAGGTTTTTCGTTATGTTTTTGTGTCCGTTTTCATTGTGTTTTTGTGTGTCTTTGGCTATGATTTGGTTGTTTGGAGCTTTTGGTACTTGTAGGATGAAAAGGGCGGAAACGAGAAGAAAACGAGAAGAAAGGTTGTTGAGCAATCATTGACTTCGAGTTCTACACTCTCATGATTTTATTAAAGATTCATTTTGGATGTAATGTAAGCATTATATCGAAGAGGGGTTCGATAGGAGCACATAGGCGAAAATGGAGGTCAATTTGGAGTTCGGATGAGGAAGATACAGCCGAAACAAGAGAGTCGCACGCAATCGTCCAGTGCCTGATTTGGACGATCGGCCAAGTCCTTAACAAATCTGGACGCTCTTCCAGATGTCCGCATCCAGGATTTTGTTTCCTTATATAATTAGGTTTTCTACCTAATATAAATACTAGTACTTTGGGATGAATTTGGATGAACTTTTACCTTCCTTTAGCTTTAGTTTTCGCATTAAAACACTTTAGATTAGCTTTCTTTTGTTCGGATTCGAATTCTTCATACGTTGCAATTTAATTCAAGACTTCTTCGTTTAATTCAAGTTCTTGATTCTTCGTTACTTTCGTAAGTTCTTGTATTGCTTTCGTTTATTTGCTTTAATTGCTTTCCTTCGTTCTAGATTCTATTTCTTAATTGCTTCGTTTAATTTCCTTCGTTTAATTCCATTCGTTCGGTTTTCAAGTTCTAGTTTAGATTCGTTTTTCTTTCGTTTTCCAAGTTCTTAGAGTTAGATTTATTTATTTAATTTCCAGATTTTCAGATTTAGTTTAATCATGCTTAGATTTGCTTTAGTTTCTTTTATTGCTTCCTTTATTGTTTTCTTTTCGATTCTTGCCTAGGTAGTTTATTTGCTTTCTTCTAGTTTAATTCTTAGATTTATTTCTTGTGCTCTAGATAAATTATTTACTAGCTTTGATTTATTTTATTGCCTAGGATTTAAAACAAAAACCCCAAAAATACTTTTTACTTGCTTTCTTAGATTTAGGCTAGATTAGGATTTACTACATAATTAATTGCCCTGTTAAGTTTTCCTTAACAAACTGTGAAATGTGGGCGGAAATGCAACAAGTCAACCGAAAATGCACAAGTCAAACCTCTAGTCAACTTTCCAGAAATTACTAATTTTACCCCACCTTCTCATCTCAAGTTTCTAGTATTTGCAATTTGATCCCAACTTATGGGAAGTCTATAAATACCTTGTTATTTGCCTCATTTGATATGATTTAACACTTGTAATTCATTTGTGCACAACAACTTTAGAATCCTAGCTTTCCCTCTTTCCTTTTTAGTATTTTCAAATATTATTGAAGATTATGCTTGGAGTTTGAAGAGATTGTTGAAGATTTCTTCTCTACTTTTCTTTCCTTGTCATTTACATTATGTTTTTGCTTATTGTTCATGGTTTGATGCTTAGATCCATGCTAAGCTAGATCCATTTGGGTTTCAAATGATGGATGATGTGAATTAGGCTAGGGTGTGAGGGTTATTGATGTGGATCTACCTTTCCTTTGAGTTGCCCTTGGATTTGATTGGATTTAATTGCATGAATGATTGACAACCATGAGTGCATACAAGGTGTTTGATGGAATGCCTAGGAAGCTTCCATTCATAGCACTTGGCATGAATCCTTGCTCATATTATCTAGTATTGATTTGCATTGCTCCTAGAAAGAATTATGTGAATTGATGTTAGATTAATAGGCATTGTGCTTTTAGGAGTTGGTAATATGTTTAGAATGGTAAGCATGTTATTCAATCCACTAGTTATCAAGTCTTAGGAGGATGAGATAGCTTGATTTATGTAATAATGTCAATCAAAGGAATTAAAATGGTTTGATGCATCACATGCCTAGTCCTTAGCCTAATTACATCGGAAATCGTTTGAAACCTCATCTTCTCTACTTGTTCCTTTATTTGTTCTTTACATTACTTACCTTAATTTTTGCTTGTTATTTCATTTACTTATTACTTGCCTAGTTATAAAAACACCAAACCAAGATTATGTGCTCAAATAGGATAATAGAGACAAGACGAACTACTTGATTATCTCTCGACACATTCACTCCTTGTGGTTCGACCCGGACTACTAGCTAGTTTGGTTATTGTATTATTGATAGGCTAGAAATAGCTTAGTCAGGCGTATCCAACACTACAAAATCAGCCAGGAACACAAGATTCTGAACTTGCACAAGCACATCCTCAACTATCCCCCTTGGATAAGAAACTGAGTGATCCGCCATAAGTAGGGAAATAGTAGTCGACTTCATCTCTCCTATTTTAAGCCTCTTGAAGATGGAGAGGGGCATCAAATTGATGCTAGCATCAAGATCACATAACACGTTCTTGAACACTTGATCTCCGATCTTACATGCTAGTGTGAACCTCCCGGGATCCTTTTGCTTTAATAGGAGCTTCTTTTGAATCACCGCGCTGCATTCCTCTGTTAGATTGATCGTCTCAAACTTAACCCACTCTTATTTCCCGATAGCGCATCCTTGATAAACTACATGTGATTGGGCATGTCTCGAAGAGCATCGAGAAGCGGGATGTTGATGTTGACCTTTTGAAGCATCTCCAAAAATCATTGATACTTCTCGTCTTGCTTCGTCTTGGCCAATCGTTGCGGAAACGGAGCTTTAGGGGTCGATTCCTCCATCGGGGTCGGAACAGGGTCAACGCGCCGTCGGCTCGGCCATGGACCCGGTTGCGCGAGTCGGGACGGGGATCTCGGACTTCGGCTCGGCCAGCGGCTCGGCCGCACGCCTGGCCGAGCGGGTCTAAAGCATGAGTGGCGCGGCCGGCGGCTCGGCCGCGCGCCTGGCCACGCGATTCCTGGGCATTTTTTTCTCCTTCGGCTCGACCGGTAGCGCGGTCGAGCCCCTCTCCTTCCGGGCCTTCGTCCTTCATCTCGTCCATTTCCGCCTCCGAATTGCTTCCATCTCCCAAATCTTCGACTGTATCTTCAACTTCATCTTCCAAAGATGGATTTGTGTAACGAGTGCCACTCCTAAGCTCAATAGCATGAACTTGATGGCTGTTCTTCGGGTTTTGCTCGGTGTTGCTTGGGAATTGGCCGGGCTTGTGGACTCCTCCTCGAGCGTTGGCCATTTTACTCATTTGCGTCTCCAACATTTGCATTTGCTTGGTTAAGGTGTTGATGCTACTCCCCAAATTGTTGCTCAAAGTATTTTGAGTAAGCTCCAACGTCCTCAACTTTGCATCTTGTTGTGTCATCCTCATCTCCGATTGAGCCATATATTGTCGAATCAAGTCGTCGGTTGACATCTCCTTCTTTGGCTCTTGGATGACTCCATTCTCAACATGGAATCCGGGAGGTGGTTGCAAGGCGTTGTCCGGGTTGGCATAAGAGAAGTTCGGATGGTTGCGGTTGTTTGGAACGTAAGGCTTCTTGTAACCTCCTTGGTAGTTCGAACCTCCTTGTCCTCCTTGCCAATTGTTTCCTTGTTGCCACTTGCCACCTTGTTGCATGAAATTGACATCTTCTCCTTCGGGGCGGGGTGCTTGTTCATCAACTATAGCATCGCACCGAAGCACTCCTTTCTTGATGGTATCCAACTCCTTCGCTGTATTCGTGTACTTCTCCATCAAGTCCTCGTAAGTATCAATCCCAATATTGGCAACTCTCCTTCTTCCAACGCGTTGGTCAGTAGCCTTCTCATAACTTGAATTCACGGTAAGATCAATAATCTCCATGGCCACATCGTACTCGTTGTTCAAAAATCCTCCTTAAGAGGCATAATCGAGCTCCTTCCTACACATCTTGTTCAAACCACTGATTGGTGTCTAGATGTTAGGTTTTTCGTTTTGTTTTTGTGTCCGTTTTCATTGTGTTTTTGTGTGTCTTTGGCTATGATTTGATTGTTTGGAGTTTTTGGTACTTGTAGGATGAAAAGGGCGGAAACGAGAAGAAAACGAGAAGAAAGGTTGTTGAGCAATCATTGACTACGAGTTCTAAACTCTCATGATTTTATTAAAGATTCATTTTGGATGTAATGTAAGCATTATATCGAAGAGGGGTTCGATAGGAGCACATAGGCGAAAACGGAGGTCAATTTGGAGTTCGGATGAGGAAGATACAGCCGAAACAAGAGAGTCGCACGCAATCGTCCAGTGCTTGATTTGGACGATCGGCCAAGTCCTTAACAAATCTGGACGATCGTCCAGATGTCCGCATCCAGGATTTTGTTTCCTTATATAATTAGGTTTTCTACCTAATATAAATACTAGTACTTTGGGATGAATTTGGATGAACTTTTACCTTCCTTTAGCTTTAGTTTTCGCATTAAAACACTTTAGATTAGCTTTCTTTTGTTCGGATTCGAATTCTTCATACGTTGCAATTTAATTCAAGATTTCTTCATTTAATTCAAGTTCTTCATTCTTCGTTACTTTCATAAGTTCTTGTATTGCTTTCGTTTATTTGCTTTAATTGCTTTCCTTCGTTCTAGATTCTATTTCTTAATTGCTTCGTTTAATTTCCTTCGTTTAATTCCATTCGTTCGGTTTTCAAGTTCTAGTTTAGATTCGTTTTTCTTTCGTTTTCAATTCTCTCGTTTTCCAAGTTCTTAGAGTTAGATTTATTTATTTAATTTCCAGATTTCCAGATTTAGTTTAATCATGCTTAGATTTGCTTTAGTTTCTTTTATTGCTTCCTTTATTGTTTTCTTTTCGATTCTTGCCTAGGTAGTTTATTTTCTTTCTTCTAGTTTAGTTCTTAGATTTATTTCTTGTGCTCTAGATTAATTATTTACTAGCTTTGATTTATTTTATTGCCTAGGATTTAAAACAAAAACCCCAAAAATACTTTTTACTTGCTTTCTTAGATTTAGGCTAGATTAGGATTTACTACATAATTAATTGCCCTGTTAAGTTTTCCTTAGAGATTCGACATTGGGTTTTGCTTGCTAGTGCTACGATAGGATTTTGTTCTATTGCGAACACTTTTTAGTGAAACAAATTTTGGCACCGTTGCCGGGGAAAACTTTAGGCGTTTAATTGTGTAGTATTTTTAGTTATTTTATTTTAATTTGTGTTTATTCGATTTCTTATTTCTCCCACTCGGTGCGTTTAACCCTTTTTGTTGAGTGTTATTTATGAATGGTCGCCGAAGTCTTCAAAGGAATTTAGCGCCCTACTTCGATAACATCAACCAAAGGAAAGCGATTTTAGCCACTAAGGAGAAGGAGGAGATCAATTCCCAAGACTTTTTTTTGGTCTTGTTATTTGCAGAGCCCGAAGCCATGGCAGCTAGAGTCATGGGTGATTTTGCTCGCCCCACATTCACAACCACCACTTGGGCGATTGTCCTGACGGAAGCGGTCAGGAATCATGAGCTTAAACCTCACCACATAGCGTTGCTCCCATCCTACCACGGGCTGCCCAACGAGGATGCATTGACGTTCATTCGAGAGTATTGCACGGTGGTGCAAACTTTCCCACTCTCGGGACTCACGGAGGACAACTTGAAGATGAAGTGCTTCCCGTACACCCTCAAGGATCGAGCAAAGTCGTGGTATTTGGCGCTCCAGGCCAACTCTCTCACCACATGGAATGCGGTGTGTGAGAAATTCATGCTCAAGTACTACCCGAACCGCAAGACTCAAGAGGTGCGGTTGAAGATCATGAACTTTTCCCAAGACAATGATGAGCCGTTTCACGAAGCATGGGAAAGGTTCCAAGAGCTACTTCAACAATGCCCTCATCATCAAATGGCATCGGAGTTGCTTTGGCAATATTTCTACGACGCCCTCAACCAAACTTGTTAGTTCATGGTGGATAGTTCGGCCGGAGGCAACATAGCAGTCAAGACAGCTGACGAGATGAAGAATATTTTTGAGACGCTCACTGCGAGTTCTCAACAAAAGTCAGCTAGGCCGAGGAAAGTGGAGGCGGGTGCAATTTCGATGAGCCCCGATTTGAAGAAGCAAATTGCCGATATGTATAGGGATCTCGAGAACTTGAAGCAAAGTGCACCGGACCCGAAGGTTGAAGAGAGGAAGCCGGACCAATGCAAGATTTGTGGAGAGCTTGGACACATCAAGGAGGTGTGCCACAACATGGGGGAGTTTCAATACGAAGGAGGAGCCGAGATGTATGCGGCCCAAGGATACCCACCTCAAGTACCGTCACCTCAAGGATATTAAGGAGGATACAATGGGCGCTATCAAAACCCGAGGCCGAGTCAAGGGCAAGATAATCCTTCTACCTATCCAAATAGGCGTCCTCCACCATATAATAACCCCTATCCCCCTCCACAAAATCCATACTACTCTCGACCACCACCATATTATCCACCGCCATAATATCCTCCCAATCCATATTATCCACCACCTCCATACCCTACACCTCATTCCCAAGGATTGCCTCAAAAGCCCCCCGTCGATGAAAGTCTTTCTACATTCCTTCATGAGGCTAAATTGGCTCGAGAAGCTCAAGATGCAACCATTAAGAGGCTCGAGATGGCCATTGGTCAAATTTCGGGTTCCATGCACTTGATGCAACAATCGGAGCGGGTTCCGAGCCAAGGGATTCAACCACAACAAGCTCACGAGGTTCAAGCACCTTATCCCTCATATGCACCTCCTTTCCCTCCTCATCAAGTTCAAGCCATTTCGGTTTTGCGGAGTGGAAGGCACATCGACAATGGAGTGGTCATGCAACCTCAAAGCCATCCGAATGATCGATGGAGCCCGAGCCATCGTTGGAATGGACCGAGAATGCCGGCGGCACCCCTTGGCCAACAAACCCGTCCAGTTCCGAATCTGGACGGTCGGCCAGAAGCTGGCCGATCGGCCAAAACGCAGGAGCTTCAACCTCGTCCAGGAGGTAATCTGGACGACCATCTAGAATCTGGCCGATCGACCAGATCCCCCAACTCACGCGAGGATCTAGTCTCCAATCTGGACGATCGGCCAGGTCACCCCGACTCTGGACGATCGTCTAAACCCGGCGACAACAGCGAGGATTCCAAGGATGATAAGAAGGATGCTCCAGTTCTCCACAAGACGCCCGATCCGTACGTCCCTCCTATTCCATTCCCGAGTAGAGTGAAGAACAAGAAGCAAGATCAACAGTTCACATACTTCTATAAGATGTTATCCAAGGTAGCTGTGAATCTTCCCCTGCTCAGTGTCAATCGCAATGTTCCGGAATATGTGAAATTCTTTAAGGAGCTATCATCCAAGAAGCGACCTTATGATGATACGGAGACGGTTACAGTTTCAGAAGTTGCCACCTCAATCATGCAACAGCCTTTACCACCAAAGCATCGTGATCCAGGTTCTTTCGTTATTAACATTTCGTTTGGTAATGGTAAGGAAGCGTGTGGCATGTTAGATTTAGGTGCGGGTATTAATCTTATGCCTTATTCTATCTTTAAGCAATTAGAGTTAGGAGAACTTAAACCCACTCGCATGAGCCTTCAATTGGCGGATAGGTCAATTAGGTACCCTAGAGGTATCATAGAGGATATTTTGGTTCGTGTGGGGGGGTTAATTATTCCTGTTGATTTTGTTGTTTTAGGAATAGGGGAAGTGCATGAGAATGGTTCTGAGCACACACTGTTACTAGGTCGACCATTCATGGCTACTACCAACATATTGATTGATGTTAAGAATGGAATACTTAAGATGTCTATGTTAGGTGAAGATGTGTCCTTTTCGGTGCATAAGAGTCGTTCCATATCTTCGGCCAATCTTATGGATAACTGTTCTTACATAGACACAATTGATGCTTTGGCCGAGGTTTCTCTTGTGCAGGATGTTGATACTTAAGAGGTAAGGAGCGGAACGGTAGATATGATAGAGTGGGAGCAAATGGAGAAGGATCCTGGAATTCAATTTCTTTTTACACCTCAAGATTCAGAGTCGACCGAAAAAGGTTTGGAACTTATGGAGTTAAAAGAAGAGAGTGCAGCAGATGTCTGCGCCCGTTCGGATTTTTCAGTGCCCACTGGCGTACACATTTTTCAGCATAGGCAGTTGCAAGCGTCGGCTCGCCCTTCTCTTTCCAAGCGGCCGCTCTTGATTAGCGTCTTAGGTAATTATCTTTTCTTCCCATTTATCTTCTCTTCTCAACCTTCTTTTCTATTTCTCAGCCTTAGGCCTTTCGTCATCCACCACTATCTAGTCACCATTGTCGCCGCCGTTCGTCGTCGTCGTCCACCGCCAGAGCCAACACCTTTCACTAGTGCTATCCTCAGCCGCATCGATTCGATCGAGTGGCTTTTGGCTCAATATTCTGGTTTTTCTTCTTTTTCACTTTCGAATCCCAATGATCCTCACTTCCAGGACTCACAAAATCGAGGTCCATTCCATCATTTTTAGCCATTTAGTTGAGTCTTTGTAGTTTTAGTTTTGAGTCTTTTGTTTCGTTTTTATGTTTTGTGCAGTTTTATGCTTTTGTGTTTGTTCTTGTGTTTGTTTTGTAGGTACTAACTTGGAGTTTTTCAGGATTTCGAGTTTGTTTGTCGTCGACATACGATAAGTTTTCTTTTCCTTCTCCTTTTTATTTTCTTGCAATGGGGATATTGCATGATTTTAAGTGTGGGGGGAGGTCTTTGAAATTTTTGCATGACTTGCTTCGTATTTTTGTGTCTTTTATGTGTTTTTGTATGATCGAGTCATTGTGTTTTAAAGATCGAGTCATTGTGATTGAGTCTTTGTGATCGAGTCTTTTGTTATCTCCACTGTAGGAAGTTGTTTGCAATTGAGTGAACTTTCTTAACGTGGTCCCTTTGAGTTCGAATGACATGACGACGTGATATTGGAGTTGTCGAACATAGATTGTCGAAACTAGGATAGCTCTGAAGTTGACTTGCGATAGCGTGATCGTTTGTGAATAGTCGTGGGGCATGTTGTCTTGTTTCGTGATATGAGGTGAAAAGTTTTTGATTCGGATTATGAGTGAATTGCATTGAATGGTTGACGTATATTTGATCTTAGCTCACTTCCTTATATATATAAAAAAAAGAGTTGTGCTTATATGTGAATAAAAGAGTTGATAGGATTCTGCTCCTCTTACATGTAACATATGAAAATACTAGAGTAATGAGCATGGGAAACCACATGAAAAGGCTTCGAGAGACCCTCGAATGATTAAATTTCATGAACTATGTCCTAGATGATACTCGTATATGTGTGAATAAAGTGTTCGTAGGTACTCTACTCCTCTTGACAATGAGTACGGGAAACCGCACTAAGTTGCTCGATGAGACCCATCGATGATTAAACCTAGTGAACTTTGTACCAAAACGTTCACGTTTGTAAAAAAAAAAGAGAGAGAGATATTGTGCTTTGAGTTGAATAAAAAGGGAAGTAGGCTAAGGGATTTATATGATGACTATTTGATGCTTGTGAGATGTGTGATATGTCGAAAATCGGATCCTCATATTTGAATCGAGTTAACGGGCCACATGATAGTTCGTATTTGATTGTGCATTTGCTCGTTGATATTAGAGTAGTCTAGGTTTTAATTTGATGAGTTTGATGATACCTACTTCGTGTTGTTGAGTTGATTGAACTTGGGTTGATTGTGTTGAATGTGTTTGCTTGAGGACAAGCAAAGGTCTAAGTGTGGGGGATTTTGATTGGTGTCTAGATGTTAGGTTTTTCATTATGTTTACGTGTCCGTTTTTGTTATGTTTTTGTGTCTTTTCGTGTGTCTTTGGCTATGATTTGGTTGTTTGGAGTTTTTGGTACTTGTAGGATGAAAAGGGCGGAAACGAGAAGAAAACGAGAAGAAAGGTTGTTGAGCAATCATTGACTTCGAGTTCTAACCTTTCATGATTTTATTGAAGATTCGTTTTGGATGTAATGAAAGCATTATATCGAAGAGGGGTTCGATAGGAGCACATAGGCGAAAACGGAGGTCAATTTGGAGTTCGGATGAGGAAGATACGGCCGAAACAAGAGAGTCGCGCGCAATCGTCCAGTGCCTGATTTGGACGATCGGCCAAGTCCTTAACAAATCTGGACGATCGTCCAGATGTCCGCGTCCAGGATTTTGTTTCCTTATATAATTTGGTTTTCTACCTAATATAAATACTAGTACTCTGGGATGAATTTGGATGAACTTTTACCTTCCTTTAGCTTTAGTTTTCACATTAAAACACTTTAGATTAGCTTTCTTTTGTTCGGATCCGAATTCTTCGTTTGTTGCAATTTAATTCAAGACTTCTTCGTTAATTCAAGTTCTTCGTTCTTCGTTACTTTTGTAAGTTCTTGTATTGCTTTCGTTTATTTGCTTTAATTGCTTTCCTTCATTCTAGATTCTATTTCTTAATTGCTTCGTTTAATTTCCTTCATTTAATTCCATTCGTTCGGTTTTCAAGTTCTAGTTTAGATTCGTTTTTCTTTCGTTTTCAATTCTCTCGTTTTCCAAGTTCTTAGAGATAGATTTATTTATTTAATTTCCATATTTTCAGATTTAGTTTAATCATGCTTAGATTTGCTTTAGTTTATTTTATTGCTTCCTTTATTGTTTTCTTTTCGATTCTTGCCTAGGTAGTTTATTTGCTTTCTTCTAGTTTAATTCTTAGATTTATTTCTTGTGCTCTAGATTAATTATTTACTGCTTTGATTTATTTGCTTTGATTTATTTTATTGCCTAGGATTTAAAACAAAAACCCCAAAAATACTTTTTACTTGCTTTCTTAGATTTAGGCTAGATTAGGATTTACTACATAATTAATTGCCCTGTTAAGTTTTTCTTAGAGATTCGACATTGGGTTTTGCTTGCTAGTGCTACGATAGGATTTCATTCTAATGCGAACACTTTTTAGTGAAACAACCACGATAGAAGCATATGATTTGATCCTCCTTTCTAATTCCATGGTTCGGGCATGCTCGTAGTAGCTTCTTGAATCTTCCCCATGCCTCGTAGAAATACTCATCCTCATATTGTTGGAATTGGTTGATCTCGTTGATGAGTTTCTGAACTCTCGAGGGTGGGAAGAACTTATTCAAAAATCTGGTGCACATCTCGCTCCATGTCCTAATCTCGGTCTTGTCTAGTCCATCGAGCCACTCCCTCGCATCATCCTTGAGAGACCACACGAACAAACTGAGCTTGAGGTAGTCCGATGAAACTCCATTGGCCTTGTATGTAGCACATATATCCAAGAATTGCTTCAAGTGAGCATTTGGATCCTCCATGGGTGTGCCTCCATATTGGTTGGATTGCACCATGTTGATGAGGGACGTCTTGATCTCATAGTTGTTAGAGTCCGTGGTCCCCCATCCTCCTTGCTAAAATTCGTCAACGACCGGCTTGTACCGATCGTTTAAAGTCCTCCTCGCCTCGCGATCCCCCATTGATACATGACTCCTCGGTGAATCGGGTGGTGAAGAGGGTGGTGTATCAATCTCGCTTTCTTCCTTCTCTTGCCTCCTTGCCCTAAGTGAGAGCTCGATCTCCAAATCTATCAAAATAGGATCTATCCCTTTAGATCTCGTGGTCATGCACTACCTAAGATCAAAAAGAAGAAAAGAAAAAGTGAGATTAATAAACCCAAAAATTGAAAATAAAAGCGCCTAAATCACCTATTAATTCTATTTCAAAATATGCGTATGAAATCTAATCAATCCCCGGCAACAGCGCCAAAATTTGATCGCACTATTTTTAACCTCACAAAATAGGTATATTATAAAGCAAGTACAAGTATCGTATCCACAGGGACTGATATATCGAAATCACACAAAGTACCTCTACTCTAGAATTAAACTGATGTCTAGGCAATTAAGAAATTAAGATGTGGCAATTAAGAAATTAAGATGTGGTTTTCTAAAATCCTAAGCAAAGAAAATAAACAAATAAGAAAACGCAAATAAGGAAACAAATAAATAATTAAATAAGGAAACAAGGTCAATTCTAGGGAAACCTACCTAATCAAACCTATGCAAGTAATCAATGCATACAATTAACCAATTTAATCCAATCAAGATGTGATACACGAAAATAACCTAACACTCCGGCTAAGGCAATGTAGATCGTCACCTAATAAGATTCTAATCTCCTCTCGGTCTCATAGAAATCGAATCAAGTGCAAAATAGAACAAGTATATATATAATCAACTAGGTTCAGCTACGACACCTATATCGACTATATGTAAACATATGACAATCTAACTTCGGCTAAGACAATTAAATCATCATACCATGTATTCATGAGATCAATTGTGCAATTATCCAGCTACGACATATTACATAACTATGCACACATAATTAATGGCCAATTAATCATGCATGAGAATAAGCACCATGAAACATGCACCTAGATTGGAAGGCTAATTGTAAACAAAAAAAACACTCACTTAAATTCAATTAGGCGTTCAATCCCTAAAATCAACTAAGAAAATTAGCTAGACATGATTAAAAGAAAGGTAGAAAGAAGAATAAACATAATAAAAAGCATAAATAAAAGAGAAAGGGATAGAAAAACTCTTGAATCTTGAATAAATCTCCAATCTTCAATGGTCTTCATACATAACATAAATCTAGATCTAAAGCATAAAAGTAGAGAAAAGAATAAAAACTAATCTAAAGTATGGTGAAGAGTAGAGAGCTCTAACTATGAAAACTTGGGTACAATGATGAGTTTTGGGGTATTTATAAGGTAGGGGTTCGTAATTGTTACCTAAGTGTACAAGGATTAGGTTAAAGAAATAAAAAATATGAATTTTAAGGATTCCCGTGTGTTTGGCTCGACCGGGTGCTCGGCCGCGCGGGTCTACTGTGATAGCAGCTCGGCCGGTGGCTTGGCCGCGCACACGGCCGCACCGGTTTGCCGGTTTGCGCGTCTTTCTTGTTTCGTCCGTATCTTTCTCGTCCGAACTCCGAATTGACCACCATTTTCGCCTACACGCTCCTATCGAACCCCTCTTCAATGATATGCATCCATTATTCAAAAATAGCTCTTCAATAACATTGTGAGAAGTCATAACTTTGGGATCAATACTTCCTTATCTTCCTATGTTTTGTCGTCTCTCGTCTTGCCTTGGATTTTCTCGACTAAAAAGCCCTAAAAACACTCGAAACAACCCAAAAGCATAATTGTTGGTCCCGGTTTGTTAATAGGGGAAATACGTAGAGGGGGGGGGGGGGGGTGAATACGTATTTCAAGTTTTTCAACTTTTTCCCTTTAACTCAGAGTGACAAGTAAAGAGCTCGTTTGACATTTAAGACCTAGCTGAAGCTAGATCTACAGTACGTAGCTTGCCTGCTTGACCGAAGTAAGAACTTGATCAAGAGGGAGTCTTTACTCGTGTATGCGGAAATTCGGTGAGCTAAAATCTTTCCTAAGTAATTAAAGAATCCAAGTTATGTTTGTTTATATGCACATGCAATGGATAATCAAATACAGTAAAGAGATTAGGGTTAGAGAGATACGACACAGAGATTTATAGTGGTTCGGAGAGAAAGCTCCTACGTCCACTTGTTGCACGATGGCAACTGTTCTCTTCACTCAAGAACTTGAAGATTTCGGGCTCTTCAAAAGCCTGGTCAAGATCGGGCTTCACTTGCCTGGATCCGAAGACAGACGTAGTGATTGCGGGTTCACTACACAAACCTAGACAAGACTGGAAGCTTCACTCGCTTCAGTCAAACACAGACAGGGAGATTACGGGCTCTCCTTACAGCCTAGTTTCGATCGAGCTTCACACAAACGATGTAGGTGCAAGCTTGGATCTAAACTTTATGATCGAGGCTTCTTCAATCGATGAAAGAAGAGCCTTGGATCGGGACAACCTAACGACGACTCAAAAACCTAACAGACAGAGTTTAGGGTTTTTGGTAGACGAACACACTATGAAGAGCTCTTTACAGTAGATGCAAAGTAGGCTAGAGCTCTCCTTCTAAGCTTGGATATTTGAAGTAGGCTTAGACTCTAAGTGTGAAGGTTGTGAAGACGAGTTCCGATGAACTGGAAACTCGGAGAACACTTGGAAACAAAGACTCGAAGATTGCTCAAAGGCTTGGGAGTGTTTGTTTGTTGTATGCGCTCGAATGCTCAAGTAGTGTTCTACTTCTCTTCGTCTTCATCCTTCACTATTTATAGGCGGAGGGTTGGCTGAGATCCGTTGCTTGGTTGGTGGCCTTGTCCCTCCTCCTCTCGACAGTACTTGCATAGGCTGGCTGCTTTTCAGACGCGCAGATTTGGATTTTTGCCGGAAATGGCTAAGTTCCAATTTCAACAGTAACTGGAGCGACCCAGTACTGTTACGGCGCCTTGTCGGCCTGGCAGTCAACTCCTCTGCTCCTCTCCTCGTTCGACACGTGGAGATCTCGTAATAAATGCGGAGATCTCCAGTTGACTGGAGTTCAAATTCGGAGCGGGAATTGTGCTGTCGCTTTCTGGTAGGTAGTGGGTCGCTTCGCTTTGAAGTTGTAGCGTCCGCTTTAGTTGAGTCACTTCGTAGTCATTCTGTAGTGAGTCACTTTGGGAAACAAAGTTCCCTAGTGACTGCTTTGGAAATTGCTGACTAGAGTTGACTAGCTTCGACTTTACACTGTAGCGCTCGCTTCGCTTCGCTTTGGCAGACTTACTTTGAATCTACTGCTACACTGTTCTTCAGCACGCTTTACTTCAGCTTGCTAGACTTGCTTCGCTTCGAAAAACACACTCAAGCGAGTGGCCTTCACTTGAACTTTTGAAGCCTATAATCTAAGCAAAATAAAGAGCCATCCTAACAGAGTAGGCTTAGAAAAATTCTAACCTATTAACTACATCTAAATGGGTCGCTTGGGAACAGAAAGCTTTGGGGTTTTGGGATCAAATCAAAACAATAGAATATCCCTTATAGGTTCCCCCTTAACATGTTGTTCTTAACAATTCCCAACAGTAATCTAGCTCGAAATAACATAAAAAATTCAAAACATGAGCTAAACTATCAAAATAAGATAAGAAAATGATAATATAACACTTAGATAATAGGGTAAAAATACACCCTATCAGTCACCCCCCTCACACTGATGAGGGGGCCCCACATTTGAAGGCAAAACCCCCCAAAAAGCCCTATTTAATAGGCAACACCCTCGTAAGCCCTATTCAATAGGCAGAACCCTGAAAAGAAAGCCCTATCTAATAGGCAACATTCTCGTAAGCCCTATATAATAGGCAGAATCCTCAAAAGCCCTATTTAATAGGCATAAACCTCATAAGCCCTACATAGTAGGCAGAACCCTCAAAAAGCCCTACATAGTTAGTCACCATACATTAAACCCTATGAAAATAGGCAACATACATTAAGCCCTATGAAAATAGGCGTCATTAAGCCCTATGAAAGTAGGCACCATCCATCAAGCCTTATACAAACAGGCGCTACCTCTTAAGCCTTGCATGAGCTGGCAACATCTATAAAAGCTTGTACAAATGAATCCTAATCGTAAAAGATCTGTTAGAAACAAACAGCATCTGTTTAAGCTTCATTTTAAAGGCATATGGAACTAATGCTCTAAAAATCTTCAAACATTTGCAGAACCTTGCAAAGATGAATACTAGCTCAGATGCTGCTTCAAAAGAAGCCTGCCAAGCTCCTGGAAACCCAGAAAATTCTCTGCCCGGGAATAAAGGAAAGAACACTGTGATGACAAAGGCCAGTGTGAACATGGAAGCTCAGTTTTCCTCGACCATGCTCCTTCAGATGAAGGCACTCGTAGAGGGTGTGGTTGAAGGGGCCATCGAAAAAAGGCTCCATGTTTTGGGAATGAACTCCAAAAACGCGAATCCTCCAGGTGAAACCCAAGAAGGCGGGGGGAGTAAAAGCACCCCCCTAGTACACAAGCAGAAGACTGTAACCACAATCATAACGCAAGAACTGGCTACCAGACTGCCATCAATAACTGCAAGACAAGAGGAGGGATTCTTCATTGACTGGGAATCCCCGGATGAGGAAGATCCTAAGGAACACGAGGGCAACCTCAAGGAAAACATTGATAATGCATGGGCTAAGAAATATGCCCAGCAGCAAGAGCGAATGAAGCTCCTGGTAAAAGAAGTAGAAAGGATGAAAAAGCAGAAGCAAGTCCCAGAGAGGACCTCGAAAGAAGTAGAAGCAGGCGAAGGAGAAATTCGCTCTGCAAATGAGGAAAGAAACCTAAAACATATTCCAGCTCAAAAAAGTGGAGGACACAAGTCGGAACTTTTCTCTGTATACATTGACGAGAACAGCCCGTTCTCAGTAGATATCCAAACGGATCCTGTCCCCAACAACTTCAAGACAATTTCCTGCAAATACCAGGGGAAAGGTGACCCCGAAGAGCATTCGATGAAATTCGAAAGCTTATGCCTTCTCCACCAGTATTCGGAAGGTGTCAAATGTAGAGTATTCCTCACAACTTTGTCTGGAACTGCTCAACATTGGTTCAAGCAGTTACCAAGAGCCTCTATTCACTCCTTCTTAGATCTGAGGGAGGTTTTTCTACAATAGTTTGTTAGTGCTAAAAGGACTACTCGAAACTCCTTGCATCTGACGACTATAAAACAAGGTGCCAACGAAAGTCTGAGAGACTATATGACACGTTTTAATGAGGCCGTTTTAGAAATCCCAGGGGTGGAACCAAAACTAAAGGTGCATGCCTGTGTGGATGGTCTGAAGCCAGGGCAATTCTTTACCTCTCTCGTTAAAAAAGAAGCCACTTCTTTCGAGGAGTTACTGACCAGAGTTCAAAAGTATATTCACATGGAGGAAGCCCTGAGTAGCAAGAGGGCCGAACTCAGTTCTCAAAGGAGAAAAGGCCAGAGGAAAAGAAAAGATCAGCTACAGATGCTAGGAGAACCAACCAGAACGAGCGGTTCTTGTGGCCTTTCACTCCTCTAGTTAAACAGCCCGACGACTTGCTTGAGAGAGTTATGAAAAAGTCAGGAGTGCAAATCCCCATGGGACATAGGCATCCCCCGAGGAAATCACCCTCTGATAAATTCTGCAGGTTTCACAACGATTATGGACACATAACCAACGAATGCAGAAATCTGAAAATAGCTATTGAGAAACTGATCCAGGAAGGGGAGCTCCTAGAATATGTCAAGATTGAAGGGGATCAAAACAAGAAGCGAAAGGAGGCGGAGGACAAAATGTCTGAGGCAGAAAGAATGCCGGAGTTTAAAGGTGTTATTAACATGATATATGAGAGCCATACCAAGAAAAGTACCCTTGCGACCGTGGAAAAGTAGGTATTACTCTATGAGTAGAAAGAGAGAGCAAAGCCAATCATACCCTTCATCTACGTTTACTTTTTTTTCTTAGTCTGTTAATATATGGAAAAAGCAAACTAAGTCCCTAATGCTGAAAGGGAGAACGGGTATTCTTGAAAAAGATACTGCCTAGAATGAGATATAATTCCTCCGACTTCTTATACCTCACTTGGGGAGAGAGTAGGGAGTATCCCCCCTATGGTGACATCTATATTCCATTATCTTAAAATGCTTTTCCTATGT
Organism: Thymus mandschuricus; assembly: GCA_029379335.1. NCBI lineage: Eukaryota > Viridiplantae > Streptophyta > Magnoliopsida > Lamiales > Lamiaceae > Thymus > Thymus mandschuricus. The sequence continues at coordinate 22,179,961 of CM057072.1, forward strand.
CGATATCTATATTGCATTACCTCAAAACACTCTCATTACCTATGTGAATAACAAGCATGAATAAGATGAGGAATTGCATACCTACAAAAACAGAAAATGGATCATGCCTACAAAAACAAAAAGCAGATTCTGAAAGATAAAACTATCCCAATCATTCAAAAACCCAGAATAAAAACTAGAGCAAAAACTAAAAAGATTTGTTTTGGAACATCAACCAGCACAAAGGGGAAGCCGATAAAAGAATCCTAGTTTTGAGCGGAAGGCTCGACAGCATCAGGATTGAATAAATTAGCCACAAAATGGTCAGCATCATGAGCAGGATCTGCAGGATCCTCAACACGGGGGGCAGAAGCATCGACAGTAGAAGGAGCTAAGGATGGATTGGGAGCAATAGCAGAATCCTTGTTGACTTGCTCAACTTCGGAAGTAGGGGCGCCAGCCTCTGTCACACTCTCCACTTGAACCTCCACAGAGGGAATAGAAGGGACTTTCTCGGGGACCTTGAGCGAGGCAACTCGCTCGGCAAGAGTGCGCATATCGCCATCAGATTCTGTATCTGAGGAATCAGATAAAGACAACTCGGGAGAGGAGATCTCAAGGGAAAACTCGCATCTGGGCGGGAGCAAATCAGGAGATTCCTTTTCCTAAAAAAATAAAAAATAAATAAATAATTAAATAAATAAAGAAAAAGAAGAAAAACCCTCTTCAAAATGATGAATGATGATGACTGGAGGGATTCTTCATGCAAAAATATAAATGATGCAAAAGCAAGTAAAAGAGGGGTTCTTAGATAATGAAGTAATACCTCTTCAAAAACCCTCTTCAGAAGCCCTAGTATTTCAGCATCAAGAAGGAAGGTTTGAATGCGAGGGGAACCCAGGAGGGTGATGGCTCCAAGTGATCATGAGGGCGATGAAGGATGTCAGCTTCCTTTCGAAACACCTAAAGATACCAAGGGTTCTGGTCATTAATCTTAAGATTAAGCACCAGTGTCTCAGGTGCTCGACTGAAGGCCTGTACAATAGGCCCTAGATTCACATATGCGGCCCTCTCGGGAACGTCCAGCATCTTGTAACATTCAAACACAAACTTAGCCGCCCATTCGGAAAGAGGTTCTGTCATCCTAGCCCAGAAACTGGGGGAGTGAAGATACGCCTCTGGTAGGTGATTGATCAAGTGATCAAAAAAAGCCTGCCCATAAGGATTAAGCAGGAACTGAGATCGGCAGCCCCTTATGCCCTTAATAAGACCATGTTCCAACCCTTCCTTTAAGCCTTCAGCCTGAGAGAAGACTTTCACTCGTTCCAGTTCTTGCTCATACTGTCTTCTGAGCTTTTCCACTTCTGCAAAATGGGCATCATGCGCCCCCGCTATTTGCAGGACAGAAGCCTCTAAGGCCTTGTGGAAATCATGTTCCTAATGAGCATAGGATGCAGAGCTAACTCGGAGCTGTGAGACTTCCTTCTCTCGGGCTTGCAGATAGGCCTCCCTGTCTTGATCCTTTTTTCTTAATTCGGATAGCTCCTCTTCAAGCTTTGTTTTTTGGGCTTGGAGAGCCTGAAAAGCTTCGCGTTGGCAAGCTCCTTCACGAAGGCGATGTACCTCAGCCTGAAGTTTCTCCTTTTCCTTCTCCGCACGAGAATGGTGAGCTTGTAAACTATCATATGCCAAAGCGCGGACGCATAGCATAGACCTGCAACTAACAACCTGAAAGTAATATAAGCAATTAAGATACAAAAAAGAATGTACTTCTCTATCTGGAAATACAAATAGATAAATCAAGGTATACCTGTAACTTGAGGCTAGCGGCCCTTCTCATCAAGAAGTCTGAAGGATGGATCTCAGCCAATTGCCAGTCTTCCTCCTGGGGAATGCTATCTAGAATCATAGCAGCCAAACCCCCATCTATGTTATCAACCATCCCAGGGAAGGAAACGCTCGCACCTGTCCCTTGCGCGGTGGCAGGAAGGACGTCTAAACTGTTGGGAATTGTTAAGGACAAACGTGTTAAGGGGGAACCAATAAGGGAAACTTTAGATATGCTATATATGTTTTGATTTGATCCCAAAACCCCAAGTGTTCTGTTCCCAAGCGACCCATTTTTGATGTAGATATTAGGTTAGAAATTTTTCTAAGCCTACTCTGTTAGGATGGCTCAAATTTTGCTCAGGTTTTAGACTGCAGAAATCCCAAGTGAAGGCCACTCACTTGAGTGTGTTTTTCAAGCGAAGCGAGTCTACCGAGCTGAAGTAAAGCGTGCCGAAGAATAGCGAAGCGAAGCGATCGCTACAGTGGAATCGAAGCGAGTCCACCAAAGCGAAGCGAAGCGAGCGCTACAGTGAAAAGCCACAGCGAGTCAACACGGGTCAACATTTCTCTAAAGCAGTCACTCGGGAACTTTACCTCCCAAGCGACTCACTACAGAATGACCCTGAAGTGACTCAACTCAAAGCGGACGCTACAACTTCAAAGCGAAGCGAGCCACTACCTACCAGAAAGCGACAGCACAATTCCCGCTCCTATTTTGAACTCCAGTCAACTTGAGATCGTCGCATTAATTACGAGATCTCCAAGTGTCGAATGCGGAGTGGAGCAGAGGAGTTGACTGCCAGGCCGACAAGGGCGCCGCAACAGTACTGGCTCGCTTCAGTTACTGTTAAGTTTGGAACTTAGCCACTTTCGGCAAAGAGCCAAAACTGCGCGTCTGAAAAGAAGCCAGCCTGTGCAAGAACTGTTGAGAGGAGGAGGGACAAGGCCACCTACCAAGCAACGGATCTCGGCCAAACCTCCGCCTATAAATAGTGAAGGATGAAGATGAAGAGAAGTAGAACACTACTTGAGCATTCGAGCGCCTACTGCAAACAAACACTCCCAGCCTTTGAGCAATCTTCGAGTCTTTGTTTTCAAGTGTTCTCCGAATTCCAGTCTCATCGGAATTTGTCTTCGCAACCTTCACACCTAGAATTCTAAGCCCATTCCATAGCTCAGCTTAGAAGAAGAGCTCTAGCCTACTTTACACTTACTGTAAAGAGTTCTTCATAGTGTGTTCGTCGTAAACCAAAAACCCTAACCCTATGTTCTGTTCGTTAGGTTTTTGTGTTCGTCGTTAGGTTGTTTCGATCCAAGGCCCTACTTTCATCGATTGTAGAAGCCTCAATCATAGAGCCTAGATCCAAGCTTGCACTTACCTCGTTCGTGTAAAGCTCGATCGAAGCTAGGCTATAAGGAGAGCCCGCAATCTCCCTGTCGTTGGACTGAAGCGAGTGAAGCTTACAGTCCAGTTAGTTCTTTGTAGTGAACCCGTAATCACTGCGTCTGTCGTCAGATCCAAGCGAGTGAAGCTCGATCTCGACTAGGTTTTTGAAGGACCCGTAACCTTAAAGTTCTTGAGTGAAGAGAACAGTTGCCTCGTGCAACAAAGTGGACGTAGGAGTTTCATCTCCGAACCACTATAAATCTCTGTGTCGTATCTCTCTAACCCTAAACTCTTTATTTCCTTGTTTGATTATTCATTGCACTTGCATCTAAACAAACTCAACTTGCAACTTTAAATACTTAGGAAAGATTTACCTCACCTAATTCTGCACTAAGAGTAAAGTCTCACTCTTGATCAAGCTCGAAGCTTAGGTCAAGAGAATCGTGATTACTTTAGATCTAGCTCTCTGCTAGGTCTTAGTAATTCTAGCGAGCACTTTACTTCATACTCTGAGTTAAGGAAAAGAAGATGAAAAACTTCAAAATACGTATTCACCCCCCCCCCCCCTCTACGTATTTTTCTTATAACAAACCGGGACCAACAAGTGGTATCAGAGCAGCGGTTCTTTCGAGCCTCTGCTTTGCATATCAGAAGTGAGTCCCCACTCACTTCACGTTGTCTCACTGAACCGGATCCTTTTTCCTAAGTGCATAAAACCCTCACCCACGCATACTGCATTTTTGTGAACGTTCCAGCCACTGAAGGTCGTGAAGCTCATGTTAGACAAGAGTATGTCGAGAAGGACAAGGACGAATACAATGCTAACGACTTCAAGATCTTCAACCTTGACAAGATCGCATGCCACACGATGCAGAGCACTGTGTCGGATGCCTACCTTCCAAGAATCAGGAAGTGTGCGACGGCAAAAGAAATGTGGGAAACCCTAGCCCTCATTTCTCAAGGAACGGACAAAATCAAGGAGAACAAGCTCGTTGTACAGATGCGGGAGTTTGAAGGCCTCATAATGAAGTCAGGAGAGTCCATCGACGCCTTTGAGCTGAGAGTCACCAACATCATTGCTACTCTCAACTCACTTGGAAAGGAACTCACAGACAAGGAGGTGAATCTGAAGATTGTTCGAGCTCTCACGAGGAAGTGGCAGACAATGAAGGAGTTGTACCTAGCTACCAAGGATCTGTCAAAACTCACGCCGGAGATTCTGTTCTCCGAACTCAAAGCCCAGGAATTCGATCTGAATCGAATGAGCCTCGATGATGAGGATGAAGCTCCCATAACATCAAAAGGAGTGGCGTTCAAGGCTGCTGAAGGGCCAATCGACCAGTCGCTAGCCAAGATGACAAGGGAAGAGCTGGAAGAGCATGTTGCATTCTTATCTAAGAACTTCAACAAGATGAACTCGCGTGTGGGCAAATACAAAAGATTCTACAAGCAATACAAGGGAGGGAGCACTGATGCTCGTGAAAGCAAAGGAAAGAGAGAAGAGACGACCAAGCCGATCTCAAGGGACATGATGGAAGTGGAATGCTACCACTGCCACAAAATGGGCCACTACAAATCTGACTGCCCGAAGCTGAGTGCTAACGAGCGAGAGGAACTAAAAGCAAAGAGGGATGCTCCAAGGCGAGCGCTTGTAGCAAGCGAACAGCAAGTCGCTACAGCTGAAGATGTCTCAAGCGACTCGGATGCATTCACAGATCCCAACTCCAGTGATGGAGAGGATCTTGGACTCATGGCGCTCACCGACGAAGAAACTGGAGAGGTATTTATCTATCCCTCATCAAGTTCAATTACACTCTCACACACTCACCAAGAGGAAGCTAATTCCTCGACATGGAGTGAGTTACTTGACAAGCACCTCAAATTGTCAAGTAACCACAAAATGTTAAAACAAGCTTTGTCTCAAAGCGAGAAGGAGAACCGAAAGCTAGCCACTGAGCTTGACCAAGTCAAACTTAACTTAAGGGCTATGACTAGTAAGTTCGAAGATCTCTTCGCTAGACATCAAAGCTTGGAAGGAAGGTATGAAACCCAATCCGCTCTAGTGGCCACTTTGAACAAAGCTTCATATGCTAGGCAGGCACTAGAGAGCTCGCTTCTACCTTTTGGTAGAAAGGGAGGACTCGGATATGAGGCTGGACCTTCCAAGCCGACTGTCTTTGTTGGTGCTTCAATCACGACACCATCAGTCACTTTGGATGTTCCCACTGCCTCCCAAGCGACCACCAACAAGGATAAAGGCCAAATGGCTGAGAACCCTAAGAAGAAGCCAATGAAGATGTCTATATCTTCAAGGGCAGAATCTAAGGGCAAGCAAAGATCAACTATCCCTAGCACTCACAATGCTAAAACTTACCAATCTAAAGGTAAAGGGAAATCAGTTGTAGCTTCTAAGTCTCAGACCAAGACACCAGAGACAAAGGATCTCCCTTTCAAGAAAAGGAGTAATGTCTATGTGTCACGTTATCCGGACTGGAGATGGTCCAACCGGACTAACGTTGAGGGGGATGAACTTGAAGCACCAAGGAGGTCGCTTCAAACTTCCAAGGTTTCTCAAGCAAGTCGTGGTCAAAACCCTAGTTTGACCGCTTCGAGAAAACCAAGCAAGCCGCTTCGACAGACTGTAAATCCTAAGTCAGTCTCTAAGCCTGTAGCTAATCTGAAGCGAGTCGCTTCAGGATACAAGCAAAAGGGTAAGAGCATAGGTATGCCTCAAGCGAGCCGCTACCTCTCTTGCACACACTGCTGCAAGTGTGAAGCTGCTTCAAGGCAGAACTCACAGTTTTCAAAGGTCGAGAAACCCAAGACATAAGCCACCTCTCAAAAGAGAGTGAGGCAAGTGTGGGTACCTAAGGGAACTAACCTGCAAGGACCCAAACTGATTTGGGTACCAAAATCTGTCTAAATGCAGGTGAGCGCCGTGGATCCCATGCCAAGTAAGGGTCAACAAATCTGGTACTTGGACAGTGGCTGTTCAAGACACATGACCGGCATGAGAGCTCTACTTCAAGACTATGTTGAGAAGAAGGGTCCACACTTAACCTTTGGTGACAACTCTCGTGGAAGCACTAAAGGATACGGCTCACTGAAGATCGGGAAGATTAATTGAAGAAGTCTCCTATGTGGAAGGACTTAAGCACAACTTGCTATCCATTTCACAATTCTGTGATAAAGGATACAAGGTGGAATTTATTTCCAACAAGTGCATTGTGAAGAGCAAGCTCACGTCCCAGATTGTGCTGACTGGAATTAGACAAAGAAATGTCTACGTTGCACAATGGGATAGCTACAAAGAGGAGACGTGCTTAGTTGAAAGAAGTGCTACAGAAATGGGATGGCTATGGCACCGACGCTTGAACCATCTCAACTTTAAGACTATCAATCGCATAGCTCGTAAAGGCTTGGTGCAAGGCATACCAAATGAAGTCTTTGTCAAAGACCATCCATGCTTACCATGCCAACGAGGGAAGCAGACGAAGAAGCACTTCGCAAGTCTTGAAGAAGCTTCATCCAAGCTAGTGCTCGAGCTGCTTCATATGGATCTGTTTGGTCCAGTCACTCCAGTTAGTGTAAATGGAAGAAAGTACACTCTAGTTGTAGTCGACGACTTCTCTCGCTACACTTGGGTTGTATTTCTCTTCAGTAAGAAGGAGACACTGGCCAAGCTACCACAATTGCTCAAGCGACTAGCTGTGGAGAAGAACCAAGAGATTGCCACCATCCGCTCCGACAAAGGCACAGAGTTCCTGAACTCTTCTATTGAAGCTTACTGCACGGAGCATGGTATTGCACATCAAACATCCGCAGCACGCACACCTCAGCAGAACGGAGTTGCTTAAAGAAGGAATCGGATCATCAAAGAAGCCGTTCGAACCATGATTGCTGACTCGAAGCTTGAAATATTGGGCTGAAGCTGCCAATACAGCATGCTACACGCAGAATCGGACACTTCTGAATAAACGGCACGACAAGACACCATATGAAATATGGACAGGGAGAATTCCTAACATATCTTATTTCCATATTTTTGGTTGTAGGGTCTTCATCCATGATAATGGGAAGTCACAATTGAAAGCCTTTGAAAGCAAAGTTGATGAAGGAATATTCTTAGGATATTCTACATCAAGCAAAGCTTACAGGGTATTCAACTGTAAAACCCTATTTGTGGAGGAATCACCCCATGTCGTATTTGATGAATCTTCTTTGAGTCCTCCATAGGAACAGGTTCAATCAAAGGAAGGAAAGACAAGCGAGGAACCCATCAACTCACTGACTTGGGACATGCTTGAGGATGATGAAGAAATCAAGGACTCAAGCGAGCAGATTGTCCAAAGAAAAGTTGAAGCTGCCCCCAAGGCTCCTGAAGCGAGTACAGGCCAAGCACCAAATCCAGTCGCTTCAGAAGGAGAAGCAAGCGATCAGGAAGAAGATGAAGATGAAGCTAGTGGATCCAAGCGAGCATGGCTCAAGGATCACTCACCAAGCCAGATTATCGGAGATCCATCCAAGGGTGTAGTGACCAGAAGTCAAGTGATTGGAGAAAGTGCCATGTTCAGTTGCTTTCTCTCAAACATTGAGCCATCAAGCATGGAAGAAGCCCTGGCTGATTCCAATTGGGTGATCGCCATGCAAGAAGAGCTGAATCAGTTCACCAGGAACGACGTACGGTACCTCGTGGATCGTCCCAAATTCCAGCATGTTATTGGCACCAAATGGGTGTTCAAGAACAAGACGGACGAGGACCACAACATTGTAAGGAACAAGGCGCGACTCGTCGCTAAGGGCTACTGCCAAGAGGAAGGAATCGACTTCGATGAGACCTTCGCTCCAGTGGCACGGCTTGAAGCGATCAGATTATTTCTTGCCTATGCAGTGGCCAAGAAATTCAAAGTCTATCAGATGGATGTCAAGAGCGGGTTTCTCAATGGTGAATTGAAGAAAGAAGTATATGTGGAGCAGCCACCGGGTTTCAAGCAGGGAGATAAGGTGTATCGATTGAAGAAAGCCCTATACGGGTTGAAGCAAGCTCCCAGAGCTTGGTATGATACCCTATCCCAATTCCTAGTGGATAATGGATTCCACAAAGGGAAGATAGATCGGACTCTCTTCACCATCAATCATGGGGAGGATATGCTATGTGTCCAGATCTATGTAGACGACATCATATTTGGATCACCAAACCTGTCGCTTAGCGAGAAGTTTGGAGAGCTTATGAAGACCAAATATGAGATGTCAATGATTGGCTTGATGAGTTGCTTTCTAGGTCTTCAAGTGAAGCAGCAGGATGATGGAATCTTCATCAATCAAGCTAAATATACTCGAGATATGCTTGCCAAGTTTGGTTTTCAGCATGCCAAAGCTTTGAAGATCCCAATGATCACCAACTGGAAGATGGAGCCAGACATAGATGGGAAGTCTATGGATGCTACAAACTACCGAGCCTTGATTGGATCCCTTCTATATCTCACTGCAAGTAGGCCAGATATAGCCTTCGCAGTTGGAGTATGTGCTCGCTTCCAAAGCAATCCCAAGCACAACCATCTTGAAGCTGCCAAAAGAATTCTTCGATATTTGAAGGGCACTGTCAACATGGGGCTGTGGTATCCAATGGAGGATAATTTGGAGCTCACTGGATACTCAGATGCTGACTATGGAGGGTGCCGAATTGATAGGAAATCAACTTCGGGCACTTGTCAGTTCTTGGGAAGCAAGCTGATCTCATGGTTCTCAAAGAAGCAGACGAGTGTAGCTACTTCAACGACTGAAGCCGAATATATGGCTGCTGGAAGCTGCTGTTCTCAAATTCTATGGCTTCGTCAGCAGTTGAAGGACTACAAAGTTGAAGCTAATGAGATCCCAATATTCTGCGACAACAACAGTGCAATATGCATCTCGCAGAATCCAGTGCTTCACACCAGATGCAAGCACGTGGAAATCCGACATCACTTCATTCGTGATCATGTCGAGAAGAAGGATATGAAGCTCGAGAAAATCCATACCGATCTCCAGCGCGGAGATATCCTCACCAAGCCTCTAGCTGAGTCTCGTTTCAATCAGCTATGCATGGAATTAGGGTTGCTAGACCCTGGTGAAGAATGCTAGTTCCAGGATGCACGAAGGAGTGGTCGCTTGTTCTTTGAGCGTCACTCGTTTCGGATCTTCACCAACTCAAGCGAGTCACTTCAAAATTCCACTCGCTTGAAGAAGGAGAAATAAGGTGGAGAAAGGTGGAGTGTTGGAAGACGTTCCCTACCCGCTTATAGGAATTGTTAAGCCATTGGTTAAGGGGGAACTATTGTTTGCTCTCGGAGCAAGCTACTTCCAAAGCGAGCAAGGAAAGCTGCTACCTAGCCTAGGATTCCTAGTGAGTGGGTATAATCACTCGCAAGTGCCGTTTCTAGTAACGGTTGTGGGGTCTTGTATCGGGCCTTCCCACGTAAAAATGGTGGAAGCTTAGGCAGTGCTGGCACCTAGTCCTTGCGTCCTCTTCCCATCTTTCCGCCGAAGATGAGCAAGTCCTCTCATCTTCTTCATCATGGATAAATATTCATTCCTTACTCACTCTTCATTGAGTTGAGCTGCCGAATGTCTATCCATTCCTCCCCCACTTTGAATTTTGCATCGTTTCAATTAACCCTAATCTGGGTCAAGCGAGTCGATTGCAAATTCATTCTGTAACTCGTAGGAGGAAGCTTGAAGAGTTACCTTTTACTTGAAAAGGTTGCATGACTGGTGACATGTCTTTGCGTAAAATACGAGATTGTCTTGTCAGAGCATTCTCATTGTCATCCTGTCCTATTCCTCTCTGAAATATGGACTTGTACTCATCTTCTTTCATCGTGAATAAGTACACTTACGTGAAGCTCCCCTCTGGGTTGTAGTAAGCTTGTGTACATTATTCATTCTCCCCCTCATTCCTTCGTTGGAGGAGTCTCTAATTCGTAGAGGAAGATGGAAGAGATGAATGCCATGAAGCTAAAGCTTGAAGTCAGATCCATCAAAAGAATTCAACAAATGGAGACTTCAATGAGTGGTATCAATCTCCTATGAAGTAAGATTGACTGGTAAGTGTTTCAATTTTAAGTACACTAAGTGAGCTGAAGCGTGCTAGAAACCTTCACTTACTATGTGGAAAATATAAAATGAATCTGACACAAATACAAAGAGGAAAACATTCTTGTTTATCCTCGAAGTATGTAAGTCAGAAACATTTTAAATAATGTCAAAGAAATTTCATTTCTTATTCCAGTCACTTCAGATGGCCAAGAGAGTGCTACGTCACTCCAAGCGAGCCATCGCAAGCGAGTGCAGAACAGTCACTCAAGCGAGTACTTCGCAAGCGAGTAAAAGCCAAGCGGCCAAATTTAAGCGAGCGGGTACGAAGCGAGTATGAGCTGTCTGCACTCGAGTGCAATTTTACTTTTTACTTTACATTAAATGCAGGTTCACGTACAGCCGAAAATAACGGGCGCGTGCACTACACTTTGAAGAAGCGGGAAAAGACGAACAAGATCCGACCATCGAATCTAAACAATCCCTGATTTATAGCCGTTGGATCTTTAGCTGTATAAAGAGATGAATCACAGAAGGCCACGTGGAGCACCGAGTCAACTTGACGGTTCACTTTTTACTGTGATGACGCCGGACACATCAATCACTTCGCCGTTGGCCGCCATATACCAACTGGATCTTCGGCGATATTACCGTCTTGCCCCTGCCACGTCAGCCGAACTCTACCTCTATATAAGGACCTCATTGCAGACTGCAAAACCTTTCACTGATGGATTTGTATACTAGAAAGCAGGCCTTTTAGCTTGTATGCATGTGTTGTCCATAACCACTAACAATCTTCTATCTGATTAAGTATGAATTGTTATCTATGCATCAAACATCTATCCATTATCTCAAAGTTGTAGGCTTTATGGTGTGTTGTAGATCACAGAAGACCATAGTTGCCGGTTCCTCACGAGATATAAAAGGGTATCACAGTCGAGACAGTTCTGGATATAACTGTCGGTTTAGGCTGTAGTATAGGCTGCATAAGTAGCTTGTCTTGGCTACTTGTCTATACTAGTACGTGTGTGTACTGATAGGATCACGGTGAGGTGTATTCTTCTATTCTGACCAGATGTAGAAAGAATCAAGACCTCGGTGACTTAAGATGAACCTTAACTCTAGTTGAGTCCTAAGGGTGTATAGTTATAGTCTGCTTCTTTGATTTACCATGGGTGAGAGTTCAGAGTATCTGTAACTCAATATGCTCCGTATCTTGGGAAGCAACTATAACTAGTACGACTCTTAGTGCAACTGCAACAGAGCACCATATCCTGGTAAAACAGGTTGATCACATCCCCTGAGGAATTCATTAAGGACTATCATACCAAACCCTGCAGGTGGATTAAATTCCGGTATGATGAGTAAGGTATGAATGGTACTACTCAGGAAAATAAAAGAAGTTGAATAACACGAGCAGTCAGAAGCTCTAAGTTAATCAACGGATGTGGGATATCTTAAATATGGGGGTCGTTAAGTCTAATACTAGCCCTGAACTCAACAGGGGTAAAACAGGTAATTCAGTACTATTACTCTAGTGGAATGTTTTAGTACTTATGGACTAAATTATACTCTGGGCTGAGTATGGAGAATTTAGCCATTGGGAGGCCTCGGTTTTACCAGCTAGTAGATCCCTGATCTGGCCCAAAAAGCTCAACAGGCCACAGTATAAGGAATAAGTGGGCCACCACTTAATTGGGCCCAGTGAGGGCGCCAATACTGCAGTTGGACGGCTAGTCCATAAGTTGCAGGCCTGGCCTGCAACTTAAGCCCAAGTCTCACTTGGTCTCCTCTATATATACCCCCTCAAGGTCTTGTTCAAACCTAATGATAAGAATAAATCGAGTGCACTTAATATTCTGAACAAGAAAAAGGAGGCTAGGGTTAGAGAGAGAGAGACGCGCGGCCGGGTAGAGCAGTTCGGTGGGGTTCCCGTTTCCGTGGTTGATTCCGAGGTTCGTTGTCCATCCAACGTCAGAATCGAGCAGGGATACAGATCAGAAGATCTATTCGCGAGTTCTCTACTTCTTCAGGTAATCGATCTATAAACCCCCTTTGATTCCGCATTTAATTCATAGGAGCATGATAGGTTTATTCGATAGTTAGATAACCGAAATAGATCCTCGGGCGAACCGATCTTCACCGATCAGATATGGTTCCTTCAGTTGGTATCAGAGCCAAGGATCAGATTTTCGGCTCTATCTGAGTAATTATCGATTATTATGCATGTTAGATCGATTAGGATGTCGCTTTTCGTGGTGTTTTTCGTTTTTCGGGGCCGTTTTGGCAAATCTATGTAATTTTTGATCGCGAGATAATAAGGTGCGATCTAGAATAGGATTAGATAGATTTTTCTATTGTTTTTCGTTTGTAACTGCTGCAAAGAGACGAGGAACACGAAGAACGAGGAGACGAACACCGATGGACGACCGCCGCACGCGGCGGCGCGTGAGTGACACGCACCAGCACACGCGCGCGTGTAGCCGCCCAACGGCGTGTCTCCTTCTTCTCCGGTGATCGACGGGGCTCCAGCAGGCTGCTGGAGCCTGCACGTCGTCGGGGAGGGGCGGAGCAGGTCGGGAACGGCGGCGAGAAGCGCGGCAGCGCGAAGGAGAGCCGCGGCGGAACCCTAGTTAGGGCTCGACGCCGCGGCAGTCTCTGCAGGCTGCATGATCGCCGGAGACGACGACCACGGAGTCCGGTGATGGACTCCACGTGGTCGCCGTCGTTGATGGTGGCAGCAGGCGGCGCCGGAGCGAGCAGCAGCGGCGGCAGAACCCGCGAGGGTTTCTGCCCCGAGTTAACGCGGCTGAAGGCGACGGCGAGGGCGGCGGGGGGAGCGTCCATCACGGCGGAAGGCACCGGCGACATCAACACCAGCAGCAGGAGCCGCGGCGGAGGTCGCCGGCGGCTGTAACGGCGGCAGCAGGCGCGAGGGTTTCGCGGCGGAACCCTAGTAAGGGCTCTACGCCGCGAACGTCGCCGGAGAGGGCTGCCGGCCGTGCCACCGGCAGGGATAGACCATCAGCAGCAGCAGCGGCGCCAGGGAGGCGGAGGCGGCCAGCGGCAGAGCCTCACGCCGTCGGCTGCGGCGCGGGCAGCCTTGCGCGCCCGTGCCCTAGCCCGTGGACGGGCCTAGGGTTTCCAACCCGGCCCGTTCGCGTTTACGGGCTGCCTCCAGCGTTCGCGCTCGGGCCCAGTCACGAATTCGGGCCGTGTTAGGTCGGTTTCGGGTTCGTGGGCCCATAAGAGTGAAACGAGCGCGGTTTGGGCTTTTTCGAGAGAATTGGGTCACGTGGTGTGGGCCCAATCTCGGTTAGAGAAGCCCAATGGCAACGAAAATTAGAGAATAAATTATTTAATTAATTTATTTATTTTCGGGGAGAAACGGGAGATCAACTCGGAGGACTTATTCAAGACCGAAGCCTGTTTCGGATTTTACAATTTTATGTAATAGATTAGACGGGTCGTCACACCACGAAAAGCGAGTTTTATTTTTGTTTTTATCTCGTTTTTCTTAAGCATGCTATGGATGCAATTTATTTATTATTATAGCATGTCTTGCCTGTCGAGGTGATTAAATTGCGCTTAGTCGAGCATGTTTTAGGATTGTCAATATAAGCATGTTTTAAATTTTCTGCGAGCATGGTTTATTTGCTGCGTATAGAAAATTATGCTTAGGATTATGTGACAACGTGATCTAGCATGTCGACAACCTTTTGAAAGAAAAATACTAAGCAGATAAAAACATTTTTGGTATAGAAAATGTTAAGACCTCCACAACTAACCTTAAGGTGAAGTTTGGTGCGAGTGTGTAAACGTCCACACGAACGTGGCTTGCACATCGTACTGAACGAGTTCGCCAGACTTAGGGTTTCTTAACAAAAATGTTCTAACCAAAATGAGAAGTGGGAACTTTTCTGAGTAAACGTCCACACTAACGTGGCTTGCTCAGAATAGTAACTACGGTTTTCTCTGGAGTTGGTTTTTGAACAAAGATAGCTTAAGGAAAATAGTGTTTTTTCCAAGTTAGGCTAAGATTGTGGTTAAAAGCTTAGTTACCCCAACGGAGTCCCTTTTCTAATCTAATATGGTCTAGTAAGGTTCAACTATTAGCTCTATTTGCCATAAGGATAGGTTGGCAAGATAAGTAGAGTTAAAGATCCGAGTATCTGGTCGAACAGTGGGAGCGTAAACGTCCACACGAACGTGGCTTGCGATCTGCACTGTTTGGGCTGTTGAAGGTTTTGAAATTATTGGTTTATCAAAAGGTTACAATAATTTTCGTTACGAATTGATGCATGATCTTTTCTTACTTGTGTCTACGTGTTTATTGCTTTTTCAGATATGACTTTAGGACCGTTGATAAATGTTCTCACTTCAAAGCCTCTCGTTGGTTCCAATTATTTGGAATGGAAACGAAATCTTGAGTATGTCTTGGTTGCGGAAGAGTACAATTTTGTACTCACAACTCCTGAACCTGCTCCCTTGACGGAGGAATCCACTGATGTTGAGAGGGAAGAACATAAGAGATGGCAAAAGGCCAATGATATGGCAAAGCGCTTCATCATGACTTCTATGTCAAGTCAGATGCAGTTAGAACACAAGAATTTTGTGAAAGCATCTGACATTATGTTCAATCTCAAGGAACTCTTTGGAGAGAAGGACAGAGCTGCCCGTTTTGAGGCCATGAGGAAACTCATGACCACAAAGATGACGGAAGGCACTTCAGTGCGTGATCATGCTCTGAGTCTGATGCACGCACAGAATGAACTGGAAGAGCTCGGTGGAGGTATCGATGGTGAAGCCAAAGTCGATATGATACTCCATACGCTTCCAAAGTCCTTCGAGAATTTCCGTCTGAATGTAGTCATGAACAAAAAGGAGTACACTCAGAATGAACTTCTTAATGACTTGGTGACTGCCGAAGCCATGATGAGCGAGGGCGCCACGGCGCTGTCATCAGTGAAGGCATCTTCTCATGCACCGAAAGGTGAGATCAAGAAGAAACCGTGGTTAAGAAAGAAAGCGGCTAGCACCAGTGGGAGCAAAGGTAGTAAGCCTACCAAAGGCGGTGAAAAGCCTAAGGGGAAAGGCAAGTGCTTCAAGTGCAACAAGACAGGACACTGGAAGGCTGACTGCCCTCTAAAGAAGAAGAATTCTGGTACGTCATTCACATTTGTAACTGAAACATGCTTAGCTGCAAGTTCTACCCAGACTTGGGTAGTAGATACGGGAGCAACTGACCATGTATGTTACTCCTTGCAGGGGTTTCTGCGGACAAGGGAGCTGAGTGATGACGAGATTACCATCTCCATGGGCGATGCATCGAAAGTTGCAGCTGTCGCAGTTGGAGATATTCATTTATCGTTTGATAGTACTGTTTTGGTTTTGAGAGACGTTTTGTATGTGCCTGCTTTTAGGCGAAACTTGATTTCTGTTTCGAAACTTTTTGTTTACGGATATTCAGTTGTTTTTGATAGAGGCGTTTCTATCATGAAAAACGATGAAGTTATAGTTTCTGGCACATTGTCCCGGTCTCTCTATACCATTACTTGTCCTATGAATGATTCTTCTTCTTATAATGCTTCCTCATCATTGAATACTAAAAAGAGGAAGAATCCGTCTCAAACGAACCAAACTCTATTATGGCACTTACGATTGGGTCACATCAACCAAAAGAGGATTCAAAGGTTGATAAAAGAAGGTGTTTTGGATTTCCAAATAGAACCTTTATCAACATGTGAATCGTGCTTGGAAGGTAAGATGGTGACCAGACCTTTCAAGTCCATAGAATATCGAGCTCAAGTGCTCTTAGAGTTGGTTCATTCTGACTTGTGTGGACCGATGTCCGTTCAAGCTCGAGGAGGTTACGAGTATTTCGTCCCATTTATTGATGACTACTCGAGATACGGTTTTATCTACCTGCTCCACAAGAAATCCGAGTGCTTTGACAAATTCAAGGAATTCAAAGCGGAAGTGGAGAAGAGAACGGGTAGAAGTATCAAGTCACTTCGCTCTGATAGAGGTGGCGAGTACCTCGGAACTGAGTTTCGAACCTTCTTGTCAGAAAATGGGATTTCATCTCAGTTAACTACACCCGGTACTCCCCAACAGAACGGTGTAGCTGAGAGACGGAATCGTACTCTTTTAGACACAGTAAGATCGATGATGAGCTATGCATCCTTGCCAATTTCGTTCTGGGGATATGCCTTGGAAACAGCAGGTTATCTCCTCAATCTAGTACCTACAAAGTCGACGGTTAAAACTCCTTCCGAATTATGGACAGGGCGCAAGCCCAGTTTGGGTCATATTCGGGTTTGGGGATGCCCAGCACACGTGCTGACTAAGGAGGCTGACAAATTGAGGTCTAAGACTGAGGTTAGGCTGTTTGTAGGATATCCAAAGGGAACGAAAGGAGGTTATTTCTATAGTCCCCAGGATCAGAAGGTCATTGTGAGCACTAATGCCCGATTCCTAGAGGAGGACTTTATTAGTAACCATCGGACAAGGAGTGAAATAATGCTCGATGAGTTGCGAGCATCAGCAGTAGCCAGTATTCCAGAACAACCGAGTGTACAAGAGGTCATACCACTAACTGCACCCTTATCCGATACTGTATCTCCACCATCGCTTCGTCGCAGTGGGAGGGTTGTTCGTCAACCGGACCGTTTCATGTTTGTGGGAGAATCCACTGAACTACTCTCGGGTATCGAACATGATGAGATTGACCCCTGGACTTACAAGGAAGCGATGGAGGACGAGGATGCAGATTCCTGGAGAGTTTCTATGGATTCGGAGATAGAATCCATAGTTAACATGGACGTGTACGACCTTGCGGAGCTGCCGAATGGGGTAAAGCCCATTGGTTGCAAGTGGGTGTACAAGAGAAAGAGAGGACCTGACGGGAAGGTTTTAGCCTTCAAAGCTAGATTGGTGGCGAAAGGATTCACTCAGAAAGAGGGAATCGACTACGATGAGACATTTTCGCCGGTTGCCATGCTTAAGTCCGTCAGAATACTCTTGTCCATGGCGGCACATTTAGACCTAGAGGTTTGGCAAATGGACGTCAAGACTGCGTTCTTGAACGGGTACCTTGAAAAAGGTAGGGACATTTATATGCGCCAACCAGAAGGTTATGTGAGAGATGGCCAGGAGCATCTCGTATGGAAGCTTAAGAAGTCCTTATACGGACTTAAGCAAGCGTCCAGGTCCTGGAACATTCGTTTTGATGGAGTGATTAAATCCTACGGATTTGTCCAGTGCTTAAACGAAAGTTGTGTTTACAGGCTCAGTTCGGACGGAAGCGTGGTATTCTTAGTACTGTACGTAGATGACATACTTCTCATTGGCAACAATGTGAACGTGTTATCAGGCGTAAAGGATTGGTTGTCTGAACAGTTTCAGATGAAAGACTTGGGAGAAGCAGGTTACATCCTAGGGATCAAGGTGATCAGAGATCGCCGTAAGAGGATGTTAGGCTTAAGCCAAGCTTCATATATAGATACTGTGATCGCCCGTTTCAGCATGCAGAATGCCAAGAAGGGTTTTCTTCCCTTCAGACATGGCATACCCCTATCTAAGGACATGTGTCCGAAGACGCAAGAGGAGATAGAGGGCATGAAGACTATACCGTATGCTTCCGCGGTTAGAAGTCTCATGTATGCAATGCTGTGTACTAGACCGGATATCTGCTATGCGGTTGGCATGGTGGCAAGATATCAGTCTAACCCTGGTCAGGGACATTGGACGGCTGTTAAGCACATTTTAAAGTATCTCAAGAGGACAAGAGATCATGTGCTTGTTTATCAGTCCAATGAGATGATCCCGATAGGGTATACGGACTCAGACTTCCAGGCTGATCGAGATGAGAGGAAATCTACCTCAGGCTATGTGTTTACCTTGGGAGGTGGAGCCGTCACTTGGAAGAGTGTGAAGCAGAAGTGCATCGCAGACTCGACCATGGAGGCCGAATATGTGGCTGCTTGTGAGGCTGCTAAAGAGGCTGTGTGGCTCCTGAACTTCCTTAATGAGCTAGAACTAGTTCCCAGTTTGCCCAGAGGTATCACATTATATTGTGATAATGCTGGAGCAGTTGCAAACTGCAAAGAACCTAGAGCTCACAAGGCAAGCAAACACATAGAGAGAAAGTACCATCTCGTACGAGCAATCGTCGAAAGAGGAGAAGTAGAAGTGAAGAAAATCCCTTCAGCGGATAATCTGGCGGATCCATTCACAAAGAGCTTACCAGTCAAGGTGTTCGACAAGCATGTCGAAGGGATGGGACTGGGGCGCCTCCCACACTAGTAAACTTTGAGTATAAGTGGGAGAAGATGTGTAATAGATGCTAGGTTGTAGACACTTTGCCTTTTGTCACATGATATACTAAAAGTTTGCTTTAGTATAAGTGGGAGATTGATGGATTTGTATACTAGAAAGCAGGCCTTTTAGCTTGTATGCATGTGTTGTCCATAACCACTAACAATCTTCTATCTGATTAAGTATGAATTGTTATCTATGCATCAAACATCTATCCATTATCTCAAAGTTGTAGGCTTTATGGTGTGTTGTAGATCACAGAAGACCATAGTTGCCGGTTCCTCACGAGATATAAAAGGGTATCACAGTCGAGACAGTTCTGGATATAACTGTCGGTTTAGGCTGTAGTATAGGCTGCATAAGTAGCTTGTCTTGGCTACTTGTCTATACTAGTACGTGCGTGTACTGATAGGATCACGGTGAGGTGTATTCTTCTATTCTGACCAGATGTAGAAAGAATCAAGACCTCGGTGACTTAAGATGAACCTTAACTCTAGTTGAGTCCTAAGGGTGTATAGTTATAGTCTGCTTCTTTGATTTACCATGGGTGAGAGTTCAGAGTATCTGTAACTCAATATGCTCCGTATCTTGGGAAGCAACTATAACTAGTACGACTCTTAGTGCAACTGCAACAGAGCACCATATCCTGGTAAAACAGGTTGATCACATCCCCTGAGGAATTCATTACGGACTATCATACCAAACCCTGCAGGTGGATTAAATTCCGGTATGATGAGTAAGGTATGAATGGTACTACTCAGGAAAATAAAAGAAGTTGAATAACACGAGCAGTCAGAAGCTCTAAGTTAATCAACGGATGTGGGATATCTTAAATATGGGGGTCGTTAAGTCTAATACTAGCCCTGAACTCAACAGGGGTAAAACAGGTAATTCAGTACTATTACTCTAGTGGAATGTTTTAGTACTTATGGACTAAATTATACTCTGGGCTGAGTATGGAGAATTTAGCCATTGGGAGGCCTCGGTTTTACCAGCTAGTAGATCCCTGATCTGGCCCAAAAAGCTCAACAGGCCACAGTATAAGGAATAAGTGGGCCACCACTTAATTGGGCCCAGTGAGGGCGCCAATACTGCAGTTGGACGGCTAGTCCATAAGTTGCAGGCCTGGCCTGCAACTTAAGCCCAAGTCTCACTTGGTCTCCTCTATATATACCCCCTCAAGGTCTTGTTCAAACCTAATGATCAGAATAAATCGAGTGCACTTAATATTCTGAACAAGAAAAAGGAGGCTAGGGTTAGAGAGAGAGAGACGCGCGGCCGGGCAGAGCAGTTCGGTGGGGTTCCCGTTTCCGTGGCTGATTCCGAGGTTCGTTGTCCATCCAACGTCAGAATCGAGCAGGGATACAGATCAGAAGATCTATTCGCGAGTTCTCTACTTCTTCAGGTAATCGATCTATAAACCCCCTATGATTCCGCATTTAATTCATAGGAGCATGATAGGTTTATTCGATAGTTAGATAACCGAAATAGATCCTCGGGCGAACCGATCTTCACCGATCAGATATGGTTCCTTCATTCACAACTCTCCATATTTGCCATTCTCGTGCAAGATCTGGAAACTCCTGCTACCCACGAGTCTCAACCCAGTTTTCGTCCTTAAAACTACGATCAAAACTCTCAAATCTCTCATCATGGGAAAGAAGCAAAAGTCTAAAATGATGGAGGAGTTTCTCACCGAGGTCGACAAGCATATCAATGTCGAGCCTCATCTCGACCCAACCGTCATTGAAGTGCATGGATTCTTCCGTAAGGCCGTGACCACAGCCGGCTTGTGGAAATTCGTGACGGCGGTGCCATCAAAGATCTTGGCCAAGGCGGTGGCCGAACTTCTTCTAAATCTGAGAAAAGAACAAAACTCATAGGTGTTTACTGATCCACAGACCAGAGAACCAGTGGAGGTGGACTTGAGCAACCTCATCGGAATATTCAATTTACCAAGGGAAGGTGCAAATTCCTTGTTAAAATTGGAGTTATCGGCCGGAGTCGAGTATGCTCGATTTGCCGTCGATGGAGCAGAGCCCAACTACAAGGAAGCCAACATTCGATCTGATCTAAAGGCTCCTTTCAACCACGTCTGCGAGCTCTTTTCCAAGTGCGTCGCGTGCTACGTCGGAAATCTAGGCCAGCTTTCAGAAACAAAGCTCTTCGCCACCACCGTCATAGTCGACAGTCTAACAGGCACGAAGTTCAGTTGGCATGGTTGGTTCCTCAACCAGATCCACGAAGCTGCCGAGGACTTCAAGTTCGTGCAAGGAAGCACCGATCAGATTCTCCGCAAGGGGAAGCTTAAATTTTTCTCCAGACTTTCCGTTGCACTGGAGGAACGGTACCCCAACATGAGATGGCAAGAACCAAACATCACCGACTACAAGAAGAAAACGGTGTTCTATGACTTGTGGAGGTCGGACCAATCACTGATCGATTCGGGACTTCTTGATGTTGAAGTGCCCGCAGCAGTACCAGTTGCCGAAAGGCAAGTTGAAGCTACCCAAACCAAGCGAGCCGCTTCATCCAAGAAGTGAGCTGCACCGAAGTGAGTGAAGAAGAAAATGAAGCGAGTCACTTCGCTGGTCAAGTCAAGCGAGGCTGAGGAGCAGCCACTTGAGGAGACCGAAGTTTCCCAGCCATCACCCACCAAAATCCAAACTCCCCCACCTCAAACACAGACAACCCCAATCCAAACCCAAACTCAACCACCACCAGAACCCCAAGCCTCATCCTCAGCTCAACCCCAAACTCTGAAATCACCCTTCTCTCCACACGAAGAAGAATCAGCTTCTTCTTTCCAACTACCCCCAGTCCCACTCCTCAGTGCAGATCCTACTGCTGCATTCACCATATTCCAACCAACCCAAACCCCACAGCCAGCCACTGAAACCATCCAAATAAAAGAAACCTCCCAAACCTCTTCATCAACCCAATCCCCTTCCACATCGGCAGCTACAGCCGATACCGCCCAAACTACCGGAACAAATATCATTCCAGCATTCCAACTCCCCACCGTCTCTGCGGAGATGAAGGCTCTCGAACGTTATGTGAAGGATAGAGAGCAAGCTGTGGAGACAATCTCTACTCGCTACTCCTCGGTGCCGATGTCCGACGAGTTTTTCACCAAAACCGTCGACTTTCTCACCTACATCACCTACCGCGGCACGGAGTATTACAAGGTCTTCAACCTCCTTAAAGCCTTTAAAGAGGAAGAGCTTATTCGGATGGAGGGACAGCTGCTGGACTTCATCGGCGAGAACGGATTTCACGCCTTCCTTGATGGGACCAGCTTCTGGGACAAGTTGGACGCCAAAGTGAGGCGAACCTATCCAGACGCCTCAGTCCCTGAGCGTGTGCCGACCATTCACGAGCAGCGGCTGATGAAAGATCATGCGGAGGAGGTAGAGGTGAAGGATGCAGAGATCTCAAATCTGCAGAGTGAGATCACCAGGAGGAATGTGGAGATGGAGAAGAAGTTTGAGGAAGTCAAGAATCTTCGTGAAGATTTTGACAAAAAGAAGGAAGAGTTGGAGGGAAAGGTTGAGGAGAAGGCGAAGCTTGTAGAGGAGAAGGAGAAAGCTTTGGAGGAGAAGGCAAAGCTGGTGGGATACCAGGAAAAATTCATCACTGAACTCAAGCACTCGCTTGATGCGGAAAGGAGTCGCTTGAGGGAAGTTACTGCCAAGCTAGCTATGGAGAAGGAGAAGACCACACTTGTGGCAAATCACAAAGAAGAGATAGAGAAGATCTCTGGTCATATTGAAAAGATGAAGAGAGTGGCGGAGGATAAGGTTGGAGAAGTTATCAAAATGAACTGTCACATGGCGTGCAGCAATTCAGATAGCTGCTTAAGCAAAAGAGATTGATTCAGTCAATCTAAAGAAGACAGAACTGGCCAAACAAATTGATCAAGCTCAGGAAAAGGCTAGTGAGTTCGCTGTCAAGATTGCCGAAGCTGCTCAACTTCGTGTGACGCTCAATAGCCAAGAGAGTGCTATCGCCACTGCATCTGCCGAACTTAAAGCGTCTCAGGATTTCTTCAATCTCCAAATGCAGGAGGAGCGCAAGGAAATCCGTGCAGAGATTGAAGCGGAGCTGGCCGCTCGCTTCAGAAACGTCGAGTCGCTTGAGAGGCTGATGGCCTCTGTCAAGGAGAGGGAGAAGCAGTGTGAATACCTTCTGGAAGAAATCTAAATCAAAACGGCGGAGATAGTGCTGTCCGAAGAACATGTCTTCGCGACACGGACCGAGAAGATGCTCCACGCCGTTTTTAACAAGGTTGAGGAGCTACGCCAATCTGTATCTGGAAAGATGATCGCTTCAGCCCCCGGCAGTGATGATGCCAAAAAGGGGAAAGATATTGAGAAGAAAAATGCTGAAATCCAGGAGAAACAAGGAGGAGCTGGAGGAAGTGGAGTGGAGAGAATGATGATTGAAGGAGGAAGTAGTGGAGTTGGAGGAAGTGGAGTTGGAGAAGAGATGGAGGATGAAGCTCGGGCTGAGCGTGCTAGGAAATTGGGCAAAGAAAAACTCACTGAAGAGAAGAAGAGATGGAGGATGAAGCTCGGGCTGAGCGTGCTAGGAAATTGGGCAAAGAAAAACTCACTAAAGAGCCCCGCAGGCCGGTTGAGGGGAAGCTGCTTGGCTCTTCTATTGCTTCTCACCCTCCTGTTCCTGTGTTAACCAGGGAACAAAGGAAGAAACATATTGCAGCTGACGAGGCCCTCGCCCGCGACTTGGAAATGCAGTTCGATCTACAAGCTCTGAAAGCTCTTACCGAATTCCAAGTGCCCACTTCAGCCATCGCTCCCGCTTCAACTATGGCACTCACTTCATCGACAGCTGGAGCCACTTCATCCAGTCAAGCTGCCACTCTTCCAAGTGCCTCAGAAAAGAAGAAAGAAATGCCTCCACCGCCAGCACCAAAACAAGTCTTGAAGCGGACTGCCCCCGAAGTGAGAGAAGATGATCCCGAGGCCAAGCGCCGAAAGATCAAACAGTCAGTCGCTTCACGGTCTGGTCAGATGGAGAGGAGAAGGAAGAGAGGAGAAGAGAGAAAGAACGAGGATGAGAAGGAGAGAAGGATCAAGGCAAAGCGTCTAGAAATCATTGATGGCCGGATTGAGGAACACTTCAATGAAGTGAGACTCATCCAGTCCGCCCTCACTCGAAGCGCCTTCATTCCTTTCCTGCCAGAAGAGTTAGAAGCTTGTGTGACTCAAGCATGGATGGACACTTGCTACGTGACCATAAAGGAGATGATCGACTCTGGTCGCTACCCGCGCAAGGAAGAGCAAGAATACATCCGCAAGAGTCTTATTGCGAAGCTTCCAAAGTGGAGCACTAAGACGAGTGCGAAATTCAACGCCATCATGAAGGAGATGTCGAGCAGATCAGAAGAAGAACTTGTTTTGCGCATGAATGAACATCCTGATGCTCGAGAAATCGAGCAATTCATCCCAGGAGATCTACTTGAGGAGTGGTTGTACTATAAGGAGAAATTTATCAAAGCTTACTACTACTGGGAAGTAGTGCCACTTCAGGATGAGTGCTCGAGGATAAATGCGCTCAATAACTTCCTCTGTGCCTACAATGAGAAGTTAAGGCGGAAGATCTTCACAATGGCAGAGCTTGCTGAGCCTAAACCTCTGATTATCAAAGTACCTACTTCGAAGGACTTCCCTATGCCTTTCTTGCCTGGCACAGGTGTTCCTGATCGAAGCATCATCGATGAAGAAGTGGATGAAGCCTTCAAGCTGGAGTACACCTGGAGGAGACCGAGCATTTACAATGTCGGAACTTTGGAAGTAAAAGTTCTCTCTGCTTACGTCGTTGATGTAGAGAAAGAGGAGAAGAAGGAAGAAGAGAAGGAGGAGAAGACGGAAGAGGAGAAGGAAGAGAAGGACGAGGCTGCAGGAAATCCTTGAATTTCAAGCCTCATATTTTGTGAACTGCGTTCAAATTTATCTCACTTTAATTCCTGTCTCACTTGTGTCATTTACAAGCTTTGTGAACGATTATTCCTTATGCTACAAAACTCAAACAACTTAACCGAAAAAAAGGGGAAAGGAACTTAAAAGAAAAAATTTCAAACGAACATGCGAAGGAAGCAGTCGCTTGAAGTTCCTTCCACGGTTAGGTAGGTTAATTCTCTTAGCCTAAAAATCTTTGGGTTTTGGCATCATCAAAAAGGGGGAAATTGTTGGGAATTGTTAAGGACAAACGTGTTAAGGGGGAACCAATAAGGGACACTTTAGATATGTTATATATGTTTTGATTTGATCCCAAAACCCCAAGTGTTCTGTTCCCAAGCGACCCATTTTTGATGTAGATATTAGGTTAGAAATTTTTCTAAGCCTACTCTGTTAGGATGGCTCAAATTTTGCTTAGGTTTTAGACTGCAGAAATCCCAAGTGAAGGCCACTCACTTGAGTGTGTTTTCAAGCGAAGCGAGTCTACCGAGCCAAAGTAAAGCGTGCCA
The DNA here is from genome assembly GCA_029379335.1 of Thymus mandschuricus. NCBI lineage: Eukaryota > Viridiplantae > Streptophyta > Magnoliopsida > Lamiales > Lamiaceae > Thymus > Thymus mandschuricus. The sequence goes on from CM057072.1 coordinate 22,205,037, forward strand.
AAGAATAGCGAAGTGAAGCGATCGCTACAGTGGAATCGAAGCGAGTCCACCAAAGCGAAGCGAAGCGAGCGCTACAGTGAAAAGCCAAAGCGACTCAACACGGGTCAACATTTCTCTAAAGCAGTCACTCGGGAACTTTACCTCCCAAGCGACTCACTATAGAATGACCCTGAAGTGACTCAACTCAAAGCGGACGTTACAACTTCAAAGCGAAGCGAGCCACTACCTACCAGAAAGCGACAGCACAATTCCCGCTCCTATTTTGAACTCCAGTCAACTTGAGATCGTCGCATTAATTACGAGATCTCCACGTGTCGAATGCGGAGTGGAGCAGAGGAGTTGACTGCCAGGCTGACAAGGGCGCCGCAACAGTACTGGCTCGCTCCAGTTACTGTTAAGTTTGGAACTTAGCCACTTTCGGCAAAGAGCCAAAACTGCGCGTCTGAAAAGCAGCCAGCCTGTGCAAGGACTGTCGAGAGGAGGAGGGACAAGGCCACCTACCAAGCAACGGATCTCGGCCAAACCTCCGTCTATAAATAGTGAAGGATGAAGATGTAGAGAAGTAGAACACTACTTGAGCATTCGAGCGCCTACTGCAAACAAACACTCCCAGCCTTTGAGCAATCTTCGAGTCTTTGTTTTCAAGTGTTCTCCCAATTCTAGTCTCATCAGAATTCGTCTTCGCAACCTTCACACCTGGAATTCTAAGCCCATTCCATATCTCAGCTTAGAAGAAGATATCTAGCCTACTTTACACTTACTGTAAAGAGCTCTTCATAGTGTGTTCATCGTAAACCAAAAACCCTAACCCTAAGTTCTGTTCGTTAGGTTTTTGTGTTCGTCGTTAGGTTGTTTTGATCCAAGGCCCTACTTTCATCGATTGTAGAAGCCTCGATCATAGAGTCTAGATCCAAGCTTGCACTTACCACGTTCGTGTAAAGCTCGATCGAAGCTAGGCTGTAAGGAGAGCCCGCAATCTCCCTATCGTTGGACTGAAGCGAGTGAAGCTTACAGTCCAGTTAGGTCTTTGTAGTGAACCCGTAATCCCTGCGTCTGTCGTCAGATCCAAGCGAATGAAGCTCGATCTCGACTAGGTTTTTGAAGGACCCGTAACCTTCAAGTTCTTGAGTGAAGAGAACAGTTGCCTCGTGCAACAAAGTGGACGTAGGAGTTTCATCTCCGAACCACTATAAATCTCTGTGTCGTATCTCTCTAACCCTAAACTCTTTATTTCCTTGTTTGATTATTCATTGGACTTGCATCTAAACAAACTCAACTTGGAACTTTAAATACTTAGGAAAGATTTAGCTCACCAAATTCCGCACTAAGAGTAAAGTCTCACTCTTGATCAAGCTCTAAGCTTAGGTCAAGAGAATCGTGATTACTTTAGATCTAGCTCTCTGCTAGGTCTTAGTAATTCTAGCGAGCACTTTACTTCATACTCTGAGTTAAGGAAAAGAAGTTGAAAAACTTCAAAATACGTATTCACCCCCCCCCCCCCCTACGTATTTTTCCTATAACAAACCGGGACCAACATAAACCTTTCTGGCGGAGAGAATGAATGAAGGCTAAAGAGCTGGTAGACGATGAAAAAAGGCGGGGCTGAGGAGCTCGTACTCCTTTCTGGGAGAGATAAGGGTTGGCATGGGCGAACGAAGCTAAAGGGCTCAATACCCGGACTTGAAACTCACGCTCATTCAGAGCAGGGGATGTAGGGACATCGGAATCTAAAGGCGAAGGGATCACAGCTCCCAGGGTAGAGCAGGTTACTACTGCGCCGGAATCAAGCTTCCCCTTCTTAGTCGGGAGAGAGGGAGGAGATTAACCCTTCCTCTTAGCAGAGGCCAAAGAGGGAATCGCTGAAGTAGCTCTCAGATCCTGCATAAAAGCAGGAGAAGCCTCTGCAGAAGACAGGTCTCTCCCAGACGAAGAAAAACCAAATTCTTCCATGGAAGGATTGGTGACAGAAAGAGGGGAAGAGGAAATGTGACCCTCTGCACCAACCACCAAGCCTAGCTCAGTGGAAGCAGGAATCAGGGCTTGAGAAGATAAGGACAGAGAGTCCTTAGGGTCCTGAGGAGCAGGACGAATAACAGAAGACAGGGTTGAACCAAGAGAAGCTTTTCTTTTCCCCTTTTGATGGGCTGTTGCCTTTGGCCGAGTAGAGGAAGAAGCATCTGCCCCTCGCGAGGGCTTAGGCGAGCCCGCAGAACCTTTTGCTGGCAAAGAGAAGGCTTCGCACTCAGCCTAGGAAGCCTCCTTAACAACGCCAGGGGCTCCATCCTTAGAGCTGGCTTCTGCAATCATCCGCAGAAGCTTATCATACGCCTTCTTCTTTAAATTCTGTTTGGAAATGTCCATTCCTGTACAGATCAAGAAAATTAATATTGCTTACCCACTCAACAAAGGATATATGAGAGACTAAAAAATGGTGATAAAATCAAAAGAATTTTACCCATTGATGAAGACTAAGGGACACTGGGTTTTAAGCCAAAGAAAGATAGAATTTCTTCACTCTCTACAAAGGGCCTAAGCATAGTATGATCAGAAGGGTATTCAGACAAAAGCTCAGACATTATCCCTTCCTCCCAAGGAGATAAGAGAGGGAGAGACCGAGAGGGTTTCTCTCTGCTAGGATTCTTATACAGACTTGTTGGTCCCGGTTTGATAGGGGATACACACGTAGAGGGGGGAGGTGAATACGTGTGTAGAAGTTTTTCAACTTCTTTTACCCTTATCTCAGAGTGTCAAGTGAAGCACTCGCTTCAATTACTTAAGACCTAGCTTCAAACTAGATCTACAGTGGAAGCTATACTTCTTGACCTAAGCAAATGCTTGATCAAGAGTGAGGCTTACTTGTAGTGCGGAATTTGGTGAGCTATTCTTTCCTAAGTAATTAAAACTTCGTGTTAAGTTTGTTTACTATGCTTGTGCAATATGAATAATCAAAGTAATAAACAAATGGAAAGCTTAGGGTTAGAGAGATATGACACCGAAGATTATAGTGGTTCGGTGGTAAAACACCTAGGTCCACTTTGTTGCTTGTAGCAAAAGATTCTGTTCACTCAAGAATCTTGAGGATTGCAGGTTCCTCAAAAACATCGAGCTTCACTCGCTTGGATCCGACGCACAACAGGGAGATTATGGGCTCTCCACTAAACCTAAACTGGACTAAGCTTCACTTGCTTAAGTCCGACAACCTAGCATTGATCGAGCTTCACACAATTGAGGACTGTACTAGCTTAGATCTAGACTCTATGATCGAGACTTCTACTATCGAAGAAAGTAGAGTCTTGAATCTGACAACAACCTTTCTTCTAATACAAAACCTAACTCACAGAACTGGGGTTTAGAGTTTTGGTTTCTGACGAACACACTAAATGAAGAGCTCTTTACAATGAATGCAAAGATGGCTAGAACTCTTCTCTAAGCTTTGGATATGGAATGGGCTTAGATCTTTGGTGTGTGAAGGTTGCGGAGACAAACTTCGATGAAACTGAAGCTCGGAGAACACTTAAACAAAATCTCAGAAATTTGCTCGAAGGCTGGGAGTATTTGTTTGCAGTGGGCGCTGAAAGCTCAAGTAGTGTTCTACTCTTCTCCGTCTTCTACCTCCACTATTTATAGGCGGAGGGATGGGCAAGAGTCGTTTGATGGTTGGTGGCTTTATCCCTCCTCCTCTCGACAGTACTTGCCTCGGCCAACAACTTTTTAGATGCGCCAGTTTGTCTCTTTGCCGAAAATGGCTAAGAGCCAATTTCAATAGTAACTGGAGCGGCCAATACTATTGCGGCGTCCTTGTCGGCCTGGTGGTCAACTCCAGTGCTTCACTCTTTTGTCGACATGTGGAGATACGCAATTAATGCGTCGATCTTCACTTGACTGAAGTTTGAAATCGTTGTTTAAATTAGAGAGGGAGTCGAGATGTCGCTTTCTGTTAGGTGGGGCTCGCTTTGCTTCAGATTTGGAGTGTCCTCTTTGAATGAGTCGCTTCAAGTCATACTGTAGCGTAAACTAGGAAATAGATTTCCCGAGTGTCCGCTTTTAGTAAATGTTGACTTGCTTTGACTTCCAATGTAGCGCTCGCTTCGCTTCCCTTTAGCAGACTCGTTTTGATTCTACTGTAGCGTTCGCTTCGCTTCGCTATTCTTCGGTACGCTTCGCTTCGGCTCGTGTTGGGAACCCCCTGCAGTTTGATTTTGATGATGTTTATCGAAACCACACTTAGGCATATTTTACTTGTTTAGGGTCAAGGCCGATAGATCGACCTGCTACCTGTTAGTGCAGGTCGATGCCCTTTAACGTTTAGTATCAAGTTCGATCCACCCTGTAAGAGAAAGGTCGATTGTATCAACCTGCCTCAAATTGGATCGAGCTGGATCATCAGTCTGTCTATCGACCTCCCCTATCAAGCTTCCAGCTGGCATTGCCTTAGAAGATTTCAAGAGCTGGATTATCAATCAAGGTCGATGCTCCGCCTTCATGGAGTGTCACGACCTGATCCTTGCCACGTCGAGTGCCAGCAAGGACGAATGTTCCCAACGGCTAGAAGTGAGTCAGCATCCAACGGCTAGTGCCACGTCAGCCCGACTCCAACGGCTAGTTTTTCAAAACTGCCTATAAATACTTCAGCCATTTTCGGATTCAAGTACGGGAAACACAAGCTATCAACGCCATATCTCTGCCCAAATCTCTCTCAAAGCTCATATCCATTCAAGTGTTCGAAATCCGATTAGTTTCCCAAACACTTGAAGAAGAGAGGTTTCCGATTCCGAAAAACACCACAACGACGAAGCGTTCACTGCTGCTTGTCGATTGTTCAAACAACTTCTTCTCCGACTTGTTCGAAGTTAGAAAGCTTGTTCTTATTTTCGCCATTATAGAGTTAGTCAAGCTCTGTAACAGCATAAGGTTGTTTGTACGTTCTAGTACGAAGGTTGTAAGGGTCACGACCCAAAACTCGTGTCTAGTTACTCTCAAGTTAGATTGTAGCTAGAACTGATACTCAGTCAGTATAAATAAGAGAGAGGTGGATCCAAAAGAAAAGGGATTCTCAGGTCGAGTCGACCTGACGTGGACGTAGGAGGATTTCTCCGAACCACGCTACATCGCGGTGTTTCTCTCTCTCTTTATTTATTGCACTTACAATTTTTATCTAACTGACGAGCATCAATCTGCATTACACGAATCAACCTGCTATCCATATTCAGCCTTTAAGATTTTTCAAAGAGTAATCAACCTCCACCAACTTCCGCATTAAACAACAGTTTGATAAATCAAGCTTGTTACCATACGAGCTTGATAGATCAAACTGCCTCTGATAAGGTCGACCTTGACAATCGACCTGCAGATCGACCTGAATTTTAAAAAGTCAAAAACGGTTGGTTATTGGTGTATTCCCCCCCCCCCCCATACACCAATTACTCTTTCCCGGGACCAACAAGTGGTATCAGAGCAGTGGTTCTTTTGACCGCTGCTTTGCATACTAAAAGTTCTTTATCAAACTTTTGGTCATTTTGAACCGATCCTTAGAAAAATCTTTTTCATTCATTCATATCAAATTATTTTGCTATGGAGGCTTCTCTTCTCAGGGTATGTGAAGACTTCTCCGTTCAAGGCTATGAAGATTGGAGCTTTCGAATCAAGATGTGTCTCAAGGCACATCACGTCCTTATGTGGGACATCATCGAGAACGGACCCTCCCCCATTTATGCTGCGAAGATTATCGTGGATGGAACAACCCCCGGGGAGGCTACATACGAGAAAGTCCTTAAGAATCCTCGCGATTACACAACCGAGGAAAGGAAGGAGGCCGGTCTCGATGATTACGCAAAGGGACTCATCTCCAGCACCGTGAAGGGCGTCTACCTGGCCAAGATCAGAAATCTTGAAACGGCCAAAGAAATGTGGGACACCCTCCGGTCCATCAGCCTTGGCTCAGAGGAAATGAAGGAGAACAAGCTGTCCATGGCGTGCAACAAGTTCGATGACTTCAAGATGGTTTCGGGAGAAACCATCGAAGCGATGAAAATTCGCTTCACCGAGATTGTTCTTGAAGTGGCTGCCATCAACCCATACAAGTATACGCAGCGCGAGAAGAATCTCAAAGTGATACGTGCCCTCCCTGCAAATTGGCACGTATACGCCGCCATGCATCCAGCCCGATCGGATTTCAACTCCCTCACCACTGAAGATCTTTTCGACATTCTTGTCGGAAATGAGTATGAGATGATCCGCATCCATGGATCAACCCAGCCTTCCACCAGCAAGAAGGCTGATGAAAAGAACAAGGAGGTAGCTTTCAAGGCCGACTCAGCCTCAGCCGCTACCCCAAGTCCGATTGACGAATCCATCGTCAAGAAGTTCGAGAAGATGACTCTCGACTATGCTCTAGCCGCTAGGAGAAATGAGAAGCTCCTAGGGAAGGTTGTCAAATACAAGAAATTCTACCGTGACAACAAACGAAACTTCTCCAACCGCAACCACGACCGCCCTGACAAAAAGGGAGAAGGTAAACCCTCAACCTTCAATTCTTCTAACACACCCGAGGGTGGTTGTTTCAACTGTGGCAGGCCAGGTCATTACAAGACGGACTGCCCGGATCTTACCAAGGCCGAGAGAGACGAGCTCCGTGCAAAGCGTGATAAGAAGCTCAAAGATCAACGAGCTGCAATGATTGCCGAAGAAACAAAGGAAGCTCACCTCTCGGATAGCTCGTCAAGTGATGACGAAGGATACATCGCTTTCGATGAAAGTGATGATGAAGAATGCTTCGTTGGAGAGCATCAACAAAACGAGGGATCTTCAAAGGTAGATCTTCAACCCATTTCACTTTCTTTTTCTGACGATGATTGTGCAGAAGAAGGTGATGAAGACCTATCCGAGGCTGTGTCTTGGGAAGAAATCAAAAAGCAGCTGGATGACTATGCCGATCTCGTGGATACTCTCAAGGAGGTCGTTGAAGACAATGCTGAGCTATTGGATAAAAATGAAAAATACAAGCTAGCATTGGAAGAAAGATTCTCTCCCTACGATGAAGAAAAGGAAAGGGAGATCGAAACCCTAAAGTCAAAGGTTGACGAATTGACTTTACGAGTCAAGGAGTTCGATACCAGGGAGCTCGAGAAGAACGAGTCCCTCAAGACCAAAAATGCCGAAATACACAGCCTTACCTCAAAGCTGGCTGACTTGGTAATTCGACATGAACTCCTCGTGAAAAAGGAAGAAAAACTTCAACTCACATTGAGTCAGTTGAAGAAAAGTGGAAAGAAGCTGGAAGAGGTCCAATCCATGCAACGCAATCCGCGCGATCACTCTGGGATTGGATTTAATGGAGAATCCAAGAAAAGCAAGAACAAAGACTGCGAGATCACGTTCGTGAAAGCGCAGCCTAAATCAAAGAATGTTCGGAAAGCTAATCAAGCTCTCCCTGATAAGATGGTCAAGCTGAAGAATCCAGCTCGACAGCCCCAGGCCATCCTCATAAAGCAACGAAAGAAAGAACAGAAGGAGAGTCGACCTGCACAGCAACGTCGACCTGCCCCCTATCATCAAAATAAGGCTGTTCATCAAGGGCGATACCAAGGCCAGCACTATCAAAGGCCGTATCACCCTGAGTTCTTCCACCCGGATTATCAAGGGTGCTACTGCCACTATTCTCAACAGTCAAATTTTTCAGACTGGCAGTATCAACCTGGGTTTTACGAAGAACAATATTATCAGCCTCGTCGCCCTCGCTCGAAGAAATCCAAGGCTCCTAAGCCCAAGACCGCTTCTGCCTCGTCCTCAGCCTCGGATAGAAGCAGACCGGTGAAGCAAATATGGGTTCCAAAGGCCGTTCCCGCAACCGATGTAGCACCCAATCTCAAATGGGTTGCTAAGTTTAATTAATTGCAGGTTGGGAAGGCTCAAAGAAGGAGCCAAGCAGCTCATGGAGCTGTATGGATCATTGATAGTGGATGCTCAAAGCACATGACGTGTGACAAAACGCCACTTTCAAACTATCAAGAACGAGACGGGCCCCTTGTAACCTTTGGAGGAAATTCTAAGGGATTTACGAGAGGCCAGGGCGATCTAAGAGTTGGTAAAACAACTATTTCTAACGTCTCTTATGTTGAAGGTCTTAATCATAATCTATTCTCTGTGTCGCAATTCTGCTCGAATGGTAAACGAGTAGAATTCACCGCTAACAAGTGTCTCGTGAAAAATGAGGAAGGAGAAATTCTTCTTACCGGAATTTTGCAGGATAGACTCTATATTGTACAATGGACAGATTGGATAGAGACCTGCCTGGTCACAAAGGCCGATTCCGAGACAAGCTGGCTATGGCACAAGAGGTTGAGTCACTTAAACTTCAAGGCCATCAACAAGCTCGCACGCAACAAGCTGGTGAACGACCTGCCAGATCAAGTCTTCGATCGTGATCACATCTGCAGAGCCTGTCAAGCTGGAAAGCAAACAAGATCATCCTTTCCAAGCGTGACGGCACAATCATCAAATCGAATTCTGGAACTTCTCCATCTCGACCTCTTCGGTCCAGTCACTCCCTTCAGCATAAACGGTAGAAAATACGCTCTCGTTATTATAGATGATTATTCTAGATTTACGTGGGTTATTTTCATGTACAAAAAGAAGGAGACTTTGGAGAAGCTACCTGCGTTGCTGAGCAAGCTGTGCAATCAAAAGGAGAAATCCATCATCTCCATTCGATCAGATCGAGGCACCGAATTTATCAATGCTATGATCGAAGAATATTGCACAAAGAGTGGGATTCATCATCAAACTTCAGCCGCACGCACACCTCAACAAAACGGCGTGGTGGAACGTCGTAACAGGTCGCTGAAGGAAGCAGCTCGTACCATGTTGGATGAAACCAATCTTCCTAAGAAGTTTTGGGCAGAGGCCGTCAACACAGCCTGCTACACCCAAAACAGGTCGATCATCACGACTCGACATGGAAAGACTCCATACGAGCTGTGGAACAACAAGCTCCCCAGGTTAAAATATTTTAAAGCTTTTGGGTGCTTGTGTTACATTCATAACAATGGGAAATCCCAATTGAAAACTTTTGATAGCAAGGCTGATCCAGGAGTATTTTTAGGATACTCGGAGGTTAGCAAAGCTTATAGAGTTTTTAATAAGAAAACCCTAGTTGTGGAGGTAACACCTCATGTTGTATTTGATGAGTCTACTTGTCTGTACAGAGAGTCAAGTACAGGTTCAGATCAGCCCGCTACTAACAGGCCGTCTAACTCCCCCATTGACGACCTGCTAGTATGGACTCCAAATGATTTGGAGGAAGAGGATCAATCTGATCCTAAGGTCACACAGCAAGGGGGAAGTGATGCAAATACTAATACGAGCTGTAATACATCAGCCGGACTTAACCAAGCTGATCCCCCTCCCTCAGTCCCCAAGACTGATGCTGTTCACGACCTTACATCACATATCGAGCAGCTCGACAACACAATGGAGCAGCTCAACATCCCGGCCGAACAGCAGCCTGATCAACAGCCCGAGCAACAGCATGTGCCCACTGATCAACCTTCAACTCATCCGGAGTTTGATGAACCCATTAATGAGCCCGAGCCAATCATTTCAAATGAAGAAAGATCACGACGCAGACGATGGATCGATGATCATCCGAAAGAGCTCATTGTTGGGAACCCAAACCAAGGAGTGCGAACAAGAAGGACGATTGGTGAAAGTGCGCTATTAAGTTGCTATCTCTCTCGCATAGAACCCAAAGATGCCATTGAAGCTCTTCAAGATGCTGATTGGATTGAAGCCATGCAAGAAGAACTCAATGAATTCAAAAGAAATGAAGTATGGTCTCTAGTGGATCGTCCTTATCATCAGGGCGTCATTGGAGTCAAATGGGTTTACAAGAACAAGAGAGATGAATCTGGAGAAGTTGTCAGAAATAAAGCCCGATTGGTTGCAAAGGGTTACTGTCAACAAGAAGGAATCGACTATGATGAGACGTTTGCCCCCGTTGCAAGATTAGAAGCTATAAGGCTGTTTCTAGCTTATGCCGCTCATCAACGATTCAAAGTCTACCAGATGGACGTTAAAAGTGCGTTCCTCAATGGCGTTCTCGAAGAGGAAGTCTATGTGGAACAGCCTCCTGGATTCGAGGAGGGTGATTCAAGCAAAGTCTACAAACTGCACAAGGCCGTCTACGGTCTTAAGCAAGCTCCTCGAGCTTGGTATGAGACGCTGTCATCCTTTCTCATCGAATCAGGATTCAAGCGTGGTTCAGTCGATAAGACACTATTCACTATCAAAGTGAATGAACATATCCTTTTAGTACAAATTTATGTTGATGATATCATTTTTGGATCTAAATCTCCCATTTTGTGTGAAAAATTTGGTAACCTCATGACCGAAAAATATAAAATGTCCATGATGGGGGAAATGAATTTCTTTCTAGGGTTGCAGGTAAAGCAGTCCGATGAAGGAATCTTCATTAGCCAAACAAAATATGCACACGAGCTGGTCGACAAGTTTGGTGTCAAAGACAGCAAGCCTGTCAAAATACCGATGCTCTCTGGTGGGAAGATCGACCCGGATCCCCAAGGAAAACCTGCCAACATAACACAGTACAGGGGTATAATTGGTTCATTACTTTATCTAACTGCTAGTCGACCTGACATCACTTTTGCAGTTGGAGTGTGTGCTAGATTTCAGGCTAATCCGAAGGAATCTCACTTGGAAGCAGCAAAGAAAATTCTTCGTTATATCAAAGGAACCACAAATCTAGGTCTTTGGTATCCTTGTGATGATAATTTGCAGCTTACAGGTTATTCAGATTCTGATCATGCAGGGTGCAAGCTCGATAGGAAATCTACCTCGGGTACTTGCCATTTTCTCGGAAACAAGCTGATTTCTTGGTTTTCAAAGAAGCAAACTTCAGTAGCCACCTCCACCACAGAGGCCGAGTACATGGCCGCAGGAAGTTGTTGTGCACAAATCTTGTGGATCAAACAACAACTTAAGGATTATGAAGTTGAAGTTAGTGAAGTGCCAATATTCTGCGACAGCTCGAGTGCCATCGCCATTACTCAAAATCCAGTTCTTCACTCTAGATGCAAGCACGTGGATATTCGACATCACTTTATTCGTGATCACGTGGAAAAGAAGAACGTGGTTATAGAGAAGATACACACTGACATTCAACGAGCTGATATTCTAACCAAACCCCTAGCCGAAGAAAGATTCAAAATGCTATGTGGAAAGCTGGGGTTACTAAATGTTGAGACATCAGGCCGATCGTAAGCCTACAGGCCGTTATCTCCTCATCGACCTGCCAAATTTCTCAAAAGCTTGTGGGACCAACAATCGGGACCAACAAGCAGGCCGTCATCAACTCAACAGGCCGATACCATTTGAACAGCGAGTCACTATTTGAACAGGCCGTGCCTATCCACAGACCGTGTCTGTCAACAGGCCGTGTCCATCATCAGGCCGTCGACTATTCAATAGATCGACCTGCATTCCTCAAATTGAGGGGGAACACTTAGCCAAAGTGATCCATCATTTGAGGGGGAACAAAGGCCGATGTCCATCTCCAGGGCGTTTATTTCGCCAGGCCGACGTCTTAAGTCCAGGCAGTTCCACCTTGCCAGGTCGATATCATATGTCCAGGCCGATATCACAAATACAGGCCGTTCACTTTGACAGGCCGTTCTCCGTCACAAGGCCGATATTATCAGACCGATACCAACCTGAATGCAACTGCATTTATGAAGGAAGAATCAAAAGGGCAGTATCACCCTTTTGTCTTATAACTTCTTCAATACGCATTGAATTCTTCATTTATTTGTGTTATTTATTTCTCAATGTGTTTCATTATTTAAGGTTCTGATAACTTGCAGAAAATGAGGAAAAAGGGAGTAATGATTACCATTTTTGTAAAACATCCAGTCAAGTGTCAAACCTTGACACATTGACCGAGGCCGCATTAAATTCCCTGCCGTCTCTCTCTGCAAAAGTGCAAATTATCGCACGTTCTCAATAACTCACGCGCGGATGTGAAACGTTTCACATTTCACGCGCACTCATCGTGTGGTTGAGAATTAAAGAGATATTTTCACCCTTTCAAATTCGAACGATCTCAACCGTTCGAAAATTCTATAAATATGGCATGCAGTTTTTTTTCTCTCATTCTTACTTGTCTTCTTCATCTTCTTCGAAAAACCTAAATTTGTCTCTGCAAAAAAAAAAAAAAAAAAAAAAAAAAAAAAAAAAACTGCCGCTGTCGTGTTTATTTTTCACTACTGGTTTTCATCTTTTCACTCAATCGCACAAAGATTTCACCGTGGTTTGTATTTTATTTCTTCTCTGCTTTTAATCTCTTTTAAGTATTTATTACTTATCTATCTATATCGTTGCAGAAAACCAACAACCATGGCTCAAACCTCTACTTCCGGTCGCAAAGAGATGCAGTGGTCGGAAATCGAGACCTACCTGTCCGCTCGTATCAAGTATGAGCCCTACATGGTGCGCGAAAACTACGGTTTTCGCGATCTAGACTCCATGTTCACTCTTGTGGAGAGATGCTTCCCATTCCATCAAATTATCTCCCATCGTCCGGCGAAGAGTCTGTCCAGGATGGTATGTGCCTTCTTCTACAACTGGAACGAGGGCGAGTCCGTGTCTTCCCACACAGTCACCCTCGGAACCCAGAAATCCATGGTCACCATCAACATTCTTGATGCGGTGAAGGGCGCCTTCGGTATTGGAGACGGAGGGGAGATGCAATTATCGGAGATTTCTCAAGACCAACTGCAGCAGGTTGCAGATCGGGTCTTGATTGAGCAGAGGCAGTTCGTTCCCGTAGCCTTCAAAAGGAGCGAGCTGCGCCCCAAATACCGCCTTTTGATGGACTTCATCCAAAAGTGCTTTCTAGGGCACGTCGGGAATTACGACCAGGTCACCCCGTTCAAATTCCAGATTTTGACGGCCGTAATTCTCGATCTACCGATCAGTTGGGCAAAACTGATGGTCTCGCTGCTCTGGGAGGAGGCCAGACAGATCGTCTGCGAGACGGAGGGAGAGGCCATTGTGAATGTCTATCTTCACAACGAGAAAAGGCCGATGCGCCTCGGATCGAAGGCCACCTGTATTATCCTTTCTTACTTCAAGAATAGGAAATGGTCCAATGATCCGGCCTTTCCCCCCCTGTTTATACCAAAAGATCTCCATCAGCTTGAGATGGCGATTGGGGTGGCACCGCAAATCTATCACAACTCCCCAGACTCTGTCAGGGAGCATCTCGCAAGAACAGGGCAATCCAAGGTTGGATGGAGGATCCCAGATCGACCTGTCCATAAGAAGAGGAAGGCCGATGTCGACCTGGTTCCCGCTCGCCCTGCTAAGAAGGCTCTTCCTGTTAAGAAGACTCCTCCACGGAGGACGCAGTCGGCCTCCGGTGATCCTCCCAGGCCGTTCCACAAGATCCTCCCCCTGGATTTCGAGGTTTCTGCACCTCCCAGGGAGTCCTCGCCAGCTTCATCGCCCTCTCTCTCAGCCGAACGGACTCCATTTCCAGTCCGTTCCGCCGCCGAGCCGACCGCCTCGCCGCAACGCCCTACATCCTCTCAGCAGGTCGTTGCTCCCTCGCCAGTGAAGTCCCCCCTCGTCCATCGAGCTGGATCTGTTGAGATCCAGGATCTCACTGCGGAAGAATCTCTGTCTTCCCCAGTTCGGGATGCTACAGCTCGGGATGCACCGGTGGAGGAGGACGTCGTGCTGGAGGTCCAGCCGTTCGTTGAGCAGCCAATGTCTGCTGCTCACTCCCAGGTCGCTGCCAAGAAGGCGGAGGCCAGGCTGAAGGTCATCGACCTGATGCCGGGGATTGCCCAACTCCCCAAGTCTCTCGACCTCGCCACTCGCCTCCAGTTCTACCTGGATTGTAAGTCGAGTTATTACTACGTATTCGAGGCGTTGCTGCAGGTCGTCACTCTCGACGACCTGAAGGTCGAGGAGCTGGCTCTTGAAGCGGAGTTCGGTTTCTACACCGTGGGGGATGCGGCCTCCAATTTTCGCCAGCTGGTGCTTCGCCGCATGAAGGTCGAAGCCAAAATTTTGGGCATCGACCTTCGCCCCCTCTATGCGCACTCTCGCGCCCTGTACAACTCCGCCGCCGAAGCCGGAGACGAGTTTGATCGGATTCAAACTCCGGAGCAATCATCACCCAGGATTGAGGGTGATGATCAGCCTCTAGTTGCTGCTGCTCCGTCTCCAAAAGTCGATGTGGAGGCTGCGCTGGATGATATTTCTGCCAAGCTCGAGTCAATCATCACCAGCCTCCCAGAGCAAATCAAGCAGGCCGTAGCAGAGGCCCGGGCTGATATTGTGAAAGATGCCAAAGCCCAGGCCGATGAAGCTGCCAGGGAGCGCGTCACGGACTTCGCCGTGAAGCTGTTGAAAGAATATACCGACAAGCTCCTGCCGGGCCAGCTTGATGAGCTCAACATGGCGTCCCGTGACCAGATCGCGGAGGTTTTGGAGGATTTGGCCAAGGTCGATGAGCGAGTAGAAAATCTGAATTCCTCTATCTCAACCTCGGCATCGACCTCCAATGAACAGATCAACGCCATCCACGGCACCATCTCCTCCCTTCTCAATGGGCAAATGGAGTTGAAGGATGCTGTGGTCAAGCTCCAGCAAGAGGATGCGACTCTTCTTTCCCTTATAAAGGCCCTTTCTGATGATGTCGAAAAGGGGAAAGAAGAGAGAGTCGCCGCCTCGAAGAAAAAGAAGGCCCCGGCCCCAAAATCCAAGGCTCCTCCTCCTTCTCAAAAGAAGCCCTCCCAGGCCGTTGCACCCAAGGCCGCTGCCTCTCATGCCGATCCCATCTCTCAGCTTGGTGCGGAGCAGGCTGCTGCCGCCAAAGCTCGATTGGCAGCCGAGGCCGATCTCATTTCCGCCATGGTGCTGGCTGGTGCTACGCCGGAGCAGGCTGCAAATCAAGAGGAGCAGCAGCGTTTCAAGGCCGAGCGCCGAGCTGCTGAAGCTAGGAGGAAGAGAGAGTTGGACTGGATCAGCCAGTCCGCTCTTGTTTTGAATGCAGGAGGATTGCAGCAGGTCGTCGATTGGCTTGATGAATCTCAGAACAACCTGCTGCGGGAGCTCAATTCTTGCTTCATCCTGCTGCACTACTTCATCAAGGACCCCTCCCTGCCTGCCGATGCCGATGAAGCGTATGCAGCCTATATGCGCAAGTTTCCATACCAAAAATTCATTGGTGATCTACAGAAAAAGGCTGCAGAGGCTGGTGTGACGATAAGGGCCCCTGCTCAGCAATATTTTGCGCCCTTACGTCTTGGTGCTTCGGAGTATTTGGATTACTCTCGAATCGACCAGTACATCGCCCAAACTGCCATCGGCCTAGGCGTCAACGTATCGAATTCCGATCCCGACTATCGTCGTATCAGGGATGGAATCTACGCTAGCATGCAGACGATGTCCAGGGAGCAGATCCAAGAAGAGCGCCTAGCAGCCCGTGCCAAGATCCAGGCCATGTAGATAGATGATTTTGTAATCTTTTTCATTTATGCTCTCAGCTGGTTGTAAATTCTCCATGTATTCTGCTATCGAGCTTAATGAAACAAAATCATTCTTCGTCCTGACGACAATATCTCTTTGTCCAGGCATCTGCCTTTACTGCTTTATTTTAATTATGTTCTTATCTGCCTTTCATTTAATTCCTTATCAATCTTCATGATTAAATAATGTTTAAGCTCTGATACCATCTTTCAGTGTTTTATCTTAGGAATTATTTGTAAAGTGTTTGGTTTCGACATCATCAAAAAGGGGGAAATTGTTGGGAACCCCCTGCAGTTTGATTTTGATGATGTTTATCGAAACCACACTTAGGCATATTTTACTTGTTTAGGGTCAAGGCCGATAGATCGACCTGCTACCTGTTAGTGCAGGTCGATGCCCTTTAACGTTTAGTATCAAGTTCGATCCACCCTGTAAGAGAAAGGTCGATTGTATCAACCTGCCTCAAATTGGATCGAGCTGGATCATCAGTCTGTCTATCGACCTCCCCTATCAAGCTTCCAGCTGGCATTGCCTTAGAAGATTTCAAGAGCTGGATTATCAATCAAGGTCGATGCTCCGCCTTCATGGAGTGTCACGACCTGATCCTTGCCACGTCGAGTGCCAGCAAGGACGAATGTTCCCAACGGCTAGAAGTGAGTCAGCATCCAACGGCTAGTGCCACGTCAGCCCGACTCCAACGGCTAGTTTTTCAAAACTGCCTATAAATACTTCAGCCATTTTCGGATTCAAGTACGGGAAACACAAGCTATCAACGCCATATCTCTGCCCAAATCTCTCTCAAAGCTCATATCCATTCAAGTGTTCGAAATCCGATTAGTTTCCCAAACACTTGAAGAAGAGAGGTTTCCGATTCCGAAAAACACCACAACGACGAAGCGTTCACTGCTGCTTGTCGATTGTTCAAACAACTTCTTCTCCGACTTGTTCGAAGTTAGAAAGCTTGTTCTTATTTTCGCCATTATAGAGTTAGTCAAGCTCTGTAACAGCATAAGGTTGTTTGTACGTTCTAGTACGAAGGTTGTAAGGGTCACGACCCAAAACTCGTGTCTAGTTACTCTCAAGTTAGATTGTAGCTAGAACTGATACTCAGTCAGTATAAATAAGAGAGAGGTGGATCCAAAAGAAAAGGGATTCTCAGGTCGAGTCGACCTGACGTGGACGTAGGAGGATTTCTCCGAACCACGCTACATCGCGGTGTTTCTCTCTCTCTTTATTTATTGCACTTACAATTTTTATCTAACTGACGAGCATCAATCTGCATTACACGAATCAACCTGCTATCCATATTCAGCCTTTAAGATTTTTCAAAGAGTAATCAACCTCCACCAACTTCCGCATTAAACAACAGTTTGATAAATCAAGCTTGTTACCATACGAGCTTGATAGATCAAACTGCCTCTGATAAGGTCGACCTTGACAATCGACCTGCAGATCGACCTGAATTTTAAAAAGTCAAAAACGGTTGGTTATTGGTGTATTCCCCCCCCCCCATACACCAATTACTCTTTCCCGGGACCAACAGCTCGGTAGACTCGCTTCGCTTGGAAAACACACTCAAGCGAGTGGCCTTCACTTGGAAATCCTGTAGTCTAAAACCTAAGCATCTAAAGCTTAAAAACAAGCCTTCCTAACATTTTAGGCTTATAAAAAATCTAACCTATAGGATACATAGGGGTTTTGGGATCAAATCAAAACATATACATTTATTTTAAAGCGTCCCATATGAGTTCCCCCTTAACATATTATCCTTAACAATTCCCAACAATTTCCCCCTTTTTGATGATGCCAAAACCCAACTTATCTAACCGTGAAAAGAACTTCAAGCGACTGCTTCCTTTGCAGACTTGTTCATTTTTTTTAAGTTCCTTTTCCCTTTTTTTTTCGGTTAAGATTGTGAGCTTATAGCATGAAGGATAAAAACACACAAAGCTTGTAAATTGAGACAAGCTTGACAGAAAATAAAAGATAGATTGATAAACAGGTAGTTCACAAGATATGGCAATTTATGCATCCTTTGAAGGTTCCTTGGCGGGTGCTTTGGTGAAGTAAGCAGCAAGGACCTTCACCTCCATAGTCTTGACATTTTCGGTGTTCTGCCTGTGAGTACTCTCCATCTCCAGCGCTTCATCCACTTCACCTTCGATTAATCTGCAGTTTGGCACATCAGAGTTCGGCATGAGAGGCAGAGGGAATTGCTTCTTCTCAGGTACAATAATGATTTTCTGCTTGGGCTCCGCGAGCTCTGCCTGGGTTAAGATTTTCCTTCGCAACTCCTCGTTGTACAAGCATAAGAAATTGTTCAAAGCGTCCAGCTTCGAACATTCATCAGGTAGAGGCACTACTTGCCAGAAGTAGTAGGCCTTGATGAATTTCTCCTTGCAATGAATCCATTCGCTTCTCAAATCTTCAGAGATGAAGTTCTCTATTTCGCAAGGGTCTAGATGTTCTGCTCTCCTCGCTTCGATTTCTTCTGCCGTCCACCCCGTCAACTCCTTCATTTTCTTGTTGAAGCTCTCACTCATCTCAGAATTAAATTGAGGGAGTCTTAGATTGATGGTCTTGCGGATGATGTCGTATTCGTCCTCAGTGTAGTGACCAGAGTCGATCATTTCTTTGATCGTGACGCGGCATGCATCGATATCTCTCTGAGTTGCACACGCGTCGGACTCCTCCGGAGTGAAGGGAATATAGGCGCTTCGAACATGTGCGGATTGTATCAGCCTAACTTCTTCCCAATGCTTCGCTGCTCTTTCTTCTACTTTCTTGATTCTAGCAGCTCGAAGCTTCTCCTCCCTCTCCATCCTTCTTTTCCTCTCCTCTTCCTCCTTCTTCTTTAATGATAAGCGTGAAGCTTTCGATGTTAGAGACTGTTGGATCTTCTGGCGTTTGGCCGCGGGATCCAACTCTCTCTCTTCCGGTGCGGCTTGCTTTAGTTGAATCTTTGGTGCCGGGGTGCCATCTTCTTCTTCTCAGCGGGTGCAGAAGGAATAGTCTTCTTGTTGTAGGAACGGCGGCTATAGTGGAAGTAGCGAGAGCAAGAGTGGAAGCGGGCGCTTGGCTGGATGAGATTGAAGGGCCCGCTTGAGATGGCATAGATTGCAGTGGCTTGACCAACGGAATCTCAGTTATTCCCTTCTCCCTCAAGTTAAATTCCTGCTGCAAGGCCATGGCAATGGCTTCGTCATCTGCAATCTACTTCTGGACATGAGCTGTAGAAACAACATGGGCAGCGAGTGAAGAGGATAGAAGCTTCTCGGACTGGGGCTTTCGCTTCTCTTCAAAGATCACAACGTCCTTTCCTTTCTTGCGCGCCAGCTCTGCTTTTCTGCCTCCATCTGCGCAGACTCCTCCTCTACAACTACCTTCTCTCCAGTTTTCTCCACTTCGCTTCCCTCTTCAATTCTTCCTTCTCCTTCAACTCTTACTTCCCCTTCAACTCTTCCTTCCCCCTTTTTGGCATCATCAAGACTGCCAGAGGGAATTGTGATCATTGCTTTACCGGCGATGGTGTGGCAGAGGGTGGAAAATTCGTTGTATACAGAGTGAAGCATCCCCTCCGCTCGCTTGGTAAAGGTGTGCACCTAGGAATGCACGATTTCCGCCGTCCTCTCGGAAATTTCTTCAAGCAGGTACTTGCACAACTCTTCTCTTTCCTTTACTGATGCTTCCCGTCTCACCACAGTGGCCATCATCTTTTCAAGTGGCTCGACCACTTTGAAGCGAGCGTCGAGCTCCCCTTCAATATCTGCACGGATTTTTTGCCTCTCTTCCTGCACAAGTAAATCAAAGTGAGTTTTTTGAGGCCTCGAGCTCGGCCTGTTGTGTAGCAAGGGTTCTCTCGCGGTTATTGAGCATGACATTGATCTATGACACCGCAGCAATCTTTGTGGCAAAGTCTCCTGCCTTCTGGTTTACTTCATTGAGTTTGATGGCTAACTCGGCTTGCTTTAGATCAACATCCTGGGCAACCTTCCTTCTGCTCTCCAACCCACTCAACTCTTCAGCATGCTTGAGTTTGAATATTTAAGTTTCTTTCTCAAGTGCATCGAGTTGGAGCTTTGTCCTATTCAGGTCGCTACTCAGTTTGACTAACTCTCCATCCTTCTCCTATACAACCTTCACCATTTTTGCAGCATAGGTAGAGACTTTTTCGAATTCTTCTTTGTGTTTCTTGACCATTGTGGTCTTTTCCTCCTCTGCAGCGACCAGTTTGGCGTTAAAGTCTCTAAGCCTGCTTCTTTCATCCTCAAGCTACTGCTTGGCCTCCTTTACTCGCTTCACCTCCTCCTCGAGCTTTGCCTCCAGCTCGGATTTCTTCATGTCGAAGTCTTTACGCAGACTCTCGACCTCCACTTTCTTCTTCTCTACCTCCTCGCTTACCCTCCTTATCTCCTCCCCGAGGTGGGCAATCTCCTTCTCCTTCACGGTCATCTCAGCCTCATGCTGCTTTATCAAAATCTGCTCGTGAGCAGAGGGCACTCGCTCTGGGATTACTGCATCGGGATATGCACGCTTCACTTTGGCGTCGAGCAGCTCCAGATATTTGTTTTTGTTAATAAAGGCGTTAAAACCATCTACTCCAATGAATTGGAGCAGTTCAGCAGTTCTGCCTCCTTCACCGCAAGAGTATCTTCTGAGAAGACGTGGCGAAGGGCGAAGATCTTATAATACTCTGTTCCGCGGTAGGTTATGTAGGTTAGGAAATCAGTGGCTTGGGTGCGGAAGGCTTCAGTCATTTGAAGGTTTGGGTAGCGGTTCTGTAGTTCTTCGGCGGCTAGATCCCTATCCGCTGTGAAGCGTCGTAGGGCTCTTTCCTCCGCGGTTGGGGTGGGGGTTTAGTAGGTGCTGGGATAGTGATTTCGGTTCCGGCTGTGTCGGTGGTTTCAGCGGGGGAGTTGGTGTTGGGGTTGTTGTATAACTAAAGCAAAACCAGTTGTTTTAGTGGTTACGACACAGGTCCACTGTTAACAATCCCTATCTGGAAGAATATGAATAAGCAAGAATAAAGCCCATTATCTCATGTTTTAGACCACGTGTCGATCTGAGTTCGGAGAGGATCACGAAGGTCGTTGATAATGATGAGATATAAACAGTTCACAGTCGAGATAGCTTGGGCTGAGCTGTCGGTCTAGACTGCAGCTTAATGGTAGTGATGAGTCCTAATCACTAATTATGCTGGTACGGTGGAACGTATTGAAGGATCAATAGAGATAATGCTCTTCTGATACTGACCCTGTATCAAAGGTGATATAGGTGAAGAGCTACAGATCTCAGGCTCTAGCTCGATCTTAACCTTGGTAAACTATTAGATGTATATGTATTCTTCGATGTTACTTTGATTTATGATGATATGAACTTCTCGTTAGTTCATCTTAATCATGTCGTACTTTGGGTAACACAAAGATGCATAGTATGTCTAATAAGTGTTATCAACAAGTCGTGTCCTTTGTGAGTGCAGGCTGACGTTATCCCCTCAGGGAGTTCACAATGTTTATTATACCAAGTCATGCATGCTGATTAAGTTCAGGTATAATAATGAGGAGTGAGCGGGTACTACCTGAGGAATAGATGTTAACAATTAGGAGCAGTCATGATAGCTCTAATTGGTTAACGGATATGGAAGGTCTTAAACACGGGGGTCGAACTAAACAAAATACCAACCCAATCTACATAATTGGGACAGAGCGGTGATTCAGCTATGACACTTTAGTGGAGTGCGTCATAGTTCTAATGAGATACATGTTCAGGGGTGGACATGGAAATATCGAATTAGATAAGGCCCAACTCTGTCTGGTATCCGATCCCTAGGATGGCCCAAACAGACCTCAGGAATCGATCTAAACAGTATTATTGAGTATGGGCTCAATAATTGTACTCAGGCCCGATATATGATATACATTGGATTTATATCCGGTGAATGGATAATAAATATAATTAATTGAGATTTATATCCTATGGGATTAAATCTAATTATTTATTATTTAGTTATTCACGGATAAGATTAAATCTAAATAAGATAAGATTTATTTAATTAAATCTTGTGGGGATAAATATCATATATATATATATATATATATATAAATATATTTAGTATATATTTATCTATTTATTCTTCTACTGGAATTAGAATAAATTCTATTTGTTAGAATTAATTCCGGATATACAGTTGCATAACTGAATAGATTAATTCCTTATTAATTCCGTATTAAATAAAGGAATAGGATTTGTAAGTTATGGAAAGGAATAAATATGGGATGGCAAAGATATGGTTGGAGATAAATAAGGAATCATATCTCCTTATTTATGAACCATATAAATACTCTCCATGTCTCTCACAAAAACCCTAGCACACCAGATTAGTCTCTGCAACTTGGCGCAGAAACCTAGGCGTGTGAGAGAGAGAGTCGGCCGAATCTGAGTGAGGGAGATCGAGGTTCCAGTGATCTTGAGACGTCCACCAAGTCTCAGATCTGAAGGTGTGGGATCACATCCTAGAAGATCAGAACCGTAGATCGATCAGACACGACTCAGATTGCACGTTCTTCATAATCATAAGGTATGTACTCGAGCTCTTGCATGATATTATGTGCACGATCGAATCACACAACCGAACCAAGATCTGGGGGTCGGGGCGGCTTTCAAGCAGCCGGTCCCAACAAGTGGTATCAGAGCCCGAGGTTTTTGGATCGGCTCTGTGTTGAGTCGAATTTAATGTTCATGCATTCGAGTCATTATGATTATGTGTGCATGCTGCTGTCCGGGATTTAATGTGAGTTGTTTTATCGTTTTTTGATTTATCGTTGTTCGTTTATTTCAAATCGGCGAGATAATAAGGTGCCGATTAGAATAGGATTCGTTTTTCTTGTATTTTTCGATTTTTGTATTGTATTATTTCTGTAAAATCGAAGAATTGCTGAGGAACGAGGTCCGAGACGAACAAGAGACGAAAGGAGACGACGGCCGCAGGCGGCGGCGCGTCGGACGCACGACGGCGGCAGCGTAGTTCGCGGCTGTTTTGGCGCTGCTGCACCTCATCGTTCACGGCGGCTGAACCCTAGGGTTCATCCTAGGGTTCAGGCGAAGCCGGAACGAGTGGCGGTGGTGGCCGAATCGGCGGCGGACGGCGGCGATGGCTCGGGCAGCGCTGCGGCTGAAAACACTAACGGGTTTTCGGGCCTGCCGGCGCGGCTGACCGGTGGTCCAGCGACCGGCTCGACGTCGGAGACGGAGCCATGGCGGCGCCAGACGGGCGGTGGAGGCGCGGCAGGGGCTGCGGTGGCGAGTTGCTGCAGCGGCGGCCGAAACCCTAGCGGGTTTTCGTGCTCGCGAGCTGCTGGGCTCGAGCCCGCGGCCCAACGATGGCTCGACGGCGACGAGGGCGTGGACGGAAGCGGCAGCAGGTCCGGTGGTCCCCTGACCACCGGCGGCGGTGGCTGTGGGGCGATCAACGGCAGCGGCGGCCTGGGCTCAAACCACGGCTGCCTGGGCTCAAACCCAGCACCTCCGGTGGTGCTGGGGACGCCGGCGAGCCAGTGGGAGCGACCGGTGGCGTTCCAGCCACCGGCGGCGGCTCGAGGCGGCGGCGCTGCAGTGTGCAGCGGATAACGGCGAAAACGGCAACGACGATAGGGTTTCGGCGACGGTGACGAGCAGTGGCTCGGGCTGGGCTGCAACGGACGCGCCCAGCCCGGACCCAGCCACGTCAGGCTCGTCGTGGAGCCAAGGCGGTGGTCCCGGTACGCGCCGCGGCGGCGCGTGTGCTACACGCGTGGCTCGGCGGCGGCGCGTGGCCGGATTTTCGAACGAGGGCTGTCCTTTTTTAAGACGTTCAGCCCATGACGTTGACGACGGCTAGGGTTTTCCGAAACCTTGGCATGATCATCGATGGCTAGGGTTTTCGTACCCTAGTTCGTTTCGAAATAAATTCGCTTACCGTTTTTGGTAATTAGGGTTTTCCGCTCCCTAATTATTTCGAGCACTTGCTAATTTTGGAAGGTGGACTTGAAGACCGGGGATCGACTTCCAAATCAAAGATTGAAGACCGGAGCTTGTTCCGGGATTTTTTTTTTAATTAAATGTAATAGATAGGGCTTTCTATTCCCGGTCGGCAGCCTATTTATTTATTTAATTATATGCATGCTATGGATGGATTTAAATTACGCGATGAGATGATTAGCATGTTTTGCATGTTATAGTTGCTTTTCATTGTTTGCGTAATAGAAATAACATGCATAGGGGTCATAGCATGCCGGTTTTTATGATTTCAATGTGAGCATGTTTTATTACTTGCGCTTAGAAATTGATTGGTGTCTAGATGTTAGGATTTTCATTATGTTTTTGTGTTTTTTTTCGTTGTGTTTTTGTGTGTTTTCGTCGTTTGTGGCTATGATTTGGTTGCTTTGGAGTCTTTGGCATTGTAGGATAAAAAGTGCGGAAACGAGAAGAAAATGAGATGAAAGAAGCATTATATCGAAGAGGGGTTCGATAGGAGCATGTGGGCGAAAACGGAGGTCAATTTGGAGTTCGGACGAGGAAGATACGATCGAAACAAGAAAGGCGCGCAACACCAATGCGAGTGCGACGTTGGACGAGCGTCCAGCGTATGTTGGACGACCGTCCAACGTTCCGGCCAGCTATAGTTTCCTTGTATAATTAGGTTTTCATACCTATTATATATACTATCCCTTGTGCACGAATTCTACAACAACCTTTTACATTAGTTTTAGCTTAGTTTTCAGCATTCAAATACTCTAGATTAGTTTTACTTTGTTCGGATCCGAATTCCTCGTTTAGTTCGTTTAATTCAAGTTCTTCGTTCTTCGTTCTTCGTCTTAACTTCGTAAGTTCTTTTATTGCTTTCGTTTACTTGCTTTTAATTGCTTGCTTTAGTTTTAGATTTGTTTTCTTAATTGCTTCGTTTAATTTACTTAGTTTAATTTCGTTCTTTCGATTTCTAGTTCTAGTTTAGATTCGTTTTCCTCCGATTTCAATTCTCTCGTTTTTAAAGCTTTCGTAGTTAGATTTATTTGTCTTTAAATTTCCAGATTTTATTTTATTATGTCTAAGGTAGTTCATGCTTTCTTTTATGCTTCCTTTATTGCTTTCTTTTCGATTCTTGCCTAGGTAGATTTATTGTTTTCTTCTAGTTTAATTTTCTAAGTTTATTTACTTCGATTTATTTCCAGCTTTTAGATTAGATTTATTTGCTTTGATTTTAATTGCTTTGATTTATTTTATTTGCCTAGGATTTAAAAACCAAAACCCCAAATTCTTCTTTACTTGCTTTCCTAGATTTAGGCTAGATTAGGATTTACTACATAATTAATTGCCCTGTTAAGTTTTCCTTGAGATTCGATACTTAGGTTTTACTTGCTAGTGCTACGATAGATTTCGTCTATTGCGAACACTTTTTAGTGAAACAGAAATCATGTGATAGGACTTAACTGTCTATGTGCTACGATTGTCACACAAACCCTTAAAAAGACTAAGCGGTATAATTAATCGATTATCTGTTAATTGATTTAAAGGACCTCCATATTTGGTTTAAAAATGAAATAATTAGCATTCGCGTTGACAATGAGTCTTCCTCCCTATAGGAGATGCTGGTTATGGATTTCATTGGTTTAGACTTCAAAAGGATAATTTGATTTAAAATGAAATAATTAGTGTTCGCGTTGACAATGAGTCTTCCTCCCTATAGGAGACACTGATTATGGTTCATTGGTTAAATTCAAAATTGATAATATGAAAAAAAATGATTTTATAAAGGTAATTCCTCCTTAACAGGTGGGTTACTCTTAATAGAATTAATTTTTCGGAATATTAAAATATGGTTGTAGCTTAGCTGCTTAATGATGAATCCTCCTTTAGAGGTCACTTCTCGATTAAGCAGGGTCCTGAGGCACGGGTTATTATAATTTTTGTTTCACTATGGTCCATGTGATGGGATAAGAAATAAAATAGACTGCGGTCATGGTCGATAATTTTATGGATAGCATTCACCTATAGTGGACTATTTGTAAATAGTATCGGGCTACTCGTTTATTGGTTCAATGTTATTATTGGGTTTCTAACATTGATAACATAAATTATTTGCGCTTATAAGTTGTTTACTTGTTATTTATTTCAGATATGTCTATTGATTCTATTCGCACGAAGATTTGTCGTTTAGCTTATTCCGATGGTGTTCCGGACTCCTTTCGATTTCGACTACTCAGTTTCCTGGCACGGAAAGAGATAGATTTCTTGAGGTACGAGGATTTCCCTGATTTCCCTAACCTAAAGAGATTTCTCATGAGGTTTAAAAACCTTGTATGGATGTACGTGTTCTATGGTGGTGTTATGTCGGGAAAGACTGTTTGCGAGCTTCTACTTGCATGTTTCCCGACTTGGTTCCTGGCTCTCAGAGAAGCGGTCGTCCCAACCCACATCGTTCACGAGGATCCAATGGCTCTCATTGGGGAGTTACTCGTGGTAGATGCGGAGAGGATTGATATATTGCAGACTGCTTATGAGGCGGAGAGGAAGTTCTGGGATCGTCCTATTAGGAATGTCGATGTTAATCGGCATTTTACGGCCCGGGACAACGAGTCCATCATTGATGAGTACCTTCAGTCACTGAGGATTGATGATTTTGATTTTGACGGACTCGTTCACGATGTGAATGAGCTGAACTCTGATCAATCCATCCAGGTAGTGGGCGATTTTGAGCCTGATAGACTTGTTCACGACGTGAATGAGCTGAGCCCTAATCAGCCTACTGAGGAAGTGAATGATGCCAGGAAGGAGAGACCTCCGATAATAAAGGTCTATCAGAGGAGGAACAAGAAGTTGAAGATAGATGGAGGTATGTCAGACTCTTGTGACATGAAAAACCAAATTATACTAGTTCAGTCCTCACGGACGGATTTAACTGGTGGATATTAATTGTGGTTTGTTGCAGTCTTTGTAGGTTCAGCTACAAGGAAGGAGTAGGACGACTTCAAGTTCTTGAGCTCGACAAGCAACATTCAGTTGATGCAGTTGTCTAGCAGACTTGGAAATTTCTATCTTACGTTTTATCTTGGTTTTTGGATACTAGATTCTGGATTATTACTTTTACACTACATTTAGTTGCCTTGTTTCGGCAGGATACTTATGTTTTTGCATATTGATGGATGATTATTTTCTTACATTGTATTAAGGATTTACTTCTTTAATACTGGTTGTTTTGATATATCATTCGTAGTGGGAGTAATAACTGTGAATTTTGAAAGATGTTCCAAAATGTGTTGTGATAAATGTGGTACTTCTTGTTCAATATTGTCTTTTAATAAAATACTACGTCACTATGTCTAAATCTTTCTCCTTACCTTATTTGAAATGAAGTGATTAGCATTCATGTTGGTCATAGATTTCATTGTGATTTAATATGAATTAATTAGCATTCGCGCTTTCATCGCGTTTTCCTTCCCACGGAAATGCTAATCGTAAGTTTCATTGGTTAAATCTGTTCGGCAATAAGGATAACTTGCACACGAAGTGTCGCAATTTTGATGTTAGATTTAGTAATTAGTTGGACAAGTAGTTATTTTTCCAAGGAAAGACAATCATTTATTCTTGATTAACGTCCAAGAATAAAAGGAAATTAATGGATTGGAACATCATAAGGCTGGAAGTACAAGACAGATAACCAAAAGGATCTGCACAAGATTATTTTAGGATCCTTGTCACAGTGGGAGCTTTTTCGAGTGTGTCTCGAAAATGGTAAATTGTTCATCAAGAAATCTAGTTTCTTGGATAATGAACAAACCAAGTTGACTAGTAAAGGATAAGTTAGATGAAAGAAGTTGCTTATCATTGATTAGTCTATGAGTTTAACACTCGAAAGACTTGCAAGTTGTATGCTCATATTCGTTGAGGACATACATGAGGAAACATGGATGTAATTTGAGAAAAGGGAAGAATTCTCTCAAAAGTTCTATGTTTCGGGACAAACACATCGAAATGTGTAGTTCAGTGATTAAAGCATTCATTTGTCAGACAACACATATAAACTCATTAATGAGATATGTTGACAAATGGTATATCTTTCATCTGAGAAAGACGTTGGAATGGTTGTCTTGTACATTGTGTGATAGTATGACTAGCACTTGAGAAAGTGTGAAAATATTGTCTGACACAATAGGAGGTGATTATCCGAATAGTTTAGAATGAAGGTTAGGAGTAATGTTAGATATATCCTACAGTCGGATAGTATAACATTATTCAAGTACTCTTCATAGACTACTGTCTTGGCAAAGCTTGCAATACACCTGCGTGTTGCATAAGGAGCCAAATATATGTTACTGCTATGTGCATGGTAACGGATATAGTCCATCATGTTTGTGGACACGGATAATCGAATGGTAGCTAGAAACGACATCATCGACCTTATACTATGGATTCACGCAAGAAGCAGAATTGTCTTGAAGATTCTCACGCAGTGAAATGCTGAGAGGGAGCTAGATAATTCAAGGCTTGGCTTCGTGAATTGGCAGTAATCTCAATTTGTTAGAATTCTTACACCCCCTGGAGAATTTTAAGTGCAGTAACAAATTTTCTGAGATTTGGAAATGCCGGTAACAACATAGTGAGTACCTTAAATTAAGGCGATTTCGTGGAGAAAATAGAAACACTAGAGGAATGTACGATGACGGTTCCTTCACTAAGTGTCGCATGTCAGGTATACTGTAGCACGTGGCTGACATGCCTTAGTGAACCTCCCACTAAAAGGTACAAGGTAAAGGTAAAATCTTTGAGTATAAGTGGGAGGAAAAGTGTATTAGTTGTTAACGATTGCGATTGTTAACATTGTACATGGATGAAGTCATATGGTTTCCTGTAGACGCGTTGGTATACTAAAAGGTTTTACTTTAGTATAAGTGGGAGATTGTTGGGGTTGTTGTATAACTAAAGCAAAACCAGTTGTTTTAGTGGTTACGACACAGGTCCACTGTTAACAATCCCTATCTGGAAGAATATGAATAAGCAAGAATAAAGCCCATTATCTCATGTTTTAGACCACGTGTCGATCTGAGTTCGGAGAGGATCACGAAGGTCGTTGATAATGATGAGATATAAACAGTTCACAGTCTAGATAGCTTGGGATGAGCTGTCGGTCTAGACTGCAGCTTAATGGTAGTGATGAGTCCTAATCACTAATTATGATGGTACGGTGGAACGTATTGAAGGATCAATAGAGATACTGCTCTTCTGATACTGACCCTGTGTCAAAGGTGATATAGGTGAAGAGCTACAGATCTGAGGCTCTAGCTCGATCATAACCTTGGTAAACTATTAGATGTATATGTATTCTTCGATGTTACTTTGATTTACGATGATATGAACTTCTCGTTAGTTCATCTTAATCATGTTGTACTTTGGGTAACACAAAGATGCATAGTATGTCTAATAAGTGTTATCAACAAGCCGTGTCCTGTGTGAGTGCAGGCTGACGTTATCCCCTCAAGGAGTTCACAATGTTTATTATACCAAGTCATGCATGCTGATTAAGTTCAGGTATAATAATGAGGAGTGAACGGGTACTACCTGAGGAATAGATGTTAACAATTAGGAGCAGTCATGATAGCTCTAATTGGTTAACGGATATGGAAGGTCTTAAACACGGGGGTCGAACTAAACAAAATACCAACCCAATCTACATAATTGGGACAGAGCGGTGATTCAGCTATGACACTTTAGTGGAGTGCGTCATAGTTCTAATGAGATACATGTTCAGGGGTGGACATGGAAATATCGAATTAGATAAGGCCCAACTCTGTCTGGTATCCGATCCCTAGGATGGCCCAAACAGACCTCAGGAATCGATCTAAACAGTATTAATGAGTATGGGCTCAATAATTGTACTCAGGCCCGGTATATGATATACATTGGATTTATATCCGGTGAATGGATAATAAATATAATTAATTGAGATTTATATCCTATGGGATTAAATCTAATTATTTATTATTTAGTTATTCACGGATAAGATTAAATCTAAATAAGATAAGATTTATTTAATTAAATCTTGTGGGGATAAATATCATATATATATATATATATAAATATATTTAGTATATTTTTATCTATTTATTCTTCTACTGGAATTAGAATAAATTCTATTTGTTAGAATTAATTCCGGATATACAGTTGCATAACTGAATAGATTAATTCCTTATTAATTCCGTATTAAATAAAGGAATAGGATTTGTAAGTTATGGAAAGGAATAAATATGGGATGGCAAAGATATGGTTGGAGATTAATAAGGAATCATATCTCCTTATTTATGAACCATATAAATACTCCATGTCTCTCACAAAACCCTAGCACACTAGATTAGTCTCTGCAACTTGGCGCAGAAACCTAGGCGTGTGAGAGAGAGAGTCGGCCGAATCTGAGTGAGGGAGATCGAGGTTCCAGTGATCTTGAGACGTCCACCAAGTCTCAGATCTGAAGGTGTGGGATCACATCCTAGAAGATCAGAACCGTAGATCGATCAGACACGACTCAGATTGCACATTCTTCATAATCATAAGGTATGTACTCGAGCTCTTGCATGATATTATGTGCACGATCGAATCACACAACCGAACCAAGATCTGGGGGTCGGGGTGGCTTTCAAGCAGCCGGTCCCAACAGTTGGGGGTTGAGGCTTGTACTGTTTGGGTAGCTTGAGTGGGAGTTTGTTGATGGGTAGGCTCGTAAAGTGTGAAGGCGGCGTCCAAATCGGTGTGTAGGAATGGTAAGTTTGGAATGGGGACCGAGGAAGCAGATTCTTCCTCGTATAGTGAGTGAGTGGGTGCTTGGGGTTGGGGTTGAGTTTGGGGTTGTGCAGTTGTTGAAGCTTCAAGTTGGGCTTGGGTAGGTGCGATTGGATTTGAATATGTGCTGGGGGGGCTTTGGGTTGGTCCACTTCCACTTCTTCTGCAAGCGGCTGCTCCTCCTCCTTGCCTGCTTCAATGAGTGAAGCTACTCGCTTCACTTTCTTCGCTCACTTGGGAGCCACTCGCTTCGCGGGTGAAGGGCTTCGCTTGGCCTTCCTCCCTCCTCGTCTTTCAGCGATAGGGACCGCAGGGAGCACCTCCACCTGCAAAATTCCTCTGTCCACGACAATCTTGTCGGATTTGTACATGTAATAGAAGACACTGTTCTTTTTGTTCTCTGCAGTATCCGTCCACCTCCTGTTTGGGAACATCTGCTCTAGTGCGAATGAGAGCTTTGCGAAGAAGCGAAGCTTCCCCTTCCGAACAATCTCTTTGGTGCTTCCCTTCTCATATTCAAAGTCTTTGTCGGTCTCGTGAAGTTGGTTGATGAACCAACTGTGCCAGTTGAACTTCGTGTCAGTCAAGCTATCAACAATGGCGGTGACGGTAAAAATCTTTGAATCGGAAACCTGACAGGTTCCAATATTGCACACCACTGACTTGGTGTACAGTTCACAGATGAGGTTGAAGGGCTTCTCCAAGTCAGTCCTCATGTTGCTGCCCTTCATCTTGAATTCTGTGTTCTTGTCGGCGGCAAAACGAGCAAATTCGACGTTGACAGACAGCTCTAGATCCGAAAGAGCATCTACCCCTTCTTTTGGCAACTTGAAGACCTCGGCAATATCGGCGAGATCAACCTCCACCAATTCTCCATCGTCGGGATCTATAATCGTCGATGAAGTTTGGCCCTCCTTCAAGTTTAACAAAAACTGGGCTACTTGAGGAGCCAGAATTGCGGTTGGTTTTGCGGTGATGAAAATCCACAGGTAGGTCGTGGTCACAGCCCTGCGGAAAAAGCCATTAGGTTCTACGATCTTCTCGTCGAGATGGGGCTCGACGTTAATATTATCTCCGAGAGATGCAAGAAATTGCTCCATCGTCTGGGTTGCGGTTTTCTTCACCATGGTTGAAATTTGAGAGAGACTTGGTAAAGATTTAAAGGGTTTTAGACTCGTGAAGTTGCAGGGGTTGCAGAAGCTTTCACAAGAATGGCAATTTTTTGGGGGGGTGATAAAGCTTCTGTAGGTCTGCATCGATCCCTTTTTATAGCTTTAGGGTTTGGCTGACGTGGCGAGGGAGGTGAGGTAATTTTCTTGAAATTTCTGTGCGTAGGCGGCGGCTATCGACGACGTGACTGACGTGTCTGGCGTCACCACAGTAAAAAGTGAGCCGCCAAAGTGAGTTGGCACTCCACGTGGCCTCCCGCGATTCGTCTGCTCGAACGGCGCTAATCTAGCGGCTGAGATTTGTGAACTGTTAAGATTCAACGGTCAGATCTCTCGCGAATTTGGCAATCCGGATTCTCGATCCTGTACTTCAACTGCATTTAATGCAAAGTGAAAAGTAAAATTGCACTTGAGTGTGTACAGCTCATACGCTCGCTTCGTACCCGCTCGCTTTGAGTGTGGCCGCTTGGCTTTTACTCGCTTGCGAAGTACTCGCTTGACGTGACTGTTCCACACCCGCTTGCGATGGCTCACTTGAGTGACGAAGCACTCGCTTGACCATCTGAAGCGACTGATTTAAGAAATTGAAATTTCTTTGACTTAATTTAAAATGTTTCTGACTAACATACTTCGAGGATAAACAAGAATGTTTTCCTCTTTGTATTTGTGTCAGGTTCATTTCATATTTTCCACATATCAAGTGAAGGTTTCTAACACGCTTCACTTTGCTTAGTGTACTTGAATTGAAACACTTACCAGTCAATCTCACTTCGTAAGAGATTGATACCACTTATGTAGACCCTTTTTAAGCTTGATCTTCTTGGCATTCATCTCTTCCATCTTCCTCTACGAACTAGAGAGTTCTCCATCGAAGTGAATAGGGGAGAAAATGAATAATACACTTAAGCTTTCTACAACCCTAAGGGATACTCGCTTGAGTGCTATTCACGATGAATGGGGGATGAGTACAAATCCTTATCCCAAGTCGGAATAGGACAGGATGACAATGAGAAGCTCTGACAACCCATTCTTGGTTTTACGCAGAAGCATGTCACCAGCCCTGCAACCTTTTGAAGTAAAAGGTACCCTTCAAGCTCTCCACTTAAGATCTACAGAATGAATATGCATCCGACTCGCTTCACCCAACAGAGGGAGAATTGAAGCGATGCAATATTCAAGGTGGGAGATGAATGAATAAACACCCGGCAGCTCAACTCAATGAAGAGTGAGTAATGAGTGAGTGATTATTCACGACGAAGGAGATGATAAGACATGCTCCTCTTCGGCGGAAAGATGGGAAGATGACGCAAGGTCTAGGTACCAGCCCTGCCTAAGCTTTCACTGTTTTTACGTGGGAAGGCCCGATACAAGACCCCACAACCTTTACTAGAAAAGGTACTTGCGAGTGTTTATACCCACTCGCTAGGAATCCTAGGCTAGGTAGCAGCTTTCCTTGCTCGCTTTGGAAGTAGACTGCTCCGAGAGCAATCAATAGTTCCCCCTTAACCATAGCCTTAACAATCTTGTTAGTTGGTAGGGAACGTCTTCCAACACTCCACCTTTCTCCACCTTATTTCTTCTTCTTCAAGCGAGTGAGATTTGAAGCGACTCGCTTGAATTGGTGAAGATCCAAGGCGAGGGATGCTTGATGACAAGCTTCCACTCCCTTGTACATCCTTGATCTAGCACTCTTCACCAGGGTCTAGTAACCCTAATTCCATGCATATTTGGTTGAAGTGAGACTCAGCTAAAGGCTTGGTGAGGATATCTGCTCGCTGGAGATCGGTATGGATTTTCTCGAGCTTGATATCCTTCTTCTCGACATAATCACGAATGAAATGATGTCGAATCTCCACATGCTTGCGTCTAGTGTGAAGCACTGGATTCTGCGAGATACAGATAGCACTGTTATTGTCGCAGAAGATCAGAATCTCATTTGCTTCAACTTGATAATCCTTCAACTACTGACGAAGCCATAGAATTTGAGAACAGCAGCTTCCGGTGGCCATATACTTGGCTTCAGTCGTTGAAGTGGCTACGCTTGTCTGTTTCTTCGAGAACTATGAGACAAGCTTGCTTCCCAAGAACTGACACGTGCCCGAAGTTGATTTCCTATCAATTCAGCATCCTCCATAGTCAGCATCGGGGTATCCTGTAAGCTCTAGATTATCTTCTGCAGGATACCATAGCCCCATATTGACGGTGCCTTTGAGATAATAAAGGATTCGCTTGGCAGCTTCAAAGTGGCTATGTTTAGGATTGCTTTGGAAGCGAGCACACACTCCAACTGCAAACGCTATATCCGGCCTGCTTGCAGTGAGATATAGAAGGGATCCGATCAAAGCTCGGTAGTCTGTAACATCCACAGACTTCCCTTCCAGGTCTGGCTCCATCTTCCAGTAGTGTTCATCGGAATCTTCACAGCTTTAGCATGCTGAACACCAAACTTGGCAAGCATATCTTGAGTATACTTCGCTTGATTGATGAAAATTCCATCATCTTGTTGCTTCACTTGAAGACCTAGGAAGCAACTCATCAAGCCAATCATCGACATTTCATACTTGGTCTTCATAAGCTCCCCAAACTTCTCGCTAAGCGACTGGTTTGGTGACCCAAATATGATATCATCGACGTAGATCTGGACCCATAACATATCTTCTCCATCATTAATGGTGAAGAGAGTCCGATCTATTTTGCCTTGCGAAAATCATTATCCACTAAAAATTGAGATAGCGTATCATACCACGCTCAAGGCGCCTGCTTCAATCCATACAGGGCCTTGTTCAATCGATACACCTTATCTCCTTGCTCAAATCCCGGCGGCTGCTCCACATACACTTCTTCTTTGAGCTCTCCATTGAGAAACGCGCTCTTGACGTCCATTTGATAGACTTTGAATTTCTTAGCCGCTGCATAGGCAAGAAATAGTCTAATAGCTTCAAGTCTAGCCACTGGAACGAAGGTCTCATCGAAATCAATCCCTTCCTCTTAGCAGTAGCCCTTGGCGATGAGTCGAGCTTTGTTTCTCACGACGTTGTGGTCCTCGTCCGTCTTGTTCTTGAACACCCACTTGGTGCCAATCACATGCTGGAATTTTGGACGATCCACTAGATACCAGATGTCATTTCTGGTGAATTGATTGAGCTCCTCCTGCATGGTAATCACCCAATTTAAATCTGCTAGAGCTTCCTCCACGCTTGCTGGCTCGATATTGGATAGAAAGCAACTGAACATAGCACTTTCTCCAATCACTTGGCTTCTGGTCACCACGCCTTTGGATAGATCTCCAATGATTTGGCTAGGTGAATGATCTTTGAGCCACGCTCGCTTGGATCCTCCAGCTTATGCTTCTTCTTCAAGCGGGTCGCTTCCTTCACCATCTTAAGCGACCGAAGCGGGTGCTTGGCCTGCAGTCACTTCATTGACTTGGGGGGCAACTTCAACCTTCTCTTGAGAAATTTGATCACTTGAATCTTTGACTTCTTCATCATCTTCAAGCATGTCCCATGTTAGTGGATTGATGGGTTCCTCACTTGAATTTTTGTCATTCGCTTGAACCTGTTCCTGTGGAAGACTTAAAGAAGATTTATCAAATACGACATGGGGTGATTCCTCCACAATTAGGGTTTTGCAGTTGAACACTCTGTAAGCTTTGCTAGATGTAGAATATCCTAAGAATATTCCTTCATCCGCTTTGCTTTCGAAAGCTTTCAACTGTGACTTCCCATTGTTGTGAATGAAGACCCGACAACCAAAAATATGGAAATAAGAAATGTTTGGAATTCTCCCTGTCCATATTTCATATGGTGTTTTGTCGAGGCGTTTGTTCAGAAGCGTCCGATTCTGAGTGTAGCACGCGGTGTTGGCCGCTTTAGCCTAGTACTTCATTGGAAGCTTCGAATCTGCAATCATTGTGCAAACAACTTCTTTGATGATTCGATTTCTTCTTTCAGCAACTCCATTTTGTTGAGGTGTACGAGCTGCAGACGTTTGGTGTGTTATCCCATGCTCCATGCAGTATGCTTCAATTGTAGAATTTAGAAATTCTGTGCCTTTGTCGGAGCGAATTGTAGCGATCGCTTGGTTCTTCTCCATAGCGAGGCGCTTGAGCAATTACGGTAGTTTGGACAGTGTCTTTTTTTTGCTAAAGAGAAATACAACCCAAGTGTAGCGAGAGAAGTCATCGACTACAACGAGAGTGTATTTTCTTCCATTGACGCTTACTGGAGTTACTGGCCCAAACAAATCCATGTGTAGTAGCTCCAGCACTCGCTTGGAAGATGCTTCTTCTAAGCTGGCGAAATGCTTCTTCGTCTGCTTCCCTCGTTGGCATGGTGAGCAATTGTGGTCTTTGACGAAGACTTCATTAGGTTTGCCTTTCACCAAACCCTTACGAGCTAAGCGATTGATCGTCTTGAAATTGAGATGGCTTAGACGTCGATGCCATAGCCATCCAACTTCCGTTGCACTTCTAGCGACCAAACATGTTTCTACTTTGCAGCTCTCCCATTGTGCTATGTAGACATTTCTTGATATGACCACGATATGAACGACTCAAAGCTATAAAAACTATGCGGAAGCCTCAAGACTCGAACTACGTCAGCTATTACAAATTCAATCCAAATTCGCAATTACAAACTCGAAAACAGACCCGAAAATAACACGACCAGAAACTATAGCAAAACAACTCCGACTAAGCTGAAATTTTAACACAGATCCTATTCAAAGTTAGGAACAACATATACAAAATTCAGCCAATTCGCACGAGTAAAACTCAAGATTGTTCGGTGCTCAAATTCAGATCGATTTTAGGGCTTAAATCTTGCAATCGAATGGATTTAGGTGAAATCAGGACTTGGACGAGGGAAGGGGTGATTATGGACAAAATATGCAGGTGAAACGAAGGCTGGACAGAAGGCGAAAAGACAAGAACAATATACGAAGAACAGTTTTGAAGATTTACCTCAATACGGACCCCAAATCGACGAATGATTGAAACACGTATCACGGAAGCAATTCTTCAATGGCGTAGTTAACCCGAGACCCACAAGAGATCACGAACGAACTATAGATTCAGATTCAAAGAGCCAATTCGAATCCTACCAAGAACTAGGGTTTGTGTATTTTCTGAAAAATACGGTGAGACTAAAAAGAAATCTGTTTTTTATTCAATCAAGTCTGAATATCAAAACCCTACGAAATTCACTTAAATACTACTAAACTCGAAATTTACAAGACTTGGGCTTGTAAATTATCGGGCCTAACTGAAATATAATAAATAACTCAACTGGCCCAATACATCTAAACAGTCTGTTGTAATTGGGCTCTAAATAAAAATAAATGGAATTTAATAAACTAGACGTCTTCCTCGATGGCCACAAAGTTCACTAACTTGTAGCTTCGAAACTCCGCTCCATTGCCTTCAAGCATCTTCTGAATATAACACTGGAGATATCCTTGCAGCTTCTTAGCTCTTAATCTCGTCACAGGACCCCTAAGCTGCAATTCCGGGTTGAGTTCGTCCATGCTTGTCTCGACCTCATCATTCCCCCCTTGCTAAAAAGAATTCGTCCTCGAATTCAAGTCTTCCTCATCATCATCTACAGGAAATGGAGATAAGTCAGACACATTGAAAGTAGGAGAACACTTATACTCACCTGGAAGGTCAATGCGATACGCATTATCGTTAATACGTTCAACCACAGTGAAAGGACCATCGCCACGAGGCATGAGCTTCGATTGTCGCAGATTAGGGAAGTGCCCCGGACTGAAGTGAATCCAAACCTTATCTCCGGGTTTGAACAACACTTGCTTACGGTGCACGTTCGCCTTTTTTGCGTTCTTCTTGCCTTGGAGCTCAATCCTCGCCTTCACCTTCTCATGCATCTCTCTAACCTGTTCAGCCCTACGAGAACCTTGCAAACTCGAAAGTTGATCAGTGGGTAAAGGAATAAGATCCGTTGGGGTCAAAGGATTAAATCCATATACAACCTCAAATGGGGACAAATGAGTAGAAGAATGCACAACCCTGTTATACGCAAATTCAGCAAATGGCAAACATTCTTCCCATGACTTCAAATTATTCTTTACAAGCGCACGGAGTAAAGTACCTAACGTCCTATTAACTACTTCAGTTTGTCCATCGGTTTGAGGATGACATGCAGTAGAAAACAAAAGTTTTGTACCTAACTTTCCCCATAAAACACGCCAAAAATGTCCCAAAAACTTGGAATCCCTATCAGAAACAATGGTTCTAGGAACCCCATGCAAACGAACTACTTCACGAATGAACAAATTGGCAATGTTAACAGCATCATCAGTTTTTCTACAAGCAATGAAATGTGACATCTTAGAAAAACGATCAACTACCACGAAAATAGAGTCTTTCCCAGACTTAGATCTAGGCAAACCAAGCACGAAATCCATGGAAATATCAACCTAAGGGGACGACGGTGCCGGCAAAGGCGTATACATCCTAAAAGGACTAGATGTAGACTTGGCTTTCCTACAAGTAATACAACGAGAACAGACTCTTTCCACATCACGTTTCATGCGAGGCCAATAAAAATGCTCATGCAAAAGACTCAATGTTTTGGACACACCAAAATGACCCATCAAACCTCCTGCATGTGACTCTACAACCAACAACTCTCGCATGGAACAATCAGGCACACAAAACTTCAATTCTTTGAACAAGAACCCATTAGACACATAGAATGAATCAATAGCCCTAGACTTAGCCATACAAGATGTAAATATAGGACCAAAGAACGAATCTGATTCATAGAATGTCTTAATATGCTCGAATCCTAAGAACTGGGTATGCACAACAGATAGTAAAGTGTACTACACGATAAAGCATCAGCAACAACATTCTCTTCACCTTTCTTGTACTTTATCAAGTAGGGGAATGACTCGATGAACTCTACCCACCTGGCATGGCGTGAATTCAGATTCTGCTGCCCTTTCAGGTGCTTCAAGGACTCATGATCAGTGTGTATCACGAACTCCTTTGGCCTCAGGTAGTACTACCAAGTCTCCAAAGACCTCTTCAACGCGTACAGCTCCTTGTCGTATGTGGAATACCGAAGGGCTGCACCGTTCAACTTCTCACTGAAGAATGCAACTGGTTTTCTTTCCTGCATCAAAACAGCACCAATCCCTATACCAGAGGCATCACATTCAATCTCGAACATTTTATTAAAATCAGGTAAAACCAACACATGAGCATTACATAATTTTGACTTCAACAAGTTAAAACCATGCTCTTGGGCCTTACCCCACTCAAACTTCCTGTTGATCCCGGTTTGTTATAGGAAAAATACGTAGAGGGGGGGGGGGGGGGGGTGAATACGTATTTTGAAGTTTTTCAACTTCAAATTCCTTAACTGAGAGTATAAAGTAAAGTGCTCTTTGAAATACTGAGACCTAGCCGAGAGCTAGATCTGAAGCAATCACTAATCTCTTGACCTAAGCTTAGAGCTTGATCAAGAGTGAGACTTTACTCTTTGTGCGGAATTCGGTGAGCTAAATCTTTCCTAAGTATTTGAAATCCAAGTTATGTTTGTTTAGATGAACGTGCAATGGATAATCAAAGTAAAGAGTTTAGGGTTAGAGAGATACGACACGAGATTTATAGAGGTTCGGAGATAACGCTCCTACGTCCACTTGTTGCACTCGGCAACAGTTCTCTTCACTCAAGAACTTGAAGATTACGGGCTCTTCAAAAGCCTGGTCAAGATCGAGCTTCACTCGCTTGGATCTGACAGACGCTGGGTGATTCCGGGTTCACACCAAAAACCTAAACTGGACTGGAAGCTTCACTCGCTTCAGTCCGAACGACAGGGAGATTGCGGGCTCTCCTTACAGCCTAGCTTTGATCGAGCTTTACACAAACGATGTAAGTGCAAGCTTGGATCTAGACTCTATGATCAAGGATTCTTCAATCGATGAAAGAAGGGCCTTGGATCGAAACAACCTAACGACGACGAACACAAAAACCTAACGAACAGATTAGGGTTTTTGGTTTACGACGACACACTATGAAGAGCTCTTTACAATAAGTGCAAAGATGGCTAGAGCTCTTCTTCTAAGCTTGGATATGGAATGGGCTTAGACTCTAACTTTGAAGGTTGCGAAGACGAGTTCCGATGAGACTGGAACTCGGAGAACACTAGGAAACAAAGACTCGAAGTTTGCTCTAAGGCTGGGAGTGTTTGTTTGCAGTAGGCTCGAATGCTCAGGAAGTGTTCTTCTTCTCTTCGTCTTCATCCTTCACTATTTATAGGCGGAGGGATGCCGAGATCCGTTGCTTGGTTGGTGGCTTTGTCCCTCCTCCTCTCGACAGTACTTGCACAGGCTGGATGCTTTTGCAGGAGCGCAGTTTGTCTCTTTGCCGAAAATGGCTAAGTTACAAAACTAACAGTAACTGGAGCGAGCCAGTACTGTAGCGGCGCCCTGTCAGCCTGGCAGTCAACTCCTCTGCTCCTCTCCGCTTTTGACACGTGGAGAT
Organism: Thymus mandschuricus; assembly: GCA_029379335.1. Classification (NCBI taxonomy): domain Eukaryota; kingdom Viridiplantae; phylum Streptophyta; class Magnoliopsida; order Lamiales; family Lamiaceae; genus Thymus; species Thymus mandschuricus. The sequence goes on from CM057072.1 coordinate 22,245,075, forward strand.
CTCGTAATTAATGCGGAGATCTCCAGTTGACTGGAGTTCAAAATCGGAGCGGGAATTGTGCTGTCGCTTTCTGGTAGGTAGTGGCTCGCTTTGCTTTGAAGTTGTAGCGACCGACTTGAGTTGAGTCACTTCGTAGTATTTCTGTAGTGAGTCGCTTGGGAAGGAAGGTTCCCTAGTGACTGCCTTTGAAAATGTTGACTGAAGTTGACTCGCTTAGACTTTACACTGTAGCGCTCGCTTCGCTTCGCTTTGGCAGACTCACTTTGAATCTACTGTAACGCTCGCTTCGCTTTGCTACACTTCGGCACGCTTCACTTCGGGTCGCTAGACACGCTTCGCTTTGAAAAACACACTCAAGCGAGTGGCCTTCACTTGAATCTTCTGCGGTCTAAAATCTAAGCAAAATAAAGCCATCCTAACAGAGTAGGCTTAGAAAATTTTCTAACCTATTATCTACATAAAAAATGGGTCGCTTGGGAACAGAACGCTTTGGGGTCAAAACAACTATTTGACTCACTACGATGTGTCCCATAGTAGTTCCCCCTTAACATGTTCGTCCTTAACAATTCCCAACAATTTCCCCCTTTTTTATGATGCCAAAACCCAATGACTTAGATTAAAACAATCTAGCCTATCTAACCGTGGAAGGAACTTCAAGCGACTGCTTCCTTTGCAGGCTTCGATTGAATTTTTCTTTTAAGTTCCTTTCCCCCTTTTCTTCGGTTAAATTGTTTGAGTTTGTAGCAAAAAGGTAAAGTCATTCACAAAGCAAGTAAATGACACAACGTAGACAGAAAATAAAATTGAGATATATGAACAGCAGTTCACAAAATATTCAAGAGACTTGAAACTCAAAGGTTTCCTGCAGCCTCTTCCTTGTCTTCCTCCTTCTCCTCCTTCTCCTCTCCCTTCTTCTTCTCCTTCTTTTCAACAAAATAAGCAGAGAGGACGTTTGTCTCCAAAGTACCAACAGTGTGGATACTTGGTCTCCTCCATCCGCTTTCCAATCTGAAAGCTTCATTCACTTCTGCATCTATGATACTGCGATCAGGAACTTTTGTGCCTGGAAGGAATGGCATTGGAAATTCCTTCACTGCAGGCACCTTGACGATAAGGGATTTGGGTTCTGCAAGCTCTGCCATAGTGAATACTTTCCTCCGCATCTTCTCATCATATGCGCACAAGAAATTGTTGAGGGCACTCATCCGAGAGCACTCATCCTGTAGTGGCACTACTCCCCAGTAGTAGTAGGCTTTGATGAAAAGCTCCTTGTAGAATAGCCACTGATCACGAAGATCTCTCGGAATGAAGTCCTCTATCTCCCTTGCGTCAGGATGTTCATTCCTCCTAGCTGCCAATTCTTCCTCTGATCTGCTAGACAGTCCCTTCATGACCGCTTTGAACTTGGCACTCGACTCACTGCTCCAGATTGGAAGCTTTTCATTGAGTCGCTTGCGGATGTAATTTTGTTTCTCCTTGAGAGGGTAGCGACCAGAATCGACCATTTCTTTTCCTGTCACATCACATGCATCGATTATAGCTTGGGTCTCGCATGCTTCGGACTCTTCAGGCATGAAAGGAATGAAGGCACTTTGCCAGATGGCTGACTGGATGAGTTTAACTTCGTTGAAGTGTTCCTCGATCCGGCCATCAATGATCTGAAGTCTCTTGGCCCTTATCCTTTTCTCCTTTCCCACAACGTCCTTCCTCTTTTCTCCTCTTGTCCTCCTTATCTCCTGCTTCTCTGCCCTCGAAGCGATTGCCTGCTTTATCTTTTGGCGTTTTGCCTCTGGATCTTCTTCTCTCGCCTCTAGCATAGTTCGTTTCAGAGTCTGCTTTGGTAGAGGGGGAGCGGCATGTCTTTCTTTGTTTCTGTGGCTTTTGGAGGGACGACTGTTTGAGCAGATGAAGTGGCTCCAGCAGTCGTTGAAGTGAGTGCGGCAGTTGAAGCGGGTGCGGCGGCTGAAGCGGGCGCTTTAGAACCTGAAGCACCTGCAAGTGTTAGCTTTTTCAATTCAAATACACGCTCCAACTCCCAAGCCATGGCCTCATCCTCCACGATTTGCTTCTCCCTTTGTTCCTTGGTCAGCACCACAACAGGAGGATGACGTACGATTGAAGCTCCAAGCACTTTTTCCTCATTTGGCCTGCGGGACTCTTCGGGCTTCTTCATGAGCTCCTCCTCAGTGAGCTTTACTTTACCCTTCTTTGCACGTAAGGCCCTCGCTTCGTCATCCAATTCCTCCTCCTCACCTCTAACACCACGGTTCCCCTCCAACATTCTCTCCACACCAACAGCTCCTCCATCACCTCCTTCTTTCTCTTGACCTTCCCCCTTTTTGGCATCATCACTGTCGGGGGTTAGGGTGATTATCTTTCCCGTGATTGTTTTGTGGATGGTGTTGACAGCATCGAGAACAACATGCAGCATTTGCTCGGTTTTATTTGCAAAAGTATGCTCCTTGGCAAGCACCAGTTCTGCAGTTTTAATACTGATTTCTTCGAGCAAGTACTCACACTATTTTTCCCTCTCCTTCACTGAGAGCATCAACCTCTCTAGTGGCTCCACCGACTTGAAGCGAGCCTCCAGCTCCGCTTCAACTTCATTCTTCATTTCCTTCTTTTCTTCCTGCAGATTGAAGTACCAGAATTCTTGGGCCGCTTCAAGCTCTGCCTTCACTGTTTCAAGACTTCTCTCTCTCTGATTTAGAGAGAGATGAAATTCGACACCTGCAGCGACTTTCTCGGTGTAAGTTTCTCCCAGGCTCTTGACCTTTTCAAGTAGGATTGATAATTCTGCACTTTTCAGATCAAGGGCCTGCGCACTCCTCCTTCGACTCTCAAGCTCTCCCTTCTCCTCATCGGTCTCAAGTTTGAGGATTTTCATTTCATTTTTGAGAGTGTCGAGGGTCTTCTTGGTGCTGAGCAACTCACTCCCCTTCATTACTAAATCTCCATCCTTCTTCTCAACTGCCTCCCTCAACTCCTTCACCTCCTTCTCCAAATTCTCTTTCTCTTTGCCAACTGTGACTAGTTTGGCATTAACCTCCCTCAAGCGACTCCTTTCCGCGTCAAGCGAGTCCTTGAGTTCGGCGATGGTTTTGTCTGGTCTCCCACCAGCTTCACCTGCGCCTCCAACGCCTTCTCCTTCTCTTCTAACAATCTTTCCTTCTCCTCCACCTTTCCCTCCAGTTTTCCCTTCTTTTTATCAAAGTCTTCATGAAGACTATTGACCTCCTCCGTCTTTTTCTCCATCTCAGCACTTCTCCTGGTTATTTCACTTTGCAAACTAGCAATCTCCACGTCCTTCACCTCCACCTACTCCACATGATCTCTGATCAGTCACTTCTCGTGGGGAGTTGGTTCTCGCTTGGGAAACGTAGCGGTTGGGTAAGTTTGCTTTATTTTTGCGTCCAACTTGTCCCAAAAGCTGGTGCCATCAAGAAAGGTATGGAAGCCGTTCACGCCAATAAAATTGAGCAGCTTGGCCTCCAGCTGAATCAATTCATCCTTCTTGACGGCCTGCATGAGGTTGTAGTCCTTATAGTACTCCGTTCCGCGGTAAGTAATGTATGTCAGGAAGTCGACGGTCTGGGTGTAGAACTCATCGGTCCACGGAACATTTGAGTAGCGGAGGGCAATGGTCTCTGCAGCTTGCTCTCGATCCTTGATGTAGCGATCGATAGCCTGCATTTCTGCAGTGACAGCGGGAGGTACGAATGGTGGGATGATGGCGAGTTCACCGGCAGTTTGGGCGGTATCAGCTGTGGCTGCCGATGTCGAGGGGGATAGGGATGATGATGAGACTTCAGTGGTTTCGGTTATTTGGATGGTTTCTTTGGATGGTGATTGTATTTGCTGGGTTTGGATAGTGTTGGTCCCGGTTTGTTAATAGGAAAAATACGTAGAGGGGGGGGGGGGGTGAATACGTATTTTGAAGTTTTTCAACTTCAAATCCTTTAACTCAGAGTAACAAGTAAAGAGCTCACTTGAAACTTAAGACCTAGCTAAAGCTAGATCTACAGTACGTAGCTAGCCTGCTTGACCGAAGTGAACACTTGATCAAGAGGGAGTCTTTACTCGTGTGCGGAATTTGGTGAGCTAAATCTTTCCTAAGTAATTAAAGAATCAAGTTTGTTTGTTTAAATGCACGTGCAATGAATAATCGAATATAGTAAAGAGATAAGGGTTAGAGAGATACGACACGAAGAATTATAGTGGTTCGGAGATAACGCTCCTACGTCCACTTTGTTGCACGAAAGAACTTGAAGGTTACAGGTCCTTCAAAAACCTGGTCGAGATCGGGCTTCACTTGCCTGGATCAAACGACTGACGTAGTGATTGCGGGTTCACTACACAAACCTAACAAAGACTGGAAGCTTCACTCGCTTCAGTCAGACAGACAGGGAGATTACGGGCTCTCCTTACAGCCTAGCTTCGATCGAGCTTTACACAAATGATGTAGGTGCAAGCTTGGATCTAAACATGATCGAGGCTTCTCCAATCGATGAAAGAAGAGCCTTGGATCGAAACAACCTAACGACAGCACTCAAAAACCTAACAGACAGAGTTTAGGGTTTTTGGTTGACGAAACACACTATGAAGAGCTCTTTACAATAAGTGCAAAGGTGGCTAGAGCTCTTCTTCTAAGCTTGGATATGGAATGGGCTTAGACTCTAAGTGTGAAGGTTGTGAAGACGAGTTCCGATGAACTGGAAACTCGGAGAACACTTGGAAACAAAGACTCGAAGATTTGCTCGAAGGCTTGGGAGTGTTTGTTTGCTGTAGGCTCGAATGCTCAAGTAGTGTTCTGCTTCTTCACGTCGTGATCCTTCACTATTTATAGGCGGAGAGATGGCCGAGATCCGTTGCTTGGTTGGTGGCCTTGTCTCTCCTCCACTCGACAGTACTTTGTGCAGGCTGGCACCTTTTTCAGACGTCCAGTTTTGGCATTTTGCCAAAAATGGCTAACTTACAAGGTTAACAGTAACTGGAGCGAGCCAGTACTGTAGCGGCGCCCTGTCGGCCTGGCAGTCAACTCTTCCCTCCACTCCGCTTTCGACACGTGGAGATCTTGTAATTAATGCTATGATCTCCTGTTGACTGGAGTTCAAAATATGGGCGGGAGTCGCGCTGTCGCTTTCTGGTAGGTAGTGGCTCGCTTCGCTTTGAAGTTGTAGCGGCAGCTCTGAAGTGAGTCGCTTCGTGGTCATCTTCGTAGTGAGTCATTTGGGAATAATTTTCCCGAGAAACTTTTTAAGTGAATGTTGACCCGCGTTGACTTGCTTCAACTTTTCTTTGTAGCGCACGCTTCGCTTCGCTTTAGTGGGTTTACTTGATTCCACTGTAGCGCTCGCTTCGCTTCGCTTTGGCTTTGAACTGTAGCGCTCGCTTCGCTTCGATTTGGCAGACTCGCTTTGAATCTACTGTAGCGATTGCTTCGCTACACTATTCTTCGGCACGCTTTACTTCAGCTTGCTAGACTTGCTTCGCTTTGATAAACACACTCAAGCGAGTGGCCTTCACTTGGAATTCCTGTAGTCTAAAGCTAAGCAAAATAAAGCCATCCTAACAGTTTAGGCTTAGAAAAATTCTAACCTATCATCTACATCAAAAATGGGTCGCTTGGGAACAGAACGCTTTGGGGTTTTGGGATCAAATCAAAAACACTAAAATATCCCTTATAGGTTCCCCCTTAACATATTCGTTCTTAACAATTCCCAACAATTTCCCCCTTTTTGATGATGCCAAAACCCATACGACTTAGATAAGAATAAATCTAGTCTATCTAACCGTGAAGGGAACTCCAAGCGACTGCTTCCTTTGTAGTTTCGTTTATAATTTTTTTAAGTTCCTTTCCCTTTTTTTTACGGTTAAATTAATGAGTTTGTAGCAAAAATGTAAAGTCATTCACAAAGCGAGTAAATGACACAGATGAGACAGAAATTGAAATGAGATAGATGAACAAGCAGTTCACAAAAAGAGATACGTTAGGAAGCTTGAAACTCAAAGGTTTCCTGCAGCTTCATCCTCCTTCTCCTTCTTCTTTCCTTCTTCCTCCTCCTTCTTCTCTTCTTCAATAGCAGCAGTATCCACATAAGCTGATAGAACTCTCGATTCCATAGAGTCTACTGTGTGGATACTAGGTCTTCTCCATGCACTCTCCAGCCTGAAGGCTTCAGTCACTTCCTCATCTATTATTCCTCTATCTGGAATATCCGTGCCTAGATGATAAGGCATGGGGAATTCCTTCAGAGCAGGAACCTTGACAACAATTGGCATGGGTTGAGTTTGTTCAGCCAAGGTGAAGATTTTTCGCCGCAGTCTGTCATCATAGGCAGCGAGAAAATTGCTGAGGGCACTTATCCTAGAGCATTGATCCTGCAGCGGCACTACCTCCCAGTAATAGTAGGCCTTGATGAATAGGTCTTTGTAGTATAACCACAGATCAAGCAGATCTCTAGGAATAAAAGCCTCAATCTCCCTTGCATCAGGGTGATCGTCCCTTCGCTTGGCTAATCCTCTTCAGACCTCTTTGACAGTTCAGCCATGGTCGCTTTGAACTTCTTTCCTGTTTCGCCGCTCCACAATGGACGCTTTTCATTTAAACGCTTCCGAATGTAGTTTTGTTCTTCCTTTTTGGGGTAGCGACCCGACTCAACCATCTCCTTTGTAGTCACGTCGCATGCATCAGATATGGCTTGTGCTTCGCATGCTTCGGACTCATCTGGCATAAACGGAATAAATGCACTGCGCACTAGTGATGACTGGATAAGTATCACTTCACTGAATTGCTCCTCAATCCGTGCGTCAATCACTTGGAGTCGCCTGTCATTTGACCTCCTCTTCCTCTCGCCTTCGTTCCTCCCTTCTTCTCTTTCCTTCCTCTTTCTCTCCTCCCTTCCAGCTTTTGAAGCAACTGCTTGCTTAACCTTTTGACGCTTGGCCTCGGGGTCATCTTCCTTAGAATCTGGGGCAGCTCGCTTCGACGGCTGGATCTTCGGTGGTGGGGGAGGTGGCATATCCTTCTTAGCAGCACTTGAGGGGACGACTGCTGACGAAGTGAGTGCAGCAGTGGTCGAAGTGAGTGCAGCGGCTGAAGAAGCTGGCGCGGCGGTTGAAGCGGGCGCTTTGGGTGTAGCGGCCACTTGGGAACTAGACGAAGTACCTGCATCAACAAAATGTTTTGTTAGTTGCTCCATCTCCCACGCCATGGCAGCATCCTTCTCCACCTGCTTCCGCCTTTCCTCCTTCGTTAGCACGGTCACCGGAGGATGCCGTGCGATAGAAGCACTTAGCACTTTCTCTTGAAGCGGCCTGCTGGGCTCTTCGAGTTGTTTCAATAACTCCTCCTCCGTGAGCTTTGTCTTGCCCAGAGCCCTCGCTTCATCTACATCCTCCATACCTCCAACATCATTGCCTTCCTCCAGCATCGATTCTACACCAACTCTGCTTCCCCCTGAACCTCCAGCTCCTCCTAGCTTCACTTGTCCTTCCCCCCTTTTGGCATCATCACTGCCAGGGGTTAGGATCATAGATTTTCCTGAAATGGTTTGGTGAAGTGAGTTGACAGAGTTGAGAATGGCCTCCAACATCTTTTCGGCTTTTCCCACAGTTGGAGCCACCAGATCAGCAGTCTTGATTGAAATTTCTTCGAGTAGATACTCGCACTGCTTTTCTCTCTCCACAACTGATGCCATCATTCTCTCTAAGGGTTCCACTTCTCTGAAGCGAGCCTCCAGCTTCGCTTCAATTTCCCTCCTTATATCTGCCTTCTCCTCTTGCAGGTTGAAGTACCAAAATTCCTGAGCCGCTTGAAATTCAGCTTGCATTGTCTCAAGGCTCCTCTCTCTCTCTGGTTTAGAGAGAGATGGAATTCGGCACTTGCAGCCATCTTTTCTGTGTAAGCTTCGCCCAGCTCCTTGACCTTTTCCAGAAGTATAGTTAATTCTGCATTCCTTAGGTCAATAGCTTGCGCACTCTTCCTCCTACTCTCCAGCTCCTTTTTATCTGTCTCACTCTCTTGCTTGAGCAGTTTCATCTCATTCTTGAGAGAGTCCAGGGCCTTTTTCGTGCTCAGCAGTTCACTTCCCGTCCTTATCAGCTCCTCCTCTCTCTTCTCATATCCCTCCTTTAACTTCTTCAACTCCTCCTTCAAATCTTTCTTCTCTTTCTCCAGTTTGATCAAACTGGCATTTACATTCCTCAAACGGCTCCTTTCCGCGTCAAGCGAGCCCTTGAGGTCAGTGATAGTAATAGTTTGATCTCCCACCAGCTTCACCTGCGCCTCCAGCGCCTTCTCTTTTTCCTCCAACATCCTCTCCTTCTCCTCCACCTTTCCCTCCAAATTCTTCTTCTTCTTGTCAAAGTCTTCTCTAAGACTGATGACCTCCCCCGCCTTCCTCTCCATTTCCTCACTCTTCTTCGTTATCTCACTTTGAAGGCTAGCGATCTCCGCATCCTTCAACTCCACCTCCGCCTTATGCTCCCTGATGAGCTTCCTTTCATGGGAAGAGGGCACTCGCTTCGGAACTGTGGCGAGTGGATATGATTCTTTCACCTTAGCATCCAGCTTCTCCCAGAAGCTGGTCCCTTCAAGGAAGGCATGGAAGCCATTTTCGCCAATGAAGTTGAGTATCTTGGCCTCCATTTGAATCAGTTCCTCTTCTGTGAAGGCTTTGAGGAGTCTGAAAATTTTATAGTACTCCGTTCCACGATACGTGATGTACGTCAGGAAATCGACGACATTGGTGTAAAACACGTCGCTCCATGCAACGTTCGCGGAGCGAAGATTGTAGCGAAGATTGATTGTCTCAGCGGCTTGCTCTCTGTCTAGGACATAGCGTTCGAGAGCCCGCTTGTGTACGGTGAGGGCAGGGGGAATGAATTGTGGAATGATGGGAAGTTCTCCGACAGTATGGGCGGTATCGGCTGTAGCTGCCGATGTCGAGGGGGATTGGGTAGGTGATGAGGTTTCTTGGGTTTCTGAAATTTGGATGGCTTCGGTGAGTGGTTGCTGGGTTTGGAATGGCTGGAATGAGGTATAGGCTTCGACTGGGTCAACTTGGAGTAAGGGCATTTCGGGCATTTGAAAAGAAGATGCACATTCTTCTTCATGGGGAGAGAGGGGGGTTGTTTTTGTGAGGGGTTGTTGGGTTGAAGAGGCTTGGGGTTCTGGTATCTGGGTTGCTTGGGCTTGAATTCGGAGTGGGGGTGATTTGGCTTTGATAGGTGAAGGCTGGGGTTCAGTCTCTTCAACGTTCTCAAGCGGCTTCTCCACCGCCTCGCTTTCTTGAACGATTGAAGCGACTCGCTTCATCTTCTTGCCTCGCTTTGGCGCGGCTCGCTTCCCGGGTGAAGCGACCGGCCTCACTTGGCTCACTTCGGCTTGCCTTTCGGCAACCGGTCTCGCTACGGGCACTTCAACCTCGAGAAGCCCCAAGTCCATCAAAGTTTTGGTTTTCCTCCATTTGTCGTAGTAGATGGACTGCTTGATGTAGGGGATGGTGTCATCTTCCGGCCATTCTTTTCCGGAAACTTTTTCTCCAATGCGAAGGAGAGTCTTGAGAAAAGTTTCAACTTTCCTTTGCGGAGGATTTTGTTTGCAGTCCCTGGTACAAATGCAAAATCTTCAGCAGCTTCGTGAATTTGCTTGAGAAGCCAGCCGTGCCAGTTGAATTTCGTTCCGGCGAGGCTGTCGATGATCATGGTGGTTCCGATCAACTTTGTCTCCGACAGCGTATCCAGGGATCCAACGTAGCACGCGATGCTCTTCGTAAAGAGTTCGCAAATGAGATTAAAGGGGGCCTTCAAACTCGAACGAATGTTGGCCACCTTAAAGTTTGGTTCTGCTCCATCGACGGTGAACCGGCCATACTGGACTTCGGCCGAAAAACCCAAATCCAATAGGGAATCTCCTCCTTCCCTTGGCAAATCGAATATGCTGATTAGATCGTTCAAGTCCACCTCCACCGGCTTCATGGACTTGGGATCTGTAAATGAAGATGAGTTCTGCTCCTTCCTTAGATTCAGCAGGAGCTCTCCAATGGCTTTCGCCAGAACTTTTGATGGAACAGCCGTCACGAACTTCCATAGACCGGCCGTGGTCACGGCTCTATGGAAGAATCCATTTTCCTCGATGATTGAGGGATCAAGATGAGGCTCGACATTGATGTTCTCTTTGGCCTCCGCCATGAACTGCTCCATCGTTTCTGTACTTTTCTTCTTTCCCATGTTGAGATTTGAGGGATTTTGGACAGAGTTATAACGATGAAATAGAAAGGGTTGAGACTCGTGAGTTGCAGAAATTGCAGATCTAAGCACGAGAATGGCAAATTTTGAAGGCTGTGAAAGGTTTTGCAGTTCTGCCTCGTCCCATATATATAGAGTTAGGTCTTGGCTGACGTGGCAGGGGTAGAACGGTAATATTGCCGTAAGTTCTGTAGGTAGGCGGCGGACGTGCGGTGATGGGTCTGACGTGTCCGGTGTCACCACAGTAAAAGTGAACCGTCAACTTGCACGATGTCTCCACGTGGCCTGCTGCGATTGGATTGTCTTATACGGCGCTAATCCAACGGTTGCAGATTGGGGGCTGTTGAGATTCGATGGCTGGATCTTCTCTGCCGTTTCCCGCTTCAAATTTGAAGTGAGAACCACGCGCCCGTTATTTTCGCCGTTCCTGATTCTGCATTAAATACTTGGCAGAAAGTGAAATTGCACTCGAGTGCAGACAGCTCATACCCGCTCGCTTCGTACCCGCTCGCTTCGAGTTGGGCTGCTTTGGCTCTTACTCGCTTGCGGAGTACTCGCTTTGAGTGACTGTTCCGCACTCGCTTGCGATGACTTGCGAAGTGACTCGTCACTTGCATCGCCATCTGTAGCGACTGGAATATAGAAATGAAATTTCTTTGCTTTATTTAAATGTTTCTGACTTACAGACTTCGAGGATAAACAAGAGTGTTTTCCTCTTTGTATTTGTGTCAGATTCATTTCATATTTTCCACGTAGTGAGTGAAGGTTTCTAGCACGCTTCGGCTCACTTAGTGTACTTAAAATTGAAACACTTACCAGTCAATCTCACTTCGTAGGAGATTGATACCACAAATTGAAGACTTCATGTTGAATTAGATACCACTTGTTGGAGACTACATGTTGAATTAGATCTTCATGGCATTCATATTCCTCTACGAATTAGAGAGTCCACCATCGAAGTGAATGAGGGAGAAAATGAATATAGTACACAAGCTTACTACAACCCGAAGGGAGCATCACGTAAGTGTACTTATTCACGACGCATGGGGGATGAGTACAAGTCCTAATCTCAGAGCAGAAATGGACAGGATGACAATGAGAATGCTCTGACAAGACAATCTCGTATTTTACGCAGAAGCATGTCACCAGCCCTGCAACCTTTTGTAGAAAAAGGTAAACCTTCAAGCTTTCCTACGATCTAGAGAATGAATCTGCAGTTGACTCGCTTTGACCCAAGCTAGGGCAATTGAAGCGATGCAGAATTCAAGATAGCAGCATTCTGGCTCGCTTTGGAAGTAGCTTGCTCCGAGAGTAAGCATTAGTTCCCCCTTAACCATATACTTAACAATTCCAATAAGTTGGTAGGGAACTTCTTCCAATACTCCACCTTTCTCCACCTAACTTCATTTTCTTCAAGCGAGTGGAGTTTGAAGTGACTCGCTTGAGTTGGTGAAGATACGAAGCAAGTGCCGCACAAGGGAATAAGCGGACACTCCTTCGTGCATCCTGGAACTAGCATTCTTCACCAGGGTCTAATAACCCTAATTCCATGCATAGCTGGTTGAATCGAGACTCAGCTAGAGGCTTGGTGAGGATATCTGCTCGCTGGAGATCGGTATGGATTTTCTCGAGCTTGATATCCTTCTTCTCGACATGATCACGAATGAAATGATGTCGAATTTCCACATGCTTGCATCTGGTGTGAAGCACTGGATTCTGCGAGATACATATGGCACTGTTGTTGTCGCAGAAGATCGAAATTTCATTCGCTTCAACTTTGTAGTCCTTCAATTGTTGACGAAGCCATAGGATTTGAGAACAGCAGCTTCCAGCGGCCATGTACTCAGCTACAGTAGTTGAAGTGGCTACGCTTGTTTGCTTCTTTGAGAACCACGAGATTAGCTTGCTTCCCAAGAACTGACATGTGCCCGAAGTTGACTTCCTATCGACTCGGCATCCTCCATAGTCAGCATCTGAATATCCAGTGAGCTCCAAATTGTCCTCCGCTGGATACCACAGCCCCATATTGACAGTGCCCTTCAAATATCGAAGAATCCTTTTGGCAGCTTCAAGATGGCTGTGCTTGGGGTTGCTTTGGAAGCGAGCGCAGACTCCGACTGCAAAAGCAATATCTGGCCTACTTGCAGTGAGATATAGGAGGGATCCAATAAGAGCACGATAATCTGTAGCATTCACAGATTTTCCCTCTTCGTCTGGCTCCATCTTCCAGTTGGTATTCATTGGGATCTTCATAGCTTTAGCATGTTGAATACCGAACTTAGCAAGCATATCTCTTGTGTACTTGGCTTGATTGATGAAAATTCCATTATCCTGCTGCTTCACTTGAAGACCTAGAAAGCAGCTCATCAAGCCAATCATCGACATTTCATACTTGGTCTTCATTAGCTCTCCAAACTTCTCGCTAAGCGACTGGTTTGGCGACCCAAATATGATGTCGTCTACGTAGATCTGGACCCAAAGCATATCTTCTCCAAGGTTGATGGTGAAGAGAGTCCGATCTATCTTTCCTTTGTGGAATCCATTATCCACTAGGAATTGAGAGAGTGTATCATACCAAGCTCTGGGAGCTTGCTTCAACCCATACAGGGCTTTCTTCAAGCGATACACTTTATCTCCCTGCTCGAAACCCGGTGGCTGCTCCACATACACTTCTTCCTTGAGTTCACCGTTGAGGAACGCGCTCTTTACATCCATTTGATAGAACTTGAACTTCTTGGCTGCTGCATAGGCTAGAAACAATCTGATAGCTTCGATCCGTGCCACTGGAGCGAAGGTTTCGTCAAAGTCGATTCCTTCCTCTTGGCAGTAGCCTTTGGCAACGAGACGCGCCTTGTTCCTCACAACGTTGTGGTCCTCGTCCGTCTTGTTCTTGAACACCCATTTGGTGCCAATAACATGCTGAAATTTGGGACGATCCACGAGGTACCATACGTCGTTCCTGGTGAATTGATTCAGCTCTTCTTGCATGGCGATCACCCAGTTAGAGTCGGCTAGGGCTTCCTCCACGCTTGATGGCTCAATGTTTGAGAGAAAGCAACTGAACATGGCACTTTCTCCAAACACTTGACTTCTGGTCACTACACCCTTGGATGAATCTCCAATGATTTGATTTGGTGAGTGATCTTTGAGCCATGCACACTTGGATCCGCCAGCTTCATCTTCATCTTCTTCCTTGTCGCTTGCTTCACCATCTGAAGCGACTGGATTGGGTGCTTGGCCTGCACTAGCTTCAGGAATCTTGGGTGCAGCTTCGACTTCTCCTTTGGGATCCTGCTCGCTTGAGTCCTTGATCTCATCATCTTCATCAAGCACGTCCCAAGTGAGTTGATTTGAGGGTTCCTTGCTTTGATCCTTTCCATTCGCTTGAGCCTGTTCCTGTGGAAGACTTAAAGAAGATTCATCAAATACGACATGGGGTGATTCCTCCACAATTAGGGTTTTACAGTTGAACACTCTGTAGGCTTTGCTAGATGTAGAGTATCCTAAGAATACTCCTTCATCAGCTTTGCTTTCAAAGGCTTTCAACTGCGACTTCCCATTGTTGTGAATGAAGACCCTACAACCAAAAATATGGAAATAAGATATGTTAGGAATTCTCCCTGTCCATATTTCATATGGAGTTTTGTCGTGCCGTTTGTTGAGAAGCGTCCGATTCTGTGTGTAGCATGCCGTGTTGGCAGCTTCAGCCCAATACTTCATCGGAAGCTTCGAGTCAGCAATCATGGTGCGAACAGCTTCTTTGATGATTCGATTTCTTCTTTCAGCAACTCCATTCTGCTGAGGAGTGCGTGCTGAAGAAGTTTGATGTGCTATGCCATGCTCCGTGCAATACGCTTCAATTGTAGAGTTCAAGAACTCTGTGCCTTTGTCGGAGCGGATGGTCACAATAGCTTGATTCTTTTCCACCGCCAATCGCTTGAGTAGTTGTGGCAGTTTGGTCAGTGTTTCCTTCTTGCTGAAAAGGAATACAACCCAAGTGTAGCGAGAGAAGTCGTCAACTACAACTAGGGTGTACTTCCTTCCATTTACGCTAACTGGAGTAACTGGACCAAACAGATCCATGTGAAGCAGTTCGAGCACTCGTTTTGATGAGGCTTCTTCGAGACTGGCGAAGTGCTTCTTTGTCTGCTTCCCTCGTTGGCATGGTGAGCATGGATGGTCTTTGATGAAGACTTCATTCGGTATGCCTTGCACCAAGCCCTTTCGAGCTAAGCGATTGATGGCTTTGAAGTTGAGATGATTCAAGCGTCTGTGCCATAGCCATCCAATTTCTGTAGCACTTCTTGCAACTAGGCAAGTTTCCTCTTTGCAGCTGTCCCATTGTGCTATGTAGACGTTCCTTTGCCTAATTCCAGTGAGCACAATCTGAGACGTGAGTTTGCTCTTCACAATGCACTTGTTGGAGATGAACTCCACCCTGTACCCTTTATCACAAAACTGTGAAATGGACAACAGGTTGTGCTTGAGTCCTTCCACATAGGAGACTTCTTCAATTGTGAGCTTTCCAACTTTCAGTGCGCCGTATCCCCTGGTGCTTCCTTGAGAGTTGTCACCAAAAGTTACGTGTGGACCCTTCTTCTCTATGTAGCTGTGAAGTAGAGCTTTCATGCCGGTCATGTGTCTTGAACATCCACTGTCCAAATACCATACTTGTTGACCCTCACTTGGCATGGGATCCACGGCGCTCACCTGCAATTAGACAGATTTTGGTACCCAAATCAGTTTGGGTCCTTGCAGGTTAGTTCCCTTAGGTACCCACACTTGCTTCACTCACTTTTGAGATGAAGCTTGTGTCTTGGGCTTCTCGACCTTCGAAAACTGGGATCTCTGTTTGAAGCAGCTTCACACGTGCAACAGTGTGTTCAAGAGGGGTAGCGGCTCGCTTTAGACCTACCTATGCTCTTCCCATTTTGCTTATATCCTGAAGCGACTCGCTTCGGATTAGCTCTGGGTTTAGAGACTGACTTAGGGTTTCTAGTCTGTCGAAGCGGCTCGCTTGGTTTCCTCGAAGCGGTCCAACTAGGGTTTTGACCCTGACTCGCTTGAGAAACCTTGGGAATCTGAAGCGACCCAGTGGGAGCTTCAAAATCTTCCCCCTCAATGTTAGTCCGGTTGGACCATCTCCAGTCCGGATAACGTGACACATAGACATTACTCCTCTTTTTAGGAGGTAGATCCTTTGTCTCTCGTGTCTTGGCTTGAGACTTAGAAGCTTCAACAGTTCTCCCTTTACCCTTGGATTGGTAAGACTTAGCATGTTGAGTGTTAGGGACTGTTGAATTTTGCTTGCCCTTAGGATCTGCCCTTAAAGATATAGACATCTTCATAGGCTTCCTTTTAGGGTTCTCAGCCATTTCGCCTTTATCTTTGTTAGTGGTCGCTTTGGATGCAGTGGGCAATTCCAAAGTGACTGATGGTATAGTGTGTGATGCACCAACAAAGACAGTCGGCTTGGGAGGTCCACCCTCATATCCAAGGCCAGCTTTCCTACCAAAAGGCAGAAGCGAGCCCTCTAGTGCCTGCCTAGCATATGATGCTTTGTTCAAGTTGGCAACTAGAGTGGACTGGGTTTCATACCTTCCCTCCAAGCATTGATGTCTAGTGAAGAGATCCTCGAACTTACTAGTCATAGCCCTTAAATTAAGTTTGACTTCGTCAAGCTCACGGGCTAGCTTTCGGTTCTCCTTCTCGCTTGAGGCAAAGCTTGTTTTACCACTTTGTGGTTGCTTGAAAATTTCTGGTGCTTGTCAAACAACTCACTCCATGAAGAGGATTGTTCTTCCTCATTGACAATGTGTGCTAGTGTAATTGAAGTGATTGAAGGATAGAAGAATACCTCTCCTGTTTCTTCATCGGTGAGAGCCATAAATCCAAGATCCTCACCATCACTGGAGTTTGGATCTGTGAATGCATCTGAGTCGCTTGGTAGATCTTCAGTTGTAGCGACCGGCACTTCACTCGCTACGAGCGCTCGCCTTGGAGCATCCCTCTTGGCCTTCAATTCTTCGCACTCTTTGGCACTTAGCTTTGGGCAATCGGATTTGTAGTGGCCCATCTTGTGGCAGTGGTAACACTCCACTTCCATCATGTCGCGCGGGATCGTCTTGGTCGTCTCTTCTCTCTTTCCTTTTCCTTCTCGAGCATCAGTGCTCCTCCCTTTGTACTGCTTGTAGAATCTTTTGTATTTGCCCACTCGAGAGTTCATCTTGTTGAAGTTCTTGGATAAGAACGCAATGTGTTCTTCCAACTCTTCCCTCGTCATCTTGGCTAGCGACTGCTCGCTTGGCCCTTCGGCAGCTTTGAATGCTACTCCTTTTGACGTAGTGGGCGCTTCATCCTCGTCGTCGAGGCTCATTCGATTCAGATCAAACTCGTGAGCTTTGAGCTCGGAGAACAGCACTTCTGGCGTGAGCTTCGTTAGATCCTTGGTAGCTAGATATAGCTCCTTCATAGTCTGCCACTTCCTTGTGAGAGCACGGACTATTTTCAGGTTTACTTCTTTGTCTGTGAGTTCCTTCCCAAGCGAGTTGAGAGTTGCAGTAATGTTGGTAACTCTCAGATCGAAGGCGTCGATAGACTCTCCTGACTTCATCACCAGATTTTCAAACTCCCGCATCTAAACGGCCAGCTTGTTCTCCTTGATTTTGTCTGTGCCTTGAGAAATGAGGGCTAGGGTTTCCCACATTTCCTTTGCCGTTGCACATTTCCTTATTCGTGGTAGATAGGCATCCGACACGGTGCTCTGCATCGTGTGGCGTGCAATCTTGTCGAGGTTGGCAACTTTGAAGTCATTTGGAGTATACTCATCCTTATCCTTCTCCACGTATTGTTGACGAACGTGCGCTGGACGACCTTTAGCGGCTGGAACATCCACAGATATGGCTTTCTTAATTTCGATTGGTCCGTCCTCAATGACTTCCCTCATCCGGTCGTGGATTGAGCATAGGAAGCTCTCGACTCGGAAACTCCATATCTCGTATCCTTCGATCGAGAACTGTGGAAGATTAGATGCACTGTATGTAGACATAGCAAACTATCAGCAGTAAATGCAATATGCGTGGGTGAGGTTTTGATGCACTTAGGAAAATAGGATCCGGTTCAGTGAGACAACGTGAAGCGAGTGGGGACTCGCTTCGGATATGCAAAGCAGAGGCTCGAAAGAACCGCTGCTCTGATACCACTTGTTGGTCCCGGTTTGTTAATAGGAAAAATACGTAGAGGGGGGGGGGGGTGAATACGTATTTTGAAGTTTTTCAACTTCAAATCCTTTAACTCAGAGTAACAAGTAAAGAGCTCACTTGAAACTTAAGACCTAGCTGAAGCTAGATCTACAGTACGTAGCTAGCCTGCTTGACCGAAGTGAACACTTGATCAAGAGGGAGTCTTTACTCGTGTGCGGAATTTGGTGAGCTAAATCTTTCCTAAGTAATTAAAGAATCAAGTTTGTTTGTTTAAATGCACGTGCAATGAATAATCGAATATAGTAAAGAGATAAGGGTTAGAGAGATACGACACGAAGATTTATAGTGGTTCGGAGATAACGCTCTTACGTCCACTTTGTTGCACGACGGCAACCGTTCTTTTCACTCAAGAACTTGAAGGTTACAGGTCCTTCAAAAACCTGGTCGAGATCGGGCTTCACTTGCCTGGATCAAACGACTGACGTAGTGATTGCGGGTTCACTACACAAACCTAACAAAGACTGGAAGCTTCACTCGCTTCAGTCAGACAGACAGGGAGATTACGGGCTCTCCTTACAGCCTAGCTTCGATCGAGCTTTACACAAATGATGTAGGTGCAAGCTTGGATCTAAACATGATCGAGGCTTCTCCAATCGATGAAAGAAGAGCCTTGGATCGAAACAACCTAACGACAGCACTCAAAAACCTAACAGACAGAGTTTAGGGTTTTTGGTTGACGAAACACACTATGAAGAGCTCTTTACAATAAGTGCAAAGGTGGCTAGAGCTCTTCTTCTAAGCTTGGATATGGAATGGGCTTAGACTCTAAGTGTGAAGGTTGTGAAGACGAGTTCCGATGAACTGGAAACTCGGAGAACACTTGGAAACAAAGACTCGAAGATTTGCTCGAAGGCTTGGGAGTGTTTGTTTGCTGTAGGCTCGAATGCTTAAGTAGTGTTCTGCTTCTTCACGTCGTGATCCTTCACTATTTATAGGCGGAGAGATGGCCGAGATCCGTTGCTTGGTTGGTGGCCTTGTCTCTCCTCCACTCGACAGTACTTTCAGACGTCCAGTTTTGGCATTTTGCCAAAAATGGCTAACTTACAAGGTTAACAGTAACTGGAGCGAGCCAGTAACTGGAGTTCAAAATATGGGCGGGAGTCGCGCTGTCGCTTTCTGGTAGGTAGTGGCTCGCTTCGCTTTGAAGTTGTAGCGGCCGCTCTGAAGTGAGTCGCTTCGTGGTCATCTTCGTAGTGAGTGATATAGGTGAAATTTACCTTGTTTTCATAGCCAAAAAGAGTCGATTTTGCGTCTCGATTTTATAGTATTGTCTATGTTTTATATGGTTTTTAGTATATGGGACAATATTATGCTTGTAGGTGTTTTTCTGTGTTTTCAGGCATAAATTGATGATAAATCGATGATAAAACCCCGAGACGAGAAAAGGCGTGAAGATCGAAGCTGAAAATTCAAGATTTGAGTTCGAGTGAAGGCCTCTCGATCGACCTCTCGATCGAGAGAGGTGTCGAGAGGTGCCTTCTGCCGCAGCTTTCGATCGAGAGCAAAAATGATACCCTCTCGATCGACCTCTCGATCGAGAGGTCTGTCGAGAGGTGTCCAGCCGGGAATTTTTCTCCTTATTTAATTTGACTCCTTTTTGGTTTAGGCTTTCCTTATGTAAATTTCTCCTATATATACTCCTAGTCTAGCATTGTAAACCCTAGCACCTTATTATTTTACATACTTTCTAGCACACTTTTATTTTAGAGTTTTGTATTCAACATTGGAGCTTTTCAAGTTTATTCAAGATTCAAGTTTTGAAGTTCTTCGTGTTCAAGATTCAATTCCAAGTTTTTCTTACTCTTACTTTTTAATTATGTACTTTCAATCTTTTGTGTTCATGTCTACTTTAATTATGTCTAGCTAAATTCTTTAGTTGATTTTAGGGATTGAATGCCTAATTGAATTTATGTAGGTGTTTTTGTTTATAATTAGCCTTCCAATCTAGATGCATGTTTCATGGTGCTTATTCTCATGCATAGTTAACTGGCCATTAATTGTGTATGCATAGTTATGTGTTTATGCCTTAATTGGATAATTGCATAATCGATCTCATGAAAGCATGATATAATAGTTTGATTTTCTTGATTGATAATTGAATTGTTATATGTTCATATATAATTGATTTGGTGTCTTGGTTGAACCTAGTTGATTATATTATTGGTACTTGTTCTATTTTGCACTTGATTCGATTCTTACAATTCGAAAGAATATTAGGATCTCGTTGGGTGACTACTTGCATTGCTTTAATTAGGGTGTAAGTTATTTTTGCATGTATCACATTTAGATTGGATTAAAGTGGTTAATTGTATTCATTAATTATTTGCATATTTTTGATTAGGTAGGCTTCCCTAGAATCAACACTTTTCCTTAATTGTTCACTTTCCTTATTTACTTAATTGCTTGTGCCTTAAGTTGTTTTATTTGACTACTTATTTCTTTACTTGTTTATTTCCTTATATGATTACTTGAGTTCTTGTTATTATTTGCCTAGTATAAATACCACATTCACTAAACCCTTAAAAGCCTAGACATCACATTAGTTCTTGAGTAGAGGTATTGTGTGCGTTTTCGGTTTATCAGTCCCTGTGGATACGATACTCGTGCTTCATTATATTACACCTATTTTGTGTGGTAGAAATAGTGCGATCAAATTTTGGCGCCGTTGCCGGGGATTGATTAGATTTCACATACATATTTTGAAATAGAATTAATAGGTGATTTAGGCGCTTTAATTTTCTGTTTTTGGTTTATTGATCTAACGTTTTTCTTTTCTTCTCTTTGGTTTTAGGTAGTGCATGACCACAAGGTCTAAAGGGATAAATCCTATTCCTATAGACTTGGAGTTAGAGCGCTCTCTTCGAGCATTGAGGCGAGGAAAGGAGGCAAGTAAGATCGATACACCACTCTCTTCACCACCCGATTCACCAAGGAGTTTCGATTCAATGGCGGATCAAGTGAGGAGGACTTTGAACGATCGGTCCGGTCGTGGACCAATTTCAGCAAGGAGGATGGGGGACCACGGAAGCTAACAAGTACGAGTTCAAGACGTCCCTCATCAACATGGTGCAAAACAATCAATACGGAGGATCATCGGCGGAGGATCCCAACGCGCACTTGAAGCAATTTCTGGACATATGTGCTACATACAAGGCCAATGGAGTATCTTCGGACTACCTCAAGCTTAGTCTCTTCGTGTGGTCTCTCAAGGACGATGCAAGAGAGTGGTTGGATGGATTGGACAAGAAGGAGGTCACTACTTGGGCTGAGATGTGCACAAAGTTTCTCAACAAGTTCTTCCCACCTTCGAGGGCTCAAAAGCTCATCAATGAGATCAACCAATTTCAACAATATGAGGATGAGCACTTTTATGAGGCGTGGGGAAGATTCAAGAAGTTACTTCGAGCATGCCCGAATCATGGGATTAGTAAGGAGGATCAAATCACGTGCTTCTATCGTGGTTTGAACAAGTTGTGTAGGAAGGAGCTCGATTACGCTTCGAAGGGAGGATTCTTGAACAATGAGTATGAAGTGGCTATGGAGATTATTGAGCTGACCGTAAATTCGAGCTATGAAGAGGCTACCGATCGACGGCTTGGAAGAAGGAGAGTTACCAACATTGGGATCGATGCTTACGAGGACTTGATGGAGAAGTATACAAAAACAACAAATGAGTTGGATTCTATCAAGAAAGGAGTACTTCGGTGCGATGCTATCACGGACGATCAAGCAAACCCAACCGAAGAGGAAGATGCCAATTTTGTGCAACAAGGGGGCAAGTGGCAACCGAATCAAGGAAACAAGTGGCAAGGAGGGCAAGGAGGACAAGGAGGTTCGAACTACCAAGGAGGGTATAAGAAGCCATATGTTCCCAACAACCGAAATCATCCGAACTTCTCCTATGCCAATCCAAGCAACGCATTGCAACCACCTCCCGGCTTCCATGTTGAGAATGGAGTCATCCAAGAGCCCAAGAAGGAATTGTCAACCGATGATTTGATTCGTCAATATATGGCTCAATCGGAGATGAGGATGACACAACAAGATGCAAAGTTGAGGACGTTGGAGCTCACTCAAAGTACATCAACCAACAACTTGGCTAGTAGCATCAATGCGTTGACCAAGCAAATGCAAATGTTGGAGACGCAAATGAGTCAAATAGCCAACGCTCAAGGAGGAGTCCATAAGCCCGGCCAATTCCCAAGCAACACGGAGCAAAACCCGAAGAACAACCATCACGTTCATGCTATTGAGCTTCGGAGCGGCACTACGTACACAAATCCATCCTTGGAAGCTGAGAAGAAAGGAGTCGGGAACTTCAAGAATGTGGTGCTCGAGGAAACGAGGATCCAAGAGCCGAGGCGAGGGCCTCTCGACACCCCTCTCGATCGAGAGGTCGATCGAGAGGTCCATACTGGAGGTCAGAATTCACCTCTCGACACCTCTCTCGATCGAGAGGAGGATCGAGAGGTATACGACGAGGAAATTCAAATTGACCCTCTCGAACCCTCTCTCGATCGAGAGGTCAAAAAGCAAGGTCAGAAGGGACCTCTCGACACCTCTCTCGATCGAGAGGTCGGTCGAGAGGCCCAGCAGCCGCACCAACTTCCAACTTACACTCCGAAGGCCCCCTTCCCGCAAGGATTGACCAAGACGAAGCAAGACGAGAAGTATCAACGCTTCATGGAGATACTACAAAAGGTCAACATCAACATACCACTTCTCGATGCTCTCCGAGACAAGCCCAACCACATGAAGTTCATCAAGGATGCGGTTTCGGGGAAGAAGAAGTGGGGGAAGTTCGAGACGATCAATCTCACGGAGGAGTGCAGCGCGGTGATCCAAAGGAAGCTACCATTGAAGCAAAAGGATCCCGGAAGATTCACTTTGTCATGCAAGATTGGTGATCAAATCTTCCAAACTGTGCTATGTGATCTTGGTGCTAGCATAAATTTGATGCCTC
The DNA here is from genome assembly GCA_029379335.1 of Thymus mandschuricus. Classification (NCBI taxonomy): domain Eukaryota; kingdom Viridiplantae; phylum Streptophyta; class Magnoliopsida; order Lamiales; family Lamiaceae; genus Thymus; species Thymus mandschuricus. The sequence goes on from CM057072.1 coordinate 22,267,551, forward strand.
TCCCTATATTCAACCGGCTCAAGATCGGGAAGATGAAGCCAACCACCATCTCTCTACTTATGGCGGACCGATCAGTTTCTTATCCAAGGGGGATAGTAGAGGACGTTCTCGTTCAAGTGCACAACCTCGTCTTTCCGGCAGATTTCGTAGTTTTGGACATGCCCGAGGATACAAATCAACCTTTGATCTTGGGACGGCCATTCTTAGCAACGGGAAGAGCATTGATCGATGTTAGATGGAGACCTCACATTTCGAGTCAACGGGGAGGAACTGAAAATTTCTATCTACGAAGCTATGAAGAGACCCGACGATCAACGTGAGGATATCTTCTCCATCGAGACATTGACACCACCTACTTCGGAGGAGGCACTTAACCATTGTATTTCGAATTCTCTCTATGCCTACGAGGAGTTGGATGAAGCTTGCGACGAGATACTCGAGTATCTCAATCAGTTGGAGGCTAATCGACCATCGAGTCACCACAAGGAGGTTTCTTATCTCGACATCAACAAGAAGGTGGACGACGGATTTTTCGAAGAGGAAGAGAAGAAGGATGCAGCCCCTAAGGTGGAATTGAAGCCATTACCCGAGCACCTCAAGTACAAGTTCTTAGGAGAAGAAGAGACGTACCCGGTGATCGTATCTTCTCATCTCACGGAGGCAAACACGGACAAGCTATTGAGGGTGTTAAGGGAGCACAAATCTGCAATTGGATGGACGATTGCCGACATCAAAGGTATAAGTCCTACGATTTGCATGCATAGGATCTTGCTCGAGGAAGGCCATCGCCCAAGAGTCCAACCCCAAAGACGATTGAACCCAGCCATGCAAGAAGTTGTGAGAAAGGAGGTGCTGAAATTGCTTGATGCCGGCATGATCTATGCTATTTCGGATAGTGAGTGGGTGAGTCCTACTCAAGTGGTGTCAAAGAAAGGAGGCATGACGGTCATCAACGACGAGAAAGGAGAGCTGATCGCGACAAGGCTCGTCACGGGATGGCGAGTGTGCATTGATTATCGTCTTCTCAACGCAGCAACAAGGAAGGATCACTTTCCCCTCCCGTTCGTAGATCAAATGCTTGATCGTCTAGCCGGCCATGAGTATTATTGCTTTCTCGACGGATACTCCGGCTACAATCAAATCGCCATCGCTCCGGAGGACCAACACAAGACGGCATTCACATGCCCATATGGAGTTTTCGCTTATAGGAGGATGCCGTTCGGATTATGCAATGCACCGGCCACTTTCCAAAGGTGCATGATGGCCATCTTCCATGGATTGATCGAGAATATCATGGAGGTGTTTATGGATGATTTTTCAGTCTTTGGTCCTTCTTTTGATCAATGTTTGGAGAATCTTGCCACGGTACTTCAAAGATGCGAAGAGACAAACCTCGTTCTCAATTGGGAGAAGTGTCACTTCATGGTTCAAGAAGGAGTTGTACTAGGTCACAAGGTGTCTTCATATGGATTGGAGGTGGATCGAGCCAAAGTTGTAGCCATCGAGAAGTTGCCACCGCCAACCAATGTCAAATCGGTGAGAAGTTTCTTAGGACATGCCAGCTTCTATAGGAGATTCATCAAGGATTTCTCAAAGATTACGAAGCCGTTATGTGGATTGCTCGAGAAAGATGTCAAGTTCGTGTTCGATAATGAGTGCTTGGAAGCCTTCGAGACATTGAAGAAGGCGCTTATCTCTACTCCCGTTTTGGTGTCGCCGGATTGGAATGCCCCGTTCGAGCTCATGTGCGATGCAAGCGATTGGGCGGTAGGAGCAGTTTTGGGTCCCAAGCGACCCTATTTTGGTGTAGAATAGGTTAGAAATTTTCTAAGCCTATACTGTAAGGATGGCTCTTTTAATTTTGCTTTAGTTACTTAGGTTTTAGACTGCAGGATTTCCAAGCGAAGGCCACTCGCTTGAGTGTGTTTTCCAAGCGAAGCGAGTCTACCGAGCCGAAGCGAAGCGTGCCGAGGAATAGCGAAGCGAAGCGAGCGCTACAGTAGATTCGAAGTGAGTCTGCTAAAGCGAAGCGAAGCGAGCGCTACAGTAAAAGTCAAAGCGATTCAACGTCAGTTTAGTAAATACTCGGGAAATTTATTTCTTAAGAATACACTACAGTATGACTTGAAGCGACTCACTTTGAAGCGGACGCTCCAAATCTGAAGCAAAGCGAGCCCCCACCTAACAGATAGCGACAACTCAATTCCCGCTGCAATTCAAACGACGAGTTCAAACTCCAGTCAAGTGAAGATCGCCGCATTTATTGCGTATCTCCACGTGTCGATAGGAGAATGGAGCCCCGGAGTTGACCGCCAGGCCGATAAGGATGCCGCAACAGTGCTGGGAGGCTCCAGTTACTGTTACAATTGGAACTTAGCCATTTTCGGCAAAGTGACAAAACTGCGCGTCTGAAAAGCAGCAGGCCTGTGCAAGTACTGTCGAGAGGAGGAGGGACAAAGCCACCAACCAACAACGGCTCTTGCCCATTCCTCCGCCTATAGATAGTGGAGGTAGAAGACGGAGAAGAGTAGAACACTACTTGAGCATTCAGCGCATACAGCAAACAAATACTCCCAGCCTTCGAGCAAACCTTCGAGTCTTTGTTTAAGTGTTCTCTGGGCTTCTGTTCCATCGAAGCTCGTCTCCGCAACCTTCACACTCTAGATCTAAGCCCATTCCATATCCCAGCTTAGAGAAGAACTCTAGCCTTCTTTGCATTCACTGTAAAGAGTTCTTCATTAGTGTGTTTGTCGAAAACCAAAAACCCTAACCCTAGTTTGTCTGTTAGGTTTTGTGTTTGTCGAAAGGTTGTCACGATCTAAGACTCTACTTTCCTCGATAGTAGAGGTCTCGATCATAGAGTTTAGATCCAAGCTAACACAGTCCTCGATTGTGTGAAGCTCGATCGAAGCTAGGTTTGTGTGGAGAACCCGTAATCTCCCGGTCGTTGGACTGAAGCGAGTGAAGCTTAGTCCACTTAGGTTTTGTGGTAAACTCGTAATCACCCAACTGTTGTCAGATCCAAGCAAGTGAAGCTCGATCTTGACTTTCGTTTTTGAGGAGCCTGCAAGTCCTCAAGGTTCTTGAGTGAAGAGAATCAGTTGCTTCGAGCAACAAATTGGACGTAGGTGTTTTATCACCGAACCACTCTAAACCCTGGTGTTTGTATTCTTGCTCAAACTTTTCATTTGTTTACTGCTTTGATTATTCATTTGCACGAGCATCGTAAACAACTTAAATTGAATTTTTTAATTACTTAGGAAAGACTAGCTCACCAAATTCCGTATCTCGAGTAAAGCCTCACTCTTGATCAAGCATTTGCTTAGGTCAAGAGGTTTGCTAACATTGTAGATCTGGATGATGCTCTATACAATGTGTACTCTACTGTGGAAACCTCCAAGGCAGTGTGGGATGCTTTGGAGAAGAAGTACCGTAGCGATGATGCTGGTACGAAGAAGTTCGTGGTCGCAAAGTATTTGGACTACAAGATGGTCGATTCACGACCGATCATGGAGCAAGTGCAAGAGTTCCAACTCATTGTGCACGTTGTCCATGCCGAGAGGATGTCCTTACCGGACGCATTCACTGATGCGATTGTGATCGAGAAGTTGCCCCAAGCTAGAAGGAATTCAAGAGCTACCTTAAGCACAAACGAAAGACGATGACTCTTTAAGACCTTATTGTGAAGTTGCGCATTGATATAGGTGAAATTTACCTTGTTTTTATAACAAAAAAGGGTCAATTTTGTGTCTTGATTGTGTAGTATTGTCTATAGTTTATATGGTTTTCATTATATTGGACAATATTATGTTTGTGGGTGTTTTTCTATGTTTTTAGGCATATTTCGATGATAAACCCCGAGACGAGACAAGGCGTGAAGATCGTAGCTTGAAGTTCAAGTTTTGAGTTCGAGAGAAGACCTCTCGATACCTCTCTCGATCGAGAGGTCTATCGAGAGGAACCTTCTGCCTCAGCTATCGATCAAGAGCAGTTTTCACCACCTCTCGATACCTCTCTCGATCGAGAGGTCTGTCGAGAGGTGGGGTATCGAGAGGGTTCCAGCCGGGATTTTTCTCCTTAATTAATTAGACTCCTTTTTGATTTAGGTTTCCTTATGTAAATTTCTCCTATATATATTCCTAGCCTAGCATTGTAAACCCGAACATCTCTCATACTTTTCTAGCACTTTTATATTTTTATTTTAGTTTTTATTCTTGTATTCAACATTGAAGATTATTCAAGTTTATGCAAGATTCAAGATTCGAAGTTCTTCGTTTGTGTTCAAGTTTTTCTTACTCTTACTCTTTAATTATGTGCTTTCAATTCTTTGTGTTTATATTTGCTTTAATTATGTCTAGCTAAATTCCTTAGTTGATTTTAGGGATTGAATGCCTAATTGAATTTATGTAAGTGTTTTTGTTTACAATTAGCCTTCCAATCTAGATGCATGTTTCATGGTGCTTATTTTCATGCATGATTACTTGATCACTAATTGTGTATGCATAATTACGTTTTTATGCCTTAATAGGATAATTGCATAATAGATCTCATGAATACATGGTATGATAGTTTGATTGTCTTAATTGAAGTTGAATTATCATATGTTTATATATAGTTGATTGGGTGTCATAGTTGAACCTAGTTGATTATATCATTGATACTTGTTCTATTTTGCACTTGATTTGATATCTATGCGTCCGAGAGGATATTAAGATCTTATTAGGTGACGACTTGCATTGCTTTAATCGGGGTGTAGGTTATCTTTCATGTATCACATTTAGATTGGATTAAATTGGTTAATTGTATGCATTAATTGCTTTCATATATTTGATTAGGTAGGCTTCCCTAGAATCAACACTTTTCCTTAATTGAGTTTTTACCTTGTTTATTTCTTTGCTTGCTTGCTAAGTTATTTTCATTGATTAATTATTTGTCTTGTTTATTTATTTCCTTATTTGATTTATTGAGTCCTTTTATTTATTTGCCTAGCTTATAAATACCACAATTCCAAATTCTTAATTGCTTAGACATCAGTTTAATTCTAGAGTAAAGGTGTTGTGTGTGGTTTCAACTTGTCAATCCCTGTGGATACGATACTCGTACTTCTTTATACTATACCTATTTTGTGTGGTAGAAAATAGTGCGATCAAATTTTGGCGTCGTTGCCGGGGATTAGTGTTTCAACTTCTTTTCCTTTATCTCAGAGTTTAGCAATATGCAGCACTCGCTTCAAATACCAAGACCTAGCTTCAAGCTAGATCTACAGTAGAAGCTTACTACTTGATCTAAGCGGTCGCTTGAACAAGAGTGAGGCTACTTGCAATGCGGAATTTAGTGAGCTAATCTTTTCCAAGGTAATTGAAAACTTCGTTTTAAGTTGTTTTTACAATGCTTGTGCAATATGGATAATCAAAATAGTAAACAATTGAAAAGCTAGGGTTAGAGAGATACGACACAAGGATTTATATTGGTTCGGTGATAAAATACCTACGTCCACTTTGTTGCTCGAAGCAACTGATTCTCTTCACTCAAGAACCTTGAGGATTTGCAGGCTCCTCAAAAACCAAGTCAAGATCGAGCTTCACTCGCTTGGATCTGACAACAGTTGGGTGATTACGTGTTCACCACAAAACCTAACTGGACTAAGCTTCACTCGCTTAAGTCCGACGACAGGGAGATTACGGGTTCTCCACACAAACCTAGTTTCGATCGAGCTTCACACAATCGAAGACTGTGTTAGCTTGGATCTAAACTTTATGATCGAGACTTCTACTATCGAGGAAAGTAGAGTCTTGGATCGTGACAACCTTTTGACAAACTCAAAACCTAACAGAGAGACTAGGGTTAGGGTTTTTGGTTTTCGACGAACACACTAATGAAGAACTCTTTACAATGAATGCAAAGAGGGCTAGAGTTCTTCTCTAAGCTTGGATTAGGAATGGGCTTAGATCTAGAGTGTGAAGGTTGCGGAGACGAGCTTCGATGCAACAGAAGCTCGGAGAACACTTAAACAAAGACTCGAAGATTGCTTGAAAGCAGGGAGTGTTTGTTTGTTGTATGCGCTGAATGCTCAAGTAGTGTTCTCACTTCTTCTCCGTCTTCTACCTCCACTATTTATAGGCGGAGGGATGGGCAGGAGCCGTTGTTGGTTGGTGGCTTTGTCACTCCTCCTCTCGACAGTACTTGCACAGGCCTGCTGCTTCTCAGACGCTCAGATTTGTCTCTTTGCCGAAAATGGCTAAGAGCCAATTTCAACAGTAACTGGAGCGGCCAGTACTGTTGCGGCATCCTTGTCGGCCTGGCGGTCAACTCCATTGCTCCATTCTTCTATCGACACGTGGAGATCTGCAATTAATACGGCGATCTTCACTTGACTGGAGTTTGAACTTGTTCTTCAAATTGGAGCGGGAATTGTGCTGTCGCTTTCTGTTAGGTAGAGGCTCTCTTCGCTTCAGATTTGGAGTGTCCGCTTCAAATGAGTCGTTTCAAGTCATACTGTAGCGTGGAAATAAATTTCCCAAGTGTCTGCTTTAGTAATCGTTGACTCGCTTTGACTTCTTACTGTAGCGCTCGCTTCGCTTCGCTTTGGCAGACTCGCTTGAGTTCTACTGTAGCGCTCGCTTCGCTTCGCTATTCTTTGGCACGCTTCGCTTTGGCTCGGTAGACTCGCTTCGCTTGGAAAACACACTCAAGCGAGTGGCCTTCACTTGAAAGTCCTGCAGTCTAAAACCTAAGCATCTAAAGCAAAATAAAAGCCATCCTAACAGTATAGGCTTAGAAAAATTCTAAACTATTCTACATCAAAATAGGGTCGCTTGGGAACAGGATACTCAGGGGTTTTGGGATCAAATCAAAACATATATATTTAATTTAAAGTGTCCCATTTGAGTTCCCCCTTAACATGTTATCCTTAACAATTCCCAACAGGCATTGTCTTGTTTAATGAAGATGACTTTACTTAAGCTAGAGGGCCACACTTTCTTTATAGCAGGCATAATTTGAAAATCATTTATTCACTAGAACAACTTTGTAATATGATGAGAAACTACTGAAAATGCATTAAGTATTGCTACATAAAATGTAACATTGATTACATTAAGTTAGTCTTCTAATATTGATACTATCTCTACAACACTAAGAGCATTATAACATAATGCACATTTATGAATTGAAACTATTTCTACCTGTTCTAGCATACAGTTTTTAATGATTTACTTTGTAATGCTTTGAATAGGCTTGATCCCAATGGTCCTTTTATCCATGTGTTTGCTCTTTCGTTTGGCTTCAAGTTCCCGAGTGAATATCCCATGCAATTCCTATTTTACCATCAAAAGTCACACTCCCATGACTTCCAAATAAATGCCTGCATACTGCACACATAAATATCACTTTAGGAATAAATTTCTTGCTCTTTCACCTTGTGTAGGGATCCTCCTCCATTGGAGTCATATAACATATGTGTGTTTTCTTGGTTCAATAAAACAACTTTTCATCTCTGTGGATTACATTCTGCATTGGCTTGAATTTCAGAATGTTAAGCATTTGATCATTCCCAATTGCTTGTAAACTGAAAGATAACCTATGCAATATGTCTGGAGCTGTCAATTCCTGTTTGATTGCACTAGTATGAGCTCTGATAAACCTTTTTTTTGCCCACATTCTCAATATAGTTTTTGGAACCTTAATTTCAGCAGCAAGGCTTCTATTTGTACCTCTTTTTTTGGTAGTGAATAATTTGAATCTTCTCAAGATTTACTTCATGTTTTCTCTTCTTAACTGGTCTATTCATTGGAACATGAATTATTTCACCTTTTTCCAATTGTTGTTTTGCAGTTGCCCATATCCTTGAAACTGTCTTTCTGTTGATGTCGAAATGTGTAACAACTTCATTGATCTTCCCATGTTATGGCTTTCAATTATTTGAGTGGGCAAGAAGAAACTGCAGTAGCTGCTCCTTTTCAGTCTTCAGAAATTCTTTGCGACCCATCGAAGAACTCCTTATAGTTTTTGATTTTTTTTTAGGTGTAAAGATGACTTGCGAGCGCTAATATTAATACAAACTTTTCAATTATGCACATGTAAATATACATAAATTTTGAATTTGGTTGAATTTGGAATATGGTGGTTCCAAATTTTGGCATGAATGTTTGGTGTCAAATTGTGTCTTTTTTCGTATTGTTAATTTTGAGTCTATTTTCCTTTTTGTTTTGTTCGCTTTTATCTTTAGATATCTATGATTTGGGTATTTGTGTGATTTTGGTGAATGTAGGTGATAAGTGGATAATTGAGAAAGAATCAAGAGGAAACGAGAAGAAATGGGCTTAAAGTGAGAAAGAGGTGTGGAAGAAATGTTCTTGGGTGTGAGCGACCGCTCGCGGCGTCGTTGCAACATTTTCCAGAAGTTGGATGCGAGCGACCGCTCGCATCGCGTTTCAGCCTTTTCTTTTGTTTTAAGATTAGGTTTTGTATTTTATATATAAGGAGTTGTTAAGGACAAAAAATATCTATTTTTTGCATTAGTTTTACTTTACTTTCATAGCACAATATTTTAGTTTTAGGCAGGAGTCGTCACACAACGAAAAGCGAGTTTTATTTTTGTTTTTATCTCGTTTTTCCTCGAGCATGCTATGGATGCAATTTATATTTATTATTATATCATGTCTTGCATGTCAAGGTGAATAAATTACGCTTAGTCGAGCATTTTTAAGATTGTCAATATAAGCATGATTTAATTTTCGGTGAGCAAGGTTTATTTGATGCGTTTAGAAAATTATGCTTAGGATTATATGACAACGTGATCTAACATGTTGACAACCTTTTGAAAGAAAAATACTAAGCAGATAAAAACATTTTGGTATAAAAAATGTTAAGACCTCCATAGTTGGCCTTAAGGTGAAGTTTTGGTGCGAGTGTGTAAACGTCCACACGTACGTGGCTTGCACATCGTACCAGACAAGTTCGCCAGATTTAGGGCTTTTTAACAAATATGTTCTAATCAAAATGAGAAGTGGGAGCTATTTTGAGTAAACGTCCACAATAACGTGGCTTGCTTGAAGTAGTGACTACGGTTTTCTCTGGAGTTGATATTTGGACAAAGATAACTTTAGGAAAATAGGGTTTTTTTCTAAGTTAAACTAAATTGTGGTTATAAGCTTAGGTATTATAGTTAGAATACAACTCCCCAACGAAGTCCCTTTTCTATCTAATATGGTCTGGTTAAGGTTCAACTATTAGCTCTATTTGCCATAAGGATAGGTTGGCAAGATAAGTAGTGTTAAAGATTTGGATATCTGGTTGAACAGTGAGAGCGTAAACGTCCACAAAAACGTGGCCTGCATTCTTCACTGTTTGGGCTGTTGAAGGTTTCAAAATTATTGGTTTATCAAAAGATCACAATAATTTTCGCTACGAATTGATGCATGATCTTTTCTTACGAGTGTCTACGTGTTTATTACTTTTTCATATATGACTTTAGGCCCGTTGATAAACTTTCTCACTTCAAGTTCTCTCACAGAATCCAACTATGTGGAGTGGAGGAAGAATCTCGATAATGTCCTCATTGCTGAAGGGTATATGTTTGTACTCTCGACACCTCATCCGAAGGCCATTTTTGAGAATTCGACTGTTGAAGAAAAGAAGTTGCATGAAGCGTGACATGAGGGAAACAGAGTGACTAGATGGTTAGTCATAATGTCTCTAACACTGAGATTGCAGGCCTTGTGTTCACACTTGGGAGATGCTGCGGATTTCCTAGAACTTCTGGAAATCTTCTGTGAGTTAGACGATTTGAAATTGGCTGAGGAAGAAGTTATGTTTGGTTCTCAGACTATATCGGAAGATATGTGTGAGAAAAAGGTTCAAGGATGCACTGAAAGCTTGAAGAAGGATGAGGTGATAAAGCCTGCCGAAGGTGGAAAGAAGCCTAAGGCGAAGGGCAAGTGCTTCAAATACAATGAGAAATTACACTGGAAGGTTGACTGCCCTCTGATGAAGAAGAATTATGTTACGTCATACTCCTTAGTATTGAAAAGTATCTATCTGCATGTTCTACCCAGACTTGGGTAGTAGATACGGGAGCAACTGACCATGTATGTTACATTTGCAGGGCTTTCTGCAGACAAGGCAGTTGAGTGATGACGAGATAACCATCTCCTTGGGCGATGCATCGAGAGTTTCAGTTGTCTCGGTTGGAGATATTAAGTTTTATTTTGGACATTCTAGTTTAGTTTTGAGAGATGTTTTGTATGTGCCTGCCTTTCAGCAAAACTTGATTTCAGTTTCGAAACTTTATGTTCACGGATATCAAGTTGTTTTTTATAGTGGCGTTTCTATCATGAAAGACAATGAGGTTATCGTTTATGGCACATTGTTTGGTTCTCTCTATACTATAACTTGTTCATTGAATAATTCTTCTTCTTATAATGCTACTTCATTATTGAATACTAAAAAGAGAAAGAATCCATCTCAAATGAACCAAACTCTACTTTGGCATCTTAGATTGGGTCAAATCAACCAAAGAAGGATTCAAAGGTTGGTAAAAGAAGGTGTTTTGGATTTCCAAATAGAACCTTTATCAACATGTGAATCGTGTTTGGAAGGAAAGATGGTGACCAGACCTTTCAAGGCCATAGGATATCGAGCTAAAGAGCTCTTAGAGTTAGTTCATTCTGACTTGTGTGAACCGATGTCCGTTCAAGCTAGAGGAGGTTACGAGTATTTCCTCACTTTTATTGATGATTATTCAAGATACGGTTTTATCTACCTACTCCATATGAAATTTGAATGCTTCGATAAGTTTAAAGATTTCAAAACGGAAGTGGAGAAGAGGTTAGGTAAAAGTATCAAGTCACTTCGTTCTGATAGGGGTGGCGACTACCTCGGAATTGAGTTTCGAAAGTTTTTATCAGGTAAAGGGATTACATCTCAGTTGACTACACCGGGTACTCCCCAACCAAACGGTATAGTAGAGAGACGGAATCGAACTCTTTTGGATACAGTTAGATCAATGATGAGTTATGCATTTTTGCCAATTTCGTTCTGGGATATGCCTTGGAAACAACAGGTTATCTCCTCAATTTAGTGCCATCAAAGTCGGCAGTTAAAACTCATTCTGAACTATGGGACAAGGCGTAAGCCTAGCTTGGGTCATATTCGGGATTGGGGATGTCCAGCGCACGTGCTAACAAAGGAGGCCGACAAATTGAGGCCTAAGACTGAGGTTAGGTTGTTTGTAGGAAATCCGAAAGGAACGAAAAGAGGTTATCTATATAGCCCTCAGGATCAGAAGGTCATTGTAAGCACCATTGCCTGATTCCTAGAGGAGGACTTTATTAATAACCACCGGGCAAAGAGTGAAATAATACTTGATGAGTTGCGAGTATCAGTAGCAGCTAGTATTCCAGAATAGGCGAGAGTACAAGTAGAGACACTACAAATAACTGCACCTATATCCGACATTGTATCTCCAATGTTGCTTCATCGCAGTGGGAGGCTTGTTCGTCAACCAAACTCTTTCATGTTCGTGGGAGAATCCACTGAATTGCTCTCGGGTATCGAAGATGGTGAGATCGACACCTGGAATTACAAGGAGGCAATGGAGGACGATGATGCAGATTACTGGAGAGTTTCAATGGATTCAGAGATAGAATCCATAGTTAACATCGGAGCTGCCAGATGGGGCAAAACCCATCGGTTGCAAGTGGGTGTACAAGCGCAAAAGAGGACCTGATGGGAAGGTTTTAACCTTTAAAGCTAGTTTGGTGGCGAAGGGATTCACTCAAAAAAGAGGGAATCGATTATGATGAGACATTTTCGGCGGTTGCCATGCTTAAGTCCATCAGAATACTCTTGTCCATTGCGGTACATTTAGGCCTAGAGGTTTGGCAAATGGACGTCAAGACTGCGTTCTTGAACGGGTACCTTGAAAAAGGTAAGGACATTTATATGTGCCAACCAGAAGGTTATGTGAGGGATGGCCAGGAGCATCTCGTTTGAAAGCTCAAGAAGTCTTTATACAGACTTAAACAGGCTTCTAGATCCTGGAACATTCGTTTTGATAGAGTGATAAAATCTTACGGTTTTATCCGGTGCTTAAACGAAAGTTGTGTTTATAGGCTCTATGTGGACGAAAGCGTGGTATTCTTAGTACTGCACGTAGACGACATACTTCTTATTGGCGACAATGTGAACGTGTTGTCACGTGTAAAGGATTGGTTATCAGAACAATTTCAGATGAAAGACTTGGGAGAAGTTGGTTACATCTCAGGGATAAAGGTGATCAGAGATCGCCGAAAGAGGATGTTAGGCTTAAGCCAAGCTTCATATATAGATACTTTGATCGCCCGTTTCAACATGCAAAATGCCAAGAAGGGTTTTCTTCCTTCAGACATGGCATTCCTCTATCCAAGGATATGTGTCCGAGGACACAAGAGGAAGTAGAGGACATGAAGACCGTACCATATGCTTCAGCGGTTGGGAATCTCATGTATGCAATGCTGTGTACTAGACCTGATATATGCTATGTGGTTGGCATGGTGGCGAGATATCATTCTAACCCTAGTCAGGGACACTGGACAGCTGTTAAGCACATTCTAAAGTATCTCAAGAAAACTAGAGATCATGTGCTAATATATCGGTCCAATGAGTTGATCCCGATAGGGTATATGGACTCAGACTTCCAGGCTGATCGAGATTAGAGGAAATCTACCTCAGGCTATGTGTTTACCTTGGGAGGTGGAGCTGTCACTTGGAAGAGTGTGAAGTAGAAGTGCATCGCAAACTCTACCATGGAGGTCGAATATGTGGCTGCTTGTGAGGCTGCTAAAGAGGTTGTGTGGCTCCTGGACTTCCTGAACGAGCTAGATCTAGTTCGTAGTTTGACCAGAGGTATCACATTGTATTGTGATAATGCTGGAGCAATTGCAAACTGTAAGGGACCTAGAGCTCACAAGGCAAGCAAGCACATAGAGAGAAAGTACCACCTCGTACAAGCAATCGTCGAAAAAGAAGTAGAAGTGAAGAAAATCCCTTCAGCGGATAATCTGGCGGATCCATTCGCAAAGAGCTTACCAGTCAAATTGTTCGACAGGCACGTCGAAGGGATGGGGCTGGAGCACCTCCCACACTAATAAACTTTGAGTATAAGTGGGAGAAAGATGTGTAATATATGCAAGATATAGACACTTGCCTTCTGTCACATGATATGCTAAAAGTTTGTTTTAGTATAAGTGGGAGATTGATGAATTTGTATACTAGAAAGCAGGCCTTTTAGCTTGTATGCATGTGTTGTCCATAACCACTTACAATCTCTTATCTGATTAAGTATGAATTGTTATCCATGTATCAAACATCTATGCATTATCTCAAAGTTATAGGCTTTATTGTGTGTTGTAGATCACAGATTACCATAGTTGTCGGTTTCTCTAGAGATATAAAAGGTTATCACAGTTGAGACAGTTCTGGATATAACTATCGGTTTAGGCTGTAGTATAGACTGAATAAGTAGCTTGTCTTGGCTACTTTTCTATGCTAGTATGTGCGTGTAGTGATAGGATCACAGTGAGGTGTATTGTTCTATTCTGACTTAAGTAGAAAGAATCGAGACCTCGGTGACTTAAGATTGAACCTTAACTCTAATTGAGTGTATAGTTGTAGTTAGTTTCTTTGATTTACCATGGGTGAGAGTTCAGAGGGTCTGTAACTCAATATGCTCCGTATCTTGGGAAACAACTACAATTAGTACGACTCTTAGTGTAACTGCAATAGAGCACAGTATCCTGGTAGAACAGGTTGATCACATCCTATGAGGAATTCATTAAGGATTATCATACCAAACCATGCAGGTGGATTAAGTTCCGGTATGATGAATAAGGAATGAATGGTACTACTCAGGAATGATAATAGAGGTTGAATAACATAAGAAGTCAGAAGCTTTAAGTTAATCAACGGATGTGGGATATCTTAAATACGGGGGTCGCTAAGTCTAATACTAGCCTTGAACTCAACAGGGGTAAAACAGGTAATTCACTATTACTCTAATGGAATGTTTTAGTACTTATGGACTAAATTATACTTTGGGCTGAGTATAGAGAATTTAGCCATTGGGAGGCCTCGGTTTTACCAGCCAGTAGATCCCTTATCTGGCCTAAAAAGCTCACCAGGCCAATATAAAAGGAATAAGTGGGCCATCATGTGATTGGGCCCAGTTTGGCGCCAATTGAAGCTCGTGGACACCTAGTCCATTAGTTGCAAGCCCAGCCTCCAACTTAAGCCCAAGTCTCACTTGATCTCTCCTATAAATACTGCCTCAAAGTCTCGTAGACCTAATTGTTGGAATTTACGAGTGCACTCACTATATTCCACGAGAAATGGAGGCTAGGGTTTAGAAAAGACAGATCGATCGGCGACGGCGTTGAGCACACGACGGCGGATCCCTCTTCCATGGCTGATTTCGAAGTTCGTTGTCCATTCGACGCCAGAATCGCGCAGGGATATAAATCAGAAGATATATTCGCGAGTTCTCTCTAAATCTAAACTAATCGATCATGAAACACCCTATGTTTCGTATTAATTGTTAGGAGCATGATAGGCTTAATTCAATGAGTTAGATAACCGAAATAGATCCTCGGGGCATGAATCGATCTTCACCGATCCGGTTCCTTTTGCTTTTGTCAATGGAAATCTAGTGAATGTCAATGTTCGGCCTGCATAAGTCGTTGCTCCCATAGTAACTCGAGCTGGAGCCTCCAAGCGGAAACAAAAATCTGCTGAGTCCCCAGCTCAAACTTGACAATTAAAGCGTCTACGACGTTGGGTCATCGAAAGCGACCCAGGAGAAGAGGAAAATCAAGCGACTGTCTCTAGCGAGAGTCAATTCCAGTCGCTAGTCCGAATGCACCCGAGGTCGCTATATATCAAACTATTCCAGAAGTCGCTGCTGAGGAAACAGCGTCATCCCAAACCCAGTCAGCCACTGCATTTATAAAGGCATTCAAGGTTGTGCCTCCAAACCCATTTTTCCATCCCCTCAATCTTCTCCCCAGCAATCAGTGGAGGAAATAGAACATTTCGACGAGGAGATTTCCGTCGAACATGCTGATAAAGAATCCAACCATCCCACCGCCAAATCAACCGTAGGAACGATTCAGATGGTTTTGGAGGCCAGCGAGAAGGAGTGGATGCCGACTACCGAAGCGAATTGACTCGGCTATTTCTAGCCTATCAATAATACAATAACCGAACTAGCTAGTAGTCCGGGTCGAACCACAAGGAGTGAATGTATCGATAGAAAATCAAGTAGTTCATGTAGTCCCTATCATACTATCTAAGCACATAATCATGATTTTGGTGTTTTATAACTAGGCAAACAATGAGTAAGTAAAATAACAAGCAACAATAAAAGCATGCAAGTAATGTAAAGAACAAATAAAGGAGCAAGTAGTAGAAATTCGATAAAAATAAGCAAGGATTCAAATGATTTCCGGTGTGATTAGGCTAAGGACTAGGCAAGTGATGTATCAAACCATTTTAATTCCTTTGAGTGACATTATTACATAAATCAAGCTATCTCATCCTCCTAAGACTTGATAACTAGTGGATTGAATAACATGCTTACCATTCTAAACATATTACCAACTCCTAAAAGCACAATGCCTATTAATCTAACATCAATTCACATAATTCTTTCTAGGAGCAATGCAAATCAATACTAGATAGTATGAGCAAGGATTCATGCCAAGTGCTATGAATGGAAGCTTCCTAGGCATTCCATCAAACACCTTGTATGCACTCATGGATGTCAATCATTCATGCAATTAAATCCAATCAAATCCAAGGGCAACTCAAAGGAAAGGTAGATCCACATCAATAACCACCAAATCCTAGCCTAATTCACACCATCCATCATTTGAAACCTCTAAGAAAACTAGCCACTCGTCATAGCTCTAACAATCAAACCAACAAAAAGAAGGAAATTCATAATAGAAATAATAAGGAAAGTAAAAGGAGAAGAAATGCTTCAATAATCCTCAATCTTCAAGCTTGATCATCCAAAAATATTTGAAAATACCAAAAAAGAAAGAGGGAAATAGCTAGGGTTCTAAGAGAGTAGTGCAAGAGTGAAATTCAATTGATAAAAGTTGCCAAATGAGACAAATAACAAGGTATTTATAGATCTTCCACAAGTTGGGGTCAAATTGCAATAAGAAGAAACTTGAGTTGAGAAGGTGGGGTAAAAACTGTAATTTTTGAAAAGTTGAATGAAGGTTTGACTAGTGCATTTCCGTTTGACTTGTGCATTTCCGCCCACATTTCACAGTTTGCGCGCTCTCACGGTTTTGGCTCGTTCTCTCTCGTCCGGCATCGGAAAATTAATCCGCAAAGTGCTACGGCTTCCTCTCTCGATTCTCTTCGACATAGGATAACTCAAACATTCCCAGAAAATTGCCACAGCACCTGAAATAGGCACGAAACTTGAGAGAAAACGCAAAGCATATAGAAAACGCATAAGTATGAAAACCTATCATTTCCTATTCATTTAAGCACACATATCAAAGCCAAAAACTACCAAAAACATCTTGAAATGCATATAAAATATCGGTTTGTCAACGAATGTCGAGGACGAAGCTGCAACGATGAATCTTCTCATGGATGAAATGTTGTTTTCATCCAACTTTGATGAGGAACATGAAAAAAAAGGCCATGGACAAATATTGGAAGCGATCAAGGCTATCTGTTTACAAAACAACTATGGAGCCTAGATTAGTCTCGATGACCATGTGCATGTAAGATGGTAGCATTGCCAAAGATTTTTCTAAGTCCCCGTAGATCATACAGACTGCTTGATTCCTCAACATGGACACCAAATGAGCGATTCAGCTCATTTGTCTTCGGAATCACACCATATGTCAATAACTTGGGTGCAAAATAAGTGCCAATGACCTAGAAGAGACTATTCTTGGACCTTGCTTCCTAACATCCAAACGACAAGTGTGCTTGGGTTCCCACACTATAATCTTCCAAACATAATATATGCATCTTGTTTGGAGTAAAAATGGACATTTGGTTGATAACTTGCAGACAACTTTGTAATCCAAGAGTTAAAAACAAGGTGTCCTTGTCACTAAACACCAAATCTAATTGTTTGTATCGAAAGAGACTTATCATCAATGGTTGAGATGCATGATATGCTGCCCAAGTATTACCCATTGCTGCCAACCACTATTGACTATTTCAGGGCCATTATATGATGGAGGCACATCATTATCTAACCTTTCTATCTCAACATCATCATAATCACCATCATCATCAGCATAATCCATTTCACTTATATGCTCATTTGATCCAAAAGTTACAGACTCAACTGCCAATTTTTTGCTGATCTCGTATTGATGTAAAACAAGGGGGTTCGAAAATGTTGGATCTATCACTACATAAAACCTAGACATGTCTGAGCAGTTAACTGTATAACTCAAGTTAGCATCATTATTGACATCCATTTTCAGCTCCCGGCATCAGATATCACAACAAATATATTGGTAAAAAAGTTAAACTTGTGCCTATCCACAACATTGATTTGCTCAAGCTTATGTAACAAACTCTCAAAGTCGAAATCATTGGCAGAAATAAGTGCAAATCTTGATTCACCCCAAACATAAATATGATTTTCCCATCTTCTCCCGAAATAAACAATCATTGTTTTTATCACCATCTACAAAATTTAAAAAGAAATGTTCTGTCAGTGGTCGTGATCGTGTGTGAATGTGGTAGTAGTTCTGTGTGGTTGTCGTTGTGTGTTGTGGTTATGTGTGATTAATTGTGTGTATATTGTAGTAATACTCGGTTTCTTACATTAAAGTTGATATCGTTAAGTATAACAAATAACTTATAACATTTTTTTAAATATAACGAAATATATAGTAATCATAGGCACTATCAATTATTATTAAATATATAACCAAATGATGAGGCAAATATATAACAATTTGGTCTTAAGACAGTGAGTGGCTGTGGTCGTGAGTGGTTGTGATTGTAAATAGAGTGGCCTTGATTGTAAGTTTAGTATCGTGATCGTGAATGAAGTGGTCGTGTGAACGTTAAACCGGTTAACAAGCAAATTAGAGAAACTTGTAATATGTTGCCGGAAACTTGACAAAATAATTATGGGTTAAACATCGTATCGTTCCTAAACCGCCTATGACACTTTATCAATGTTGTAGCACCAATTAAATAAATGAATTAATCAAAAATTTAGAAATTTTCCCTTCAATTTTTTTTAAATAGAATCAATAGTGTTGACCAATACCTTGTCAATATCTTCTTTTTATTGTCTCCGTCCCTTGTCGGCACCGCCGGTGTGATCTTGCGAGAGCAGTTTGTCCTTGTCAACACCACCAAGCCGACTGCCGGTGTGAGCTTTGCGAGAGCAGTTTGTCCTTGTCTACACAAATCTATCGCATAACTCTTTTCTCTTTCTCTATTTCTATGTGTGCTAATTGGATGAACTAATTTTCCTTTATTTATTTCTTTTTTGTCATAAATTAAGTAATTAAGGGTATAATTGTCCCAAACTCAAAAGGAGGAGTAAATTATACTACCTCTATCCATATTCATTAATCTCGTATTTCATTTAGGTATTTCTTAGTTATTAGTCCCATTTCCATAAAAGGAAATAATTTAACATCACATTGCCATCTACATCACACTTAATTAGCTTAAATTAACTCTAATTAAAACTGGACTGGGTAGTACTATTAAATTAAATTAAATTAAACTCTAATTTAACATCGCATCTCCATCTATATCACCCTTTATCCCATTTTCCTTGGCTCTTGTGTCATTTAGAAATGGGACTAATTAACATGGATGGAGGTAGTACCATTTACTTAGGGGAAATAGGTAAAAAAAAACCCACTTGGGAATAGTGAAGATAAATAATAGCCACTTAGATAAAAAAGATTAAAAAAAATAAAAAAAAAATACCCACTCTTACCATAATACCCCCGCCCTTTTCCAATTCACGAATTTGAGGTCGTGAATTCACTCACATAAATGTCTGAAATCACGAATTCACGAATTTGAGGTCGTGAATTCACTCACATAAAATGAGGTCGTGAATTCACTCAACCCGAATTCACGAATTCAGGAATTTGAGGTCGTGAATTCACTCAAAAAAATTGCCTGAAATCACGAATTCTCAAATTCAATTCGTGAATTCACTCACATTAATGTCTGAAATCAAGAATTCACGAATCAAATTCGTGAATTCACAAATTCTAACAAAAAAAATAAATAAATTACGTTTTAATTATATTTTCAACGATTTTAATCATAATTTAATTTATTTTTATAATTATTTATAGGGTTCACTAATCCCGTTTAGAGTGTATAATTATTTTTAATATTTAATTTTAATTTTATTAATTATTTTAGGGTCGATAAATATAAAATTAGGGTATGGTTAAAATAAAAATTATTTAGATAAAAATTATTTGTTAATTATTGTGATATGTGTGAGAGAGAGAGGGAGAGAGATTGTGTTTGTGTGTGTGCAACGTGTGTGTGCGCGTTGTTTGTGAGTGTGTGTTGTGTGTGTTGAGAGGAATTTGTTTGTCTTACAATTCATTAAGGGTATTAATGTATTTTCACTTAAAAAGTGGGTAGTTTTTATCTTTTTTATCCAAGTGGTTAAATTATTATTTCAGTATATCAAAGTGGGTATTTTCCTACTTGCCCCATTTACTTATAGAGGGCTAATTTACATTATGAAATGTGTCAATACCCCAAAATAGCCCAAATCAATATCTAAAGGAAAATTATAGCCCTTCATAAGTAAATGATACAATTATAGCCCTCTTTTTAAAATTGGGACAATTATACCCTTATTTATTAAATTAATTCAAAAAAATAGATTAAGAAAATAAAAGAAAAAACAAAATTCAATTATCAGCCCTAATTGGGCCCATTCGCAACCCACCCCCGCACTCCCTCCTCCATCGCCGAATCCACACCGCTCCTCCTCCATCGCCGGCGCCGCCGCTCCTCCATCGCCGGCGCTGTCTTCTCAATCCTCCGTTGCCGACAGTGAAGCCCCCCCCCCCCCCCCCCCCCCCCCCCCCCTCTCATCTGCTCCTTCAATCTCCGAATCGGCGCCCCTCCCCTGTCATCGGCGCCGCCCGATCTCTTCTTCTTCTGCTGCTGCTTATTTCTTCGACCTTCTCTACTTCTCCTCCAATATGAGCCCACAGACCTATATTCAGCGTGGTAAACGGGCTGCTTCAGCTCCGTTAGAACATATTATCGAAGAAGAAGAATTTCAGGAATCTGGAGAAATTTCACTGAACGAGGTCAGTAATGAGATGAACATCGATTCACCTAGAATGGAGCTTGAAGTGTCCGGTGACGCTACGAGAACCCAAAATACCGCACCGAATTCTGAGGTATTAACTTCGAATTTTTGAATTTCGCGCGTAAATATAGTCGTAGTTGTAGTCGTAGTCGTGTGTTTGAAAATAATAAGAATTATAGTCGTGTGCGTTCAAAAGTTGTCGTGTGTTTGAGAAAATGGTTGTAGTCGTTGCAAAAATGGTTGTAGTCGTGCAATTAATGGGAGGTGCAGGGGTTCCAGTAGGTTCAAAAATTTGAATGAAATATTTGAAGAGATGGTTGCAGGTCATTATGAAGGGAAGGGCTAATTCTTTGGACCTTAATCAGTTTCTATTAATTGTGGCAGTCGTGTGTGTTTTACTGTGGTCGTGTGTGTGTTTGTTTTGGTCGTGTGCTTGTGTGTTTGTGGTTGTGTGTGTGTTTGTTTTGGTCGTGTGTTTGTGTGTTTGTGGTTGTGTGTGTATAATTGTGTGTGTTAGTAACATTGTATATTTATACTCTTTCACCTTTTATTTTCAAATAGGTTGCTTGGAGCTATACAAGACCTGCCATGCAAGATAAAAAGGTCCAAATTCAATTTTATTGCAAGATAAAACTGATTAAACAAATTAAGGATAGGCTTTTGAAGTTCGGTGAAGATATAGTGAAGCGATTTGAAAAGGGACCATTTCGTTCTATTTTAAAGCTTCCAGATGAAATGGGGAACTGTCCTCAAGTTATCCACTACGTCGTTAGTTGAGAGATGAAGTTTGAGGACAAGGATGGGGTTGATGAGACGGAGATCTCATACTTCATAAACAACACCCAAATCAAATTTGGAAGGCCTGAGTTTGCCCTCATCACAGGTTTAAAATTCGGAAATCGGAGTTTGATCCAAACAACGAATATGAAGTGGAGGATAAGTTCTTGTGGCACAGGGCTTTTGGAAGGCAAAAGGTTAAGGTGCAAGATCTATTAGATAGGTTATTGCACGTTAAAAACCAGTTAGGTGACGACCCTGAGGATTATTTGAAGGCTGCCAAGATAGTGGTTGTGTATGGTATATTATTTGGTCAAGATTTGAAGAAAACCATTGTACCGAAATGGATTTGGGTGTTGGTTGAGTATCCACACACTTGGAAAAATTTTCCATGGGGGAGTTTCTCGTTCCAAATGCTTCTCAAATACCTTCGTGCTGCGAAAAGAGAACACGCGGGTAAAGATATACAAGCATACCACATCTTTGGGTTTTCGTATGCCTTCATGGTGAGTGATATGATCTAACATTATTTTGGGGTATTGACACTATATATGTTTTAACTTTTTATCACTTGTGTTACTTAATTTCTTTGATATTTGTAGGCTTGGATCTATTGTGCCTTTCCAAATGTGGGCAACAAATTTGGCTTGCGCAAACCCAATGATGATGCTATCATACCAAGAATATTGAGATTCAAGTATGAGAAGAAACAACCAAAGTTCACTCCAAATTTGATTGAGGTATGTATATTATATTGGTTGTGTGTTATTGGTTGTGTGTATTTTAGTTGGATGTGTGAATATTAAATTGACATTAAGGGCTGTGTAAATATATTGGTTGTGTGTGAATAATATAATTAATATTTGGTCGTGGTCGTGTGTGATTTGGTCGTGGTCGTGTGAATTACAATTGTGTGCATGTGATAGTTGTGGTCGTGTGAATTATAATCATGTGTGTGTGATAGTGGTCGTGGTCGTGTGAATTATATTAATCTTGATTTTTTCTACCTTTTTTTTTTTGGCTTGGTGGAAAAACATGTGTTTGTGCCCTTGTCTCCTAATGATATGGAATCACAAAGTTCTTATTGGAAATCTCTTGAGGATGAGGGTGCTACACAGTTTGGTTTGGTTTTCAATGTTGATCGTCCTGGTGCATTATGTGGATCACTAAACGTTGACAAGCTACAATCGACTCAGACAAGCCAACCAAATGATGCATCACAACAAAATCGAGACGATCCTTCTAGCAGTCGTGGCCATGCAGCACACTCCGACAATCACAGTTTACAAGTTGATGAGGAAGTGTTGGAAAAAATTGGAAGTTATGCTGGAGCACGAGCTCTCAAAGAAGTGATGGAAAAGTTTCCTGGATTTATGGAGTACATAAAGGGCCAAAATGACCAGGTTAGCCACATCGTATCAATAAAGTTATTGTAGTAGTCGTGTGCGTTATATGTACTAGTCGTGTGTGTGTGAGTTATTTGGTTGTGTGTGTTATATGTGGTGGTCGTGTGTGTGAGTTATTCTGGTCGTGTGTGTGAAATACTGTGGTCATGTGTGCAGAGTCAAATGATGAATTCTGTGGAAGATGACTCAACACTGACAAATGAAATTTTTCGAGAGAAGTGGGGGCCAACCCCACAATACACTTGCACACCGGGGGTGACAAGTGTGTTTCATGACCCTGACTTAAGTGAAAGAGCTGTATCCTCTAAAGTTTCAATACAAAGAGGTTATTAGAAGATCAGAATCAATATGCTTGTTAAGCCCATTTCGGCCTTATGAATGTCGCGGGACTGATTACACCAAGTTCTTGAAGTCACCGGACTCAAAGTAAGCATTTAATTGTTTTTAATTAATATTAAAGTAAGCATTTAATTCCACTTTTGAATTGCAATGTTATTTAAAAAATTTGATCTTTTGTAGGAGGAATGTGGGCATAGGCTTTGGTGTTGATATTACCTTCTTCAAGGAGATAATTGACATTAAGAAAGTGCTTCAAAAACATCACATTGAAGCTTACACACAGCACCTCAATTTGCAGGGTTGACTTCAAATGTCAAAGTGGCTTTCACATCCTCCTCTTTCTTGGTATGTATTTATTTTAGTATATGTATGCTTAAATGTCGTGTTTGTGTATCTTCTGGTCGTGATTGTGTATATTTTGTTGTTTTCTATGCAGGTAGCAATACATGATGTTTGGAAGAAATCACATGAAGATGAAGAATTATCCCCATGTGATGCTAACAAGGAGGAGATAGTATCAAACAAGGATTTGAACTTTCTTTCACAGTTTGCCACTGGTGTGATGCCAGTATGGGGAAATATTCAGCCATGGTTCAAGTTTGATAAGGTTTAGTTTCAGAATACATATTTATATTTTATTTGATTTTTTTTTCTTGTTTCTCAAGTTTTTTTTTTTTTTTAGGTCATCCTTCTAGTGGAGATTCCTTTTCACTGGATTACATTGAGCATTGATCTTGTTGAGTCATATATTACAATATATGATTCAACACAAGGCAACTTTGACGAAGGTGACTTTGAAGAGAGGACCAAGACTTTTGTACCACTTGCTCGCATTCTGCCTCAAGTTCTTCGTTACAGTGGCTTCTATGATGCTCGAACTGATGTAGTACCTAACCTTAGGCAGTGGAACATCAAATTTCCAGAAGAGGGTCATCTTTACATGCAAGCAGCTAATTCATTGATTTGTGGGGCATTTGCATTGAAGCAGGCAGAGGCATTATTCACTGGGACAATGACACCATTCGAGCAGAAGGATGTAAAGAAGTACCGTACGCAAGTGGCACAAACTATATGCCACTTCAGTACCGATGATGCCACTAGTATTCCTGCTTAATTTGCATTAGCATTCCTGTTTTAGAGCTTCAAAACTTATGTACTTCTGACTTTTGGATATCTTTGTTTTTGCATGACTATGTAGTATTTTCATTTGTGATTCTATGGTATGTAGGTTCTGACTTCTGACTTCTGATTTGATATCATGGTGTTAATTGTAGGTGAATTTTGATCGTGACTGATTGTAATGTATATGAACGAGGTCGTGTTATAACTGTTGTAGTCTTGGTCGTGTGCTTGTGATAGTGGTTGTGGTCATGTGTGTACTGTCGTGTGTGTGTGATAGTGGTTGTGGTCGTGTGACTTATAGTCGTGAGTGTATGATTGTGGTTGTGGTCGTGTGTATTTTAGTTGTATGCTTGTAATAGTAATTTGTGGTTGTAATACAATATTTGGTATAATGAATTCGTGCAAATATATGTCCAATAAAAAAATAATAAGAACATTAAAATTAAAAAAAAAAAAGTATGTTTAAAATTAAGGTTTAGAGTTAATGTAAATTTGTGATTTAGAGATTTTTGGTTTTACAGGTTAGGGTATTTGTTGTCACGGGGTTTAATGCTTAAGGGTTTAGGGTTTAAGGATTAGGATTTACTATTAATTATGATGATCATAAAAATGATTGTGTGTGATTGTGCATGTTAATTATGGTGGTCATGGTCGTCTGTGTGAGTTATTCTGGGTGTGTGTGTTATATGTGGTGGTCATTTGTGTGTAAGTTATTTTGGTCGTGTGTGTTATATGTGGTGGTCGTGTGTGTGAGTTATTCTGGTCGTGTGAGTGAAATACTGTAGTCGTGCAGAAATAAAATAAATAACAATAAAAAAGGATTCATAGTGCATGTAACCATAAACATATTAGAAAGTGTACATCTAATTCTTTAAACATTAGACACGGCGGGGGCATCTTCTCTTGTTATGGTCTGGGGCTCGACAAATGCTACAACTCTTTTTGCGAGATTTTGGGGACTTTGAGATAACACTTTCTTCTTCTTGTTGTTGAAGAGACATGTCCACACTGCATGTAGCGCGATTATGTCCTGTTTTGTTACATCTTGAGCAAACTCCAGATTTCATTCTTCTGACACGGGGTCTTCCAGCTTGCTTTGGTTGGGGAGGAAACCCAACAATTTTACTCTTAATTTCATCCGGGACTTTCCATTCATTAGGATGAGGGATGGGATATACCATGCCACCATATGCCTCTCGATAAGTTGTCATGGTGTAGAAACTCGAAACATATGACATGTAAGATTGCTTCGATTTGCTGAAATGAAAACAAGATAGTGATTTTCTATGCATATACAAAGATACTTCAAGTAAAATAAGCACTTACAAGATCGCTGCGGCTGCATGGGGACAAGGGATAAGATCAAGATCAAATTGACGACATGTGCAGCTTTTGTTGTTCAAATCCACAACATGGGTATGCTTGCCGCCTACAACTTTGAAGGTATACATGTTTATAGGTTCAACCTCCAATAATTGCCCAATTTCAACTGATGAATCCAATTTCTCCGTGGCATACTCTGAAATGTGCATAAAAAATATTAGTATGTAAGAATATTATAGTTCCATGCATTCACAAAATGATCATGTGTATTATAGTCGTGTGCGTGCAAATCATAGTCATGTGTGTGTGGTAGTGGTTGTGTGTCTATTATTATTGGTCGTGTGCGTGTGATTAATGGTCGTGTGTGTATGATTACTGGTCGTGTGCGTGTGATTAAGTACCTGTGAGCTCCTCAGTTCTACTAGCACCTTCCATTCTTCTCTCAACAATCCAGTGCCCAATCATTGTTCGAACACACTCCAGCATTGTACAAATTGGCAGCCTCCTAGCCCAACGAAGACGACCATTAATAGATTGCAGAATTAGAAGTCATAAATCTGTATCTCCGAACTGGACAGTGGCTTCTTGCCCATTTAGTGGGATCTGCTTCTTGTAGCTTTCGAAGAGCACTATGTTCATTTGCATCTTGCAAAGCCTTCATTTGCTTTTCAAAATCACTAGTTCTGTAACAATGTGCAGCACGCTGGAACAATGCATGGACATCTTTGTTGAAACCCCCAAGGTTCTTTTGCAAGTGATATATGCAAATACCATGGGGAACATCAGGATAAACAGTAGCAACTGCATGCTTGATGCTAACATGTTGATCAGAGACAATCAGGAGATCTGAAGGACATCCAAAGGCTCGTCGTACCTGCCTCAAAAACCAGATCCACGAATCATTGTTCTCCTTGTCCCCAAGGCCCACAGCTAATGGAAAGATTTACTCATTTCCATCTTTGGTAGCAGCAACAAACATTACACCCTTATACTTCCCTTTTAAATGTGTTCCGTCCACAACAATGACAGGCCTGCAAGATGACTGAAAGCCAGAAATTGATGCAGACAATGCCATGAACATATACTGGAAGCAATCAAGGCGATCTGTTTGCAAAGCAACTATGGAGCCTGGATTAGTCTCCGTGACCATGTGCAAGTAAGATGGTAGCATTGCAAAAGAGTTCTCTGGATCCTCATAGATCATACGGATTGCTTGATTCCTCCCCGCCAAGCCACGCTTGTAGCCAACATCGACACCAAATGAGCGCTTCAATTCAGCCAGTAACTCATTAGTCCTCAAAACCACTCCATCTGCCAATAATCTGGGTGCAAAATAAGCGCCAATGACCTTAGAAGAAGCCGTTCTTGGACCATGCTTCCTAACATCCAAACGACAAGTGTGTTTGGCTTCCCAATCTGTAATCCTCCAAGCAGAATATTTGCGTCTTGCTTGGAGTAAAAATGGACATTCGGGTGATAACTTGCAAACAGCTTTGTACCTAGTCCGAGATGAACGCTCAACATCAAACTGAAATCTATTATATAGGTGATGTAGTCCAAGAGTTAAAAACAAGGTCTCCTTGTCACTGAACACTGAACCTACTGCTAAGGTATCAGTGGAGTATTGATTGCATCGGAGAGGCTTAACATCAATTGGTAGAGATGCATGATATGCTGCCCCGGGTATTACCCACTGCTGCCAACCACTATTGACCATTTCAGAGCCACCATGTGATGGAGGCACATCATTATCTAAACTTTCTATCTCAACATCTTCGTAATCACCACCATCATCCTCGATGTCATCCATTTCACTTGTATGCTCATTTGATCCACATGTTACAGACTCAACTGTCAGTTGTTTGCTGATCTCAGATTGATGTGAAACAAGGGTGTTCGGCAATCTTGGATATATCACTACATAAAACTTAGGCGTGTCTGAGCACTCAACTATATAACTCAAGTCAGAATCATTCTTAATATCCATTCTCAAGCTTCCAGCATCAGGTGTCACAACAAATGTACTTATCAAAAAATAAAACTTGCTTCCATCGACAGTAGTGATCTCCTCAAGCTTATGCAACAAACCCTCAAAGTTGAAACCATTGGCAGGAATAAGTGTAAAAACCTTGATTCACCCCCAACATAAATCTGATTTTCCCATCTTCCTCCAAAATAAACAATCATCGTTTTTCTCGTCATTTGCAAAATTCAAGAATAAATGTTCTGTTATTGGTCGTGTGAGTGTGTAAATTTGGTCGTGATCGTGGATAAAGTGGTCGTGGTCGTGTGTAATATGGTCGTGGTCGTGTGTGATTTGGTCGTGTGAGTATTTTTTTAATCTAAATATCACAAGATCAAAACTGAGGAAATATATAACAATTTGGTCGTGTGAGTGTGATCATATTGGTCGTGTGAGTGTAAATTTGGTCGTGATCGTGGATAATGTGGTCGTGAGTGGTCGTGGTCGTGTGTGATATGGTCGTGGTCGTGTGTAATTTGGTCGTGTGAGTGTTAAACCATAACAAGCTATAGAGATGATCTTGCCGGAATATGTCGCCGAAAACTGGACGAATAACTATGTTTCGAAGCTTGTATCATTCCTAAACCTCCCAATGGCACTTTATCCTCGGTTGTTACACCAATTCTAAATCGAATTTTCAGAAATTAAGAATTTTCCTTTGATTTTTATCAATAACTTGGTTGTAGATTAATACCTTGCCGGATTCGTCGCCGTCCGTTGCCGGAGTAGTTGCCGTCGCCGTCACTTTCCGGTGCAGTCGCAGTCCCTTGCCGGCGCCGCCGGTGCGAGCTTGCCGGAAAAGTATCTATCAAGCTTCTTCTTTCTTCGCCCGATTGGGCGATTCTCTCTCCGTTCTCTTTTTTAATTTTTTTTTCCTTTTTTTTTTCTTTTTTTTGTCTTTAAGTAAATTATTAAGGGCATAATTGTCCTAAATTGAAAAGGAGTGCTACATTTGTACCATTTAGTTATGTAGGGCTATTTTTTTCCTTTACTTATCATTTTGGGCTATTTTGGCCCTCCCCTCTAATGAAATGGGCTATTTTGGGTTTTCCACAAATAAATTTCAAAATTTTGCAAGAAAATGTAGTAGAATAAAAATTATAAATATTACTGTGAGCATAAAGATTTTATATTTCAAAATGTGTATATGTGGGAATTATTCTTTTTACGTGCAAATGAACGATACTTTAACTTGCATCACTCAAGTTAGCCAAAAACACAACATCCACAACCCCACTGATGGAAAAAAAATCGACCAACACACGTGTTGAAAACCAATGATCAGAGACAAGCTCCGAAGCAATTTGAATATGATTATGCAATTAAGTACATATGAGCAAAGTATTAAAAGGGTAGAGATCATACCTATTTCCGTGTTATGCACACCCAAGTCAAAATTATAAAAATATCAAATTTCAATAGATGATTAATAAGTTTACTCAGTCAGCTTATCTTCTTCCAGGAACAAGTGAATGATTGATCTCATGACTTCATTATTCTTTATACCAGAGCTCTGCAAGCCATAGAGAATTGCCAAATCTGAGTCAGCAAGTGGACATAGTTTTGCAAATTAAGTCACCCAACCACAAATTAAAGCCTATGTACCAAAGATTTTAGACTCATGCAACTCTCTACTGAGTTCTTGAGATTAAATTATTCCTTATGCCAGATGAGTTGATGCAACTCATCCGTAATCAATTTCATGAGAGGATCCATACAAAGGTCTTGGGATTTTCAAAGTGTAACGAGTTTCCAGTGTAACGCATTAAAATAATAATCTTTCCATCCCATTCACATAGGGATATTTGATTGTCAGCTCCCTACATAAATGGAACAAAGGGAGTAATGTATTTGACAGTCATGACTGATTAGAGATTGATAATCTGTTTTTCATTTTACGCCAGCCACAACGTTAGCTAGAACCAGTGTTCTAAAAAACGCTAGGCGCTAGTCGGGCGGCGGAGGGCCGACTAGCGCCTAGCCGCCTAGGCGGATTCGTATTTTATATTTATTTATTATTATTTTTCAATATTCCCAATTAAAAATATTAAAATTTTCTTTATAATTACATATTATCTAATTTCATCTCAACAATGCAAATATACAATTGCAAACTAATATGGTTCAAAATTCATAAATCAATAGTCATTCAATTAAGATTCATAGTCGAAACTTTACCACAAATTTTACATAAAATCGATAAATTCTATTGTACATATAATCTAATTTTCAATTTCTTCATTCTTATAATTTGTAAAGCACACGATGGAGAAAGAAGAGTTGATTTTTAATTTTTAAATATAATTGTAAATTTGTAATGCACCCTAATTTTTTTCCCAGCCCGCCTAGCCCATCCAATCCGCCTAGCCCGCCCAGCCCGCCTAGCCCGACTTGGGCGCCTAGGCGGCCGCCTAACCCGACTTGGGCGCCTAGGCGGCCGCCTAGACGCCGCCTAGCCCAAAATCGGGACGGCTCGGCGCCGACTAGCGCCTAGGCGGCCGCCTAGGGCGTTTTTTAGAACACTGGCTAGAACAATGATCACTGAATTAAGCCTCATATATAAAGGGGCCTTATTTTGACCAAAAATCCTAGCCCCTGAAGGGCTACTAGCATCCTCCCTGGATTCAATTTTGTACGCTCAATTTGAAAATTTACTGCAAATTTCTATTTATTTATGTAAAATAATTAACTTGTCCAATATTTTACTAAAATGGTAAATTGCAGTGCAAAGGTTCTCATTAAAGTCAGATACACTCTTTCAGCACATATCATAGTCATGTAACTAGTTTATGAGGAGATATGTTTCAACGAACTGGTGGCAGCTCTGTTAGAAACGTCTCAAGTTTATAAGTTTTACTTTAATTTTGCAATTAGGTTCGTTAAATATTCTTTATGCACAAAGCTTTTCTGAGGTAGCCGGCATTTCATGACACCTAGGCCCTAATTTTTCAAGAAAATGATTCTGTGCGAAGCTTTTTCTATAGAAGTAGCAGATAAATTTGAAGATTAGTTTAGTTTGCAATAATTAAAATGATAAACTGAAAATTAAATCATTAACACCTCATGTACCATTGCATTGTTAATTAATTATCCTCATTTAAAAGGTTATACCTGTGGCTTGCTAATCAGCTCCTTTAGAATAGAATGAAGTGTAGATCGAAGTTCCTTAAAGAGAACAGCAGTTTGTGCTGGTGCTGTCATTTTCAGCCAATCGTCAACAAGGATAAGTCCAGTCTGAAATTCAAGAGATAGAACCAAAAAAATTAGACACTCTCTGATAGAGTCCTGAACTATGTAAATAATAATTTGTTAAGGTGTAAGAGAAAGATACTTCATGCTGAACGTGTATTGATCCACCAAACAACAATATAGAGTAGGGCGAAACAATAGAAGTGTCTCGAAGGAACACTTTAGTCGTCTCAACCTGCAATTGTGCAAATAGGAATTCAACCAACTGATTGTCACAAGTAAGAGAATCTGGAATTCAGGATAAAAGTTAAGAGAAAAGGAAGTGAAAAGGTAGGCAGTAACCATGCATGCAAGCCTAAGCATAGGTTGCGTGTCATGATGTCAATTAAAATCTAATGAACTTTATGCTTGCCAAAGATCCAAAAGAGGGGCACATCTCAGCACCGGTTATTTTTGATGACGTTGTTTATCTAGCAAAAACAGCCATCGCCATGACAGACTCATATGACAGAATACATGTTTCCTATATTTCCTGAGTTTGTTATGAGTGGCACTTATTAATCGTTATAATGGCAGGACAAAGATCTATGAAAATTTACAAGAAAGTTCACTTACCTTTTCCAGAAAGACCAAAAAGGGATACTGAAAAGTTTTTTGGCTACTGTTAATAGAAGACGGATGAATACGAACTTCTCTTTTTCCATCATACCACACAGAAGAACTACCAGCGTCGATGGCGGCAACATTAGGATAGAGACCTGCACATAATACTGCCTGCATGTGTGCAGCGTGAATAAGTAAGAAAAGGAAAAAACTCATGGATAATCGTATCTTCTTTGCAACCACTCATATCGATGAACAAGGAACTTGACAAATACTGTTTCCACAATTAATCCGAAATGTTAATGTACTGCAAAATAGGGTTAAATCAATTACATACTCAGGCTATTGAAATCATTCTATGAATCTTATTATGTGAGCCTCCTAGGGGCCCACTGTGCCAAAAGAAAGATAAACCCCAACTATGCTTCATCATTAATGGGAAATGGATACGAAAATCAAAGGAGTACCAAAGATTTTTTCCTGACCAGCATTAGTGCCCGTTTGTAAAAGTTTCATCCTATCTAGCAAGACACCACTAACCATAATATAAAACCTTATGGGCCTAATACTCCTCTTAGATAAAAAAGTAAATAGTAAAGCAACTCCAGCTAATTCTCTTTCATGAAGAAGGTTTATCTCTCAATGTCATCAAACGTGTATAAGTTCCTTTATTCGTGAATGTAGAATAAACAAGAGAGACGTACATCAAGAATAATGTGTTTGGTATGTTTAATGTAGAGACCACTCGCATATTTGTATAGAGTATTCAGATGTAGAAACAAAAAAAGTTACAATCTAATCTTTTAACAATCAAACATATAAGCATGAGCAGAAATAAATTCTTCTAAGATAGATGTTGCGAGACTATACTTGATGCCCACCCAAAAGAGAGGCCTAGTCTTCATAACCCTCGAAATTCAACGCACATTTAAATCTAAAGCGAATTCTCTTAAGCCACTACATGATAGTGGTAGCAACTAGCAAAACCTATGAATGTGTGAAGATCGCTTCAATGATGGCAGTATGACTTACTATCCACATGCTTACCAAACCTAAAGAAAAGGGAAAAGAAAGAAAATGGAGTTTACATCCCCTCCCACATCAGCATTCAGTATTTCTTGTCTCACTTCCGGGAGGTTTACATGGCTAAACTGAATCCGTGAGCCGTGCTTAATAAGTGGATGAACAAGCACCATGGAGATACAAATCACTCGGCTAAGAAAGATGGAGAGTTGATTTAGACCAGCAATGAAACTCTAACATGCGTGTAAATAGAATTACTTAGAAGACTACAGATATAGTTGGATTGAAATGATCCCATGAAGCAGAAGCAATAACACTTCAAAATACTTGCCACCAATCTGCAATTAGCAATCTAAATTAAAGCTTACTAAACCACAGACTATGAACTTCCGAGGGCTTCAAAAATTCCTCGGGCTTTAAAATTTTATTCATGACAAAACCTGCATCCGAAGTGTAATATGGTTTTACTACACTAACAATTGCTCAGCAGTACACTCACTAATGAACTTCTATCACCATCTTCCCAACAATTCGTATTTCACATCCACATCACTGAATCCTAACCTTCAATAGGAAATACTCAACCTTGCGGATACGCTGAAGAACACAACACACGGTTTATAATACAGCATTGCAATTTTCAAGAGCTAAAATCCAACCTTCAATTAACTTTAACGACAGATTATCTACCCTGCAGTATCCAAGCAAGAACTAAGATTTAATTTCACTTTATTCTGATCTAGATGGCTAATCCAGTCTATGCAATTAATGGTTTTAAGGCTAACACACAAGGCTTCACCATTATGACGACTTCACCAGAAAAGAACTACTAAAGAACTACTGCCTCTCTCATATTCATGTGATTATTACCGTTTGGGACATCCTCGTTATTAGTGTGCATAGAAAGATTCTCATATTGAAATGACATATTTGCCCTCAACTTTACCCATGAAGTTGGACTCTTATCCCACTATCTCCACTTTTTCCTAGTTTTCACCTATTTTTTCTTAAATACCGTCTCAGTCCTCTCCCAACATGGATATGGGGGGCAGAGAGGGTAAAAAACAGTAACAAAATAAGACAAGCAACACACATCATTCATTTCTCTAAAGAGTAAAGAAGATATGAATTAAACATGTACATGAGATGCTTAAACTGATGGGATGTCAGGTTTTACCCTCACTACTGCTAGTTGATGTGAGTACTGATTGAAGGGTTGGGACAAATCTGAAAGCCAATTCTCAAGCTTCTCTTTCCTTTTCCAGCCAACCTGCTTCAAGAACTTCTTCTTAGAGCATTGTCAAATTGGGGGGAAAATATATATACATATATATATAGCGGTGAGATCCGGTACAAAGTAGGTTTTCCGTAAAAAATAAAAAGTGATACATTTTATCCACAATTATAATGCACGATGTCTAAAATTATAATGCATTGTGCAGCATAATGCATTGTGTATACTTTCATAAGCATCAGTCATCATAATGCATTTTCAATGTAATCATACTGCACCGGTTAATCTGGACCGTAGATAACATTAAGATCATAGGTCCAGACCGCTTCTCATTTCTTACGAAACCTTTCTTTGGTACGTGATCTCTCCACATGAAACTCATAAAAAATCGATAAGAAATCTATAAGCACAAATATTGCATCCGAAACAGACATATGGAAGTAGTTAGTACGCAACTTCGTGTTGATTTTAATCCTACTCCCCTCATCGTGCTCAAAAAAGAAATCCAGTTTTTCTGTTGAAGACCTCAATAACTGTTGTGTAAATAAGTACTCAACACCAGATATAAAATTTTCCATGGAATGAACCACATGACCTTTTACACATCGGCAGAAAAATAAGAGGACTCACCAAACAACAAGGTTAGCTTTAGCTTGTAAGAAAACATTAGCAAAATTGTTACTACATAAAATAAGGTCTGAATTCAAATCACATTCTCTTCTTTTGTACTTATTACCTTGCCAAGCATATACAAACGACATTTTTTTCCCGGTTTCCATATTTTTTCAGAAATTAGATTACCATAAATGACGAGACAGAGAAGTCATTTTTGAATTTGGTTGCACTTTAATTTCAAATACTACTTTTTAGGATATAATCTCTCGATTTTTTAGAAACTCGTATATCATTCCTCAATTATATACAACAACCAGGAAAAATCTTAAATGAAACAGAAAGGGAGGGACATCCAAAAACTCTGTAACTGATGGATCTGATTCATTAAGGTTGTGTTAAAGAAGTAGGCATACCTGTGGAATATCTATAAGCCCAATGTCATCAAGCAGTGTACCAAATTGAATTCTCATGTCCCTAGAAAAGATTACAACTTACAAGTATCAACATATAAAATTATCTAATCTTCGGGCCCGTTTGGCTAAGCTTATTTCAAAATGCTTATAAGATGTAAGTGCTTATAAGATGTTTAAGAGCTTATAAGATGTATGAGGGTAGAAGCTTATAAGCTGTTGAAGTGTTTGGATAAAAGAGCTTATAAGCTTGAAGAGATAATAAAAAATAAAATCTGAAAATTAAAAAATAATAATAAATAAATAAATTTTTTGAAATCATAATGTTGTAACATCAAATAGAAGTATATATAATATAAATATAAAAATAAAATAGAATTATAGTGGTAAATAAGCAAAATTAAAAAAAAAATAAGTTGGAGTGGAGGAACTTATTTTTTGGAGTGCTTATAAGCACTTTTTGCTTATTTTTACATCTTATAAGCTCTTAAGGAGCTTATTTTGCCAAACACATTTAGAGTGCTTATAAGCAGTCAAACAACTTATAAACAGTCAAACATCTTATAAGCTAGCTTATAAGCTTAGCCAAACACCCTCTTAATCTACGTTTTAAAGAAAAAGACAGTTTATCTTGACTTGCACTTGTAGTTCAGCAATGGATGTGATGGCTAGTATCAATGATTCTTCAGAATTCAGTAAATTACGTTCCAACATCCAACCAGATTAAATTAACATGCAGTGAAGAGATAGACACTATACCTTATCATGTACATGATGGAGCTACTTATGAAATGGGAACTACAAAATCTTTGAGCTGCTTTGGCTCCGTGCTGCAAAAAAAAAAAAAAAAAAAAAAAAAAACTTATTACTCTGGACGAGCATGTAATTTAAGTACCTGTTCAGTGAATTGATGTAGATAAAACAATTACAGTTTATAGCCATCTAATATCCCTCTAAATGATGTTGATAATTATTTTGTCTTTGTAGACCATGCCCTTATAATAATTCGACGGAAGAGCCACTACAGTAATAATTCTGTATAATAATTCTACAGAAGAGCTCTATAAACAAGACGATGCCATATGTGAGTTCTAAGCAATGCAAATGGACTGTAAGAACTTGAACTTGCTTCCAATGTACTTTACTGATGAATATAGCGCAACTTAAAAAACAATACATTCTGAATCAACAATGAAAGTCAATCCCTCCTACACTAACCACATCATCTTTTGTCCCCCCTAAAACTGAGTCATGTTTTATAATTTATGCACAACAAACAAAATAAAGATTATAGATTTGTGAAGCTGTAATGCATGGGTTAAGTAGAATTTCTTCGAAGATTATTCATTTATCTGGGCCACTATGAGAATATGTAAGATTCAATAACCCATGAGTATATATATGAGGTTATGCAAGTTACTATTGGTGAATTTCGTGCTAGTGTGGTACCATTTGCTATAAGTTCACAAGACAAGAATAAGAATTTTTATCTATTATGCTCTATGGTCATAGAGCTTCCATGTAACATAAAGTTCTTGTTCTATTCACTATCAAATGTTTCCTGCATCGACATTACAAGAGCAAAAAATATAGGATGCAAGCAAAGACTTACTCATACAACTAAATATCTACATGCACCAAAACTATAGTCTTCAATATTTTTAGAGAAAAGCCCCAAACTAGCCATTCTCAATAAGCAAAAGTAAATAATAGCCAACAGTAAATTGCTGTATTTGCTAGAAAGCAAACATCCAGAGGAAATAACAACAATTAGTGCTTTTCTCTGTAAGCTTCCATGAAGCCACTCAATGTAATAATTGCTTTATATGTTCAATATTCATTATGAAATACGGCTCGGGAACTGGTGAAAAAATTTTTGGAGCATCTATAACAATTCAACATTGGTTACAAGATATACTCACCGCATTCAAAACTTTATCCCATTTTTTATACGCAACCATCATTAAAAGATGATCAGATTGCCGGACAAATGCATCAGTCCCATCACCACTTTGATCAGCCAACAAAGCTAACTTCGCTCGTTCAACATTTGCCCTCTGCAAAGTATATGTGGAACATTTGATATTGGCATTTCCGAACATTTAAAAAGAAATGATATTGCATTGTTGTAAACCTCATCTTTTGGATGCACAAATGGAGACTTGTAGCTCAAAAATGCTGAAATAGTCAAGATGGGTGACAAACATCCAAATATTCCACCATATAAGATCATCTGCAAGTTAAAGAGAAGATTAGCATTGATAAAAG
The DNA here is from genome assembly GCA_029379335.1 of Thymus mandschuricus. NCBI lineage: Eukaryota > Viridiplantae > Streptophyta > Magnoliopsida > Lamiales > Lamiaceae > Thymus > Thymus mandschuricus. The sequence continues at coordinate 22,304,227 of CM057072.1, forward strand.
GTGCGAGAAACTGTTGCTACAGCCTAAATGAAGCCAATAGCAATAAGTAGCACTATAAGTTCAATTCTCAAAACAACAGTCAAAATCACACCTGATTTTTTGGGCCTACATCCCAATTTTTTCTATTTGAAGATGATTCCAATATAGATTATGAGTGAACTTCAAGTGCAAGAAAATATGATTTGGTTATCAATCCTCTTTTGACCACGTCACGTATGGGCAATTTGAGATACAACAATCTTTTGACCACGTCATATATGGGCAATTTGCCGAACACCTCAACAAAATGAAAAAATGGACTCCTTTTGGCATTCACACTACCGAGATGAGTTTGACATAGGGAACATAGATATATCATAAGCTAACAAAAGATGAGTTCCATGATAAATCCTATCAATTGATAAAAATATATGTATAAGAATGAACTTGAATATTATTTCCCAATGATTCTATGTCCCATATCCAAATATCTTCAATATCCACATTCGTCTTAACCCCCTCAAAATTCTACATTAAACTACACTCCCTTTGTCCTACATATTGGCGTGAAAAGAGAAACGAAATGTGTTTTAAGAAAAAAGTAGGTAAAAGAGGAGAAAAGTGGGTGATAGTAGAATAAGGGACCCATCCCATAGAATTAAGGCAATAAGGGTAGTAAATAATCTATCTAAGATATTAAGGGTACAAAAGTCATTTTGCTTAGGGAATCTTTCCATTTTAGGTAATCACAGTAATTTGGGGACGTTCCAAACGGGAAATACTTACACTAATATGGGGGACGGAGGGAGTATAAAACCTCCAAATTAAAGTTCGGTTCGAATTTCAATGTAAAATAACATGAAATATAGAAATCAAAAGAACAAAAAAATTAAAAATGGCTTTATCACGGTGACCACAAATTCAATGATGGAAAAGAAGATGCCTCAAAATCGCAATAACCAGAAGATGCCTCAAGATGATAAGGATGATTAACAATTAAGATCATAACAATTCCGTTGGTGCTAAAAAAGCTTCGCTGCTGTGAAACTCACTTTTCCAATCAATACATCAACTGGGAGTCTAGCCAGATGATAACCAAGAGGAGTCAGCTTTTCATTTCCTTCTATGGCACCAACCTACACATAATGATTCAAAAGATATAAGGAGTATAAATTTATTTCGGCCAACAAGTCATGATGCTTATGCAACTGATAATATGCATAACTATAGGATGAAGATATTAAAAAAATAAAAAATAAACTGTTTATTTTTTTTATTTTTTTATTTTTTATTTTTTTGCAAAGTAGTTTGAATTTGAAAAGCTGGTGCAGAGATCACCAAAAATCTCCCATAGAGTGTACATCCAAGATCAACTCCTTCAAAATGTGTGGTTCTTCTCCCTCCTTGAATGTCCACAACATAATAAGATGGTGGAATTTATTTCTCGGAAAGTATTTCTCATCACAATTGTAGCAGAATTATTATGCTATGCACTCGACATTTGTTCACATGCAAGGGACCTAATCTTGGCTTTAAGCATGATTTTTTTACTTCTTAATAGTGAGCTATGTTATTCTACTATTACATTCAAACCTCACCCTTTGCTTTTTAGCACCATCCAAACTCTCACTAGTTGTGTGCGAAAATCTTTGACATAGCCATCAATAAGTCATTGGGCTTGAAGTAGTAGCATGCGGTCACCCAATGCATTAATGCTAGTCTTTGAATGCTGCTCAAGAGGATAAACGCGTGGACTTGGTTTCAGTTTCAGGAAGGTACCCTAATTGACCCTCTCCAATCATTGTTACAAGATCATCACAATAAATGCGAAAAACAACTAAAACATTCGAATTGTTTACCTAGTTCATCACGACGTAACTATGTCTAGGGCGCTGTCAAGCAAGATATTTCTCACTAATATTTTCAGATATAGATTAAAAGAGTTAACTGCTATATATATTACCTTCATCCCATTATATTAGGTGCATTTGCCATTTTCGTCCATGCAACTTATTAGGCACATATCCTAAAATGGCAAATAATACATGACTACAATTAACTCTCTCCTTAGAAATGATTATAGCCAAATATCCTCTCTTTTGTTGGTTCACGTGCCCGAACCAAATGCACATAATATAATGGGATGGAGGTAGAATATATGGACAACAAAACCCTAATCCTAAACCCATTAGGATTCCACCTGAGCTTTAAAACGTGGACCAAAAGTTGCATCACCGGTGGCGGTATTGGGAGACTGACTTCTCGTATAGTCGTATCTTCTCCACTTCTTCACCATTTATTCAAGGTAGTGCCAAGCTTTCATCTTAAGTTCCAAGGCGAGTTGAAGCCATGCATAGCTTCAACTTTTATAAAGTCACAACCACAGTAAACATGTCGGTTGGATTTTCACTTCTAAGAATCTTCTCAAACCGCAAGATCTTCCTTTTCAAGAGATGATGAATGTAATGATACTTCAAGTCAACATAATTCTTCTTTGAATGATATATTGGATTTCTTTTGCCAAGAAGATAGCACTCCGCTTTACTGCCTCTCGATGTTTTTCTAGATGAATCATAAACTGGCTAATTACTCCGACCAATGCCTGACCTAGTGCACACCATGTTATACATGATGCTACCAATTGCAGATCATTTGAGCATGCTCATCCTTGCTGCCTAGTAAATCATTCTTGTCCTTGCTGCTTAGTAAATCTTTCTTGTTTAGTTTAAACTGGCTTCCCAAAGGGATATTCACCTGCTTTGCATCCCGAATGTTGAATCTTTTCAGGATATAGTTCGTTTGCCACCTCATCTAGCTACATTCGCATACCCAAAATCCTCTTAGCCTCTCTAAGATCCTTCATAGAAAAACATTCTGACAACTATTTCTTCAACTTATCCATCTCCCTTATGGTTGCACCAGCAATCAACATATCAACATATAGCAATTAAGATTTGATAAATGTTGTCAAACTTCTTGTAGTAACGACAATTATCACCGTGCTGTCAAACTCGATTTCAAGCATGAAACTATTAAATTTCTTGTACCACGTCTTGTTTCAATTCATACAAGCTCTTCTTTAGTTTACACACAGGTTCCTCTACCTTCCAATCTATACCCCTCTGGTTGTACCATGTACAAGTCCTGTCTTCACTTCATATCCATCAGGTGTAACAACTACAAAGCATACGAATCGTCGTCAACTTCAAAACAGGAGTGAATACACCGGTATTGTCTATACAATGCAACTGCTCAATCATTTCACAACAAGCCTAGCCTTGTAGCGTTTGCTACCACCTGCCTCCTACTTAATTTGACAAACAAAACCACTTGCAGTGTAGTGCCTTCTAACCCTTTGGGAGTTCTACTAGATCACAAGTTTTATTGGATATCAAAGATTGCATCTCGTCATGAATTACAAGCTTCCACTTGCCACTTGCGCTTGTATTCCAGCTTGTATTCCACTTGCGTCGCCTCCGCATAGCTCTAAGGTTCACCACCAATCACCATTAGTCAATAAGAGATAGTAATTGGATGGCGAATACCTGTTTGGTGGCCTTCAATTTCTAGCTTCTTGTGGCGGCGGTGGTGTAGTCTATTGTCCTTGAATATCTGCTTGTCCATCCTGATATCTATTGCTCCCACCCGAGTTAGAGATATCCATGTCAACAACTTCAGTTTCATCTTTGTTAGACACTTGATGACTTAACATGTCCTTGTACATAACTAGTTCGTTGAATATGACATCTCAACTATGAATTATTTTCCGATTATGCTCATCTCAGGATCTATACCCAAACTCGTAATGAACTTACATTTGATAAAGATTGCATCTAACTATCCATAGAATCAATATAAACATAAGTAATACATTCAACGCATCGGTAAGATAGATTTACCTCTTTGGTAGTCCACTTCTCGAGTAATGTCATTCTCCTACGAACCGAGGAACCTCGATTATCACACTACAAACACTTTACCTTCAAACACATTTCATTTCTTGAAAGCATCAAATGCCGACTTCTTTTTCATAAACAAAAACCCATACCTTTCTCATCAAATGCATCACCAACAAGGTACACCTCTCCAAAATCGCTAGAAGTGTAGTTTCATTGTCTCGCATTAGTTTATGAGTGAAACGAAACTCCGGAATTGAGAACCAACAATTCGAAAGGACTGCTCACACTCATGATCAACGCATCTCCAACATACCTTTAGTTGTTGTTCCTTCTTTTCCCTCCGATCCTTTTGTCTTTCTCTTGTGTCACATTTGTTCTTGTAATGGTTGTACTCAAGACAAATAGAATTGAACTCGTTAAGATGATCTTCGACTGCTCTGACATCTTTAGGTTGAAAAGATGTCTTATCAGATGAACCTTGTTCGTTGTTGATGGTTTCTCGTACATGTCCGATTATATGTCCAACATCTCCTTTTGTCCAATAATATGTCAAACATCTCCGTCGTGGTCTTGGCTTTTGCAGTGAGAAAGTCAATATTTTTGAAGGTCAATATCTCTAGACAACAATAAACTAACCACGCTCATTGCCTTCCTGTCTATCATCTTTCGTTTTCCGTCCTTAATGTCCTTTGACGTCTCGTCCAACGGTTGATACAAATCTTTACCGTAAAGATAATCTTCCATCTATAACTTCCGAAACCCGAAATCCGTTTCATCGAATTTTTCTACGGGATCTTATCCGCTCCCACAAACCTGCTGCTCTTGATATCGGTTGTTACGAAATCAACACAATAAATACGGAAAACAAGAAAAACACTTGAATTGTTTATCTAATTTTTGACAATGTGAATGTGACTACGTATGTAATATTTTCGGATACAAATTACAAGAGATAAACACTATATATAGCAAACAAAAACCATAATCCTAAACCCATGATTTTATCAGGGCCATAAAACGTGACCCAAAAGTTGGATTGCTGGTATAGGGCTCCATACTTCAACAATCATGTGGTAAGTGGCGAAATTTATTATTGGACAATTTGGAATATAGCATTTGGTTGTCATCCTTACGTACTTCATGCTAATCTCTTGGAAAGTGATGCTCATCTTTTCACCATTGCATTGTCACTTAGATTGTGAAACTACATTCACTCAAGGTGAGCTATTTGGTGAACGGATCTCAAGCTTGCACCTAGCTTTTTAAGTCGTACTTAGGGGGGTGTTTGGCTAAACTTATTTTGAAGAGCTTATAAGCTTAAATGCTTATAAGATGCTTCAATAGCTAACAAGCTTGTAAACTTAAGAGCTTATAAGTTGGCAAAGTGTTTGATAAAAGAGCTTATAAGCTCAAAAGAAATTAAAATCTGAAAATAAAAAAATAATTCTTTTTGGCATATTATGAGGGGAGGACCAAAATAGCCCAAATGAATAAGTAAAGGAAAAAAAATAGGTGTCAATACCCCAAAATAGCCCAAATCAATATGTAAAGGAAAAAAATAGCCCTCCATAAGTAAATGGTATAAATATAGCCCACTTTTTTAAATTGGGACAATTATACCCTTAATGATATAATTAGGTCCCGTTAGGTAGGCAAGATTAGCCAAGATAAGACCTCTTATTCGGGCCACCACTAGTGTTTGGTAACAATGATTCTAATCATGGGGCCCGAGTTTATTTTTTGGGCCCGTGTTTAAACACTGTTCCCCTTTAGTGGAGTTATCTTGCCAATTTGGCCACGATAATTAACTGGGCCCGGTACAGTGACTCCCGATTAATGGGGAAATACCCATTTGCCCTCATCTAGCTGCCGCCACTCTTACCCCCAAATCATAAGATCTCATTCAATCCTACAATGACACCGACATGGAGGACGACGGCGAACTCCACACCTCTTCTATCGCCGCGCTAGCCGCTTCGAATGGAGAAGCATCGCCGTATTCATTGCCGGCGCGTCTCCTCCATGCCAAATTCGTCGCATTGAAGGTCGATGACACCATGCTCCCCCTCACCGTCGCCGGCCAGGTCCATACCAGATACAGAAGCCAATCGACCCATCGTCAGCCCCGCTTCATCTATTTTTTCAATGCCTTTTTTTGTGGATGGCCGGCGAGGCATGATGCCTTACTCCGACGGTGTTGGCGGCGGCACTCTCATTCAGAGGGTTTGTTGGGGTTTGAACTTTGGAGAAGATGAGGGGTAATTTTGTCATTTACTTCCATCATGGAAAATTTAACTATCCTACCAAACAAGTGAAGTCATATCAGTGCTTTTTTAAACCAATCAACCAAACAACAATGTCCAAATTACTACTCTTGAAAATCGAGTTATGTAACTGGATTTTAATTTCGGGCTTTTTATCCCATCTCCTCTACCAAACGAGCCCTTAAGGATAAATTAATTAAATTAATTGAAAAAATAGATATAAAAAAAAAAAATGCAAAATAGACCAGCCCCAGCGTGCGCTACCCACCTTCCACCCCCAACCTCACTCTTCTGCGTTGCCCCTCCTCCGTTGTCGGCGCCGTCCCTCCTCTGTGTCGTGGTCGTGTGTGATTTGATCGTGGTCGTGTGTGATTTGGTCGTACTTGTCGTGTGAGTGTGTAACTTTGGTCGTGATCGTGAATAAAATGGTCGTGAGTAGTCGTGGTCGTGTGTGATTTGATCGTGGTCGTGTGTGATTTGGTCGTGCTTGTCGTGTAAGTGTGTAAATTTGGTTGTGATCGTGAATAAAGTGGTCAAGAGTGATCGTGATCGTGTGTGATATGGTCGTGCTCATGTGTGATATGGTCGTGAGTGATCGTGGTCGTGTGTGATATGGTCGTGCTCATGTGTGATTTGGTCGTGTGAACGTTGAACCATAACAAGATATATTAAGGGTTTAATTGTCCCAAATTCAAAAAAAGGGCTACATTTGTACCATTTACTTATAGAGGGCTATTTTTTTCCTTCACTTATTAATCTGGGCTATTTTGGTTCTCCCCTCAAAAAATAGCCCTCCATAAGTAAATGGTACAAATGTAGCCCTTTTTTTGAATTTGGGACAATTATACCCTTAATATATCTTGTTATGGTTCAACGTTCACACAAACAAATCACACACGAGCACGACCATATCACACACGACAACGATCACTCACGACCAAATCACACACGAGCACGACCATATCACACACGACCACGATCACTCACGACCACTTTATTCACGATCACGACCAAATTTACACACTCACACGACAAGCACGACCACGATCAAATCACACACGACCACGACTACTCACGACCACTTTATTTACGATCACGACCAAAGTTATACACTCACACGACCAATAACAGAACAGAAGAGTGAGGTTGAGGGTGGGGGGTGGGTTACGCACGCATATTGGGGCTGTACTATTTTGCCTTTTTTTTTAATCTATTTTTTCAATTAATTTATCTTTAATTATATCATTAAGGATATAATTGTCCCAATTTAAAAAAGTGGACTATATTTATATCATTTACTTATGGAGGGCTATTTTTTCCCTTTACATATTGATTTGGGCTATTTTGGGGTATTGACACTATAATTTTATACAATCAAATGGAATTGTATATAACAGAAATATAAAAAGTATATAAAGTTATGAATTGAAAAGGTCCAATTTAAAAAAAATAAGCTGGGTGAAGGAGCTTATTTTATTGTTTGGGGTGTTTATATGCCCTTGAAGCTTATTTTTGGAGCTTGCTTATTTTGCCAAAAACATTTAAGGTGTTTATGAGCAGTCAAACACAAACACAAACACAGCTCACAAGTTGTTTTGACTAGCTTATAAACTTAGTCAAAACCCCCCAAAATCATTAAAAAATTATTGGACACTTTACATATATAATGGGTACTTATAATGTGACGTATGTCACACCCGATGAAGGCAGCAATGAAGCATGTAATTGAAGGGTTGCTACTAGAGAACCTTCTTAACATCATCATATTTGGTCCGGCGAGGAGCGCATATCGTAAGTGTTGATCAAGTCGAAGGGTCATTCTGAATGAGGGGAGCACATGATGCGTTCTGGCCTAAGTAATTGTTAATCTAATTATTTAAGTATTTCATTAATTTAATTAAATTATAGTCATAAAAGTCTAAAGTTATTAGTCTTCTAGAATTTGTATTTTTCAATTAGACCTGATTAGTTTGCACACTGTTCAAACATAGTAATATGAACATTTATGCTCCCATCTTAAGGGGATAAAACAGTCCAAATGCCTTTGACAACCTAGTGCACTGCCGTTGTACAAATGTCAAACCTAGAAGGCCCAGTCCAGCAAGAAACTAAAACCATACCTCGTAAAGCAATGAAACTGCTGCTGCAATAGATTCTTCCCTGGGAGGTTCTAGAGCCTGAAAAACCTCAAGATATCATAGTGAAGTTCAGACCTTAGGATTAGAAAATCATAAAAAGGAGATATTTGAATAGAAGGACTTGCCTTCAACAAAAACTGCTTTATGGAACCAAGAGAGAGCAATTTTACTTGTAGACATAACTCTGTCAGTGGCATTCTCAGCATCTCAGGGATCTGGATAGCTCAAGAAGTAGTCAGCGTCACATATAAATACAACCAAATCAACACTTTCTAATTTTCAGTACTGGTTCTGGTTGAGGGAGCATGTAGCACCTGATATGACCGCATAAGTTTTTCATATCTGGGCTTTGTATACAAACAAAAGCAAATTCCAGGCTTCACACGACCAGCTCTTCCTCGCCGTTGCCTCGCATTTGCTTGAGATATCCAATCTTCCACCATACTTGATAGTTTCTGAATATAACAGTTATAACACATTGGTTAATGTTAAAATTGCACACCATATACTGAATGAACATTCTCTCATGCATAGATCAAGTGGATCAGGAAGACCAATTTAAACACAATAACGTGCTTTAGCCTTGAGTGATTAGCAAAAGCATTCAAACGTCCTTACAAGTTGCTAAATGCCTCATTTTTCACTTATTTCCATTGAATGATCGCACTGCACGTCTGCATTACTTTAATTGTAACAGCTAATAAATCCAAGGTTTTTTTTATCCTACAGTTCCCTCGAGGAAACACTGTTGACTTATATTTCACTTTTGGAAACAAGTGAAACATTAATTAATGCATCATTTAATAGATTTGTTTTTAGAGAAAAGAGCTAATTGCCTATAGCCTCATATTCACGTAAAACATGTCTATCTTCATGAAGCAAGAACCTATTAAGGAGCATCAGTGCCGTGCATCAATAATGCATACTCAAGCAACATGCTGGTTCTTGCTGTGTATAATTGGAGATGCTCCTGGTAAAAATCTAGCAATCATTGATTCATTATCATCCACATTACTCCATTTGTAATAGAAGTTCAAGAAAAGAAACACCAACCTTATTTGGATTATAACGATTCTCCTTATGCCTTCCACAGTCTACCACATACACAACGTCATCTATTGTTATGCTTGTTTCTGCGATATTTGTGGCAATAATAACCTGAAACATATAACGTTCCATTTGGTAAAACAATCACAAGCTATGAAATCAGAAAATACTCAACTAATAACATATGAGTCAACAACTACTGAAGAAATATCTAATTCTACTGCATACCTATCACCTGAAGATCATTAGTTATTCATAGGGCAACATCTATATCATGGGCTATGAATGTGTCATCAAATGAATGTGTCATAGTGGAGCACTGAATTTTAATCTATATTATTGGTTAGTAATTTTATTTTTAGTTTATTCTATGTTAAACTGTTAGTTAATTGTTGGGACGTGACTGATAAATTAACCGAGTGAGCATAAAAGACTGTTCAGCTTCAATAACATTAAAGAAAAATAACTGGAAAGGCCACGAAAGACAAAAGAGCACATATCGAGCATATCATAATGCAAGATACATGTTCTATATAATTGAACTAAATATGCAAGCTCAGATAAGTGAGACGAAATGCAATAGTACCTTGCGTATGTTATCAGGAGGGTTTGAAAACACCTTCCTTTGATCCTCAGGGGCAATAGATGAATGCAGAGGAAGAAGCCATTCAAATGAACGCCCTCCAAATTGGCGACAAGCAGCAAGCCTTTCTAGTAACATATTTATTTCAGAAACTCCCTATCATATGGCAAATGCCAAATCAGATTGATTAGAAATTAGCTAATAAACAAGCCACATAGGCAGTTCATACAATATAATCTGCAGAATGAGATATATTGCGCTACCGGTAAAAAGACTAATATGGCCCCCTCAGAGTAAGTTTCATCAATATGGCAGACCAGGTCCTCCAGTAGATCATAATCAATAGCATCTTCATTTAATCTTTTCTGTTAAGACATTCAAAATAATTGTAGCAGTGACTCATGAGATAAAACCTCCAGGGTGTGAATGATACATACCAAATTTCGGAGAGTCTGTTCGCTGTAATTTAAATAATCACTTCCAATGTAATATGGATTAATAATTTCCTCAGAAAGTAACGATTCATCACCCCAGCCAGATAAAACAAGATTTTTCTTTCCTCTTTTCTCACCAATAGGAGCACTCTGCAAAAGTAAGATAACAGTCAGAAGAGTGTCTTTAGCTGCTGTAAACACTCAATGAAAAAAACTACACAAAACCCAGATGGGATCCTCTATCCCCATTTCCATGTACCAACAGTGTACTAAATGTCAATTATTATTTATTATATACATTTTCATTCGATGATTTCGAAGTATTATGATTCGGGATAATTTTATAATATTTTCTAGAGTATCATCCATTTTAGGGTTTATAATTATTTTTTTTAGCATTTAAATTCAATTTTATTAGGTAAAATAGGGTTGAAAAATCAAAAGTTGGGGTATATAATTTTTAAAATTCTAATTCTTTTGACATAAAAATTTATTTTATTTTGTTATGATATTTCATTTTTATTTTTACAAAAAAATATTATAAAAATTAATAAAAATAATTATTTCATACATAATTGGTACACGTAAATGGGGACAAAGGATCCCATCCGCACAAAACCAGACTAAAACCACAAAATTATGAAGCAATGAATCCATGTGTATGACTAATGAACTTTGTTTGACTTGACAAGAGGCTAACAATAGATCTGCATAAACACAAGAAACTTTTCGACAATATAGATAGCATGACCCTTTAGATTTTCTCCCTAACTTGGAGACTCAAAACAATTCTACTATCTTGCAACAAGAGGATATCTATCTCATTTGGCAATTGTAAGTTTGCAACTTTTCGAGGGGCAATTGAAGCTTATTTATTCCTTTAAATCCAAATAGTAAACATCAAAAGTTTAAAAAGTTCACTCATAAAAATTTATATCCTTGAGTCTGGATTTTAACTTCTTGAGAAGGGAGACAGTCTCTAATAAGTAGTGTTAGCAAATAAAGGATAACCTTCAATGTGAACCAAAGAACTATGGCTATGCTGTTGGGCTGTAGATATACAACTATTGAACTCATACCTTCCATGGCCCAGATATTGCATTTTCTATAGAGGCAGGAGAGTCTGAAGCAAGGCTGTAGTTCAATTTTTGATATATATCCTCAAGAAACTGGGTGGACACAGGATGCGTTCGCCCTTCAGCAGTAACCACAGGACAGTTGTCAAAGTACTTAGAGAACAAGAGGGAATCAACTGTAGCAGACCTACAAGACAGTATATATCATCATTAAGCAATACTGAGTGTTTGTATCAAATGACCAGCAAAAAAAGCTTTCACCAGAAAAAAAAATTGATTACATACATAAGAATAATTTTCAGCTGCGATTTTCCCCAGGTATTTTGCTGCTTCTCAATCAGATTTTTCAAAATAATGAGCAGAAAATCCCCCTGTTGCACAAAATCAATCCAAGACACTGAATCCACTTGGTATGAACTCGTAACACTCACGTGCTGCTATGAAGATTAGATTATGCTAGACATTATGCATGTACCCCGCCACTTCTACAAGTAGTTTCCAACTGTAGGTGTCAGGCCCTATGCTCATTTGAAAATAATGTCCTACTAATGCATTCATTTTTTGTTCAACGTAATAAGTTACTTATTGAGTTAATGGAAGTGACCAAAATTAAAAGCAAGAGCCCCTAACCTTGGCAGCAATGCCTTGCTATCCGACACAACTAGAGATAAAGGTAGGTGATGTATTTAATGACATAGGAATCATGCACCAGTGACGACAAAGGAGGCATAACAGTGGTTTGACTTAAGGTTCTTAGGAATGCATGCAGAGTCAACTGTAATTTAAACTCATGTAGCACTCTATGCCAAAGTCTGAGAGAGAAGGGACAATGAGGAAAGACATGGTGAAGATTTTCAGACTTATACCTGCATAAGACACACCAGTGGCAGTTTGGATTTGGTGTAAAACAATTTAGTAATACATCAAAAGTGTGAAGCTTCCCAAGAAAATATCTAAACTTTTCAAGGCAACAGTACCCTTCCAGATCTCTATCTTAATATGTGAACACCATTAATACAAATAAATATTCTATGTAGCGTTACAAATTTTGTTGACTTGATGAACCAAAGCAAATCGAAGGAAATAAAAGCATGCTTTTTTTTCAAATGTACAAATTTCCACCAACCATAAAAGTAAGACCAACCATGTTCGGTGGACATTTAAAGGAGGCACAAAATCTTTAATATAGGCAATAATTAAAATACACATATAACTAACCAGGATAGACCGCTCATGAACTTCATCAACTATGACATGGCTAATATTAGCTAGGTCTTTGTCACTCTGCCAATCAAGAATAGTATAAGTAAGACAAAACGAGGAGGATGTTCTTGCCAATCTTATTTTAACTGTGTTCATACAAGTATATGAATACCAGTTCACCTTTCAAGTTTCCACTAATTAAAAACAAATGGAAAAACAATGATTTCTCTTCAAATATATAGAAATATGCTGCAAAGTTAATCATAAGCCTACCGAGATCATCCGCAAGAGAATGCCAGTTGTACAAAAAAGAAGTCTTGTTCTCTCATTCCTAAAGAACCAACCATACAAGAGAGTGCAATTTTCATCAAACATGCTCCAGAAGATGATAATATGACGATGATGACGAAAAGCAGGCAAAAGGGCTGAATAAATAGGTACCAATGAAAAATAATAGTTTATGGTGCATTCCGTCGATCAAGTACAGCAAGTAATTAGGCAACAATCAACGAAAAGCAAAGTATACACAGTTTGCCCCAAATAACGTCATAAATAATAAGCAGTGCTTTCAGAAGGAAGAAAAAAAGAAAAAAAATAATAATAATAATTAAAAATAATTAAAAATAATAATAATAATAATAATAATAATAATAATAATAATAATAATAATAATAATAATAATAATAATAATAATAATAATAATAATAATAATAATAATAATAATAATAATAATAATAATAATAATAATAATAATAATAATAATAATAATAAAATAAAAAATAAAAAACCTTCTAAGAACCAATTTTGCTGCAATCTTAATAATGCTAGAATTAAAAAGATTACAAGAATATTACAGATCAGGAAATGCCAAGAAAAATACCCAACGGGTGCAAGGATTAAAATTACAGATGCAAGGAACATAATCAATGGGGAGTCATCCTCCTTCATGGTGTTTGGGCTTGGCATGGAAATCCAGAATGAAAATAAGTTAATTATTACCTCATTTTGATTTAATACTCACTAAATAGTTTGATTTCAATAGCCATTAATTATGTCATGGAATCAAATCCACCGCAATTTTCTTAGGGGAATTAAAACTGAGCATCCCTCAAATAACTAGGATGTACATGAATGCAATATCTATAATAGAATGACAAGTGTAGCAGCTTAGCATGATCAAACAAACTGCAGACTTTTTTTCTTTATTTTTTAAAAAATAAATATTAGAGAAACGAAGATGCAGTAATTGGTTTCACCTTGCATTATCGAGACGAACTTGATAACCAACCAAAGAATCATTTGACCCTGGATAGGATTCACATCGCTCATTAGCAACTCTTTCAGCAACAGATATGGCCTGAAATCACCGACAAGGTATTGGTAAACATACTATATAATAACAGAAGTCATTCAAATAGAAACAACATTATTCGGTTCACTTGTAGGAATCTTCTAATCTCAAACACTGAAACATAATTGAAAAAAGTAACTCTCCCATCATGGAGAGCTAATTTTTTAGCTAATAAAAGATCAGCCAACAAATTCAAAAACCTGCTAGTGTATCACCAAACAAGCTCAGAAAGGTTATTTCTTTCTATTAAATTTCAGAAAAACGGTTTTTAAATTGTTTATGGATAAGAGCACATTCAATCACAACTAAGATTTTGACATTAAGGATGAGTTAGTACACATGTATATTATTTTACAAAGTGATCCAAATTAGCACTGGGCACAAATTTAGGAACTGATTCAAATGTGCCATGGAGCACAGCTGAGACGTTGCCCCGACTCTAGTTGTAGTTTCACTCAATTCACATCCGCGATAGAACCAGACATCTAGATACAATGAAAGCTACAGTAATTAAAATATTGCGTTAATCATTCTCCAGACATGACAGGTTTATGAAGACTAGGAGAAAATGAGGCCGATAGTACAAAGAAAATAAAAGAACCTAAAGCCAAATGATCACAGGTAGATCAAAAGGACCAGGCCGCATTAAAACATGTGTGGTTAAAACCCTTTGCCGCAAAAAAGACCCTCTAAGCAGAAAGTGTAAACTGAAAGGAACAGCCTACAAAGCCTAGGAAAGAAGCAAAATAATATTTAAATCTCATTCTTATAGAAGAGGCCAAAATGATAGGGATGTTTGCAAAATTTAGAAATTTCTTGGTGCTTTTAGTTAGGCATTGGACAAATGAAATTATAGGTAGTCTAGAATAATCTGCAAGGGACTCATCATCACCTTCTAGTCCTTTTTATTATAAATTGACGAAAAAAAAGTTGAGTTAAAGAAGGGTGGAAATCAAATAACTTGTTATCATGGTGGTTCTGTTAAGTGCATCTAGAAGCTTACCCTATAAACTAAAGTGAATATTTCCATTCACAGAGAGCATTTATTTCCAAAAATACTTTTTCAATATGCAAATAAAATATTAATACAAGCATTACATCCAGTCATTCCCATAACTTACCTATTAGTAAAGAAACAATCATAAGAGTGGAGGATCTAGATTAATGCAATAACCACTTTACTCTTTCGTTGGCCATTGGGACTTGATTTTGAACAGCAAAAATTAAAAATTACAGATTTATTATGCTGAAGGATCTTGCAGGAACACATGCAAATTGCCACAAAGAACTCTCATTATACAAGTGACCAATGCAACACAAGTAATGACGTGGACAACTTTGTTACTATGTGCATAATTGCAGAAAATACAGCATATCCAGTCATTGTAAGCAGATAAACATATGGTATTTAGAAATAATGTAGTGAGAACTAAGACACCACAGGATTGAGAAAGGCTATTCCTAACATAAGTGAGTCAACTACATACCGCAATTCTCCTGGGCTGAGTGCAAATTATATTGCAGAGACCACCAAGTCCAGCTTCAATCATGTGATCTAATATATACTGTGGGACCTGCATAACCATCAGAATGAACAGAAACATATGTCTTATGATGGTAATAGCAGATACTAAAGCAATGAAATAAAATGTAAAGTCACAAGAGATGGTTATCCTACCTGAGTTGTCTTTCCACAGCCTGTCTCTCCAGAAATAACCACAACATTATTTTTCTCAAGTAAAAGCAGAATTTCATCTTTCAACTCAGTAATAGGGAGGCTAGATCTTGTTCGCAACATCTCCTGCTCAAGGAATAAATATATAAATAAACAAATAAAGGATTTAGAAAAAATTATGTCTCCCTTAGAAAGCAAAATGGACAAATTGGCTTAGCTATGAACTTGTCTATATGTTTCTTCTGTTGACAAGTCAAGTCTCCGCCATTAGACCAAGGAATTCTAATAATCAGCATGATAAACATACTCAGCACTCATACACTATGGTATGGTTAAATATTCCTACGCATTGGTAGCAGAGAGATGCTGGAGCAGTATTTATTTTATATTTTATTGACTCTATGTTTTAAGTATTAGTTTTGGGCTTTAGTTAGGGTTAAAATGACAGTGGGCTCCAGTAAGTTATTTACTTAGGCCTCAAGTAATTAGGTTATTCAATATGCAGTCGTAAATTAGGGTAAGGATCGTTAATTGTTACTAGGGAAGCAGCGCTGTGGCTGCAGGATACTTATTCTGTGAACCTCTTTGAGGTTCTGTTCTTCATTCAATCTATGTATTATTCTCTTATCAATAATTCCGTAAAAGACTCAGTCACTCAAGTACAGTAGTGACAACCAAACATAAGACTCATCAGATGTTGACCAATAATTATCAGTTTTGACGTAGAGCCACGAGAATATGCTTCCCGACTACAATACTGTTGATTAGCTACTAGACCAGAAAACCATAAATGCAAATATTAGGATAAAAGCTGAAAGAATGAAGATATATTGTAATAAATAAACTGAACTAATAAGGGAAAAGAAAAGGCCTCGAAAGAGGTTCACATGAAGAATCCTGCTGCAGCAGCTGTAAGCTGCGATCCTATTGAGCTCCAATGATGGTAACCCTGATTTACTACTTTTATGGGAATTTACTTTGAGGGATTAGTTATTGAGGTATTGATAAATTTAAGGACAAAATATGTGTTTGAGTAAGATTTTCATATCCCATGATCAATACCAAATAAAGAGATAAAGTGAAGGCCTATAATGAGCCATGAGATATCCCTAATTTGCATTCCTGCAAAATAAACATGGTATTACTTTGGATAAATTAGAATATCCACGCTTATCCTCTCAAGGTAAACGACCCCTAAACCTATGTAGAGACTCAAATACTTGGAGCCTAAGAAAAACCTGACCCTTTGTTCTAACCCTTATGCTAAGGCCCATGGAAGAGCTGACTGCGCAGTAAAAATACTCCCTCAGTCCCACAAAAGAGGTCATGTATTCCTCTTTGGGTAGTCCAAACACAATGGCCCCATTTGAAAATGAAAGTCATTAATGAATTACTAGCTTAATTAAAACTTCTTAACCTAATCTACCCTCTTCTCATTTACCCACTCCTCTACACATCCTCCAATATAATTTTGATAGAGAGAAAGTGATTTGTGAATGTTAAAGAAGATGAACTGATGGAGGTAAGGTGGATGGAAACAAAAATACTACAAGACTGAAATAAAATCTTCTCAAATGAGGCCACAGGAAAATCCTGCTTCAGCAAAGCTGTCCTATCATTATTGATCTCCAAAAGATCCCTAACCCTAATTCATAAGTGTTTATTTATAGACTAGGAAACATGAGGCCCAGGTAATTAACTTGAAGCCCACACAAAAATCTAAATTCAATCTTCATTCTAGCCCTAGATTACTTAACCATAAATAACTTAATAAAATAAGGATATACAGATAACATATAAATCTAAATAATTAAAAAACTATATTAGCAACCATATCAAATTTTGAATTGCAATATTATAAGTTATCATAACTTGCTTGTTTGTTTTCTGAATTTTACTATTGCTAGGTCAAGGGCTCAATATTATCTTTCAAGTAAGATCCATCATCAATATATTTCTATATGTCTATGATGTTCTGATTTTAAAACATGAAATATGCATTAAAATGTTTAATACTACTACACTTTCACAATAACTAAATGTATTTAAATTCGTTTGCTCAAAAATATAAGATCTCTTTAGAGGGACAGAGGGAATAAATAACAATAACTAACAACTTGCAGTAAAAAAGTTAATACTCCAGAATCTAATCTTAAAATGCTGGTCAATGCTGTCATAAGTGCTTGCCATCCCCCGAGAACACTAACCTTGTATTTTCTCATTTCCTTCTTGCTTTCATGTTTCTTCTTCAAGTAAGAACTTTCAACATGCTTATTTCTCTCCATGCCTGCATAAACAGGGACAAGCAAAAAGTATTTTACCCATAACGAATATGTGAATTGTAAGAAAAGGATGTCCCAGACTTCTGCATAATGGAGAGAGCTTTTAAATTGCTCTTAGATATCCATTGTTATATTACACACATCCACTCATAGATGTGATCATAAGTTCACACTTCAAACAAAAAAGGAAAGACTACTTCCACTTGAAGGTGTAATCCCATGCTGAATGCAGAATTGGCTGTTTTTATCCACATAAAAAGAGTAGATTACAACTAGATAGAATTCAAATAAAAGGAAGAGATAGATGTTGACTCAAACTTTTGAATTGATGTAATGTATATTTTAAGATGATTTTATGAAAGTAAAATGCAGAGTATCTGAATTCAGATAGTCCGTATTGTGATGTATATATATGGTAGAGTGTATTAGGGTTTACTCTAACCGTATTTAGCCTATAGTATTAGTGTGTGTGTATATATACTTGCTCTGGTCATTGAATAGCATACAGAATATCCACCCCCCTTATGATGTTATACACTTGAGATAACAGTTCGCAATTATTCTTCTACCCTATCACTTGACGAATGCCCGATCAATGCCTTAACAATCTAAACCAATAAGAGCACATGCAGTTAAAAACAAAAGAAATCTTTTTACTCACTTTCGGTGTTATGGTAGGTGCCATCAGTATATTCATCAGGCATGTAGGTCTTCTCTTGATGTTCAACCATCACAGAATTTTCAGCCATAACAGGATTCCCAGCCTGGTCTGCATTCAACAATGAATCCACAAAACCAGTCTTTCTATCTTCACGTTTATCTTTCACCGTTGAAAATAAATCTCCTGAAAGAATGACATGCAGAAAAGATCAACCAACAAAAAAAAGACCAGTAACTATGCTAATGAAAGAGTTCTTCACAGGTCATGTCAAAACAAAAGGTAGATACATGATTAGTTACCTTCCTTCCATTTCAATACAAGCGAAGCATATGGCTCAAGAAGTGCAAAATGAACTGGCAAATCTGGAAAGATGCAATGAAGCGCATAAGCTGCAACTCTGTTTTGTGCGTCCTGAGATTTTTATTTTTTTTTTTTTTTAAAAAAGGCTACATTAGAGCTTCTTGTTATGCTATGATCATAGTGCACTTAGATTTTTCTTAATACAATGAGCTCCAAGTAGTTGTGAATTTTAAGGAACCAAATGAGGTGGATCTATTCAAAAGATGTCTCATGCCAGAGTCACTTTAATACTAAAGTATGTCGGATTACATTTTATACATCATTTTTATAATCAATGTATCTGGCGAGTCACACATGTTTTTTTGCCAGAAAATGAAGATAAAGTCTTTAGTTATTTTTAGGTATGCATTCATCTACCCATAATGATATTTTTAGGTATGCATTCATCATTTTTATAATCAATGTATCGTGAAAATGCACAAATCAATATGATTTTGATGATATTATATGGTCATCCATATGGATGTGCTCTGAGAATTCATAACAATAAGGAATGCTATACAAGTATACGACATACAGACCGAACTAATCAGTGCTGAGGATCATAGGAATGTTATGTGTACGAGCAGAGGAGAGTTTGTAGTAGTGATAGAAAAGGCTCAAGCTTTATCTTACTCGTGATCAGTAATATACACCAGTTGGTCATATGCAATCATATATTGTTGAAAGAACACCAGGTCTTAAGTGTAGTTGTTTAGAGTTATGCTAAATGGCCATCATCTGAAGTAAATATCAACCAACGCTCATTTTATTATGAACCGAGCTATTCAGATTGTATAAATTGCAATGGCAGATAGCAAGTGTGTACCTCTGGTGTATTTGAAATCTCATCATCCTGACTTGGAAGCTGAATCGTTGTCAACCCTCCAGCTTTTCTACTCTTGCCCCTCCCTCTAGCTTTCTGCAGCACACTGATAGAGTAACCAGAACGGCTTCCTTCACCGGCAACTTTATCATATTTTGGTGCATCCCATCCTGACCTTTGGCAAAGCTGGTGAAGAATAGCCTTCGGAATCCTTTTTGGATCTCCCTATGGTCATATCATACAACAAGACTATGGTGACAGGACATAAAGAAGCAATAGCAACTACATTTTGAAGGAAGAGAAACAGCTGAAAGTAGAGGACTTAACATTGATGATACAGATTGGGAGCACAATTGATGTTAGAAATGAGAATAACAAAGCATCTTTCAGTAATAAAACTAGTAAGACAAAATAAACTTTTTTAACTTGCAAAGGACACCGTAATGGAAGGAATGACAAACTAAACAAGTGATATCTGAAATTGTGTAGGTTTACAGTTATTGCTGTTATGAACTTCCTGGATGGAGCATATTACCTTCTTCCAGATTCCTTCCATTTTCTCTAGATTCTTCTCGCTACAAAGTTCTCTAATTTTTTCTTTCTTCTGTACTTCAAATACCTCAGGAGGCAAGACTTGGTCCAATGAACTTTCTTCCAGAAAGAGATCGCCAAGTTCTATATCATCTGGTTTCCCATCCAAAGTGTCTCCACTTTGCATGTCGATGCTTACAGGAGCAGTACCAGATGAGCATCCATGCAAGTCGGAGGTATCAAGTCCAGCTTGATCAGGAAGAACTAACTCAGTGCAGACAGTTTCATTTACTATGTCACATTTATTAGCAGTATTGACCCCAGAGTTACCCAAAGGCGCATATTCTAGTCCTTTTTCCTCCGCAACATCATTGGAAGAAATTACATATCCAGATTCCAAGATGTCAACCGATAGTCCTGAAGCATCATGTCAATACAACAAACATGATGCACCTCAAATAGGTCTTGAACTCATGATATTGATAGATTAAAAAAATTTCTACTACCTAATGCTGATATCTCCTTCTTTAGTTTCCGAATGATTAAACCTGCCTCTTCCTGGCTTTTCTTATCACCTCTATCTTTAGCATTCGCAGCTTGCAGCCTTGCGGCACCGTAATCCTCAATAATAGACTCATAATTGCTCCTTGGTTGAAGAGCCTGTAGTAGGAGTACATATATATTGACAAGCAAGATTTAGAATAGAAATAAAGGACATTTTTTGAAAGTTAGCTGGTTATAACCAGGCCCCGGACGATCGTATATACATCCTCGATTGAAATTAGATACAAAGCTTTGTATAAATACAAGCATTTATGGAATGATACGAAAAATGAATGATTAGTAACTCTGACAAAAAAGGGGAATAAAGTGACTCTTAGAGTAACGATCAGGCTCAAGAACCTTCTTCAGATGGCAGACGTGCAAGAAAATAGATAGGGAAAAGAAAGTGCAATTAAAGGCTTCCTAAATATTGTTGAATCAAAACAAAATTGACAAAAGATGCATGAAAGGAAGGCCATATCTTAAACTGCATCAAGAAGCATGGTTAGTAACTTAGTATTATCAGTTATAAGGAAGCCAAAAAACATTCATGGTCCTACCATTGTTTGCAATATAATCACAAGAAGTACCTTCTCTAAGGAACCATTTTCCATTGAATGAGTTTCCCAAGAATCAGTTTCATCCTGCAAAAAGATAATAAGTAATACAACATTTATAATGATTCAAAAAGAACCTGCAGCTTAGGTGCTGTTAAATACTAGAAAATCTCAACCTACAAAGAAAAATATCCAAAGGATGTGGAGGAGCAGAACTCGTTCATTATAAAAGGCCAAATTGTTCACTTTGTTGTTTTTAAAGTGTATAACATCATAAGTGCGGTCGAAATTTTGTATATACTTCAATAATGAGAGAAAGTACATATGCACACTAATACTAGGCAAGATATGGTAAGAGTAAACCCTAATACGCACTACCATATATACATCACAACATTCCCTCTCAAGCTAGAGCATAGGTATTAAACATGTCAAGGTTATTACAAAGATGATCAATTTTAGCCCCATTAAAAGCCATAGTAAATAGATCTCCTAAGTCCAAACTACTCTTTAGTCTTTATATATCCACTAGTCATCAACCCACTTTGAATCTTCTCTTGAACAAAGTGACGATCAATTTTAATAGTGACAATCAATCTCAATGTGTTTAGTTCGCTCGTGAAAGACTGTGTTAGAAGCAGTATGACAAGTGGCCTGGTTATCATACCAGAACTTAGCAGCCATTGTAACTTCTATGCCTACCTAACACAGAACTTACGAATACACAAAATTTCACATGTAAACTTAGCCATTGCACAGTAGCCATTGAAACTTCTATTCCTACCTAACAAAGAAACTTATGAAAAAACAGAATTTCACATGTAGACTTACAAAATCAAATTTCCACCAAAGAATACATAATATCCTGAATCCGCTAATTTTCTGCTACTTCATCATCTAGGCTCCATCTTCTTCAATAGATGTAATGGGGGGGGCATGAATCTGTTTTAGTAACACTCGATAATTAGATTTAATAAAGGACTCTTAAGTGTTTTATGTTTTAACTCTTAATGGCATTTATCTTTAGAGTTTTAAAGCCCAACTAATACGCTATAGCTGCCCCTTGTGGCTGAGCGTTTGTAACATGTACACCTCTTGAGCTCAAGTGTAAGCCTTGTCCGCAACCAAAAAGGGACGCTACTTGAGGCCATCTCGCAATACCCTTCTTCATGGCACGCCTAGAGGTACACGCCTCGATCGTCTTTCACAACTCTAGTATAAACACGAGTGGAGTTCTAACTAAAAGGTTCTGACTATAAAAAATCTTTAATTGATTTTCTGAAGCCCTGTGGATGTTTAATTCAGATGGTCAATTTATCACATAAGGCCAAGTTTGATATTAGAAGCATGAAGTGTGATTTTTTTTTTTTTTTTTTTTTTGTTATGCTACAAGGGAGAAGGAGCTCAATGAATTGGATGGAATAAAAATATTTATTCCCAAAGATGTGGAATTTCTGGAGACTCCTTATCCTTGTCATACAGTAGCTAGAACAGGTTCCTATAGCATCATGTATGATATCCTTTTGATTATCCTCCTGCCTCACTCCAACTACCTAATATTTTTTATTTATTATTTTGATCATGCAAGACCTAAGGTTGTTGAGGGAGTTTGATTATTCTCCTGACTTAGTCCAACTACCTAATATGCTTACAAGTTAATAAATAATCAGCCGGTACAAGTCAATCTCAAAATCTCAAAGTCCGATATGATTACAGGTTTAACTAAGCGCTACAAGCCTGTGATAACTACATGATGAAGAGGAAGTTTTGTTCTTCTCTATGATGCCACATGAGAAGATATGTAATGAGAGAAAAAAACACGAGTTGAAGAAAGAAGTTTACAAATGGTACCCAAGATAAGAGGGATGCTAACTGTAATAAAATTAGAAAGTGAACAAATATAATCGCTTAAATTGAAGAAATTGATTAATCCCTATTCTTGGGTTTTTAGCGAAAATATTGGCCGCCCATGAATGCATCAAAATCCCACAACAAAAACCCTAATAAACTCTACTCATAAAAATCAGGCATAAAATAGACAAATGTAGAAATCATCTTAAACCTATTTTAGAAACAAATTATATCCTCGTAACTGGGCAAGCTGTGAGTAAAACACATGGTAAAACAAACTTGATGAAAAATAAATAAATAAATAGTCTTATCCTAGCTTTCATCAACAAAATTTGAAAGAAACCTCTTCTTGCCGTTCCATATACTGACGAATCCAGTCTGCTTGGGAATGCTGAATCGAATCCAGAGTTTCATCATCTCTTCGCTCCTTAATCTTAATTGCACCATGTTCTTTATCCTCAACAGGACTAGGTAGTGAATCCTTAGGTGAAACCCAATCCTCACAAGCTGCGGATATGACACCTACTGAACCTGCCCGAAATATTCATCAAGGCCATGCTTTGTCATTAAGATGTTCCTATCAAAATACCTGTCTAAATATTGTAGCAGTTAAAGTGGTTTCCCTAAGTTGCCATCAACAAAAGGAAGATTTCATATTTTACCTCCGCTGGTAGCAACAGAACCCCCACTCGAAAACTTTAGCGGAAGCTCATTCCCCGGTATATTTAAACATAACCAGTCTAGAGCAGCCTCATATGTTGCACTCTCCTAACAAACACAACCAAAATAGTTGAAATAGATCAGGTATAAAATGATCCAGCCAAAGAACAGTTTTCCATAATTATCATAATCTATTATTCCAAATGACTAAAAGATCCGAAGTGAACTTAGAGAGCCACCAAATAGAGAAACCTGAATGTTAGTATATGAAATGGGCCAATCACACCTTAATAAGACAGAGGGAGACTTCAACACGCCCCCTCACGTGTAGGCCGACCATCATCGGCACTACACGTGAACCAATTCAAAGCCACCATGGACTAAATATTCATATATAATTGTATAGTAAATCAACCAACCAACTTATATGTTATAGTCATCTGATACCATATAGGAAATGGGTCAATCACTCCTTAATAAGGCCTTACTAAAGGGAAAGGTTATCCAACTTATATGTTATAGTCAAGATCTTTACAAAGTCAGATGCGGGACAATGGGAGACTTCAACAGTTAGCACCATATTTCAGTAATTACATCAGGCAAACCTTGAGAACGGAGAGAGCGAGTTCAATTTGATCGTCTTGAAAACCCTCGCAAGACAGCTTCTCGTAGACAGAGCGGAGCCGTTTTGCTCTCTGTTCTTTAGAGAGAGAAAGAATGTCTTCGGACGGGGCCAGACAAGCGCCCGGTCGACCGGAACTGAGAAGGAGGCGCCGTAGCCGGTTCTCATTATCGGCTGATAGTTGGAGTTTGGGACCGCTGGAGGAGGCGTTCTTCCCCTTCGATGACGCCGCCGCCGCCGCCGCCGCCGCCGCCGCCGCCGCCTTATGTTTTTGATGTTGCTTCTTTGGCGCCATTTCAATACTACCAAATCAGTGTCTCCAGCGGTTGGCCCGCAGCGATTTGGAGGAAACAAAATTGAGGGCAAGCTAGTAGCGTATAGTTGGAAAGAGAGCTGAATGTTTGGTACTACACGTGTAGTAGCCGCCCTAATAATAAAGTTGATAATGTAGGCTTAAAAAACTCAAAATTAGGAGGTGTATTTTATTGAGATTTTGCTAGATTTTTTTAGATTTTAAAAAGTAAGTGGATTTTTATAAACTTTTAAAATCCATAAACTCTTGTTCAGAGTTTGATTAGATTCTGTATAGAGTTTGACTGACTCTATTTATTGATTTTGATGGATTTTCATGAATTTGTAAAATTGTGAAATATGTTTTTTAATTAATTTACATGGATTTCCATAGACTCCGATTGATTTTGATGGATTTTCATGAATTTGTAAAATTGTGAAATGTGTTTTTTAATTAATTTACATGGATTTCCATAGACTCCGACGTTGAACTATTATAATTATTTATATAAATAAATAAATGTATATGAGTCACACTTGTAAATAAATAAATAAAATTATCTATATTGTTTATAAAAAACCAAATAACTTTAGAGGGAAAAAAGAAAATACCCTAAGTGAAGATAAAAACCTAAATTTTGCTTTGTATCTTAAAAACATAAAATTATACCCAATCTTTCAAAATTGGTACAAAATTGCCCCTGCAAAGTAATTGGCGGGATTTGACAATTATTGATCACCTAGGGAACCTGCATATCAACTCCTCAACTTCCCTCTCTCTCAATCAACTTCCCTCAACTTCTCTCTCTCCCCCTCCAAAACGAAAGCCAGAAACCCCGACTCCAACCACCGCGATTCCAACCAGAGCACAAATCCCTCTCTCCAACCACCGCGATGATGTTCGGGAGGAGTACGACGGGATGGTTTCTGCGGGGGGGACTCCGCCCAGCCTCAGATCCTCCCCTCTCCATAGTTTCTCTCTCTTTCTTTCTCTCTCTTTCTTTCTCCATCCCTCGCCAAGATCCTCCCCATCGGCCCCAGCCACTCCGCCGTCAACCTCCGCGCGGCGGACTCCGCCCAGCCTCAGCAAGCTCCAGATCGAAAAGCTCCGATCCAAGGTCAACCTCGACCTCGACGGCGGCGGCCGCCGCTTCAGCCGCTCCCATCAACCTGCACCTCCACCACCTGCGTCGCTACCTCCGGCGACTCCACCGCCCCATCGCCGCCGAAATCGCTATTCTCCGTCGACAGCGGTAGCAGCAGCTCTGGTTCCGAAGGCTATGGAGTCGGAGAGCTCCGACAACAGCGAGAAAGGCTCCAGCAAGAAGAGGGCTTCGGTTCGACGAATCCGGTTACCGGAAAGTATAAAGGCGTAAGGCAGAGGAAGTGGGGGAGATGGGCTGCTGAAATCCGTAAAGATCCTTTTTTTTTGGGTAATTTTTAATTGCTTGCAATGTTAATTGGTATGTTTGAAGTATGGATTGTTTGATTGCAGAATAAATGTATGATGATTTGCTTGAAAGAATTTGTGTTGTGATTGGCTGCGTTTTGGGGTCAGAAATTTCCTTTTATTTTTGTGGCTTTTTGTCTGATTTAAGCTTATGAAGGTGTCGGCCCCTGTCTATGCAGTTGGAACTCTGCTAGGAGCGATTACCGGAGCTTTGATCGGCCAAGAAACGGAAAGTGGGTTTATTAGAGGGCATCGGTAGGAGCCATTTTTCTGGAGCTGTTTTCTCCATTGGAGGAGAGAGAAGGGTGGAGAGAGAAAGAGGCGGTGGACTTGAACACCCTTTCAATTTTTTTCAATTTAGATGGATTTACATGGATTCATTTTTCAATTCATTTTTTTTTTTCAATTTAGAGGTGAGGAGTAGTAGCATGAATCGAGCAATTCATTTTTTTTTTTCAATTTAGATGGATTTAATATTATTAAAGAATGTTTGAGTTTTGACTTTGTATTTCCTCTTGAAGGATTACTAGTACACAGTACGAAATATAAAAAAAGATTACTAGTCTTGTGTAAGTTTTTGTTCAATTTACATGACATACTAAAGTACACAGTACGAAAGGAAGAAAAACTTACTGCGTACTTAAGTACACAGTACGAAACACATAAAAATATTACTAGTCTTATGTAAGTTTTTGTTCAATTTACATGATATATTAAAGTACACAATACGAAAGGAAGAAAATCTTACTGCGTACTTAAGTACACAATACGAAAGGAAGAAAAGCTTACTGCGTACTTAAGTACACAGTACGAAACACAAAAAAAAAAATTACTAGTCTTGTGTAAGTTTTTGTTCAATTTACATGATATACTAAAATACACAGTACGAAAGGAAGAAAAACTTACTGTGTACTTAAGTACACAGTACAAAACACAAAAAAAATATTACTAGTCTTGTGTAAGTTTTTGTTCAATTTACATGATATACTAAAGTACACAGTACGAAAGGAAGAAAATCTTACTGCGTACTTAAGTACACAGTACGAAACACATAAAAATATTACTAGTCTTATGTAAGTTTTTGTTCAATTTACATGATATACTAAAGTACACAGTACGAAAGGAAGAAAATCTTACTGCGTACTTAAGTACACAGTACGAAAGGAAGAAAAGCTTACTGCGTACTTAAGTACACAGTACGAAACACAAAAAAAAATTACTAGTCTTGTGTAAGTTTTTGTTCAATTTACATGATATACTAAAATACACATTACGAAAGGAAGAAAATCTTACTGCGTACTTAGGTACACAGTACGAAAGGAAGAAAAACTTACTGTGTACTTAAGTACACAGTACAAAACACAAAAAAAATATTACTAGTCTTGTGTAAGTTTTTGTTCAATTTACATGATATATTAAAGTACACAGTACGAAAGGAAGAAAATCTTACTGCGTACTTAAGTACACAGTACGAAAGGAAGAAAAACTAACTGTGTTTCATTTATTTATTATGGGTTTAGAATATATATTTACATCATTACATGTATAGTCCAAAATTGGCCTAATTTATTTTAATTAATTGACTAAATTAAATATTTTCCATAGTTGGATGGACATTTAAACAGTATCATATTCTCTAATGTTTGATTCCCAAATTCCAAGGAAAGAAGGGTTAGTACAAAAAGACAATTACCACTTTTTTGACAAATTAAATAGAGGCATAAAAGAAAATACCCTATTTCAACTTCAAAACCAAAATTTTGCTTTGGACGTTCAAAACCAAAATCTTTTTTTGTGTTTCGTGCTGTGTACTTAAGTACGCAGTAAGCAGCTTTTCTTCCTTTCGTACTGTGTACTTAAGTACGCAGTAAGATTTTCTTCCTTTGGTACTGTATACTTTTGTATATCATGTAAATTGAACAAAAACTTACACAAGACTGGTAATCTTTTTTTGTGTTTCTTACTGTGTACTTAAGTACACAATTAGCAGCATGCCTCACTAATTTAGTGCGTGTTATAAAATTGAAATGTTGCAAATAGAGGCAAGAAAGGGTGAGAAAGAGGCGAGAGTCGAGAAATTCTTGAAGTTCCACAGTTGCGGGAGCTTCCAAGTTTGAATTACAGAGAAAGAGAAAGCATCCATGGCCCATGCTACTATGTCAACAAATCATGATCCCAACAAAACTGTCTTGGATTATATTATCTCTATGAATAAAAAGAGTATGTAAATTACAAGAGACGATCAATCGAAAAATTAAAAGAGTATGTAAATTAACAAGAATTCAAGAACAAAAATTATAAAAATAAAAAAAGTTGTGGGGGCTTGATGACTGCTGTCAATTCCATTGTCCCCTTCTGACTTCGATTTCACAACTTTATCAGCACCAACTTCCCTAAAATAAATCGTCCCCTTCACCTGACTGCCATCATTCTCAATAATATCTTCAAAATGTTCAATATCTTCATCGGCATCAACAGCCTCGTTTTGAAGCACCATATTCCTAGAATATAAAAACAAGTTCCAGCCTCAAGAAAGGAAATTTGGAATTTTTCAGCAGATGGAAAAATTCAAGAACAAAAATTACTGAGCTCCTGCAGTGCAGAGACTTCATTCTTTCCGCAATCCTCTCTCTCCGTAACTGCCATCGCAACCCCTCCCCCTCTCCTTCTCCCTTCCTCCACCCCCACCCCCAATGTCCACCGCCTTCTCCCACCGCCACCACTACCAACAGGCGCCGCCGCCGATTCGGCGGAAGAAGCCCCTGAAAGTCCCCCACATCCTCTCAGACTCCAGCTTCACCTCTTCCCCTCCACATAACTTCACCTACGTCCAGATTGGCCGGAGGAAGTTCTCCGCAGGAACCTCGTCCTCCATCGTTCCTCGCACCAGGCCAAGCTCTCGTCGATTCCGTCCTCCACCATCGCGCTCGGCCCCCTGGATTCGAAATCCATCATCGGGAACGGCAGCTCCTCGACGAACTTGACGAAGGTCGCCATGGAGGTGAGGGCGATGAAGGTCAGGCAGCCGCGGTAGAGAGAAAGAGAGAGGGGTAGAGAGAGAAAGAGAGAGAGAGAGTGAAGAAATAAAATAGAGAGAGGGAGAGGGTTTATTTGTATGGAGAAGATCAATAATTCAAATTTGAAAAATACACCAAAGCTAAAAAGTATACCCAAGCCTAAAAAGCAAGGGCATAATTGGAAACCAAACCAAAAAGAGGGTATAAGTTGTGTTTTTTAAGATACAAAGCAAAATTTTGTTTTGTAAGTTGAAATTGGGTAAAACACTATATATTCTCATAACTTTATCTAAATTGTTTGAATATGTTTGTAGGGGAATATCAAAATTCATCAAATTATGTCATCTTCCAAAACAAGAAACGTACTATAAAGAAAGTCCAATTAATGTATTTTAATAAAATAATTACTCTTTTTTTTTGTTCAAATATTATATTTCAATTTAGTCATTATTCCATAAACCTTAAAAAAAAAACGTATCAGTAATTTAACCATAAAAAATCAAAATAAAAGTTGATAATTAAAAGTTACATGTTCGAATTTTATAAGAATGATAATTTTTATGAAAATATTAATTTCAAGCAAACTCATATAGTAAACAAAATTTTAAATAAACTATAATTGTTCGGAGAAAAAATAAAAAGTACATATGAAAGTGGTTGAGGGTGGCGGAAATGGAATTTTTTCAGAGAATCCATACAAATCTTTAGTTTTTATAAAAGATTTCGGAGAGTGAAATCTCTTTATATTTTTTAAAGAGAATCCAGCAAAATGCATAGACTATTAAAATTCATGGACTAGTGAATGTCTACAGATTTTTAAAGACTTTATAAAGTCTGCATTGAATACCTCAAGATTCTTAAAGACTTTATAAAGTTTGAATTGAAGATCTACAGATTTCTAAAATCCATAAAAGTTCAACAGAATCCAAATTGAATACACCCCCCTAAGTCAATATAACCATCCTCACTTAATAAAATTTAAGGGGTGTACTCAATTGAGATTTGTTAAATTTTTTAGACTTTAAAAAGTATATGGATCTCACAATGGTGCGAAATGTCCATTTTGAATTTCGGAAAATAAAGCACGTCCAATAAGATAACTTTCATAAAATATACCCATTTTTTCATTTTTGGACGAAAATACCTTTACTTCATGGACTAGTGAATGTCTACAGATTTTTAAAGACTTTATAAAGTCTGCATTGAATACCTCAAGATTCTTAAAGACTTTATAAAGTTTGAATTGAAGATCTACAGATTTCTAAAATCCATAAAAGTTCAACAGAATCCAAATTGAATACACCCCCCTAAGTCAATATAACCATCCTCACTTAATAAAATTTAAGGGGTGTACTCAATTGAGATTTGTTAAATTTTTTAGACTTTAAAAAGTATATGGATCTCACAATGGTGCGAAATGTCCATTTTGAATTTCGGAAAATAAAGCACGTCCAATAAGATAACTTTCATAAAATATACCCATTTTTTCATTTTTGGACGAAAATACCTTTACTAATTTTCACACACATCCGCCTCCCCCCCCCCCCCCCCCCCCCCCCCCCCCTCCCCCCCCTTCTGCACCGAAATTTGAGCTGAAAATTTCCAGCCCCCCTTCAACTCTCCCTCTCGCTCCACTCTCCTTCAACTCATCTCTCTCGTAACTCCTCTCGCACATCTCTCCTTCAACTCATCTCTCTTCTATCTCCTTATTTCCTTTAGCTCAGCTCGTTCCTCTCTCCTCGTCTTTCTCGGACGATATTGGTGGAGGATTCCGTTGGCATTTTAGGGCACAAATTGCGCGATTCCGGCACAAATTGCGCGATTCCGGCGATTTTAGTCTGGGCACTTTAGTTTTGTCCCGAGCTTCCATCTGGGCACAAATTACGCGATTCCGGCGACGATTCCGGCGAATTCAGTTTCAGTCTGGGGCAATTTTCGTGAATTGGATTGATTTGAATTAAAGGTATTTGTCTTGTCTTGTTTCATGAATTTAGGAATTTCATTTGTTTCGAAAATGAATTATTGAATTCCCAGCTGAAACTATCTCAAAAAATTTGGATTGAATTCTCAAATGATAATTTGGATTGAATTCTCAGATGAAAAATTGGGGATTGAATTGAATAAACATCTTGAAACTATCTTTACGAAATTAGTTCCAACTGTTCCAACAGTTCATATTTCCAACAATTCCTAGTTCGAACTGTTCCAACAGTCCACATTTCCAAACAGTTCCTAGTTTTCACAGTTCCTCCTAGTTCTAACAGTTCCAACAGTTCACAATACCAAGAGTTTCAATTGTTTTCCAACAAGTGAGTATTCTAAGTTTTTTTATTTGCATTTGCAGATGCCGCATTCTTCGTCGATAGTGATTGTTCATGGAGGGACATGGACCGGAAAAGAATACAGTGGCGGTGACGAAGAGTTGATGCTTATACCGCCGGTTGGTCCTATAAAGTTCACAGATTTGTTGAGCAAGATTGAAAAACGTATAATGAAGCCTAAAAGTAGGTATGTGTATGAAATCTATGCACTTGTGAGGTCCCCGTCAAGTCAGACCATTAAAATGAAGATTATGGATGATATAGATGTCGATCACGTGTTGAATGAATTAGAAAAACCTATCTATACATTACTACAACTCCCATAAATGATGATTTATTAGAGATTGTAAATCATCAAGCATCACAGGGGACTAAGGCTAAGGTCACAAATCTGCCAACTAATGCTTCGTTGAACAAATTCGCCGGTAGGAATTTGAATAGTAGTACAGATTTCGTTCGAAATTTGGAAACAAGAGAATTGGATCAGGATTTTGGCAGAGGGTTGGATCAGGAATTGTTGGATCTGGATTTGGACAGGGGGTTGGATCGGGATTTGTTGGACCGGGATTTAGACAAAGGGTTGGATCGTGATTTAGACAAAGGGTTGGATCAAGGATTGGATAGAGATTTGGACAGAGAGTTGGACCGGGATTTGGATAGGGAAGAGGATGATCATCACCCCTCCGTGACAATTAGACTCGATGATGAAGAAGATGATAGAGACAGTCTTGACGATATTGATTGTGGCAGCATTCGACAGACTTGGGTGTCTCAAGAAAGCAGTAATCACGTATTCGAGGGAGATCATCAATATACTGGGCAATGGATCATACCCGCTGCACCGTATCATCTTAAAGAGCCCACATCACAAGAAAATGTAGATCCTGAATGCATTTATGATGATACACTTCGCAAGGATGTTATATTTGCAAGCAAGGATAAATTGATAACCGTCTTAGGGTTATATCATCTTGTTAATCACGTATCTTTTGCAATGCTGCGGTTGTGTTTCATTCGATACCACGTTGTTTGCAAAAATCGTGAATCTAAATGTTCTTTCGTTTTACGCACAAAAACAATTGGAACCGCATGGATGATTTTTTAATGGAGTCCACACAGTTGTCAAAAGGATTTGAGATATCAGTCCGAACCAACCATATGCTCCAACGTTTTAGGTGCATATTTTGTCCCAAACTTGATGACCGCAGGCGTCATTTTAAGGCCGATGGATATCATTGCACAAGTAGAGAGGAAATTTGGGGCAAAAATCAAATACCAAACCGCTTTGCTGCAAGGAATCATGCATTGACAATGGTGTACGACGACCCAATTAAGTCATTCGAGAGGCTTCCGAAGTACCTTTGGATTTTAGAGCATGCAAACCCGGGAACTGTTACAGAATTAAAGTTCGATGCCGATGGGAAATTCAGGTACTGTTTCATGGCTCTTGCTGCATGTATCAGAGGCTTCAAGGCTTGTCGCCCTGTGATTGTTTTCGACGGTACCCATCTAAAGGGTAAATACAAAGGCGTAATTGACTAAGCTATTTCTAGCCTAGCAATAATATCGAACAAGGTAAGTCCGAATGTCGAACACAAGGAATGATTATGTCAATAGCAAATCAAGTAGTTCGTATCATCTCCATTATACTATCTAAGCACACATCCATGGTTTGGTTTTTTTCTTAACTAGGCAAAGAGTAAAATAGACAATGTAAAGTAAAAAAAGCTAGTAAAATGCAAATACGAAGAATCAACAATAGTAAAGGCATGGATCCAAGTGATTTCCAATATGATGATGATGAAGGTCTTAGAATTTAGATGCTTCAAGCCAATTTAATCCACCTTGGATGGTTTCTTATATCAAATATGCTAATCTACCTTACTAGGGTGATTAACAAGTAGATCAATAGAGCAATAAATGCTTTCTAAGCCTTTACATACTCTATCAACTCCAAATAGCTCAAATTAGTCTAAGATAACCTACCAACTCTCATCCAACCCATCTAATTCTTTCTAGGAACTATATGAGATGAAATCAAGTGATACGGGTATGGATTGATGCCAAGTGCTATGAATGGAAGCTTCCTAGGCATTCCATCAAACACCTTAGATGCACTCCTAGTGATCAATTATTCATGCATTCAAATTAAAGTCCCAATCCATAGGCAATCCAAGAGGAAGGTAGATCAACATCCTAGAATCTTACACCTATCATCTACATCAAATTATCCATCACTTGGAGCCATATGCAAGCTTAGCTAGCCATAGATCTAGCAATTAAACCATCAAAAGTAAGAGAAAACATAATAGAAATAACAAGGAAATGAAAAGGAATTGAAATGCTCCACAAATCTTCAATATCCAAGCTTGATCATCCAACAATATTTGAAAATACCAAAGAAGAAAGAGGGAAAATAGCTAGGGTTCTAAGAGAGAGTGCAAAAGTGAATTACAAGTGTTAAAAAGATGCCAAATAAGGAAAATAACTAGCTATTTATAGTTTTCCCACAAATTAGGGTCAACTTGCAAATAACAAAAACTTGAGTAGAGAAGGTGGGGTAAAATTTATAATTCTGGAAAGTTGACTACAGGTTTGACTTGTGCATTTTCGGTTGACTTATGCATTTCTGCCCACATTCACAGTTTGCGCGCTCTCACGGTTTTGGCTCGTTCTCTCTCGTCCGGCATCGGAAAATTAATCCGTAAAGTGCTACAGCTTCCTCTCTCGATCCTCTTCGACATAGGATAAGTCAAACTTGCCCAGAAAATTGCCACAACACCTAAAATTAGCACGGAAAATGAGAGAAAGCGCAAAGCATATAGAAAATGGATAAATTGTAGAAACCTATCATTTCCTATTCATTTAGACACATATCTTAACCAAAACATGCATCGAGACGCACTCTAAAGCATGCTAAATATGTGGTTATCAGTAATGTTTGTGGTTGTTACAAAAGATCCAAACGAACAGATTTTACCATTGACTTTTGGGTTCGGGGACAAAGAATGTGACGAGTCATGGTCTTGGTTCTTTACATAGTTGCGGAATGCCTTTGGATGTCCAGAAAATCTATTGATCATTTCAGACCAGCATGTTAGTATCAGGAATGCATTGGATGTTGTATACCCCGGCATACCTCATGGGCTTTGTGTTTATCATATACAGAACAACATCAGGTTTTGGGGAGATCGTGCAATTGCAGTTTTCCAACAAGTTGTACACGCCTACCGAGAACGAGACTTCGTTACAGCAATGAATAATTTGAATTCATTTGCTCCGGGTGCATACACTAAGGTCATGGGTATTGATCCTAGCAAATGGGCTCGTTCTAAATGTCCCGTGCGCCGTTATTGGTTTTTAACATCCAATGCTGCTGAGTGCGTGAATGGGTGTCTAAGATGGGCTAGGGCGTTGCCGGTCTGTACGCTTCCTAGACCGACGTGCTGAGGCTGCAGCCCAAACTCACGAGTTAACTTGTTATGGACAGTCTAGATTGGGTAGATCATTTGAGTTGGGTTCGACCATGAGTGTTGAAGCAGTTTCTCTAACAAAGTTCAAGGTATCGACAGGGATGAAGCATCACGTAGTGGATCTTGAGAATAAGCAATGCACCTGTCTTATCTTTAATTTCGACTTGATACCGTGTTCTCATGCCGCAGCAGCCATTCGGTAACCGTGTTTTAATAGTGTCTACTTACTTACGCTTTTATTTGAATTCTATTTGAATTCTACTTACGTACGTTTTTATTTGAATTCTATTTGGCAGTCATACGAAGCAGTCTCCATTACCATTTGTCAGTTCTTACTACAATACCGAATCGTTGCGGGAAACTTATGCGAGAGAAGTGATGCCAATTCCTATTCCTGAAGAGTGGAATGTTCCTGCTGATATTGAGGCATGGTCTGTTGGAGCATCGGATAATCCCAAATAGGTCGGCCGTCCACGCAAGAGAAGGATGAAGGCCAGGTCAGGTTCGTCTCGGAGCCATGCATAGTAATGCCAATTCAAATTCGTATACCCCTCGGTGTAGTAGGTGCTCACAAACTGGTCATTATCAAAACACTTGTTCTGTTTCTTTACCCAATTCTACTGAGGTTTCATCTTTGTGTGCGAATGGAAACAAACGGAGGAAGCAGAAGAAGTGCAGCATTTGTGGTGTTTTCGGACATACTCGATTAACATGCAAGGACAGAGCTCCTCCTCCTCCGTAATAATGTTATCTATTCACGGTGGTTGTTAGTTATTTTGATCATTTGTTAATAGTTGACACTGTCTTTTCTTGAAGTTTGAAAATGTTGTAAGGTTTGGATTTGTAAGTTGGTGTGGTTATCATTATTATTATATGTTCGATTAATTACTAAAAGCATGCTTGCCGTGATAATGATTAAAATTAAAAGTAAATATTAAATTGTTAATTACAAAATTAGTGTCATCTGTTCCAACAGTTACAACTTATTTGCACTGTTCCAACCATTACATTACACTGTTCCAACTAGTGTCATTTGTTCCAACTATTTGCACTGTTCCAACTTTACAAATGAAACGAAACGGCGTCGTTTTATGTTATGCTACTTTATGGGCCACCACTTAAATAAAACGACGTCGTCTTGTGGTACATATTGTATTTAAACAACACCAGTCGCGTTTTTCTGGAAACAAACTAGGGTTCTTCAGTCCAACAAGTAGAGAATGTCGTCCTCCACCGTCTCCTCGTTCTCTGGCTGCCGACCTAGATGGACCTCCCCTCTAAGTTGTGTGCACGGAATGTGATAGATCTGGGTTGAAGATCCACAACAATTTAGGTGATTATTCATCATATTGACAAAGAGCATTCATAGATAAAGGATTACAATGGCAAAGAGTAAGAGATTCATGTGATTTATCAGCTATAACTACTCATTTTATACAGAGCGTCGTTCGCATAGATGTAAAAAGCAGTAATAGAGCTACACGCTTAAACCGAGGGTGTTCACAACCATAAATTAGTTGAATCCATGGAGTTTAGAACTCATTCAAGTGGAAAAACGAAGAAGGATAGAGAGAGCAGGAGATAAGAGAGGATGAAGTAGAGAGCGCAGGGCGCCTTCGTGCTTCGTCCTCTCTTGGCAACAAGGATTATACCTTAGGCCTGAAATGATGGGAATGGCAAGTGCAAGTGAAGGTGAGTGAGCTTTCCCAGAGAAGACCTTGACAGCTTCGAATACTCCGGCTCGGAGGAGCTCACGAAAGAATGTGAGAATGAATGGAATAGTACGCAAAATGCGTGTGTATATAGAGTTGAGATGAGTTATATCTCGATGATTAATGGTGTGCGATCACTCAGTATTTATAGATGTGGAAATGACGAAAAGGTGAACGTTCGTGCAGAGGGAGGACAAGAAAGGAATTTCTATGGAGACAAGATCCTATTCGTTATCAATTTGGTGGTCCTCACTCTAGAGTATGTAGAGGCACGTGGATAGTGTGTTGAGCAGATCCTCCGGTCTTAGAAGATGCCTGAGGACCTGGTATAGCTTCTGGGACAGAACAGATTCGTACATAATCTCACGGCTTCTTGATAGGGAGTATTTTTACCTTATTATCTAAGTGTTTAATTATTGTTTTCTTGTCTTATTTTGATAGTTTAGCTCATATTTTATATTTTTTATGTTATGTCGAGCTAGATTATGCTTTTGGGTTGTTTTGAGTGTTTTAAGTGTTTAATTATTGTTTTCGTGTCTTATTTTGATAGTTTAGCTCATGTTTTACATTTTTATGTTATGTCGAGCTAGATTATGCTTTTGGGATGTTTTGAGTGTTTTTAGGGCTTTTGAGTCGAGAAAACCCAAGGCGAGATAAGAGACAACGAAACAAAGGAAGATAAGGAAGTATTGACCCCAAAGTTCTGACTTCTCACGATGTTATTGAATACTTATTCTGGAATTATGGAAGCATATAATTGAAGAGGAGTTCAATAGGAGCGTGTAGGCGAAAACGGTGGTCAATTCGGAGTTCGGACGAGAAAGATACGGGCGAAACGAACCGACTCGGCCAGGCACTCGGCCGAGCCGCCGGCCGAGTGCATTTACGAATCCGAACAGTAGCTCCACTCGGCCACTCACTCGGCCGAGCCGTTGGCCGAGCCAAACACACGGGAATCCTAAAATTGGGATATTTTTATTTCCTTAACCTAATCCTTGCCCACTTAGGTAACAATTACGAACCCCTACCTTATAAATACCCCAAAACTCATCATTGTACCCAAATTTTCATAGTTTAGAGTTAACAATTCCCAACATAGAGCTCTCTACTCTTCACCATACATTAGATTAGTTTTTATTCTTTTCTCTACTTTTATACTTGAGATCTAGATTTATTTTATGTATGAAGACCATTGAAGATTGAAGATTTATTCAAGATTCAAGAGTTTTTCTATATCTTTCTCTTTTACTTATGCTTTTAATTATGTTTATTCTTCCTTGTTCCTTTCTTTTAATTATGTCTAGCTAATTTTCTTAGTTGATTTTAGGGATTGAATGCCTAATTGAATTTATGTGAGTTCTTTTGATTGCAATTAGCATTCTAATCTAGGTATATGTTTCATGGTGCTTATTCTCATGCATGATTACTTGATCACTAATTATGTATGCATAGTTATGTTTTATGCCTTAATAGGATAATTACATGATAGATCTCATGAATACATGGTATGGTGATTTGATTATCTTAGTTGAGATTGAATTATCATATGTTTGCATATAGTTGATTTGGGTGTCATAATTGTATTATTGATATTTGTTCTATTTTGCACTTGATTTGATGTCTATGAATCCGAGAGGAGATTAGGATCTTATTAGGTGACAACTTGCATTGCCTTAATCGGAGTGTTAGGTTACTTTTCATGTATCACATTTAGATTGGATTAAATTGGTTAATTGTATGCATTAATTACTTGCATATATTTGATTTGGTAGGCTTCCCTACAATCAATATTTTTCCTTATTTGTTTATTTGCCTTATTTGTTTATTTGCTTATTTCCTTATTTGTTTAATTGAGTTTTTTTTATTTATTTGCCTAGTTATAAATACCACAATTCTAAATTCTTATTTGCCTAGACATCAGTTTAGTTCTAAAGTAGAGGTATTGTGTGTGGTTTCGTTACATCAGTCCCTGTGGATACGATACTCGTGCTTCCCTTTTACTATACCTATTTTGTGTGGTAGAAAATAGTGCGATCAAATTTTGGCGCCGTTGCCGGGGATTGATTAGATTTCACATAGAAATTTTGAAATAGGATTAATAGGTGATTAGGCATTTATTTTTCTATTTTTGTGTATTAACCTAACCGTTTCCTTTCTTTGTCGAGGACTATATTCTTATGGCGGATTCGGTAGCGAAAAAGACTCTCAACGATCGGTTCAAACCGGTTGTTGATCAATTCGAGAATGGAGGATGGGGGACTGTTGAGGCTACCGAGTACGAGATCAAGACTTCCCTCATCAACATGGTGCAAGCAAATCAATATGGAGGCACATCGATGGAGGATCCTAATGCTCACCTAAAGCAATTTCTCAACATCTGTGCCACCTACAAGGCAAAGGGAGTGCCTGCAGACTACATCAAGCTCAGTCTCTTCGCGTGGTCTCTCAATGATGATGCTAGAGAGTGGCTTGAGGATATAGAGAATCGAGCCGAGATAAAGACATGGAGCGAGCTGTGCAAACTGTTCTTAAATAAGTTCTTCCCACCTTCAAGGGCTCAGAGGCTTCTAAATGAGATCAACAAATTCCAACAATTTGAAGATGAGTACCTATACGAAGCGTGGGAGAGATTCAGAAAGATGCTCCGTGTACCCAATCATGATCTTGACAAGGGGGAACAAATCTTCTGCTTCCATCGAGGATTGAACAAGCAATGCAAGAAGGAGCTCGATTATGCATCTAAAGGAGGATTCTTAAATAACGATGCAGAGACAGCTTGGGAGATCATCGAGCTCAACGTCAACACAAGTTATGAGGAGGCTACCGACTGAAGAGTTGGGAGAAGGAAGGTTGCCGCCATTGGATCCGAAGCTTATGACGATTTGATGGAGAAATACACCAAGACGACAACGGAGTTGGATGCTTTCAAGAAGACTTATGATCCCAAAAATCGATGCCATCCAAACATATCCCCTGGCGTCCATGAGGAGAATAGAGTTGTCATAGAGCCGAAGAAGGAACCTTCATTGGAGGAGTTGATAAAGAATCTCATATCAACGATGACAAGTAAAATCAGAGCTTTGGAGTCTAGTGTTTCTAATATCGAGAATGCAGTCACAAATTTGACCAAGCACATGAATATGTTGGATGCTCAAGTTGGTCAAGTAGCCGATGCTCAAGGAAAAGTACATAAGACCGACCATCAAGTTCATGCTATTGAGCTTAGGAGTGGCACTCGTTACACAAATCCATCTTTGGAGGACGAAGTTGAAGGTAGAGTCGAAGATTTGGGAGATGGAAGCAATTCGGAGGCGGAAACGGACGAGACGAAGGACGAAGGCCCGGAAGGAGAGGTGCTCGGCCGAGCCACCGGCCGAGCCGAAGGAGAAAAAGGTGCCCAGGGTTCACTCGGCCACGCACTCGGCCGAGTCACTGGCCGAGCCAGTCCAACAGGAGGTGCACTCGGCCACGCACTCGGCTGAGCCGATGGCCGAGCCGAAGTACGAGGTGCCCTTCCCGATCCACTTGGACACCCACTCGGCCGAGCCGAATCCCGCTCCGACCCCGTTCCTACCCCGACGCACGAATCGAAGCCCAAAGTTCCGTTTCCGCAACGATTGGCCAAGACGAGGCAAGACGAGAAGTATCAACGGTTCTTGGAGATGCTTCAAAAGGTCAACATCAACATCCCGCTTCTCGATGCGCTAAAGACATGCCAAACCACATGAAGTTCATCAAGGATGCGGTGGCGGGGAAGAAGAAGTGGGCGAAGTTCGAGATGATCAACTTAACGGAGGAATGCAGCGCGGTGATTCAAAAGAAGCTCCCATTGAAGCAAAAGGATCCCGGGAGGTTCACACTAGCATGCAAGATCGGAGATCAAGTGTTCAACACTACTACAAAAACGCACATAGATGAAGGTTATAAACCGTCATCTATGTGCGTTAAAAACTGTCAAGATTGGCGGTGCCATCTATTGTGGGTACTTTACATGACGCTTATTAACCGTCATCTTTAGTTTATTATAGATGACAGTTATGAACCGTCTTCTATTTTAGTAACAACCGTCATGTTTAAAGCAAAATAGATGACGCTTATATTTCCGAACTGTCATCTATTCCCAATTAAATTAAAAATAATCCGGATAATTTGTACCTTTTATTTTTTATTTCGAATCGAAATTTAAACCATTCACAATAAATAATAAATATACACTACTTGCCACCTGAAATTCCTTAATATATAGTAATATAATATTCAAACAATAATAGTTAATACATGTTTAAAAATGTATTCAACTCTAGTACCTATACTACTAAAAAAGAGCTAGAACTAAAAAAACATCTCAAGCATGCTTGCTTAAAGATACTAATACCCTCCAATTACCAAAGGCTTCCAGAATTGGATTCGTTTTCAATATCTCATACTCGATGCCACTACCACCTCCCAGAGCAGACAAATATTGCATAGCTATTTTTGCAGTCTCCGTTTTTCCAGCTCCACTTTCCCCACTGGATAAAAGAGATGGACAGAAGCATTATTTTGTCAAATACTTATCCTTATATGTTAAGCAAGATACACCCATCATGACATTCCCATGCGAGTCATTTTCTAGTTTTCAGCATAATTAAGTAAGAGTTTAAGCATGCATCGACACCTGTCATCTGCCACTCAATATTTAATGACATGTACCCGAAGGTCAAACCTGCTCTAATGTTTCATTTTCAAAATCAACCGAGCCAGAATTGCAACAGGCACTGAAATCATAAGCATCTAAGGCTTTGATAAATCAAGTTGGATGCTAAGAAATGAAAGAGCAACGAAATTGCATATAGAAGTTCACTGCTGTTAAACTAACCTTATAATGATAGATTGGTTTACTTCATCTGCATACAAGGATACACAAATAGATGAATTATATTACTTTCAACAAATTCTTGTTTACTGGGATTAAATTACCTCGGATCATTTCGCGCATAGATGTATCCGTGATGGCATAGACGTGAAGGTTGTCCAAAGATTTGCACTTGTAAGCTTCAATATACTCATTTCCATATAATGAGACTTTCTTAAAGGGATTAACTGCCATCAGCACTGGGCCTGGAATATAACCCGAAAGTGAGAACTAATCAACTAAGTATCGAATAGACACAGGAAACAAGGTAATAGCTTAGGAAACACAATAAGGGATGTTAATTTCTGCTCACTTTTCCCTCAGGCAATGATATCACTGAATCGTTACCAGTAGTCTGAAGAACTGTGCCCAGCTCCCAATTACCATCAGGAAGCTGAACCCATGCTTGAATTTTCTGTAAAAGGAACCAAAAGTCAAATAGAATTGTGCCCCCATATTCATTCTTCCATTTCCAGACCTATTTTCCAAGTGAAAAGTACAAATGAGCTTGGGCTTACTCACTTAACATGCGGCAATACTTAACATACACTTACACATAAACAACCAAAGGGGTAAAAGCACCAGTTACAGGATGCTGCATTATTAACAAAAGTGAGAAAACAATAATATATGGTAAAACTTACTTCATCACCAAATCTTTCACGTCCAACATCATGCCTTGTCAATTTCTTTTCCCTCATGATTTTCTTTTACACGACAACCTATAAAACCAGTAATTCTCTGAGCAAGTTTACAGTTGCATGTATAGTTATCAAAATAAGTTAATGAAGGTAAAGTAGGCCAAGGATATAATTAAAGCTAAAATATATCCGAATCAACACCTGTGTGGCGATTCCAGCATGATCCATATTAGGCACCCATAATGTATTGTAACCAGACATCTGTTTCCACCGAATAATCGTGTTCGTGTCCTGGTGGGAATACATGATAACGAATCAGAGAGAGCTTTTTCTCCTCGCCCAGAGGTGTCTCTGGGTTAACGGCATCTTCCTCCTCTGCTTTCTTTTTTGTATTCTTCTTCTTCTCTGACTTTGAAGAAGCAGCAGCAGGTTTTTGTATAATAAATTAGATAAGTATATTCAATGATATGCTACATCATAAATAAGGAGATTCCAAGAAATTAGGGATGCTCTCTACATTGTCCAATTTGGTTGCTACAGAAGATACCTGTCGGGATTCCTTTTTTGATTTCTTTGCAACAGAAGATGACTCTGGTTCAAAGGTAAGGGCATCCTCGAATTTTAATTCCATGTATCAGTGGTCAGGACGCCTTGTTTCCAAGGATCAACTTCTTAGTAACTTTCAGCCTTTGAGGCCACTGCATTCATGGAAACTCTATCATGAGGACTAGAAATTTAAGTCGACAGTATAGCTAATGGTGTGGTAAGCGGATTAGATACTATGATCATATCAATTTTTGGCTTCCATTATTTAAAAAGATATAACAGCAATTACCAACCACTACAGTTCATATCGAATTTCAGTAATCACATGGGACATTCTGAAATTTAAATAGCAAATTGCTGAAATGTAAACACTATAATCCTACAAGTGGTGAGCTAAATACGTAGAGAGGATACTAAAATATTGAATCAAACCGATAGATATGCGAAGGTCAAAACAAAATCAACCAACAATTAATCAAAATCATTCATGAACTACCAACCCTGATTCAGAAATATCCAGGGTGAAGCCAAGATCTTTTAACAAAATGGAAAGGAAAATTGCAAGTGATTTTACTCACAGATCTGATTTAGACCTCCGCCGACGATTCACCGGCCTGAAAACTGCATCTCCAATTTCACACTGCACGTCAAAATACCAAGCTTAACCACTGCTCGTTAAAATGCCATCAAATTAGAAAGCGAAACATTAAATCCCTTTTTCCAATTTAATTGCAGCGGGTGAATTCGAAATCGTAGAACAAAATAGCAGAGAGAGAGAGAGAGAGAGAGAGAGCATATGACCTGAGTGCGACTCCAAATGGCAAGCGAACGGCAGACATCGCCGTCGTTGTCGTCTCAGTTGACGAGCACAATGTTCAACAGCTGGCCCAGTTAGGCAGTGGCTGCCGGAAATAGAGTTGGCGTGCTCTTCGTAGCCGGGGAACTCGTTGGTGACGGGCTCGGAGGTGATGTCTTCTTCCCTCTGCGATATCTCCGTCTCAAATCTGAGAAATTAGGGCCTTTCTATTCATCCCTCTTTTCGCAACCAGCACAGCAGCGCGTTCCTTCATTCTCCTCTTCTCTTCCGGTTTTTTTTTGCCTTTTGTAATTTTATTCTTTTGTTTTGTTTTAGAATATAAATTTTCTTATTTATTTTGAATTAGCTATAAGTAAGAAAATAAAAAATACAAAACATAAATAAATAAATAAAATAGTCAATTTTTTTATTTTTTAAAAAAAGAATACTTTAGTAACCTGTTATAACCTGACTTGAATTTTTAAAGTAGAAACGAGACTAATATAATTAATCTTTGTCTTTCATCTGCTTTGAATTATT
The DNA here is from genome assembly GCA_029379335.1 of Thymus mandschuricus. Taxonomy (NCBI): domain Eukaryota; kingdom Viridiplantae; phylum Streptophyta; class Magnoliopsida; order Lamiales; family Lamiaceae; genus Thymus; species Thymus mandschuricus. The sequence goes on from CM057072.1 coordinate 22,348,429, forward strand.
TGGAACTTCTTGATATGTGCCTTTGAAAAATATTTAGAAGAAATTCATAAGGAATAAGTAAAAAGAAATAAAATTTCAAATTCTATTTTTTATATTTTTACATTTTTTTTATTAAATAAACGCACATAGATGACGGTTCTAAATGAAGCGTCATGTATAGATTCACATAGATGACGCTTCTAAATGAACCGTCGTGTATAGATGCACATAGATGACGGTTTTTTCAAAAACTGTCATGTATACGATATGGGCGCACATAGATGACGTTTTCCCTTAAAAAACGTCATCTATGAAGTGTCATCTATGTGCATTTTTGTAGTAGTGCAAGAACGTGTTATGTGATCTTGGTACTAGCACCAATTTGATGCCCCTCTCTATTTTCAACCGGCTCAAGATTGGAAAGATGAAGTCGACAACTATCTCCCTACTTATGGCGGATCGATCAGTTTCTTATCCAAGGGGGATAGTTGAGGATGTGCTTGTGCAAGTTCAGAATCTCGTGTTTCCGGCGGATTTTGTAGTCTTGGATATGCCCGAGGTTGAGAATCAACTATTGATCTTAGGACGGCCATTCCTAGCTACGAGGAGAGCTTTGATCGATATTCAAGATGGAGATTTGACATTTAGAGTCAACGGAGAAGAATTGAAGATTTCCATCTATGAAGCAATGAAGAGGCCCGATGATCATCAAGAAGATGTTTTTGCCGTTCAAGTCTTGAAACCACCTATACCGCCGGCACCGGATGAAGTTCTCGACAATAGCATCACCAAGTTTTTACACCATTACTTGGAGATTGTCAGAGCTATGGAGGAGATTCTTGAGTGTTTAAATCAATTGGAGGCCATTCCACCATTGAAGTTAGCCGAATTCAAGAGATCAATCGATGGAGCCATGAGGAAACTCGATGATGGGGGAGAGACAAACTTTTATTTTGATCCACCTTGAATAGAGGTATCGTCGGGCTAAAGACGTAAAACGTAGCACTTGTTGGGAGGTAATCCAACTCTATCTTTAATTTTCAGTTTTTGTTTATTTATTTTTGTTTTTGTTTTTCTTTGAGTCTTTTGCTTTATTAAGCTCTTTATCCAAGAATTTGCGAAGCTTGTGAGTTGTAGGTTTTCTCGACGAGGTTTCGACTAAGAGGAGAAGATCGATAGTAAGCTAGCTTCGGTGAAAGGTACGCTCGTTAACTTAACCACTCCTTCTTCTTAAACTTATTCCTTCATCATGATTCGAAATAAGTTTGGGGGAGGGGGAAGTGTGGCTTCGTTAACTCGTTTACATGAGTTCTTGGATTGTAGCTTAATTTTTGGATATTTTATTAGTAGTTTATATTTTTGTTGAGTCTTAGGTTTAAAATTGAGTCAAATAAACATGTGATGATAGTATTGTGGATTTAGCCGATGATAGAAATTTTTTGTTGATTTTTGGATGAAAAAATTCATGATCTTTATTATGCATGGAACTTTGGCGAAGTGACGCATTTTATTTGATGAATTCGAAGTATGCTATGATGTCGGGAACTAGTTAGTTTGAACCCGTGAGATTTGAGTTTTTTGTGCATATTTATGCCTATTCTTTGATTGAGTGATCATGCATTCTTCATTGTTTCTAGAACCTGCCTTGTTTCTCCATCAAGACCTTAGTATATTTACGAACTAGGAGATGATCTTAGGCCATCTTTCTCTAGCCACATGATTCCTATACACTAACCTTGTGCATAAAACTTTGTTTACCCCTTTTGAGCCTTTGTTAGCCGTTCTTTGTAAAACCGGATGATAGGAGGTTTGGATGATTATGGGTATCTTTTGGTGGTTAGTTATATGGAAGAAGTTGAAAAGAATATCTTGTTGTGGTGTAGAAGGAGAAAAAAGAGAAGAAATTTTAGATGCTTGTTTAAGTATAGTTAGCTATCCCTATAAGCTTAGGGGAAAAATATATATATATATATATATATATATATATATATATATATATATATATATATATAGAGTTTTTGTTTGTCATTAGAAAGAACATTCTTAGTTGAGCTCTAGAGAAAAAAAAATGGATGAGAAAAAGAGATTAAGCATAAGGGGACAGTTAATTTGAGTTATATTGTTGATATATGAGCATTGTGAGTATTGTAGTTGGTGTGTTGGATGGTAGAAGATGGAGTAAAATCTATGCTTTGTTTGGAGTTGAAAAGAGGTTGATGATTTGGAGTAATTTGAGTCACTTAGCCTATACATTCCCTACCTTAACCAATATCCCTACATTACAAGCTTATAAAAGACCTTTTTGATCCTAGTTTGTAAATATTACATTAGGTGGAGATGTTGAGATTGAAGGCAAGCCTACGGTAAACATGTTGCATTGCATTGATGATGAGTGAACCCTTATGATGTGCATTATTTCATACATCTTTTCTTTGAGAGAGTTGAGTGTTCACTTTCATATACAAAATTTCACATGTTGGAGAGTGTTCTTTGATGGATTAGCATGTTTTGAGTTTGTTGAATGGATTATGATATAGATGCTAAGGTTGTATGCATAGTTTTGATCATGATCATGAGAGATTGTTTTTGAAAAGTTTTGAGGCCTATATAGTTCACAATGCTTGAGTCTATTGTTTATTTCGTTTTCTTTATTGTTCGGGACGAACAATGTTTAAGTTTGGGGGATTTTGATAGGGTGTATTTTTACTATGTTATCTAAGTGTTATATTATCGTTTTCTTGTTGTATTTTGATAGTTTAGCTTATGTTTTGTATTGTTTATGTTATGTCGAGCTAGATTACGCTTTTGGGTTGTTTTGAGTGTTTTTAGGGCTTTTTAGTCGAGAAAATCCAAGGCAAGACAAGAGACGATGAAACAAAGGAAGATGATGATGTATTGACCCCAAAGTTCTGGCTCACGATGTTATTGAAGACTTATTCTGGAATTATGGAAGCATATCATTGAAGAGGAGTTCGATAGGAGCGTGTAGGCGAAAACGGTGGTCAATTCAGAATTCGGACGAGAAAGATTTGAACGAAACAAGAAAGACGCGCAAACTGCATGGATCCACTCGGCCGAGCCTCCGGCCGAGTGCATTTACGAATCCTAACAGTAGCTCCACTCGGCCACTAACTCGGCCGAGCCGTTGGCCGAGCCAAACACGCGGGAATCCTAAAATTGGGATATTTTTATTTCCTTAACCTAATCCTTGCCCAATTAGGTAACAATTACGAACCCCTACCTTATAAATACCCCAAAACTCATCATTGTACCCAAGTTTTCATAGTTTAGAGCTCTCTACTCTTCACCATACATTAGATTAGTTTTTATTCTTTTCTCTACTTTTATACTTGAGATCTAGATTTATTTTATGTATGAAGACCATTGAAGATTGATGATTTATTCAAAATTCAAGAGTTTTTCTATCTCTTTCTCTTTTACTTATGCTTTTAATTATGTTTATTCTTCCTTCTACCTTTCTTTTAATTATGTCTAGCTAATTTTCTTAGTTGATTTTAGGGATTGAATGCCTAATTAATTTATGTGAGTGTTTTTGTTTACAATTAACCTTCTTATCTAGATACACGTTTCATGGTGCTTATTCTCATGCATGATTAATTGGCCACTAATTATGTGTGCATAGTTATGTTTTTATGCCTTAGTAGGATAATTGCATAATAGATCTCATGAATACATGGTATGGTGATTTGATTATCTTAGTTGAGATTGAATTATCATATGTTTGCATATAGTCGATTTAGGTGTCAAAGTTGAACCTAGTTGATTGTGTTGGTCCCGGTTTGTAAGAGGAAAAACACGTAGAGGGGGGGGGGGGGGGGGGGGGGGTGAATACGTGTTTTGAAGTTTTTCAAATTCTTTTCTCGCTTGAACTACTAAGACCTAGCCGAGAGCTAGATCTATAGTATTCGCAACTCTCTTGTCCTAAGCTTAGAGCTTGACCAAGAGTGAGACTTTACTCTAAATGCGGAAATTCGGTGAGCTAAATCTTTCCTAAGTAATTGAAATCTCAAATTATGTTGTTTAAATGTTTGTGCAATGAGTAATCAATAAATAAGCAGATAGAGAGATTAGAGTTAGAGATACGACACAACGATTTATAGTGGTTCGGAGATGAAACTCCTGCGTCCACTTGTTGCACTAGGCAACTCGTTCTCTTCACTCAAGAACTTGAAGATTACGGGCTCTTCAAAAGCCTATGTCAAGATCGAGCTTCACTCGCTTGGATCTGACGAAGACTGGGTGATTACGGGTTCACCACACAAGACCTAAAACTGGGCTGGAAGCTTCACTCGCTTCAGTCCGACGACAGGGAGATTACGGGTTCTCCTTACAACCTAGCTTCGATCGAGCTTCACAATCGATGACAATGTAAGCTTGGATCTAAACTCTATGATCGAGGCTTCTACGATAGATTAAGGTAGAGCCTTGGATCGAACACAACCTAACGACGAACACACAAAACCTAAACTGAACTTTAGGGTTAGGATTTTCTGTTTCGACAGAGACACACTAATGAAGAGTTCTTTACAATGAATGCAAAGATGGCTAGAACTCTTCTCTAAGCTAAGATTTGGAATAGGCTTAGAATTCTGAGTGTGAAGGTTGCGAAGACGAGTTCAGATGAGACTGGAACTCGGAGAACACTTGGAAACAAAGACTCGAAAGATGCTAGAAAGCTGGGAGTGTTTGTTTGCAGTAGGCGCTCGAATGCTCAAGTAGTGTTCTACTTCTCTTCGTCTTCATCCTTCACTATTTATAGGCGGAGGTTTGGCCGAGATCCGTTGCTTGGTAGGTGGCCTTGTCCCTCCTCCTCTCGACAGTACTTGCGCAGGCAGTGCTTTTTCAGGTGCGCCAGTTTTGTCACTTTGCCTAAAATGGCTAAGTTACAAATTTAACAGTAACTGGAGCGAGCCAGTACTGTAGCGACTCCCTGTCGGCCTGGCAGTCAACTCCGCTGCTCCTCTCCGCATTCGACACGTGGAGATCTCGCAATTAATGCGATGATTTGCAGTTTACTGGAGTTCAAAATAGGAGCGGGAATTGGGTTGTCGCTTTCTGTTAGGTAGCGGCTCGCTTCGCCTTAGTCTCGTAGCGTCCGCTTCGAATCGAGTCGCTTCATGGTTAACCGTAGCGAGTACTTGGCAAGTGAGTTTCCCAAGTGACTGCTTTAGTAAGTGTTGACCCACGTTGACTTGCTTTGGCTTTTCACTGTAGCGCTCGCTTCGCTTCGCTTTGGCAGACTCGCTTCGATTGAAAAACACACTCAAGCGAGTGGCCTTCACTTGAATTTTCTGCAGTCTAAAAACCTAAGCGACTAAAGCAAAATAAAGCCATCCTAACAGTATAGGCTTAGAAAAATTTCTATCCTATTTTCTACATCAAATTGGGTTGCTTGGAAATAGGACACTTAGGGGTTTTGGGATCAAATCAAAACATATATAACATTTCTAAAATGTCCCATATTGGTTCCCCCTTAACATGTTGTCCTTAACAATTCCCAACAATTTCCCCCTTTTTGATGATGCCAAAACCCAATAACTTAGACTAAAAGAAATTAGCCTATCTAACCGTGGAAGGAACTTCAAGCGACTGCTTCCTTTGCAGGCTTTGTTTGATTTTTTTTTAAGTTCCTTTCCCCTTTTTTTCAGTTAAACTGTTTGAGTTTTGTAGCATTTAAATAAATCATTCACAAAGCATGTAAATGACACAATTCAGACAGAAATTTAAAGTAGGATTAATATGAACAAGCAGTTCACAGATTATGGATATTGGAATCAAGAGTCTAGTGTGTGCTTGTTCTTTTCTTCCTCCTCCTTCTTCTCCTCCTTCTTCTCCTCCTTCTCTTCTTCTAGATAATATGCAGAGAGAACCTTCACTTCCATCGACTTCAGATCAAACTGATTTGGTCTGAAGTGGCTTTCCATCCTGAGAGCTTCGTCCACTTCTTCATCAATTATCCTCCGATTAGGAACGCTTGAGTTGGGTTGAAATTGATAGGGACTAAATATCAGCTTTACTATATATGCAAATAATTCGAGAAGAAAGAATAATATTGATAGGGATCGGTATCAGCCCTACTAGTATAAACGACTCAAATCAATAAAAAGCGGTCCTACATAATAGCATATTATCAAAGGGCTTTCATAGGTTTCATATACCCAATACAACCGTAAGGCGCGATCTGCGCAGAAGCTGGAGGTCTCGTTTTCTCCCAGAAGCCGTACAGGATTCAATGGCATCTGTCGGGGTCGAAGGGTCTGATCAAGGCCCCCGGGCATCTCCCTAGGTTCTGTGTAGCACGCCATCCGCATGACTCTACGTACTCTAGAGTGAGGACCACTACATTCATAACGAAAGGAATTTTACCTATACGGGAATTCCCTTCCTGTCCTTCCTCCACACGAATGTTTGCTCTTTCACCCTTCCTGTACCTATAAATACTCGATTATCGCACACTTTGTCAATCCATCAATCATCCTCATAACACACGCATTCTCGCGTACTATTCCATTCATCCTCTACACTCCACCTAGAGCTCTCTCGAGCTCGGGTAGTCGAAGCTCTCTAAGGCCATTTCCCTTGGCGCTTCACCGGCAGTCATCGCCACCTTCTCCTTCTCGTCATCGTCGGGAAAGATCTCTCCCTCTCGCATTCTGTCTCAAGCCTGAGGTATAACCTTCACTGCTATGGGAGAAGAAGCCCAAACGGAGCTCTGTGCTCCCGTTTCTTCCTCTTTCCACCTCCTTTCTTCGTTCTCTACTTGAATAAGTCCTAATCTCGCATGAATACAACTGGTTTATGGCTGAAAATGCCCCTTACTTAAGCATATAGCTCGATTATTGCTCGTTGCTCTTATGTGAACAATATCGTATGTGAAATCGTTGTGAAATACCCTATTATGGTTGATAAACCTACACAAATCTCTTATTCTCTATCGTTATATGGCTTTATCTCTGAATGTTCTTTGCAAATACTATGAATCATCACACAATTGTTGTAGATCTCCAACCCGGATCTATCAACTGGCGCCATCTGTGGGAAAATCTGAGTTTAAGATGTTGATTTCCCCTGTTTTTATGTAAAATTCTCGCTCGTTGTTGTGATGCCATTGATGTTTTTTCGTTATCTTCTCCTTATGCGAAGAATATGAGGAAAACCGGGCATTAGAATGAATGGGTGTGCCTTATTCACTGTTTAATTTGTAGAAATATGAATGTGAGCACTATTGCCTGATTTTTATTAAGCCTTTCACGATTGCGAGCTGTTGAATATGATATGATTCTTAGGTTACGCTCTCTGTGTAACAAAAATGGTGATAGATACCCTGCTAGAGAGAGATTCTAGTTCGAGATATCTGTTTCTTTTCTCCTTATATACGAATGCGAATCTGCCATTTGTAAAGACTGTCGGAATTGTTGAATCCGGAGTATCTTCCTCCGAGTTAACTGTGAAGTTTTAGCTGACTGATGTGATATGCTGTTGGGAATTGTTATGGACCAATTTGTTAAGGGGGAACTATGTAGGATACTTGATAAACGAAGTCATTTGTTTTGATTGGATCCCAAAACCCCAAGTGTCCAACTCCCAAGTGACCCACTTTGATGTAGTTAATAGGTTAGAATTTTTCTAAGCCTACTCTGTTAGGATGGCTCTTTTATTTTGCTTAGATTAGGCTTCAAAAGTTCAAGTGAAGGCCACTCACTTGAGTGTGTTTTCCAAAGCGAAGCGGGTCAAGCAAATCGAAGTGAAGCGTGCCGAAGAATAGCGAAGCGAAGCGATCGCTACAGTAGATTCAAAGTGAGTCTGCCAAAGCGAAGCGAAGCGAGCGCTACAGTTCAAAGCCAAAGCGAAGCGAAGCAAGCGCTACAGTGAAGAGTCAAAGCTAGTCAACTCTAGTCAGCAGTTTCCAAAGCAGTCACTAGGGAACTTTGTTTCCCGAAGCGACTCACTACAGAATGACTACGAAGTGACTCAACTAGAAGCGAAGCGAGCCACTACCTACCAGAAAGCGACAGCACAACTCCCGCCCATATTTTGAACTCCAGTCAACAGGAGATCGTAGCATTAATTACGAGATCTCCACGTGTCGAAAGCGGAGTGGAGCGGAAGAGTTGACTGCCAGGCCGACAAGGCGCCGTAACAGTACTGGGTCGCTCCAGTTACTGTTGAAATTGGAACTTAGCCATTTCCGGCAAAAATCCAAAACTGCGCATCTGAAAAGTTGCCAGCCTGCGCAAGTACTGTCGAGAGGAGGAGGGACAAGGCCACCAACCAAGCAACGGATCTCAGCCAACCCTCCGCCTATAAATAGTGAAGGATGAAGACGAAGAGAAGTAGAACACTACCTGCGCATACGAGCCTACTGCAAACAAACACTCCCAAGCCTTAGAGCAATCTTCGAGTCTTTGTTCTCCAGTGTTCTCCGAGTTTCTAGTTCATCTGAACTCGTCTTCACAACCTTCACACTTAGATTCTAAGCCCACTTCATATATCCGAAGCTTAGAAGAAGAACTCTAGCCAATCTTTGCATCTACTGTAAAGAGTTCTTCATAGTGTGTCGTCAACCAAAAACCCTATACTTTGTCTGTTAGGTTTTTGAGTGTTGTCAGTTAGGTTGTCCAGATCCAAGGCTCTTCTTTCATCGATTGAAGAAGCCTCGATCGTAGAGTTGAGATCCAAGCTTACACTTACATCGTTTGTGTAAAGCTCGATCGAAGCTAGGCTGTAAGGAGAGCCCGCAATCTCCCTGTCTGTTTCGACTGAAGCGAGTGAAGCTTCCAGTCTTTGTTAGGTTTGTGTAGTGAACCCGCAATCACTACGTCTGTCGTTTGATCTAGGCGAGTGAAGCCCGATCTCGACCAGGTTTTTGAAGGACCCGTAACCTTCAAGTTCTTGAGTGAAAAGAACAGTTGCCGTCGTGCAACAAAGTGGACGTAGGAGTGTTATCTCCGAACCACTATAAATCTTCGTGTCGTATCTCTCTAACCCTAAACTCTTTACTTTGTTTATCCATTGCACGTGCATCTAAACAACTTAATCTGGATATTTTAATTACTTAGGAAAAGATTTAGCTCACCAAATTCCGCACATACGAGTAAAGACTCCCTCTTGATCAAGTGTTCACTTCGGTCAAGTAGGCAAGCTACATACTGTAGATCTAGCTTCAGCTAGGTCTTAAGTTTCAAAAAGAGCTCTTTACTTGTCACTCTGAGTTAAGGGATTTGAAGTTGAAAAACTTCAAAAATACGTATTCACCCCCCCCTCTACGTATTTTTCCTATTAACAAACCGGGACCAACAAGTGGTATCAGAGCAGCGGTTCTTTCGAGCCTCTGCTTTGCATATCCGAAGCGAGTCCCCACTCGCTTCACGTTGTCTCACTGAACCGGATCCTATTTTCCTAAGTGCATCAAAACCTCACTCACGCATATTGCATTTACTGCTGATAGTTTGCTATGTCTACATACAGTGCCTCAAACCTTCCACAGTTCTCGATCGAAGGATACGAGACATGGAGTTTCCGAGTCGAGAGCTTCCTTTGCTCCATCCACGACCGAATGTGGGAAGTCATAGAGGACGGACCAATCGAAATCAAGAAAGCCATATCTGTGAACGTACCAGCTGCTGAAGGACGCGAAGCTCATATCAGACAAGAGTACGTTGAGAAGGACAAAGATGAATACAATCCCAACGACTTCAAGATCGCCAACCTGGATAAAATCGCACGTCACACGATGCAGAGCACCGTGTCTGATGCCTATCTTCCTAGAATCAGGAAGTGTGCGACGGCGAAAGAAATGTGGGAAACTCTAGCCCTCATTTCTCAAGGAACAGACAAAATCAAGGAGAACAAACTCGCCGTTCAGATGCGGGAGTTTGAGAGTCTGATAATGAAGCCAGGAGAGTCCATCGATACCTTCGAGCTGAGAGTTACAAACATCATTGCAACTCTCAACTCGCTTGGGAAGGAACTCACAGATAAGGAAGTCAACCTGAAGATTGTCCGAGCTCTCACAAGGAAGTGGCAAACTATGAAAGAGCTGTATCTAGCAACCAAGGATCTATCAAAGTTCACACCGGAGATTCTGTTTTCCGAACTGAAAGCTCATGAATTCGATCTGAATCGAATGAACCTCGACGAAGAGGATGAAGCGCCCACTACGTCAAAAGGAGTAGCATTCAAAGCTGCTGAAGGGCCAAGCGAGCAGTCGCTAGCCAAGATGACGAGGGAAGAATTGGAAGAACACATCGCGTTCTTATCCAAGAACTTCAACAAAATGAATTCTCGAGTGGGCAAATACAAAAGATTCTACAAGCAATACAAAGGGAGGAGCACTGATGCTCGAGAAGGAAAAGGAAAGAGAGAAGAGACGACAAAGCCGATCCCGAGAGACATGATGGAAGTGGAATGTTACCATTGCCATAAGATGGGCCACTACAAATCCGATTGCCCAAAGCTAAGTGCGAAGGAGCGAGAAGAACTGAAAGCAAAGAGGGATGCACCAAGGCGAGCGCTCGTAGCAAGTGAAGTGCCGGTCGCTACAACTGAAGATCCACCAAGCGACTCAGATGCATTCACTGATCCAAATTCCAGTGATGGTGAGGATCTCGGATTTATGGCGCTCACCGATGAAGAAACTGGAGAGGTATTCATCTATCCCCCATCTAGTTCAATTACACTCGCACACTCGCACCAAGAGGAACCCAATTCCTCAACATGGAGTGAATTGCTTGACAAGCACGTTAAATTGTCAAGTGATCACGAAGTGCTGCAACAAGCTCTGTCTCAAAGCGAGAAGGAGAACCGAATGCTAGCCACTGAGCTTGACCAAGTCAAACTTAATCTAAGGGCTATGACTAGTAAGTTCGAGGATATGAAGCCCAATCCACTCTAGTCACCAACCTAAACAAAGCTTCATATGCTAGACAGGCACTAGAGAGTTCTCTTCTACCTTTTGGTAGAAAGGAAGGACTTGGATTTGAGGGTGGACCTTCCAAGCCGACTGTCTTTGTTGGTGCTTCAAACACACCATCAGTCATTTTGGAAATGCCCACTGCATCCAAAGCGACCACTAACAAAGACAAAGGAAAAATGGCTGAGAACCCTAAGAAAAGGCCAATGAAGATGTCTATATCTTTAAGGACTGAATCTAAGGGTAAGCAAAATACAACTATCCCGAGCACTCACAATGCTAAAAATTACCAATCCAAAGGTAAAGGGAAACCAGTTGTAGCTTCTAAGCCTCAAGCCAAGACACGAGAGACAAAGGATCTCCCTTTCAAAAAGAGGAGTAATGTCTATGTGTCACGTTATCCGGACTGGAGATGGTCCAACCGGACTAACGTTGAGGGGGAAGAATTCGAAGCACCAAAGAGGCCGCTTCGAACTCCCAAGGTTACTCAAGCGAGTCAGGGTCAAAACTCTAGTTGGACCGCTTCGAGGAAACCAAGCGAGCCGCTTCGACAGACTAGAAACCCTAAGTCAGCCTCTAAACCCAGAACTAATCCGAAGCGAGTCACTTCAGGATATAAGCAAAGTGGGAAGAGCATAGGTAGGACTGAAGCGAGCCGCTACCCCTCTTGCACACACTGTTGCACCTGTGAAGCTGCTTCAAGGCAGAAGTCACTGTTTTCGAAGGTCGAGAAGCCCAAAGCATAAGCTTCATTTCAAAAGAAAGTGAAGCGAGTGTGGGTACCTAAGGGAACTAACCTGCAAGGACCCAAACTGATTTGGGTACCAAAATCTGTCTAATTGCAGGTGAGCGCCGTGGATCCCATGCCATGTGAGGGTCAACAAATTTGGTACTTGGACAGTGGATGTTCAAGACACATGACCGGCATGAGAGCTCTACTTCAAGATTACATAGAGAAGAAGGGTCCACACGTTACATTTGGTGATATCTCCCGAGGAAGCACCAAAGGTTACGGCGCACTGAGAGTTGGAAAACTCACAATTGAGGAAGTCTTCTACGTGGAAGGACTCAAGCACAACTTGCTATCCATTTCACAGTTTTGTGACAAAGGATACAAGGTGAAATTTATTTCAAACAAGTGCATTGTAAAGAGCAAGCTCACATCCCAGATTGTGCTTACTGGAATTAGACAAAGGAACGTCTATATAGCACAATGGGATAGCTGCAAAGTGGAAACATGCTTAGTAGCGAGGAGTGCTACAGAGATAGGATGGCTTTGGCACAGACGCTTAAACCATCTCAACTTCAAAGCAATCAATCGCTTAGCTCGTAAGGGTTTGGTGCAAGGCATACCAAATGAAGTCTTTATCAAAGACCATCCATGCTCACCATGCCAACGAGGGAAGCAGACAAAGAAGCACTTCGCCAGTCTCGAAGAAGCCTCATCAAAGCGAGTGCTCGAGCTGCTTCACATGGATCTGTTTGGTCCAGTTACTCCAGTTAGTGTGAATGGAAGAAAATACACTCTAGTTGTAGTCGACGACTTCTCTCGCTACACTTGGGTCGTATTTCTCTACAGCAAGAAGGAGACTCTGACCAAGCTACCACAACTGCTCAAGCGATTGGCTGTGGAGAAGAATCAAGCGATCGTGACCATCCGCTCCGACAAAGGGACAGAGTTCTTGAACTCTACCATCGAAGCTTACTGCGCGGAGCATGGCATAGCACATCAGACCTCCTCAGCACGCACACCACAACAGAATGGAGTTGCTGAAAGAAGAAATCGTATCATCAAGGAAGCAGTTCGAACCATGATTGCAGACTCAAAGCTTCCAATGAAATATTGGGCTGAAGCAGCCAATACAGCATGCTACACGCAGAATCGAACGCTTCTCTGCAAACGACACGACAAAACACCATATGAAATATGGACAGGAAGAATTCCTAACATATCTTATTTCCATATCTTTGGTTGTAGGGTCTTCATCCATGACAATGGGAAGTCACAGTTGAAAGCCTTTGAAAGCAAAGCTGATGAAGGAATATTCTTAGGATACTCCACATCTAGCAAAGCCTACAGGGTGTTCAACTGTAAATCCCTAATCGTGGAAGAATCACCCCATGTCGTATTTGATGAATCTTCTTTAAGTCATCTACAGGAACAGGATCTATCTAAAGACGGAAAGTCAGGTGAGGAACCCATCAACACTCTTACTTGGGACATACTTGAGGATGAAGAAGAGATCAAAGGCTCAAGCGAGCTGAATGTCCAAGGAAAAGATGAAGCTGCCCCCAAAACTTCTGAAGCAAGTGCAGGCCAAGCACCCAATCCACTTGCTACAGATGGTGAAGCAAGTGACCAAGAAGAAGATGAAGACGAAGCTGGCGTGTCCAAGCGAGCGTGGCTCAAAGATCACTCACCAAGTCAAATCATTGGAGATCCATCCAAGGGTGTAGTGACCAGAAGTCAAGTGTTTGAAGAAAGTGCCATGTTCAGTTGCTTTCTCTCAAACATTGAGCCATCAAGCGTGGAGGAAGCTCTAGCCGACTCAAACTGGGTGATCGCCATGCAAGAAGAGCTGAACCAGTTCACCAGGAATGACGTATGGTACCTCGTGGAACGTCCCAAATTTCAGCACGTTATTGGCACCAAATGGGTGTTCAAGAACAAGACTGACGAGGACCACAACGTTGTGAGGAACAAGGCGCGACTCGTTGCCAAAGGCTACTGCCAAGAGGAAGGAATCGACTTTGACGAGACTTTCACTCCAGTGGCACGGCTTGAAGCTATCAGATTGTTCCTAGCCTATGCAGCAACCAAGAAGTTTAAGGTCTATCAAATGGATGTGAAGAGCGCATTCCTCAACGGTGAACTCAAGGAAGAAGTGTATGTGGAGCAGCCACCGGGTTTCGAGCAAGGAGACAAGGTGTATCACTTGAAGAAAGCTCTATATGGGTTGAAGCAAGCTCCCAGAGCTTGGTATGATACACTTTCTCAATTCCTAGTGGATAATGGATTCCACAAAGGGAAAATAGATCGAACCCTTTTCACTATCAACCATGGAGATAACATGCTATGGGTTCAGATCTACGTGGACGACATCATATCTGGATCACCAAACCAGTCGCTTAGCGAGAAGTTTGGAGAACTGATGAAGACTAAGTATGAGATGTCAATGATTGGCTTGATGAGCTGCTTTCTAGGTCTTCAAGTGAAGCAGCAGGATGATGGTATCTTCATCAATCAAGCGAAGTACACAAGAGATATGCTTGCTAAGTTCGGTATTCAACATGCTAAAGCTGTGAAGATCCCAATGAATACCAACTGGAAGATGGAGCCAGACGAAGAGGGAAAATCTGTGAATGCTACAGATTATCGTGCTCTTATTGGATCCCTCCTATATCTCACTGCAAGTAGGCCAGATATTACTTTTGCAGTTGGAGTCTGCGCTCGCTTTCAAAGCAACCCCAAGCACAGCCATCTTGAAGCTGCCAAAAGGATTCTTCGATATCTGAAGGGCACCATCAACATGGGTCTGTGGTATCCAGCGGAGGACAATTTGGAGCTCACTGGATACTCTGATGCTGACTATGGAGGGTGGTGCCGAGTCGATAGGAAGTCAACTTCGGGCACATGTCAGTTCTTGGGAAGCAAGCTGATCTCGTGGTTCTCAAAGAAGCAAACAAGCGTAGCTACTTCAACAACTGAAGCTGAATACATGGCCGCTGGAAGCTGTTGTTCTCAAATCCTATGGCTTCGTCAACAGTTGAAGGACTACAAAGTTGAAGCAAATGAAAATCCGATCTTCTGCGACAACAACAGTGCCATATGTATTTCGCAGAATCCAGTGCTTCACACCAGATGCAAGCACGTGGAAATCCGACATCACTTCATTCGAGATCATGTCGAGAAGAAGGATATCAAGCTCGAGAAAATTCATACCGATCTCCAGCGAGCAGATATCCTCACAAAGCCTCTAGCTGAGTCTCGTTTCAACTAGCTATGCATTGAATTAGGGTTATTAGACCCTGGTGAAGAATGCTAGATCCAGGATGCACGAAGGAGTGATCGCTAGTTTTTCGTAGCGTCACTCGCTTCGGATCTTCACCAACTCAAGCGAGTCACTTCAAAATCTCACTCGCTTGAAGAAGGAGAAACAAGGTGGAGTAAGGTGGAGTGTTGGAAGATGTTCCCTACCCGCTTACAGGAATTGTTAAGCCATTGGTTAAGGGGGAACTATTGTTTGCTCCCGGAGCAAGCTACTTCCAAAGCGAGCAAGGAAAGCTGCTACCTAGCCTAGGATTCCTAGCGAGTGGGTATAAACACTCGCAAGTGCCGTTTCTAGTAACGGTTGTGGGGTCTTGTATCGGGCCTTCCCACGTAAAAATGGTGAAAGCTTAGGCAGGGCTGGCACCTAGACCTTGTGTCCTCTTCCCATCTTTCCGCCGAAGAGGAGCAAGTCTTCTCATCTCCTTCATCGTGGAAAAATGTCCATTCCTTACTCACTCTTTACTGAGTTGAGCTGCCGGATGTCTATCCATTCCCCTCTCACTTTGAATTTTGCATCACCTCAATTTGCCCAAGCTTGGGCCAAAGCGAGTCGATTGCAAGTTCATTCTGTAGCATGTAGGAGGATGCTTGAAGGTTTACCTTTTTCTACAAAAGGTTGCAGGGCTGGTGACATGCTTCTGCGTAAAATACGAGATTGTCTTGTCAGAGCAATCTCATTGTCATCCTGTCCATTTCTGCTCTGAGATAAGGACTTGTACTCATCCCCCATTCGTCGTGAATATGTACACTTACGTGAAACTCCCCTCTGGGTTGTAGTAAGCTTGTGTACTATATTCATTTTCTCCCTCATTCACTTCGATGGAGGACTCTCTAATTCGTTAAGGAAGATGAATGCCATGAAGACTAATGCCAAGAAGCTGACCAATCAGGTAGTATCAACAAGCTTCAAAGCAAACAAGTGGATTCTACAATCTGAAGTCCAAATCAAATGAAGTCTTCAAACAGTGGTATCAATCTCCTACGAAGTGAGATTGACTGGTAAGCGTTTCAATTTTAAGTACACTAAGTGAGCTGAAGCGTGCTAGAAACCTTCACTCGCTATGTGGAAAATATGAAATGAATTTGACACAAATACAAAGAGGAAAACACTCTTGTTTATCCTCAAAGTATGTAAGTCAGAAACATTTTAAATTTAAGTAAAGAAATTCAGTTTCTTATTCCAGTCGCTTCAGATGGCCAAGCGAGTGCTACGTCACTCAAAGCTAGCCATCGCAAGCGAGTGCGGAACAGTCACGTGAAGCGAGTACTCCGCAAGCGAGTGGATGCTGAAGCGGCTACACTCGAAGCAAGCGGATACGTAGCGAAGCGTATGAGCTGTCAGCACTCGAGTGCCTATTTTACTTTCTGCCAAGCATTTAATGCAGCGGCGCGTAGAAGAAGAAACGACAGGCGCGTGGACGTCAAAGCCGAGGAAAGCGGGAAAAACCGCACTCAATCCAGCCGTCGAATCTGAACCGTCTCTAAATCTCAACCGCTGGATTGACTACTATTGGAAGAGATGAATCAAAATCTGCCACGTGGCCACGTCAAACCAAATTGGCGGTTCACTTTTCCAGTGATGACGCCGGACACGTCAGATCCATCACCGAAGGTCTGCCGCCCCTGCACAGGATCTTGGAAGATTTTACTGTCTTGCCCCTGCCTCGTCAGCCGAACCCTAGTTCTATATATATGTAACACCAAAGGCTGCAGAAAAATTTCAAAGTCCCAAAACTACCATTTTAGTGAAACCTCTGCACCTCTGTAATCTCAAACCTAAAACCCCTCAAAGCCTTAACTTTTTCTCAACCCTCTCTACAAGTATACACCATGGGAAAGAAGGAGAAAACTGAAACAATGAAGGAATTCCTGAAAAACCTCGACGACAACGTCTTCATTGAACCGCATCTTAATGAAGATGTGGTAATGGAAAATGGCTTTCTCCGCAGGGCTGTAACCACGGCCGGTCTGTGGAAGTTCGTGACTGCCAAGCCGCAAAAGATTCTGAGCAAGGCCGTTGCCGAGGTTCTCCTGAATCTCAAAAAGGGAGAAGATACGTCAACTTTCTCTCATCCACTGAGAGGAACACCCGTGGAGATCGAGCTAGACAGGATAGCACGAGTATTCGATTTGCCGTCAACCGGACCAGTATCCCTGTCAGAACTGGGCATGTCAACTCAGGTGGAGTATGCTCGCTTCGCCAAACAAAGAGGTGTAAAGTTTGGGAACCCTAAGTTGAGCAACATCAGAAACGACTTGAAGGCTCCATTCAATCTGATCTGCGAGATGTACACGAAGTCCATTCTCTGTGGAGTTGGTTCGCTCAGCCAACTGTCAGACACCAAGATCTACGCCACCTCCGTAATTGTAGACAGCTTAAATGGAACAAAATTCAACTGGCATCGCTGGTTTATCAACCAGATTCATGAAGTTGCGGCGGATTTCGAATACGAGAAGGGAAGCACGAGTGAAATCGTCCGCAAAGGAAGGTTGAAGTTTTTCTCCAGGATTTCCTACGCCCTGGAGAAACTATTCAAAGACATGCCATGGACAGATACTGCTCCATACAAGAAGAACACTCTTTACTTTGATTCGTGGAAATCTGAGAAGCTTCCGATGGACCAGGATTGTGTTGATGTTGTTCTTCTTTCCGTTCCAGTCGCTGAATCCTGTAGCGAGGCGGAAGAGGAAATCGAAGCTTCGTCACCATTGAAGCGAGTATCGAGGAAAGCAAGGTCTAAGCGGCCTCAAAGATTGAGAAGTGTTTCAACAATAATCGGAACGAGCGAGGCTGAGGAGCAGCCGCTCGAGAAGATCGCTGAAGAAGAAAATCCCCAACCCTCACCGGAAAAAGATCTACCTCAGCCTTCACCAACCAAAATCCAATCACCTTCTACTCATATTCAAACCCAAACCCAGCCGCTACCGGAACCTCAAACATCAACCACTGCCATTCCCATCACTCAAACATCACCCTCACCACAAGAATCAACCCACTCATCTTTTCAAATTCCTAACATACCTTTTCTGGGCACGGACGTCACCGATGCCTACAAACTTTTCTCTGTCCCACTCAATCCTCAACCAGAATCCAACCAACCTGAAGCTACTGAAGCTTCCACCCCCAGCTTACAATCCTCATCAGCCGAAAGCGCTGATACCGCCCAAACTGCCAAAACAACCAACACCTATCCCAACATCATCCCAGATTCTTCCCAAACTCCAACCGAAAAGGAATTGGTCCTTGAACGGTACCTGAAGGACCGAGAACAAGCTGCCGAGCTCATCCGTGAGCGATACCTCTCTGTGAAAATGGCCGATGACTTCTTCACCCGCGCAGTAGATTTCCTCACGTACATCACGTACAGAGGAACAGAGTTCTACAAGATCTTTAACCTGCGCAAGGCGATGGAAGAAGAGGTGATAGAAGCCATGGAGGTTGAAGTGCTCAAATTTGCCCAAGTAGACGGTTTCCACACCTTCCTCAGTGAGGCAAAGTACTGGGAGGCGCTTGATGCAAGAGTAAAGATGGAGTATCCCGATGCGCCCATTCCAGAGCGTGAGCCTTCGCTACATGAGCTCCGATTGATCAAGGATCATGAAGCTGAAGTGAGAGAAAAAGACGCGGTGATCTCTAATTTGCAAAATGAGATCACCAAGAAGGATGCTGAGCTAACTTCGAAAATATTGGAGGTCACTAATCTGCGTGCAGT
Organism: Thymus mandschuricus; assembly: GCA_029379335.1. Lineage (NCBI taxonomy): Eukaryota > Viridiplantae > Streptophyta > Magnoliopsida > Lamiales > Lamiaceae > Thymus > Thymus mandschuricus. Next base: position 22,367,105 of record CM057072.1, read on the forward strand.
TTGTGACAAGAGGAAGACGGAAATGGAGGAGTTAGTTGTGGAAAAGACAAAGCTTGTGAATAAGAAAGCAAGTTTGTCGAAGCAGGTAGAGGAGTTAGAGAAAGGAAGTCAGGAAATGAAACAATCCCTAGATGCTGAGAGAAGCAGGCTTAGGGAAGTAAACACGAAGTTGGTGGAAGTAAGTGGAGAGAAGGAGAAGCTAGAAAAGGTGGTGGAGTCAGAAAAGGAGGAGAAGAGGACCATGAGAAACAAGTACAGAGAGAATATCAACAAAGCAACTGGTAATGTTGAGAAGATGGAGAAGCAGACCTCCAATAATGAGGAAAAGATAAGGAAGCTGGAGAGCGAGCTGACGAGAGGAAAAGTGAAATCTCTCAGTCTTGAAAAAGAAGTCGAAATCCTCACCAGCAAGCTTGATGAAGCAAATGCCGAGTTGAACAGCCGAAGGAAAGCTGGTCTTGATGTAGCTCTCAAGCAGGCTCAACTTGCTAATGACATCGAGAAGGCACAAAAGACGGCCGGAGAATTTGCTGCCCGCATGGCTGGAGCTGCCCAGGTCTATGTGACCTTAAAGCAAAAACAGAACGCTCTTGCCACTGCTCAAGCAGAACTGGAAGCTTCGCAGAACTTCTTCAACCTCAAGCTGGAGGAAGAGAGCAAGCTTATCCGTGCAGATATTGAAGCGGAGCTGGATGCTCGCTTCAGAGCAGTAGAACCATTAGAAAACTTGATGCGGTCGGTAAAGGAGAGAGAAGACCAGTGCAAGTATCTCCTTGAAGAAATTTCTATAAAGACAGCAGAGCTCGTCCTCGCCAAGGAAAATGTGTTTGCAGCACGGTCTGAAAAGATGCTACAAGATGTGCTAGGCAAGCTGACAAACATTCACCAATCCATCAGCGGAACGGTGTTTACAATCGCCCCCGGCAGTCTTGATGATGCCAAAAAGGGGGAAAACATTGAAAAAGCACTCATTCAATCAAGTGAAGTTGGAGGATCGAGCAATGCAGGTAGAGCGATCGAAGCCAGGGGCTTGATCGAAGGAGGTGTTGGAGGGTCTGGAGGCTGTGAAATCGTTGAGATTGAGAAGATGTTAGAAGGAGGAAGTAGTGCAGTGGAGGAAGTGGCTGATGAAGCTAGAACTGAACTAGCAAGGACAAAAGGCAAAGAGAAGGTTACGGAGGAGCCCCGCTTGCCGACGGCCGGAAAACTGCTAGGTTCATCAATCGCCACTCATCCCGTTATTCCTGGTGTTCCTTTATCCAAAGAACAAAGGGAGCGACAGATTGCACAGGATGAAGCTTACGCACGAGCCTTGGAAGTGGAGCTTGAGCTCAAAAGAACTGTCACTCAAGATGGTGCATCTTTGCATGCGCCCGCTTCATCTTCCCGAACGGTTGCTTCGCCCTCTGCCCCTGTCTCTGCACAGGCACTCACTTCAGCATTGGCTGGAATTGTTCCTGCCAGTGAAACTGCTACTCAAATGCCACCGCCGCCACCTCCTGTTCAGAAAGTTTCCTTGAAGCGATCAACGCCTGAAACAAAGGAAGATGACACTACTGCCAAACGCCAGAACATGCAGCAAGTGGTCAAAGAGAAGGCTAGTCGCTTCGAGAAGAGGCAAAAGAAGACAGAGGAGAAGAAGAGAAGAAGGGAGAAGGATGAGGAAGTAAGGGAGAAAAGACTGATGAAATTGGATGAACAGATCGAGTCCCACTGGAATGAAGTGAGGCTCATCCAATCTGCCATCACGCGCAGTGCTTACATTCCTCACTTGCCTGAAGAGTCTGATGCTGTCAATCTCCAAGCCTGGATGGATACTGGCAGAATTACGCTGAAAGAAATGATCAATTCCGGTCGCTACTCGACTGAAGAGCATGACTTCATTCGGAAGCGAATTAATGATATGCTTCCGAAGTGGAGTGGTGATGCCAGCACACAATTTAACTCAATCATGAAGGAGTTGAAAAGCAGGACAGAAGAGGAGCTGGCTATACGGAGAGATCATCATCCGGACTCCAGACAAATCGAGGATTTCATCCCAAGAGACCTTCTCGACACTTGGCTGATTCTAAAAGAAAAGTTCATAAAAGCCTACTACTGGTGGAAAGTAGTACCGTATCAAGACAAGTGTTCTAGAATGGAGGCTCTCAGCAACTTCCTGCATCAATACAATGAGAGATTGAGGCGAAAGATCTTCACGTTGGCAGAAGAAGCAAAACCTCTTCCCCTTATTGTCAAAGTGCCAGCTGCGAAAAAGTTTCCTATGCCTCTCAAACCAAATTCAGAGATTCCTAATCGAAAGGAAATTGATGCAGAAGTGGATGAAGCACTAAGATTGGAGAAAAGTTGGAGAGACAACCAGTACAACATCCGGACAATGGAGTCGAATGTCCGATCTGCTTACTATTCAGAGAAGAAGAAAGAAGAGGAGGAGAAGAAGAAACGTGATGAAACTACAGGAAACCGTTGAGTTTCAAGTTTCATATTTTTGACTATGTGAACTGCTTGTTCATCTATCAAATTTCAATTTCTGTCAAAATTTGTCATTTACCTGCTTTGTGAATGACCTTACCTTTTGCTACAAACTCAAATAATTTAACCGAAAAAAAAGGGAAAGGAACTTAAAAAAAAAAAAAAATTTTACAAACGAAGCTGCAAAGGAAGCAGTCGCTTGGAGTTCCCTTCACGGTTACATAGGCTGGAATTTTCTAAGTCTTAGCCTTTGGGTTTTGGCATCATCAAAAAGGGGGAAATTGTTGGGAATTGTTATGGACCAATTTGTTAAGGGGGAACTATGTAGGATACTTGATAAACGAAGTCATTTGTTTTGATTGGATCCCAAAACCCCAAGTGTCCAACTCCCAAGTGACCCACTTTGATGTAGTTAATAGGTTAGAATTTTTCTAAGCCTACTCTGTTAGGATGGCTCTTTTATTTTGCTTAGATTAGGCTTCAAAAGTTCAAGTGAAGGCCACTCACTTGAGTGTGTTTTCCAAAGCGAAGCGGGTCAAGCAAATCGAAGTGAAGCGTGCCGAAGAATAGCGAAGCGAAGCGATCGCTACAGTAGATTCAAAGTGAGTCTGCCAAAGCGAAGCGAAGCGAGCGCTACAGTTCAAAGCCAAAGCGAAGCGAAGCAAGCGCTACAGTGAAGAGTCAAAGCTAGTCAACTCTAGTCAGCAGTTTCCAAAGCAGTCACTAGGGAACTTTGTTTCCCGAAGCGACTCACTACAGAATGACTACGAAGTGACTCAACTAGAGCGGACGCGACAACTTCAAAGCGAAGCGAGCCACTACCTACCAGAAAGCGACAGCACAACTCCCGCCCATATTTTGAACTCCAGTCAACAGGAGATCGTAGCATTAATTACGAGATCTCCACGTGCCGAAAGCGGAGTGGAGCGGAAGAGTTGACTGCCAGGCCGACAAGGCGCCGTAACAGTACTGGGTCGCTCCAGTTACTGTTGAAATTGGAACTTAGCCATTTCCGGCAAAAATCCAAAACTGCGCATCTGAAAAGTTGCCAGCCTGCGCAAGTACTGTCGAGAGAAGGAGGGACAAGGCTACCAACCAAGCAACGGATCTCAGCCAACCCTCCGCCTATAAATAGTGAAGGATGAAGACGAAGAGAAGTAGAACACTACCTGTGCATACGAGCCTACTGCAAACAAACACTCCCAAGCCTTAGAGCAATCTTCGAGTCTTTGTTCTCCAGTGTTCTCTGAGTTTCCAGTTCATCGGAACTCGTCTTCACAACCTTCACACTTAGATTCTAAGCCCACTTCATATATCCGAAGCTTAGAAGAAGAACTCTAGCCAATCTTTGCATCTACTGTAAAGAGTTCTTCATAGTGTGTCGTCAACCAAAAACCCTATACTTTGTCTGTTAGGTTTTTGAGTGTTGTCAGTTAGGTTGTCCAGATCCAAGGCTCTTCTTTCATCGATTGAAGAAGCCTCGATCGTAGAGTTGAGATCCAAGCTTACACTTACATCGTTTGTGTAAAGCTCGATCGAAGCTAGGCTGTAAGGAGAGCCCGCAATCTCCCTGTCTGTTTCGACTGAAGCGAGTGAAGCTTCCAGTCTTTGTTAGGTTTGTGTAGTGAACCCGCAATCAATACGTCTGTCGTTTGATCTAGGCGAGTGAAGCCCGATCTCGACCAGGTTTTTGAAGGACCCGTAACCTTCAAGTTCTTGAGTGAAAAGAACAGTTGCCGTCGTGCAACAAAGTGGACGTAGGAGTGTTATCTCCGAACCACTATAAATCTTCGTGTCGTATCTCTCTAACCCTAAACTCTTTACTTTGTTTATCCATTGCACGTGCATCTAAACAACTTAATCTGGATATTTTAATTACTTAGGAAAAGATTTAGCTCACCAAATTCCGCACATATGAGTAAAGACTCCCTCTTGATCAAGTGTTCACTTCGGTCAAGTAGGCAAGCTACATACTGTAGATCTAGCTTCAGCTAGGTCTTAAGTTTCAAAAAGAGCTCTTTACTTGTCACTCTGAGTTAAGGGATTTGAAGTTGAAAAACTTCAAAAATACGTATTCACCCCCCCCTCTACGTATTTTTCCTATTAACAAACCGGGACCAACATATGCTTACAAACTTGCTCTGTTATTCCCCTGTTGTAAGAGATGCTCAATATAGAGGAAGTATAATGGGTGAATGTGGAATGTCAATTTGATGTCACCCTTAGAAAACCTGATCATGAATATGCTGGATCCATTTTAGCTGCATTGTTTACAGCAACAGGATAAAGGAATCAGAGGAGATTTCGAAATCATATTTCCCTTACAGTGCAAGCTATGATTACTAAACCGTTTTATTTGTTAAAACTTGAAGGTTGTGAAGAATCTGAAGGGAAGCCGAATCCCAAAAATTCCAGCAAATCCAAAACGCATTCAATTCGCCTCTTGAAAGTGGTGAGTTCGCAACTCTGTTCATCATTTCAAAATGAAGAATTAATTCGAGGGTCATGAGGAATTGGTAATTAGAAGGGAGGCATTATTTTTTAAGGCAGCTATATACCCCTATATTACCCTGAACCAAGAACCCCCCGATTGAAAACATCAAAAAGCGGAGAGCTGAAGATGACAAGGTCACCCCATTCACCCTGATGAAGGGGATACCCTGCATCTGAAAGCAGAACCTCCCATATACGGATATACCCTCAGAAGCCCTGTCTAACAGGCAATACCCTCAGAAGCCCTGTCTAACAGGCAACACCCTCAAAAGCCCTGTCTAACAGGCAACAACTCCAGAAGCCCTGTTCAACAGGCAGCATCTGCATAAGCCCTATCTTGTAGGCAGCACCATCATAAGCCCCATATATAATGGGCAAAACCCCCCATAAACCCTGTCCAACAGGCAGCATTTGCAGAAGCCCTATCTTGTAGGCAGCATCATCCTAAGCCCCATATAATGGGCAAAGTCCCTCATAAACCCTATTCAACAGGCAACACTCGCGTAAGCCCTATTTTATAGGCAGCACCATCCTAAGCCCCATATAATGGGCAAAATCCCTCATAAGCCCTGACCAACAGGCAACACTCGCACAAGCCCTATCTGATAGGCGGCACAAGCCCTATATCATAGGCGAATATCATTCATCAAGCCCTATCTAATTGCAACCCCCTTGTAAGCCCCATACAAGGGGCATAACCCTTTTTACAAGCCCTATTTAAAATAGGCAATACTCTCACAAGCCTTATCCAATGGGCAATGTTCCTGTAACTTCCATGTAACGGGCGAACTTCTCTAAAGTCCCGTTTAGTGGACAATACCTTCAAAAAGCCCTACGTACTAGACATCATTTCGAAAAGCCTTGCGCAGCTAGGCATTACATATAAGGACCTGCATAGCCAGGCACTTCGCAGTGAGCTTTGTGAAACAAGAAGCTGCATGAGCCTTAGCAAGCTCACACAACAACCTTATACAAAGCCTCATCTAGGTAGTCGCACAAAAATGGACATCATAAGGCCAAGCCTTGCACAAGCAGGAGCTATACACCCCTATTTTATGCTGGCAGAAGCCACCCTCCGAGAAGTCCTGCAATAGACAGGCGATATTCCTTAAAACTACCACAAATAATTTAGAGATCTGTTATGAATAAAAATACTCACACTCTTTAAAGCCTCTTTCAGAGAGCATCTGAAATTAATTTTCTCAAATATCTGCAGATTTCTGCAAAGATGAATACTGCCTCAGATGCTGCTTCAAAAGAAGCTGGCCAGGCTACTGGAAACCCCGAAAATTCCCTATTTGGGAATAAAGGGAAAGGCACCATGATAACTGAAGCCAGCGTCAATATGGAAGCTCAGTTGTCCCCAACCATGCTCCTCCAAATGAAAGCACTCGTAGAAGGTGCGGTCGAAGGGGCTGTTTATAAAAGACTTCATATTTTGGGAATCAAGTCCCAAAACATAGACCCCCATGGTGAAGCCCAAGAGGGTGAAGGAAGCAAGAACACTTCTGAGACACACAAACAGAAGCCTGTGAACCCAGGCGTGACCCAAGGATTGGTCTCAAAGCTGCCCTCGACGGTGGTTGAAACAGAGGAGGGATTTTCCACTGATTGGGAGTCCCCAGATGAAGAGGGTCCTGAAGAACTCGAAGGGAATCCAAATGAGAATACTGACAATACTTGGGCCAAGTATGCCCAACAACAGGAGCAAATGAAGCTATTGACGAGAGAAGTCAAAAGGCTAAAAGAACAGAACAATCCGCAGAAAGGACCTTAAAAGAAACAGAGGCCAGCGAAAGAGAAATCCAAAACTTAAATGAGGGAGGAAACCCAAAACACTTTGCAAAACATAGAAATGAGGGAAACAAGTCAGAGCTTTTCTCTGTATACATCGATGAGAATAGTCCGTTCTCTGCCGATATCCAAACCGATCCTGTTCCTGGAAATTTCAAAACAATTTCTTGTGAATATCAGGGAAAGGGAGACCCTGAAGAACATTTGATGAAATTTGAAAGCTTATGCCTCCTCCATCAATATTCGAAAGGTGTCAAGTGCAGAGTATTCCTCACGACTCTGTCAGGAACTGCTCAACATTGGTTTAAGCAGTTACCGAAAGCCTCTATCCATTCCTTCATGGATCTGAGGGAGGTTTTCCTCCAACAGTTCGTCAGTGCTAAAAGAACTACCAGAAATTCTCTACATCTAACAACTATCAAGCAAGGTGTTAATGAGAGTCTAAGAGACTACATGACACGCTTCAACGAGGCTGTCCTGGAAATCCCAGGAGTAGAGCCCAAACTGAAAGTGCATGCCTGTGTAGATGGTTTAAAGCCAGGGCAGTTCTTCGCTTCTCTTATCAAAAAAGAAGCTAACTCTTTTGAGGAACTACTAACGCGAGTCCAAAAGTATATCCACATGGAAGAAGCCATGAGTAGCAAGAGGGCTGAATTGGCCTCTCAAAGGGAAAAGAAGCCGGAAGAAAAGAAAAGGCCGGCTCCAGATGCCAAGAGAAATGACAAGAATGAAAGATTCTTGAGATCTTTCACGCCACTCATCAAGCAACCTGTCGACCTACTAGAGGTGGTCATGAGGAAACCAGGGGTCCAGATCCCTGCGGGGCATAGGCAACTGCCCAGAAATCCACCTTCCGAAAGGTTCTGCAAATTCCATAATGACTTTGGCCATATGACCAACGGCTGCAGGAATTTAAGAATTGCTATCGAGAAGTTAATCCAAGAAGGAGAACTCTTGGAATACGTCAAGAGAGAGACAGAACAAAACAAGAAGTGCAAAGAAGCTCCTGAAAAAGCACCTGATGCTAGCCAAGGGTCACAACCTAAGGGCGTTATTAATATGATATATGGAGGACCAACTATGGGAGACTCCAACAGAAGCATAAAGACATCTGCTAGAGAACTGCCATGCATGAAAGACATGGGGTCTGGAAGGTCGAAACAGGTCTACCTCCGCCGAAAATCTCATTTGGACCTGAAGACAATCAAAGGGTGATCCACCCGCATGATGACGCTTTAGTCATCACAGTGGAACTAGAAAGGTATCAAATTCGAAGGGTCTTTGTGGATACATGGGCCGCAGTTAACATCATCTTCGAAAATTTTTTCAACCAAATGAGCCTCCAGAAGCCTCTAAATGGGGTAGCCACGGCTCTGCACGGTTTCTCGGGAGATCCTGTGATGTCACTAGGATCAATTGACTTGAAGCTCACCCTGGGTGAAGGACCTACACGGGTATCAAAGCCAGTCACTTTCCTGGTGGTGCGGCAGCCGTCCTCTTACAATATTATCTTAGGGAGAACTGCCCTAAACCCGTTCCAAGCAGTGGTTTCCACCTACTATCTGATGATGAAATTCCCCGTGGGAAGTCAGGTGGGACAGGTGTCGGGAGACCAAGGGGTCTCCCGGAAATGCTATATCCATTCGGTGCAGGCTGGAGAGGCCAGGAAAAGACCAATGGCAGAACTTGCCAGTGACAAAGCTGAAGCTGAACCTGAAGAAAAGAGGTTTAAAACTCTAACTCCAGCAGAAGGAGATCAGAACCTCTCCGCTTCAATGGAGCACCTGTTGATCGCCAGTACTGATTCCAACGAAAGTAAAGGGTTGGGAACTAAAACATCAAGCAAAACCACGCCCCAGTAAAGAAGGGGCAGTGGGAAACTTTGATGGCTGAGGCAAGGGCAAAAATCAAAGGTGCGATCGAAATGACAGATCAAGAGAAGACTGGAGGAACAGCACACGAGGAAAAGGGTAACAATTCCTAAGAGAAACGGGAGTATGACCGATCATAACCCCTCCTTATCTATTTTGAAGTTTTCTTATCTTTTAAATTAACTAGTACGCGAAAGGACGCAAGATTATGCCTACCTGTTCTTAAAATCGTACCCCACAAATTGTTGGCTTTAAAAATGAGGAGTAAATCCTTCGTTTCCTTACACCTCACTTGGGGGGGAGTAGGGGATACCCCGCATCCCAACACTCATACTTCATTATCTTAAAATGCTTTTAAGCATATTCCCATACTCATACCCCATTATTTTAAAATGCTCCTAGCCTGCATTCTGTTACCTCAAAATGCTCTAGCAGGGGAACATGACAAACAAAAACAAAACAAGAGAACGCATAAATAAAAGGATAATACTCTAAACTGATAGAAAGCAACGGAGACATGTCAAAAGCTAGACTTTAAAAAGCATCTGGCAGAAAGAAGTGATATTGTTTGTGCCCAGCTAGCACGATTTCAGGGTCATAAAAAGCACCCCACCACAAACAACAAAAAAATAGACTGTTTTAAAAAAGGAACATCCTATCAAAAACAACAGGATCAAAGAGAGGAATCAGGAACAGAGGCTAGATCCTCGGAGCTTGATGAATGAGAAGAGGAAGACCACTCCTCGATAGCAGCCAAAGCTGAGGAAGCAGAGGGACCACTTTTAGGTGAGTTCGTTGGAATCTTGGAAACATTCTCCTCTTTAGAGCCATCCTTCACCTCTCCTGGAATAAGCAATGGGGAATTACCTTCCCTATGAACAGATGGGCCGGAATCGTCCCTTTCTTTCAATTCCTGATAGGAGGAAGAAAAGTTGATAAAAAAAAAAAAAGAAAAAAAGAGACAACAACAATGAAAAAGAAAAAGAAGGTACCTGGTCGAAAGCTCTCCTTATAGACTTCATAACCATAATGTTATGGGGAGAAAGAGGAAATAAGGGAGCATCCCAGGTGATAGGGATTAATATCAGCCGTAATGCTCAAGTAACTCGAATTGATAAGGATATGCACTCCTCAATTCTGGGATGCCATTTCCAATGTTGCGACATACTAGAAGCTACAATGGACGTAGAAATCTTACTAAGAAGAAATGAAATGATAAGCTTTGGGTGAAACAAGCCTTACCATCACTATTACTAAGATTATTTGATAATAATCCTGATAGGAGTCAATGGAAGCTGTTCTGTATAAAAAGTACATTGTCAAAGAGATTTTGTGAGCATTAGATGCTCAGCACAGTCAAGAACCATATTCCATGCAGAAGCCAGGGGGTTTTAACTATTCCCAGGAGCCCTATAAGATCCATAAGCATCTGCAAGGGCGGAAGGATCTGACCGGATCCTATGAATGTTTAGCAGACGCTCAAGGTCCTGCACAACATACGGTCCGCGTGACTCTATGTACTATAGGGTAAGGACCACTGCATTCATGATGAGGGATACTCTGCCTCCATCTGAATTCCCTTTTCTGTCCTTCCTACACACGAATGCTCACTTTTTACCCTCTCTACACCTATAAATACTAAGTGAACGCACAACAACAAGACATAACAATACGACTCACCAGAACAACACGCATCTCTGCGTACTGTTCCATCCAATTCCATACTCTCTCCACGAGCTCCTTCGAGGTCAGGCAGCTAAGGAATTCCAAGCCTTTCCCGGGAAGCTCTAGTTTCTCTTCATCTCCGTCCACTCCTCCCAACGCTGGGAAGAATCTCTCTCATACACTTCACCTTGAGTCTAAGGTAAAACCCTCACTGCCGAAGGGAAACGAGGCTTAATGGAGCTCCGTTCTCTTAATTTCTCTCCTTTTCTCTTGCTCTATTTCTTCATTATCTGCTTATACGAGTGTAAAACTCCTTGAATCTGGCTAGTTTGCGACTAAACATGCCCTATACGCTCTACTTATAGCTCAAATATTGTCTATCGTCACCACGTGAATCATACTCTGTACGCAATACGAATTTATAGTTCTCTACACGCATGAATCTCTTGCTCTCTACTGCTTTAATGCCTTATCCATGAATGCTCTTCATAAAACATGATGAAAAACATCTTAAATTGTTGTGGATCTCCAACCCGGATCTATCAACTGGCGCCGTCTGTGGGAAATTCTTGAGTTCTGATGTTGATTTCCCCTGTTTTTTATGCAAAATTCTAGCTCGTTGTTATAATGTTGTTTGCGATTCCCCCTTTATTATGTCCTTATGTGGAGAATATGAGGAAATCTGATGTCATATTGATTGGGAATGCTTTGTTTGTTGTTTAATCTGCAAAAACTGCAAATGTGCATACCACCGCTTGATACTTGCCAAAGTTCTTTGCGGCTATGAGCTCTTGAATGTGATGTGATCCTATGATTATGCTCCCTTTGAGGCGAAAATTGTGATAAACACCTTGGTTGAAAGGGGACTTGTGTTTGAGAGGCTAATTTTCTCTCCTTAGATGTGAATTAAGCATTGGTATCTGTAAGAACTGTCAAAACCCCTAGGTTCAAAGGGCCAATCCCCTATTTACCTTCGGAGTTCTAGTTGATTCTGATGATATGCACATAAAACTGCCTTTTCATTTGCCCTGCCTCAATGATCACCTAGAACGAAGGCTATTTAATTAAGGGAATCTGTATCAGAATGCGAGATTTATATTATTCCTGAAAAATTTTAGTATGTATACCATGAACTTGTTTTAGCTACATTGCTTGCAATACATGAATCCAGTGATTATAAACAATCTCAAGGCCATATCTCTTTCATGACATGAACTGTGATGGCTAATTTGTTGCTGTTTTGTCAAAAACTTAAGGTTGTGAGGGATCCGGAGGAAAGACGGTCACAAACTGTAGCAATCTCCAAATACATTTGCCTCACCTTGTGTACTTGGTGAGCATACAGTTCCGCTTGTTATATGTTCAATATGAAATCCATTTATAAGGTGCAAAGTGCTGGTGGTTACAAAATAAGCACCCTCGCTAAAGCTAGTCGAATGCTCTTGAATCGCCATGATCCCAAAATCAATGAAATAATATAAACATTAAAGAAGTGGAGAGCCGAGGATGACATGGGTACCCCATTCACCTTGATGAAGGTGCCCTGCATCTGGAGGCAGAACCTCCCATAAGCCCCATATAATGGGCAAACCCCTCAGAAGCCCTGTCTAACATGCAAACATCCTTTAGAAGCCCTGTCTAACAGGCAACACTCTCAAAAAGCCCTACTACCTAGTAGACAATATCCTCGTAAGCCCCATATAATGGGCAGAACCTTCTTGCATAAGCCCTGTTTAACAGGCAACTCCCTCGTAAGCCTCGAATAACAGGCAGAACCCTCAGAAGCCCTACATCGTAGGCAAACATCATCGTAAGCCCCGAATAACGGGCAGAACCCTCAGAAGCCCTACACCGTAGGCAATATCGTCGTAAGCCCCGAATAACGGGCAGAACTCTCAGAAGCCCTACACAGTAGGCAACATCATCATAAGCCCCATATAATGGGCAAAACCCTTTATAAGCCCTATTTAATAGGCAATCTTCTTCAAAAAGCCCTGTCTAACAGGCAACATCATCGTAAGCCCCATATGATGGGCAGAATTCTTCATAGGCCTTATTTAATAGGCAATCCTCCTCAAAAAGCCCTGTCTAACAGGCGATATCATCATAGGCCCTATATAATGGGCAAAACACTTTATAAGCCCTGATTGCCGGGCAACCCTTGCACGAAGCCCTATCTAATAGGCACCTCTCTTTTGTAAGCCCCATTCAATGGGCAGAACCTTCTATAAAGCCCTATCCAACAGACGACTCCTTTGCAAATTTCATACAATAGACAAAATTTCTTATAAGTCTCATTAAATGGGCAACACACCCCTAAACCTTGCTTTAAAGGCGACATTTTTGCATATCACTCCTATAAGTTTTCCCCATCGCATTCCAGTGGGTAGAATCCCACCTAAATCCCGCTTCACAAGTGGTATTTTCAAAAAATTCTATTTGATAAACAATACCTTTATAAACCCCCTAAGGAGGATATTGCTTCCATAAGCTTAACCTGATAATCAGCGCTCCTGTAAGCTTTATAAAATAGACCAAGTTCTCGTAAGCTCGGTTCGACAAGTAATGCCCTCACAAATCCCACATAAAGGATATCACTCTAATAGTCCTTGGCTAACAGGGAACATCTTATAAGAAAGTCCTATAAAATAGGCACTAACTATAAGAAGAGCCTATATGGCCAAGGCATCTCGCATTAAGCTTAATAAAATAAGATGCCACACAAACTCTTAAAAACCTTTCCCCCCGATCAGATCCCTTCCAGAGGCTTCACAAAGAAAGCCTTAGGAAAGCAAACAGTCTAATAAATTAGGTTTCGTAAAGACAAGATGTCACCGACATCAGCTTCATTTTCGGCAAAAGCCACCCTTGAAAATCCTTATCCTAAAGTAAACAACTCTTGTTGAAGCCGCCATACATGGTTGGCAATTATAAAAGGATCTGTTAAATCATCAACATATTACAAATAAATCTTACATGATCAAATGCCTCATATCAAGAGGAGGAAACTGTGTTAAAACTCTCTACCCTAATCAACTTTCTATCTCGAAGTTGTTACCTACCTTCATCGTATATTGGCAGAAGCCATACCCTTTGGGAATCTTATAACAAGTAGGCTATGCTCGTCAAAGCCACCACAAATAATGCTCAAACGCGGAAAAATTGCTAATAATAAGTTACATATATTTTGAGTCTCTCTCAAAGAGCATTTGGAATTAATCCTCCACACGTCCTCAAAATCTTTGCAGATTCTTATGAGAATGAATGCTGCATCAGATACTGCTTCCAAGGAGGCTGGTCAAGCCACTGGGAATCCAGAAGACTCTGTAATGGGAAACAGAGGAACATGCACCATGCTGACAGGGGCTAGTGTCAACATGGAGGCTCAATTCTCTCCAGCTATGCTTCAGCAAATGACAGCCCTTATTGAAGGGGTAGTAGAGGGGGCTGTTGAGAAAAGACTCCATACCCTGGGAGCAAATCCTCAGAATACAGATCCCTTGGGCGAGACCCAAGAAGGAGGGGGAAGTAAGAGCACTCCTGCGATGCACAAACAGAAGCCTGTGCATCAAGGCATAACTCAAGAGCTAGTCTCAAGGCTGCCTTCAACAGTGGCCGAAGAGGAAGAGGGATTCTCTACTGACTGGGAATCCCCTGATGAGGAAGGCCCTGAAGAACTTAAAGGAAATCTTAATGAGAACACTGAAAATGCATGGGCCAAAAAGTATGCTCAACAGCAAGAGCAGATGAAACTCTTAACAAAAGAAGTTAAAAAACTGAGGGAACAAAAACAGGCCGAGGAAAGGGCCTCAAAGGAAATGGAGACAAGTGAAAAAGAATTTCATAACTCGAAGGAAGGAAAAAATCTGAAACCTTCCTCAAACAACAGAAGTGGAGGAAACAAATCAGAGCTTTTTCCTCTATACATTGACGAGAATAGCCCGTTCTCAGTAGACATCCAAACTGATCCTATCCCAGGCAGTTTCAAAACAATCTCTTGCGAGTATCAAGGGAAGGGAGACCCTGAAGAGCACCTGATGAAGTTCGAAAGCTTATGTCTCCTTCACCAGTACTCAGAAGGGGTTAAATGCAGAGTATTCCTTACAACCCTGTCAGGAACTGCTCAACACTGGTTCAAGCAGTTGCCAAAAGCCTCCATACATTCCTTCATGGATCTGAAAGAGGTCTTTCTACAACAATTTGTCAGTGCTAAAAGGACCACTCGGAAATCCTTGCATCTGATGACCATAAAGCAAGGTGCCAATGAAAGTCTGAGAGACTACATGACACGCTTCAACGAGGCCGTCCTGGAAATACCAGGAGTAGAGCCGAAATTAAATGTGCATGCCTGTGTAGATGGTCTGAAACCGGGGCAGTTCTTTGCCTCCCTCATCAAAAAAGAAGCTACTTCTTTTGAAGAATTACTGACGAGAGTCCAGAAGTACATCCATATGGAAGAAGCCTTGAGCAGCAAGAGGGCTGAACTGGCCTCCCAAAAGGAAAAGAAACCGGAAGAAAGAAAAAGACTGGCTCCAGATGCCAAGAAAATTGATAAGAATGAAAGATTCCTCAGATCTTTCACCCCACTGATCAAGCAACCGGTGGATCTGCTCGAGGTAGCCTTGAGAAAACCGGGGGTTCAAATCCCTGCAGGGCATAGACAGCCACCAAGAAATCCACCTTCTGAAAGATTCTGTAAGTTCCACAACGACTTTGGTCACCTGACCAACGATTGTAGGAATCTGAGAATTGCCATCGAGAAGTTAATCCAGGAAGGAGAACTCTTGGAATATGTCAAAAGAGAGACAGAACAAAACAAGAAACGCAAAGAAGCTCCTGAAAAAGCGACTGATGCTAGCCAGGGGTCCGAGCCCAAAGGTGTTATTAAAATGATATATGGAGGACCAACCATGGGAGACTCCAACAGAAGCAGGAATACATCTGCCAGAGAATTGCATATGCATGAAAGGCATGGGGTCTGGAAGGTCGAAGCAGTCCTACCCCCACCAGAAATCTCATTCAGGCCAGAAGACAATCAGAAAGTGATTCATCCACATGATGATGCATTGGTCATCACAGTGGAAATAGAAAGGTATCAAGTCCAAAGGGTCTTTGTGGACACAGGGGCCGCGGTCAACGTTATATTTGAAAGTTGTTTCAATCAAATGAGCCTCCAGAAGCCATTGAATGGGGTAGCTACGGCTCTACATGGTTTCTCAGGAGACCCTGTGATGTCACTAGGATCAATTGATCTAATGCTCACTCTGGGCGAAGGGCCTACACGAGTGTCAAAGCCAGTCACCTTCTTGGTGGTACGACAACCATCCTCCTACAACATCATTCTAGGAAGAACTGCCTTAAATCCATTCCAAGCAGTGGTCTCCACTTATTATCTGATGATGAAATTCCCCGTGGGAAATCGGGTAGGGCAAATGTCGGGAGATCAAGAGGTCTCGCGAAAATGCTATGTCCAATCGGTGCAAGCAGGAGAGGCCAGGAAAAGGCCGATGGCAGAACCCGCCACCGAAGGGGATGAGATGAAACTCGAGGGGAAAAGACCCAAAATCCCAACTCCCGTGGGAGAAAGTCAGAACCTTTCCACCTCAATGGAACATTTGTTGATCACTAGCAACAACCCTCCTGAGGAACTGATGATATCCCGGGACCCAACCAAAACACTGCTGCAACAGATAAATGAAACTAAAGAGCCTGGAGCTGAAGCCACGGGCAAGTGCCACGCCCCAATTGTGAAAGGGCAGTGGGAAACTTTGATAACCCAGGCAAGGGTTAAAGTCAAAAGTGCAAAGGAAAGGCTAGACCAAGAAGATGTCGAGGAGACAACAGGTAAAGGAAAAGTTATCACCCTCGAAATATGCAGGGAAAATTGAGAATTACTCTCAAGAAGAAAGTATGATGGGCTATCACCCCTTATTCATTTTGAAAAACTCTTATTCCATGATTAACTGATGTATGAAACATTGGATCATACCTCTTTATCTTTAAAGTAGTTATATTTCGCATGTGTTTAGCCCTCAAATGAGGTGTAATTCCTTTAGTCCCTTACACCTCACTTGGGGGGGGGGAGTAGGGGGGGGTACCTATATGCCCATATCCCATTAGCTTAAAATGCTATCTTAAAAAGCTTTCATCATCTTAAGGCGCTATTACCAAGGTATTACCCCGCTATTTTGTTCCGTCACCTTAAGAACAGAGGAAATATCTCTACTTCGCCATCTTAAAATAAGAGAGACATCGTTCTAAATTAATAAACAGAAACATATTATAAACAAGGTCTCAGATAAGCATCTGGCCTGAATCAAAAATAACAATTGTTTATGCCCCAGTATCACAGTTTCAGGGTCATAAAAAGCACCCCACCATAAACATCAAAAAATAGATTGTTCAACAAACATCTTATCCAAAGCGATGAAATTAAAACGAAGGATTTGGAAGAGGAGCTAAATCCTCAGAGCTGGATGAGTGAGAAGAAGAAGCCCATTCCTCGATAGCAGCCAAAGCAGAGGAAGTAGAGGGATCACCTTTGGGAGAGGCCGCGAGAGCCCGTAGAGTACCCCTTTCACTAGAATCATCACCTACCTCCTTAGGAATGGGCAGTAAGGGGGCAGATGCCCTGCTAGTAGATGGACCTGGAGCTTTCTTTTCTCTTAGTTCCTAATGAAGAAGAAAATTCCATAATAAACGGATAAAATTCCAGAGATGAAACAGGCAACGAAGAAACAAGAAAATACCTGGTCGAGAACCCTCCGAATAGACTTCATAACCATGGTGTTGTGGGGAAAAAGAGGGAATAAAGGCACCTCCCAAGAAGGGAGATCCTCGACGGTCCTAGCAGGCTGGCGAAGAATTTGAGCTGCCTCTATCAACGCAGGCATATACCACGGCTCCGTGGAAAGAAAGGGACGACCGACTCAGGCTCTGCGTCGAACATTCTTACTATGGCCCCTACGTTAATAGCAATGGCACGCTCCGGAATCCCCAACTGTTTACAGCACTCAAGGATAGCTGAAGCTGTCCATGTGGTTAGAGGCTCGAACATACGCAGCCAAAAATCAGGGGATTAGAGATAGGCCTCTGGCAAACGCTTGATTAGGGAATCCAGAAAGGCCTGACCGTAAGGAGTCATCAGTAGATTGGACCTGCAATCTTTAACCCCAGAAGAAACACCCTGGCTCATCCCTTCTCTCCTCCCTTGAGTAAATGAGGAGATTCGGGCCTGTGCTAACTCCTGCTCATAGCTGAGTGTCAGCTGCGCTATTTCTGCTACTTGAATGTCCATTAGTTGCTCCACCCTCTCGGACGAAGCCTTTAGGGCTCTCTCAAGTTCTTTTATCCGCTCAGAGAGAGAAAGTGTGTGCTCCTCTCTGGTTAGCAGGAATCCCTGAAGTTGGTGGACTTCAGCCTGGAGCTGTTCTCTACTCTTCTCAGACTGAGAAAGATGCTCTCGCAATTGCTCCAAACTTAACTCCTGAGTGGAAGGAGAACCTTCCAACACCTTACCCTTCTTCCTGGCCAAGAGGGGGGATAACTCGCTTTTCCTCTTAGGGAAGGAGGAATAAAGTACTGGAGAAACACTAGCATCCCATCAGTGAAAATAGGAGAAAATGGAGTTGATTGATCAGAACCAATCGGGTGGGGGAAATAAGGCTTCAATTGAGGCTTAACCGATCTCTACCTCCCGAGGATTCTCTTGGGAAGGGTTACAACCCTCAAGGCCCGTAGGACCTTGGGTAGAAGCGTTGCCCATCTATAAGGTGGGAGAGGAGTCGCCAGATCTCGTTTGCTCCATCATTTGCAATAGCTTTTCGCGAGCTTTTTGTCCCATACCCAGTTTGGTGGAATCCATAGCTGCAAGGCGGAGATAATCGCCAGAAAATAATAATAAATGGAAGGGTGTGAATAATGGAGATAAAGCTAAACTCTATAAATTTATATAACTGAGTAATAATTCTAAGGACGAAAATATCAACCGCATTTGCGTCGCGATCAGTATCTCCAAAAGCTAGAGCTAATGACATCCCCCCAAGACATGAATAGGTGAAGGAGTGAATGTTGCCCTAAAGAAGTTCAAAACAAACCTGTGCAAAAGCACATGAAAGTAAAATAAGGGAATACCTGAACGGAAGGGTAGTCGTTGAAGTAGTCACTGAAAACGGCCGATGATTCACAATATCACCCTCTTCTTTCTAGGATACAATGCAGAGAGAAAGATGAAGAGGTTGAAAAGAAAGAGTGGAGTGGTTGCTTATTTATCGCCCCACGACGTTTCGGAAAAAAAAAAAAAAGAAAAGAAAGGGGGGGGGGGGGGGGGGGGGGGGGGGGGGAAGTACCCTTTCGCCTGGGGATAAAACAAGGTAATAATAAGCCATATCTTTAAAATATATTTTAAATAGCCCCGTGTTCTTCCACCTCGAAGGAAGGAGTAAGGAGCAGGACTAGCTTTATTCTTGGGAGGATAACCGTCGTTTCGGTTTCTCACGCCATCAGGCATCTGAAAAAATAATAATAATATATATATATATATATATATATATATATATATGAAGAGAAAAAGGGAGAAGCAATAGCTGGAGCCAGATTCACTTTCCCGTCAAAGCACTCGTCAGAAGCCCTCATACTGGTGCTTCTGGACCTGGGGGGGGGAGTAGCTGATAGGGATTAATATCAGCCGTAATGCTCAAGTAACTCAAATTGATAAGGATATGCACTCTCCTCAATTTTGGGATGCCATTTCCAATGTTGCGACATACTAGAAGGTACAATGGACGTAGAAATCTTACTAAGAAGAAATGAAATGATAAGCTTTGGGTGAAACAAGCCTTACCATCACTATTACTAAGATTATTTGATAATAATCCTGATAGGAGTCAATGGAAGCTGTTCTGTATAAAAAGTACATTGTCAAAGAGATTTTGTGAGCATTAGATGCTCAGCACAGTCAAGAACCATATTCCATGCAGAAGCCAGGGGGTTTTAACTATTCCCGGGAGCCCTATAAGATCCATAAGCATCTGCAATCCTATGAATGTTTAGCAGACGCTCAAGGTCCTGCACAACATACGGTCCGCGTGACTCTATGTACTATAGGGTAAGGACCACTGCATTCATGATGAGGGATACTCTGCCTCCATCTGAATTCCCTTTTCTGTCCTTCCTACACACGAATGCTCACTTTTTACCCTCTCTACACCTATAAATACTAAGTGAACGCACAACAACAAGACATAACAATACGACTCACCAGAACAACACGCATCTCTGCGTACTGTTCCATCCAATTCCATACTCTCTCCACGAGCTCCTTCGAGGTCAGGCAGCTAAGGCATTCCAAGCCTTTCCCGGGAAGCTCTAGTTTCTCTTCATCTCCGTCCACTCCTCCCAACGCTGGGAAAAATCTCTCTCATACTTCACCTTGAGTCTAAGGTAAAACCCTCACTGCCGAAGGGAAACGAGGCTTAATGGAGCTCCGTTCTCTTCATTTCTCTCCTTTTCTCTTGCTCTATTTCTTCATTATCTGCTTATACGAGTGTAAAACTCCTTGAATCTGGCTAGTTTGCGACTAAACATGCCCTATACGCTCTACTTATAGCTCAAATATTGTCTATCGTCACCACGTGAATCATACTCTGTACGCAATACGAATTTATAGTTCTCTACACACATGAATCTCTTGCTCTCTACTGCTTTAATGCCTTATCCATGAATGCTCTTCGTAAAACATGATGAAAAACATCTTAAATTGTTGTGGATCTATCACCAGGGAGGTAGGTCTTTCAAGACCCCAGCAGGTTGGCTGAGGATCTGAGACGCTTCTCTCAGCGTAGACATAAACCAAGGCTCCTTAGGGGAAGCAAGGCGGTTCCTCCGAAGGGATTCAGGCTCTGTGTTGAACATTCTCACTATGGGCCCTGCATTGATGGTGGCCGCACGATCAGGAACACCTAACTGACGACAACATTCATGAATAGCAGAGACTGTCCATTCGGTGAGGGGGTCGAACATTCGAAGCCAGAAATCTTGAGATAGGAGATAAGCTTCTGGCAAACGATTCATCAAAAAATCTAAGAAAACTTGACCGTGAGGGGTCATTAACAGGTTGGATCTACAGTCCCTAACCCCAGAGGAAATACCCTGACTTATCCCTGCCCTCCTTCCTTCAGCAAAGGAGGAGGCTTGGGCTCGTACTAGCTCCCGCTCGTGAGTAAGCGTTAACTGTTCCACTTCTGCTGCGTGGATTTCCCGTAGCAACCCCACTCTATCTGATGAAGCCTTCAAAGTTCCCTCAAGCTCCCTTATCCGTTCAGAGAGGGAAAGCGTACTCTGCCTGATGGTAGAACAATGCTCCTCTTTATCCTGCAAGAAGCCTCGAAGCTGATGGACCTCAACTAGGAGTTGCTCTCTGCCTTTCTCAGACTGGGAGAGATGCTCTTTCAGCTGTTCTAGGTTTAGCGCCTGAGCAGAAGAGGGATTTTCCAGCATCCTACTTTTCTTCCTGACCGGGGAAGAAGGAGAATCACTTCTCCTTTTTGGAGAAAAGGAAGGAGGTTCTAGGACAGCCGGAGTGGAGATACCAGCCTCCACGTCAATAAGAATAGGAGAAGATGAAGTTGACCGGTTGGGGGCAACTAAGTGCGGAAAGTAAGGTTTCAACCGGGGCTTCGCCACTTTTGCCTCTGGGAGAATTCCTGGAGAAGCAGTATGGGTCTCGGGCCCTGTAAGTACTGGAATAGGCGTCTCACTTGTCGATGGAGCAGGATTGGGATCGCTGTTTCCTCCTTCCTGTTCAATCCTCTGTAGCAGTTTCTCACGAATTTTCTGCTTCATATTTAACTTTGTAGTATCCATGGCTGTGAGATAAAAATAATCACCCGTAAAGGAGGGCAAAAGAATAGAATCATGGATAACATGAATAAACCTAATCCCCAAAGTCTTAAAAATTGATTGTTGGTCTTGAAAAGGTGAAGCCTCAACCACATTTGCCTCTTAGCCGATTTCATAGTCCAACAACCTGGGAACCGGCGAGGTCCCCCCCCCAAAAAAAAAAAAAAAAAACAGGAAAGGAGGTGGGGGAAACGATAGGGGTTGCCCTAACTTCAAAGAATTCAAAAAGAAGTCTACATATGCGCTCGGGAAAGCAAGATGGTAAGAAAATACCTGGAAGAGAATGGAAGTAGAACAACCACCAGGGTAATCGCTGGGAATGGTGAATGATTCGCGGTGCTCCTCTCTTTTTTCTTTTCTTTCTGAAACTCGATATAGAGAAAGAAAATGGAGAAGTTAGAAGGAAAGGAGAGATGAAGTAGTTTCCCCCTTTATCGCCCCACGTCGTTTTATGAAAAGGAGAATGTCTTTTCACTTGCAAATAAGGAAAAGGCAGTAATAATAATAATACTCCTCCCAAGACACATTTGTTATAATATCCTCATACACTCTGGCCCTAGAGGCAGGGATAATGATAAGCCACGACAATAGGTCCAACTTTATTCTTGGGAAAGTAGCCGTCGTTTCGGTTTCTTGTGTAATATAGCATCTGCATAAAGGAGAGGCAAAATAAGATGCAATGGTTCAAGCAAAAATAATTTTCCCGCCGAAAACACTCGCCAGAAGTCCTCATAAAAGAACTTCTGGGCCTGGGGGGGAGTAGCTGATAGGGACTAAATATCAGCTTTACTATATATGCAAATAATTCGAGAAGAAAGAATAATATTGATAGGGATCGGTATCAGCCCTACTAGTATAAACGACTGAAATCAATAAAAAGCGGTCCCACATAATAGCATATTATCAAAGGGCTTTCATAGGTTTCAAATACCCAATACAACCGCAAGGCGCGATCTGCGCAGAAGCTGGAGGTCTCGTTTTCTCCCAGAAGCCGTACAGGATTCAATGGCATCTGTCGGGGTCGAAGGGTCTGATCAAGGCCCCCGGGCATCTGACAGAACCCTAGATTCTGTGTAGCACGCCATCCGCATGACTCTACGTACTCTAGAGTGAGGACCACTACATTCATAACGAAAGGAATCTTACCTCTACGGGAATTCCCTTCCTGTCCTTCCTCCACACGAATGTTTGCTCTTTCACCCTTCCTGTACCTATAAATACTCGATTATCGCACACTTTGTCAATCCATCAATCATCCTCATAACACACGCATTCTCGCGTACTATTCCATTCATCCTCTACACTCCACCTAGAGCTCTCTCGAGCTCGGGTAGTCGAAGCTCTCTAAGGCCATTTCCCTTGGCGCTTCACCGGCAGTCATCGCCACCTTCTCCTTCTCGTCATCGTCGAGAAAGATCTCTCCCTCTCGCATTCTGTCTCAAGCCTGAGGTCTAACCTTCACTGCTATGGGAGAAGAAGCCCAAACGGAGCTATGTGCTCCCGTTTCTTCCTCTTTCCACCTCCTTTCTTCGTTCTCTACTTGAATAAGTCCTAATCTCGCATGAATACAACTGGTTTATGGCTAAAAATGCCCCTTACTTAAGCATATAGCTCGATTATTGCTCGTTGCTCTTATGTGAATAATATCGTATGTGAAATCGTTGTGAAATACCCTTTTATGGTTGATAAACCTACACAAATCTCTTATTCTCTATCATTATATGGCTTTATCTCTGAATGTTCCTTGCAAATACTATGAATCATCACATAAATGTTGTAGATCTCCAACCCGGATCTATCAGAAATGGCATGGGAAATTCCTTCACTGCGGGCACTTTGATAACAAGCGGTTTAGGATCAGCATGCTCCGCCTGTATGAAGATTTCCCGTCGCAGCTTCTCGTTGTAGTAGCACAGGAAATTGTTAAGCGCCTCCATCCTTGAGTACGTCTCTTGATAAGGCACTACTTGCCAATAATAGTAGGCCTTTATGAACATTTCCTCGCAGAGAAGCCACATCTCAAGTAGCTCATCAGAAATGAATTGCTCGATCTCTCTCGCATCTGGATGATCATTTCTGCTCACTACCAGTTCATCTTCAGTTCTGCTTGTCAACTCTTTCATGACCTTCTTGAACTTCGCATTGATGTCTATGTTGAACTGTGGCAGCTTCGAATTCAACTGCTTGCGAATGAAGTCGGGCTCATCTCCAGGATAGCGTCCCGAATCGATCATCTCCTTGTATGTGACATTGCAAGCGTCAATCAATGCTTGAGTTTGGCATGCTTCGGACTCCTCCGGAGTGAATGGTATGTAAGCGCTTCTGGTAATGGCAGATTGGATGAGTCTCACTTCATTGAAGTGTTCCTCAATCCTCTCTTCAACTTTCCTCAATCTCCTTTCCTTTGCTTCCTTCTTCCTCTCAGCTTCACTCCTTTTCTCTTCTCCTCTCTTCCTCCTTCTCTCTGTGCGACCGGCCTTAGCAGCAACTATCCTTTGGCGCTTAGCCACAAGATCCTCTTCTCTCGACTCCGGTGCTGTGCGCTTCAATTGAGATTTAGGCGCAAGAGGTGGTGGGGGAGGCATCTGCTCCTTTTGAGAAGGCACAATAGCCTGGCTGGCGGAAGCGGCGCCAACGTTCGTTGAAGCAGGAGCAGCAGCAGCTGTAGCGGGCGCACCTGAAGCGCCTGCTTGGGAGCTTTCAGCCAGTTTCTTCTAAGGGAGTTCAAACTCTTGCTCCAGAGCACGGGCCAAGGCTTCATCTGCCGCAATTTGTAGCTCTCGTTGCTCCTTGGTTAATGAAGCAACGGCGGGATGAGTGGCTATGGAGGAAGCTAACAGTTTCCCGGCAGATGGCTTTCGGGGCTCATCAAGGACCTTGTCCTTTCCTTTCTTCCTTGCAAGCTCTGCCCGAGCTTCATCCAATTCTTCCTCCTGTCCTCCACTTCCCCCTGGGATCAAGCTTCCAGCTTCGATCCCTCCTGCTACTCCACTCGTTCTTCCAACTTCGCTTTCCCCTGCGATCAAGCCACTGGCTTCGATCCTTCTCTCACCTGCTCCACTTCCTTCTCCTCCATCTGTCCTAATTGTTTCAGTTGGCTTTACAATCATTTCCCCCTTTTTGGCATCATCAAGACTACTGAGGGTGGTAGTGGTCACCTTTCCTCTGATGGATTGGTGCATTTCATTGACAGTGTTGAGGACGGCATGGAGCATCCTCTTAGCTCGCTCCGCGAAAACATGCTCTTTGGAGAGCACGAGTTCTGCCGTCTTGGCAGATATTTCTTCCAATAGATACTTGCACTGATTTTCCCTCTCCTTTACAGAGATCATCAGGCTTTCCAGAGGCTCCACCGCTTTGAAGCGAGCGTCCAGCTCCGCTTCAACATCTCTGGTTATCTTCTTCCTCTCTTCTTGCAAGACGAGGTCAAAGTGGGCTTGAGATGCTTCAAGTTCAGCTTTAGCGGTGGCCAGGCTCCTTTCTCTTCTGTTCAGCGTAGCATGGAACATAGCATCTGTGGAGATCTTGACAGCGAAATCTCCTGCTATTTCTGAGCTTTCGCTATTTGAATGGCAAGCTCAGCCTGCATCAAATCTACTTTCTTGGCATTCTTTCGTCTGCTCTCCAGCTCTCCCTTCTCCTCTTCACGCTCTGATTTAAGAATTTGCATCTCCTTCTGCAGCGTGTCGAGGTCCTTCTTTGACCTAGGCAACTCGCTCCCGAGCTTGACCAGTTCATTGTCCTTCTTCTCCACCTCTTTCCTCTCCTTCTCAAGCTTCCTCCTCAACTCCTTCTTTTCTTTCTCAATTGCCACTAGCTTGGCATTCACTTCCTTCAGTCTACTCCTCTCAGCCTCAAGCGACTGCTTGAGCTCTGTGATACTTTTCTCCTGGTCTCCCACCAGCTTCACCTTCTCCTCTAATGCCTTCTATTTCTCCTCTAGTAACTTCCCTTTCTCCTCCACCTTCCCTTCCAATTCTGCCTTTGTTTTGTCAAGATCTGCACGCAGATTATTGACATCTTCCACCTTTCTCTCCAACTCCTCATTCTTCTTAGTGATCTCACTCTGAAGATTGGTAATCTCCGCATCTTTCCCTTCTACCTCTGCCTCATGCTCCTTCATCAATCGTTGTTCATGCTTGGACAGCATACGCTCCGGGATTGAAGCATCTGGATACTCTCGCTTCACCTTGGCGTCAAGCAATTCCCAGTAATTGGCCTCATTGATGAATTTGTGAAATCCATCAACTCCGATGAAGTTGAGCATCTCCACCTCCTTTGCTTCAATCGTCTCCTCTGTGAAAGCCTTACGGAGATTAAAGATTTTATAATACTCCGTTCCTCTATACGCAATGTATGTGAGGAAGTCGACAGCTTTGGTGAAGAATTCGTCTGTCATCTCCACAGAGGGATAGCGATTATGAATTGTCTCTGCAGCTTGCTCTCTGTCCCATGCATACCGGGTTAGAGCCTTGTTTTCTGCAGATGGAGGCTGGGGTTGAGTTGGTGGGATAATGGTGAGATCAGTGTTGGCTGTTTGGGCGGTTTCAGCAGTTTCAGCTGAAGTGGATGGAGAATTGGGGGTTGAGTCTTGAATGGTTTCGGCTGGGATGGTTTGGGGTTGAGTTTGTTGAGTTGGCTGATTGGCTTGAGTGCTGAAAAGTTTAAAGGCATCAACAAGATCTGTGCCTAGGAAGGGTAGGTCAGGGATTTGGAATGAAGAGGTGGATTCCTCTTTGTGTAGTGTGGTGTAGGGAGATTTCTGGAGTTGGGGTTGAGCTGTTGTGGAGGTTTGAGGTTCGGGTGGTGGTTGGGTTTGAGTTTGTGCTGGGGGAGTTTGGGCTTGTTGATGTGTTTGATCTTTGGCTGGTGAGGATTGGGGTTGAAGTTTTTGTGCTGGGGTAGGCTGGGGTTGTTCCTCTTCTCTCTCTTTTTCCTTCTCGAGCGGCTGCACCTCAGCCTCGCTCGTTCCGATTATGGTGGCTACACGCCTCACTTTCTTTGGTCGCTTTGACCTCGCTTTCTTTGGAGCAGCTCGCTTCGCTGGTGAAGCGGCTTCCTTTCCCTCTTCTGCCTCGCTACGTCTTTCAGCGACTGGAGCGGCTGGGGGTACTCTGACGTTTACAATTCCCAGATCGATTGGGATTTTCTCCGACTTCCATGTGTCATAGAACAACGTATTCCTCTTGTAGTCTGCCGTGCCTGTCCATCTCCGGTTTTCGAACAGTCTCTCCAGGGCATAGGAGATCCTGGAAAAGAATTTGAGTCTTCCCTTCCGAAGGATTTTGTCGTTGCTTCCTTTCTCAAACTTAAAATCCTTGGCGACTTCATGGATTTGGTTGATGAACCAGCCGTGCCAGTTGAATTTTGTTCCGGTCAGGCTATCGATTATGACCGAGGTGGCAAAGATTTTAGTGTTGGAGAGTTGGCTCAGCGAACCGACACCGCACAACACGGATTTTGTATACAGTTCGCAGATGTAGTTGAATGGAACCAGCAAATCCGATCTGATGTTGCTGAACTTTGGATCATCGAACACTTCGTCTTTCTTGGTGGCGAACCGGGCATACTCGACGTTGACAGATAACTCCAGATCCATCAAAGAGTCCGGTCCCTCCTCTGGTAGGTTGAATATATCGGCAATGGCGCTCAACTCGACCTCCACAGGCTTTTCGTCCTGTGGGTCTGTAAATGTTGAGGAGTTCTCTCCCTCCCTCAAGTTTAACAGAATCTCGGCGACAGCTTTTGCCAGAATCTGCTCCGGCTTCACCGTTACGAACTTCCACAAGCCGGCCATGGTCACGGCCTTGTGGAAGAATCCTCTTGGATCTACCACCTTTTCGTCGAGATGGGGCTCGACGTTGATTTTGAAATCAAGCTTGGTCAAAAACTCCTCCATCGGCTGTGATGCTTCTTTCTTTCCCATGGTGATTTTTATAAAGGATTAGAGTGTAGATTTAAAAACGGGGGGGTTGAGACTCGTGAGTTGCAGAGAAACGCAGATCTTGCACGAGAATGGCAATTTTTGAGAGTGATGAAAGGTTCTGCAGATCTCCGTTGTTGCACTTATATAGAACTAGGGTTCGGCTGACGTGGCAGGGGCAGTTTGGTAACTTCCCAAAAACTCCTGTTTGTATACGGCGGAAAGCAGCGATTGATCTGATGTGCCCGGCATCATCACAGTAAAAGTGAACCACCATCTTGACTTGGCACTCCACGTGGCCATCTGCTATTCGTCTCTCCAATCGGCATCGATCCAACGGCTAAGATTCTGGAACTGTTCAGATTCGACAGCTGGATTGAGGGCGATTTTCCCGCTTCTCTTTGAATTGAATTGCACGCGCCCGTCTTTTCGATGTGTACGCGCCGCTGCATTAAATGCTAAAGTAAAAAGTGAAATTTGCACTCGAGTGCAGACAGCTCATACTCGCTTCGTACCCGCTCGCTACAAGTTTTAGCCGCTTTGGCTTTTACTCGCTTGCGAAGTACTCGCTTGGAGTGACTGTTCTGCACTCGCTTGCGATGGCTTGCTTGGGTGACGTAGCACTCGCTTGGCCATCTGAAGCGACTGGAATAATAAATGAAATTTCTTTGACTTTATTTAAAATGTTTCTGACTTACATACTTCGAGGATAAACAAGAATGTTTTCCTCTTTGTATTTGTGTCAGATTCATTTATATTTTCCACTTAGTAAGTGAAGGTTTCTAGCACTCTTCACATTACTTAGTGTACTTGAATTGAAACACTTACCAGTCAATCTCACTTCGTAGGAGATTGATACCACTTATTGAAGTAACTTGACACCACTTGTTGGTTTCTTCTTCAATCTTGGTCTTCATGGTATTCGACTCTTCCATCTTCCTCTACGAACTAGAGACTCCTCCAACGATGGAATGGGGGGGGGGGGGGGGGGGGGGAGAATGAATAATGTACACAAGCTTATTACAACCCAGAGGGGAGCTTCACGTTAGTGTACTTATTCACGATGAATGGGAGATGAGTACAAGTCCTTATCTCAGGGCGGAATAGGACAGGATGACAATGAGAATGCTCTGACAAGACAATCTCGTTTTTAAGTAGAGGCATGTCACCAGCCCTGCAACCTTTTAAAGTAAAAGGTAACTCTTCAAGCTTTCTCCTACAATCTACAGAATGAATTTGCAATCGACTCGCTTGCCCCAAATTAGGGTTAATTGAAGTGATGCAAGATTCAAAGTAGCAGCTTTCCTTGCTCGCTTTGGAAGTAGCCTGCTCCGGGAGCAAACAATAGTTCCCCCTTAACCAAATACTTAACAATTCCTTTAAGTTGGTAGGGAACGTCTTCCAATACTCCACCTTTATCCACCTAACTTCATCTTCAATCGAGTGAAATTTGAAGTGACTCGCTTGAGTTGGTGAAGATCCGAAGCGAGTGACGCTTGAAGACAAGTGACCACTCCTTCGTTCATCCTGGATCTAGCACTGTTCACCAGGGTCTACCAACCCTAATTCCATGCATAACTGATTGAAACGCGACTCAGCTAAATGCTTGGTGAGGATATCTGCTCGCTGGAGATCTGTATGAATTTTCTCGAGCTTGATATCTTTCTTTTCGACATGATCACGAATGAAGTGATGTCGGATTTCCACGTGCTTGCATCTGGTGTGAAGCACTGGATTCTGTGATAGGGTATCGTACCATGCCCTAGGCGCCTGCTTCAAACCATACAGGGACTTCTTCAATCGATACACCTTGTCTCCCTGCTCGAAACCCGGTGGCTGCTCCACATACACTTCTTCCTTCAGTTCGCCGTTGAGAAACGCGCTCTTGACATCCATCTGATAGACCTTGAACTTCTTAGCCGCTGCATAGGCAAGAAATAGTCTGATCGCTTCAAGCCGTGCCACTGGAGCGAAGGTCTCATCGAAGTCGATTCCTTCCTCTTGGCTGTAGCCCTTAGCGACGAGTCGAGCTTCGTTTCTCACAACGTTGTGGTCCTCGTCCGTCTTGTTTTTGAACACCCACTTGGTGCCAATAACATGCTAAAATTTTGGACAATCCACGAGGTACCATACGTCGTTTCTTGTGAACTAATTCAACTCTTCTTGCATGGCGATCACCCAATTAGAATCAGCTAGGGCCTCCTCCACGCTTGATGGCTCAATGTTTGAGAGAAAGCAACTGAACATGGCACTTTCTCCAAACACTTGACTTCTGGTCACTACACCCTTGGATGGATCTCCAATGATTTGGCTTGGTGAATGATCCTTGAGCCACGCTCGCTTGGATCCACCAGCTTCATCTTCATCTTCATGGGGGTCGCTTGCTTCTCCATCTGAAGTGACTGGATTGGGTGCTTGGCTTGCACTCGCTTCAGGAGTCTTGGGGGCAGCTTCAACTATTCCTTGGACATTCTGCTCGCTTGAGTCCTTGATTTCTTCATCATCTTCAAGCATGTCCCAGGTTAGTGAGTTGATGGGTTCCTCGCTTGTCTTTCCTTCCTTTGATTGAACCTGTTCCTGTGGAAGACTCAGAGAAGATTCATCAAATACGACATGGGGTGATTCCTCCACAATTAGGGTTTTACAGTTGAACACCCTGTAAGCTTTGCTTGATGTAGAATACCCTAAGAATATTCCTTCATCAGCTTTGCTTTCAAAGGCTTTCAATTGCAACTTCCCATTATCATGGATGAAGACCCTACTACCAAAAATATGAAAATAAGAGATGTTAGGAATTCTCCCTGTCCATATTTCATATGGTGTTTTGTCATGTCGTTTATTGAGAAGCGTCCGATTCTGTGTGTAGCATGCTGTGTTGGCAGCTTCAGCCCAATACTTCATTGGCAGCTTTGAATCAGCTATCATGGTGCGGACAACTTCCTTGATAATTCGATTTCTTCTTTCTGCAACTCCATTCTGCTGAGGTGTGCATGCTGAGGACGTCTGGTGTGCTATACCATGCTCCGTGCAGTATGCTTCAATGGTTGAGTTTAGGAACTCAGTGCCTTTGTCGGAGCGGATGGTGGCAATCGCTTGGTTCTTCTCCACAACTAGTCGCTTGAGCAGTTGTGGTAGCTTGGCCAGTGTCTCCTTCTTGCTGAAGAGAAATACGACCCAAGTGTAGCGAGAGAAGTCGATGACTACAACTAGAGTGTATTTTCTTCCATTTACACTAACTGGAGTGACTGGACCAAAAAGATCCATATGAAGTAGCTCGAGCACTCGCTTGGATGAAGCTTCTTCAAGACTGGCGAAGTGCTTCTTCGTCTGCTTCCCTCGTTGGCAAGGTGAGCATGGATGGTCTTTAATAAAGACTTCATTTGGTATGCCTTGCACCAAGCCTTTTCGAGCTATACGGTTGATCGTCTTGAAGTTGAGATGGTTCAAGCTCGGTGCCATAGCCATCCCATTTCAGTATCACTCCTTGCGACTAAGCACATATCCTCCTTGCAGCTTTCCCATTGTGCTATATAGACGTTCCTTTGTCTAATTCCAGTGAGCACAATCTGAGAAGTGAGCTTGTTCTTCACAATGCACTTATTGGAGATAAACTCCACCTTGTATCCCTTGTCACATAATTGTGAGATGGATAACAAGTTGTGCTTCAGTCCTTCCAAGTAGGAAACTTCCTCAATCTTGATCTTTCCGATCTTCAGTGCGCCGTATCCTTTAGTGCTTCCTCGAGAGTTGTCACCAAAGGTTACGTGTGGACCCTTCTTCACAATATAGTCTTGAAGTAGAGCTCTCATGCCAGTCATATGTCTTGAACATCCACTGTCCAAGTACCAAATTTGTTGGCCTTCACTTGGCATGGGGTCCATGGTGCTCACCTGCAATTAGACAAGTTTTGGTACCCAAATCAGTTTGGGTCCTTGCAGGTTAGTCCCTTTTGGTACCCACACTTGCTTCACTTTCTTTTGAAAGTTAGCTTGTGTCTTGGGCTTCTCGGCCTTCTTAAATTGTGACTCCTGCTTAGAGGCAGCTTCACAAGTGCAGCAGTGTGTGCAAGAGGGGTAGCGGCTAGCTTGAGACATACCTATGCTCTTTCCCTTTTGCTTATATCATGAAGCGACTCGCTTCGGATTAGCTACATGCTTAGAGACTGGCTTAGGGTTTCCAGTCTTTCAAAGAGGCTTGCTTGGTTTCCTCGAAGCGGTCCAATTAGGGTTTTGACCCCGACTCGCTTGAGTAACCTTGGAAGTTTGAAGCGACCTCCTCGGTACTTCGAATACTTCCCCCTCAACATGAGTACGGTTAGACCATCTCCAATCCGGCTCACGTGACACATAGACATTACTCCTTTTCTTGAAAGGGAGATCCTTTGTCTCTCGTGTCTTGGTCTGAGACTTAGAAGCTTCAACAGTTTTCCCTTTACCCTTAAATTGGTAAGTCTTAGCATTGTGAGTGCTAGGGACTGTTGAATTTTGCTTGCCCTTAGATTCTGCCCTTGAAGATATAGACATCTTCATTGGCTTCTTCTTAGGGTTCTCAACCACTTTCCCTTTGTCCTTGTTAGTGGTTACTTTGGAGGCAGTGGGCACATCCAAAGGAACTGATGGTGTAGTGATTAAAGCACCAACAAAGACTGTGGGTTTGGAAGGTCCACCCTCATATCCGAGTCCTCCCTTTCTACCAAAAGGTAGAAGCGAGCTCTCTAGTGCCTGCCTTGCATATGAGGCTTTGTTCAAATTGGCCACTAGATTGGATTGGGTTTCATACCTTCCTTCCAAGCTTTGATGTCTAGCAAAGAGATCCTCGAACTTACTAGTCATAGCCCTTAAGTTAAGTTTGACTTGGTCAGTGGCTAGCTTTCGGTTTTCCTTCTCGCTTTGAGACAAAGCTTGTTTCAACACTTTGTGGTCGCTTGACAGTTTGATGTGTTTGTAAAGCAACTCACTCCATGTCGAGGAATTAACTTCCTCTTGATGAGTGTGTGCGAGTGTAATTGAACTAGATGAAGGATAGAAGAATACCTCCCCAGTATCCTCGTCGGTGAGTGCCATGAGTCCAAGATCCTCTCCCTCACTGGAGTTGGGATCAGTAAATGCATCTGAGTCGCTTGAGACATCTTCAGTTGAAGCGACTGGCTGCTCACTTGCTACAAGCGCTCGCCTGGGAGCTTCTCTCTTAGCCTTCAGTTCTTCTCGCTCCTTTGCATTCAACTTTGGGCAATCAGGTTTGTAATGGCCCATTTTGTGGCAGTGGTAGCATTCCACTTCCATCATGTCCCTCGAGATCGGTTTTGACGTCTCTTCTCTCTTTTCTTTGCCTTCACGAGCATCAGTGCTCCTTCCCTTGTACTGCTTGTAGAATCTCTTGTACTTGCCCACACGTGAGTTCATCTTGTTGAAGTTCTTTGATAAGAATGCAACATGCTCTTCCAGTTCTTCTCTTGACATCTTAGCGAGTGTCTGGTTGATTGGTCCTTCAGCAGCTTTGAAAGCAACGCCTTTTGATGTCGTGGGAGCTTCGTCTTCATCATCAAGACTCATTCTGTTCAGATCGAACTCGTGAGCCTTGAGCTCGGAGAACAAGATCTCCGGCGTGAGTTTTGACAAGTCCTTCGTGGCAAGGTACAACTCCTTCATGGTCTGCCACTTTCGTGCGAGAGCTCGGACAATCTTGAGATTCACCTCCTTATCTGTGAGTTCCTTCCCAAGTGAGTTGAAAGTTGCAATGATGTTGGTGACTCTCAGCTCGAAGGCATCAATGGACTCTCCTGGCTTCATTATTAGACTTTCAAACTCCCGCATTTGCACAGCGAGCTTGTTTTCCTTAATCTTGTCCGTTCCTTGAGAGATGAGGGCTAGGGTTTCCCACATTTCTTTCGCCGTCGCACACTTCCTGATTCTTGGAAGATAGGCATCCGACACAGTGCTCTGCATTGTGTGGCGTGCGATTTTATCAAGGTTGGCGATCTTGAAGTCGTTAGGATTGTACTCGTCCTTGTCCTTCTCGACATACGTCTGCCTGACGTGAGCAGGACGGCCTTCTGCAGTTGGAACATCCACAGAGATAGCTTTCTTAATCTCGATTGGTCCATCCTCTATGACTTCCCACATGCGGTCGTGGATGGAACAGAGAAAGCTCTCGACTCGAAAGCTCCATGCCTCGTATCCTTCGATAGAGAACTGTGGAAAATTTTTGATGCACTTTATGTAGACATAGCAAACTATCAGCAGTAATGTAGTATGCGTGGGTGAGGGTTTTATGCACTTAGGAAAAGGATCCGGTTCAGTGAGACAACTGAAGCAAGAGGGGACTCGCTTCGGATATGCAAAGCAGAGGCTCGAAAGAACCGCTGCTCTGATACCACTTGTTGGTCCCGGTTTGTAAGAGGAAAAACACTTGGGGGGGGGGGGGGGGGGGGTGAATAAGTGTTTTGAAGTTTTTCAACTTCTTTTCCTCAAACTCAGAGTACTAAGTAAAGTGCTCGCTTGAACTACTAAGACCTAGCCGAGAGCTAGATCTACAGTATTCGCAACTCTCTTGTCCTAAGCTTAGAGCTTGACCAAGAGTGAGACTTTACTCTAAATGCGAAAATTCGTTGAGCTAAATCTTTCCTAAGTAATTGAAATCTCAAATTATGTTGTTTAAATGTTTGTGCAATGAGTAATCAATAAATAAGCAGATAGAGAGATTAGAGTTAGAGATACCACACATCGATTTATAGTGGTTCGGAGATGAAACTCCTACGTCCACTTGTTGCACTAGGCAACTCGTTCTCTTCACTCAAGAACTTGAAGATTACGGGATCTTCAAAAGCCTATGTCAAGATCGAGCTTCAATCGCTTGGATCTGACGAAGACTGGGTGATTACGGGTTCACCACACAAGACCTAAAACTGGACTGGAAGCTTCACTCGCTTCAGTCCAACGACAGGGAGATTACGGGTTCTCCTTACAACCTAGCTTCGATCGAGCTCCACAATCGATGAAAATGTAAGCTTGGATCTAAACTCTATGATCGAGGCTTCTACGATCAATGAAGGTAGAGCCTTGGATCGAACACAACCTAACGACGAACACACAAAACCTAAACTGAACTTTAGGGTTAGGATTTTCTGTTTCGACAGAGACACACTAATGAAGAGTTCTTTACAATGAATGCAAAGATGGCTAGAACTCTTCTCTAAGCTAAGATTTGGAATAGGCTTAGAATTCTGAGTGTGAAGGTTGCGAAGACGAGTTCCGATGAGACTGGAACTCGGAGAACACTTGGAAATAAAGACTTGAAAGATGCTAGAAAGCTGGGAGTGTTTGTTTGCAGTAGGCACTCGAATGCTCAAGTAGTGTTCTACTTCTCTTCGTCTTCATCCTTCACTATTTATAGGCGGAGGTTTGGCCGAGATCCGTTGCTTGGTAGGTGGCCTTGTCCCTCCTCCTCTCGACAGTACTTGTGCAGGCAGTGCTTTTTCAGGTGCGCCAGTTTTGTCACTTTGCCTAAAATGGCTAAGTTACAAATTTAACGGTAACTGGAGCGAGCCAGTACTGTAGCGGCTCCCTGTCGGCCTGGCAGTCAACTCCGCTGCTCCTCTCCGCATTCGACACGTGGAGATCTCGCAATTAATGCGACGATTTTCAGTTGACTGGAGTTCAAAATAGGAGCAGGAATTGGGTTGTCCCTTTCTGTTAGGTAGCGGCTCGCTTCGCCTTAGTCTCGTAGCGTCCGCTTCGAATCGAGTCACTTCATGGTTATCCGTAGCGAGTACTTGGCAAGTGAGTTTCCCAAGTGACTGCTTTAGTAAGTGTTGACCCGCGTTGACTCGCTTTGGCTTTTCACTGTAGCGCTCGCTTCGCTTCGCTTTGGCAGACTCGCTTCGATTGAAAAACACACTCAAGCGAGTGGCCTTCACTTGAATTTTTTGCAGTCTAAAAACCTAAGCGACTAAAGCAAAATAAAGCCATCCTAACAGTATAGGCTTAGAAAAATTTCTATCCTATTTTCTACATCAAATTGGGTTGCTTGGAAATAGGACACTTAGGGGTTTTGGGATCAAATCAAAACATATATAACATTTCTAAAATGTCCCATATTGGTTCCCCCTTAATATGTTGTCCTTAAAAATTCCCAACAGATTGTATTATTGATACTTGTTCTATTTTGCACTTGATTGATTTCTTTGAAACCGAGAGGAGATTAGGATCTTATTAGGTGACGACTTGCATTGCCTTAATCGGAGTGTTAGGTTATTTTCGTGTATCACATCTAGATTGGATTAAATTGGTTAATTGTGTGCATTAATTACTTGCATATATTTGATTAGGTAGGCTTCCCTAGAATCAACCTTGTTTCCTATTGAATTTATTTGTTTCCTTATTTGTTTATTTTGTTTACTTATTTGAGTTATTTATTTTGTTTATTTTCTTTGCCTAGAATTTTAGAAAACCACATTCATAATTTCTTTTTGCCTAGACATCAGTTTAATTCTAGAGTAGAGGTACTTTGTGTGATTTCGGTATATCAATCCCTGTGATTTCGGTACTTTGCTTTATACTACACCTATTTTCTGTGGTTAAAAATAGTGCGATCAGCCAACAAAAATAGAAAGCAGATTCTGAAAGATAAAATTATCCCAGTCATTCAAAAACCTAGAATAAAATCTAGAATAGAAACTAAAAAGATTTGTTTTAAAACATTAGTCGGCGTAAAGGACAAGTCGATAAAGGAATTCTAGTTTTGAGCAGAAGGCTCAGCAGCATCAGAATTGAATAAATTGGCCACAAAACGGTCAACAACATCCTAAGCGGGATCTTCAGAAGCATCCTAACTGGGATCTGTGGGAGCACCCTGTTTCACTAAAAAGTGTTCGCAATAGAACGAAATCCTATCGTAGCACTAGCAAGTAAAACCCAATGTCGAATCTCGAAGGAAAACTTAACAGGGCAAATAATTATGTAATAAAATCCTAAACTAAGAAAGCAAGTAAATAAGATTTTTGGGTTTTTGTTTAAAGTCCTAGGCAAGAAAATAAATCAAAGCAATAAATAAAAGCAAGTAAATAACTTATCTAGAACACAAGAAATAAATCTAAGAATTAAACTAGAAGAAATCAATAAATCTACCTAGGCAAGAATCGAAAAGAAAGCAATAAAGACAGCAACGAAGGAAACTAATCTAGACATAATAATGAAATCTGAAAAACTAAGCAAATAAATCTAACTATGAGAACTTAAAAAACAATAGAATCAAAAACTAAGAAAAACGAATCTGAACTAAGAACTAACGAAATTAAACAAACAAAATTAAACTAAGCAATTATGAACTAAATCTAAGGAACTAGGAAGCAATTAAATTAAATAAAAGAAAGCAATAAAGAACTTACAAGATTAAACGAAGAACGAAGAACTAAGTAAAAACTTGAATTAATTGAAGAACGAAGTAGCGATCCGGATCGAACAAAGGAAAACTAAACTAAAGTATTTGAATGCTAAACTAGAGCTAAAACTAAGGTAAAAGTTCATAAAAATTCGTCCCAAAGTACTAGTATTTATAATAGGAAGAAAACCTAATTATATAAGGAAACAAAATCCGGGACGCGGACATCTGGCCGATCGTCCAGATCCTAAGGAAATCTGGCCGATCGTCCAGATCGAAGACTAGACGATTGCGCGCGACTCTCTTGTTTCGGCCGTATCTTCCTCATCCGAACTCCAAATTTCGCCTATGTGCTCCTATCGAACCCCTCTTCGATATAATGCTTTCATTACATCCAAAATTAATCTTCAATAAAATCATGAGAGGTTAGAACTCGAGGTCAATGATTGCTCAACAACCTTTCTTCTCATTTTCTTCTCGTTTCCGCCCTTTTCATCCTACAAGTACCAAAAACTCCAAACAACCAATTCATAGCCAAAGACACACGAAAAGACACAAAAACACAACGAAAACAAACACGAAAACATGACGAAAAACCTAACATCTAGACACCAATCAAAATCCCCCACACTTAGAACTTTGCTTGTCCTCAAGCAATATAATCATACAACTTAGACTCAATTCAAACAATCCAAATCATAGAACATTTAATCGCCGGAATCGACAAACTCAAACGAGGTCACTTTAATCCCAAGTTACAATCAATCAATTATCGACAAACTATGTGGCTTATAAATCAATCCAAGCATGAGGAAAAGCAATGATTCACACATCTCACAAATCTCTAGATCACCACAACTTAGACGTCTAGCCTACTTCCCCTATTATTCAATAGAACTCTTCTTCTTTTTTTTTTTTTTTTTTTACAAGTGAACGTTTTTGGCACATAATTCACTAGGTTTAATCATCGATGGGTCTCATCGAGCTTCCTAGTGCGGTTTCCCATACACATTGTCAAGAGGGGTAGAGTACCTACGAACACATTTATTCTAACATACACGAGTATCATCTAGGACATAGTTCATGAAATGTAATCATTCGAGGGTCCCTCGAAGCCTTTTCATGTGGTTTCCCATGCTCATTACTCTAGTATTTTCATACGTCCCAAGTAAGAGGAGCAGAATCCTATCAACTCTTTATTCACATATAAACACATATTTTTTTTTTTTTAAAGGGGAAAGTAAACTAGCAATCCAAAGTTGCAACAATCTAGATTTATCACTCATAATCCAAATATCATAAATCATCTCCTCACACTCAAATCAATCCATGCCCCACAATTCATCAAATCATAATAAATCACAACTCAAGACTAAACCAACCTAATTCATGCTCAAATCAATTCCAACAACTAAATACTCCATCATCGAATCATTCACATCGATCCTAAGTCACATGAATATAAGCTCAACTTCAAACAAATTCCTAAGTGGGGAAACATAAAGACTCGATCAACTAGACTCGATCAAACAACTCAAAACACAAGATAAAAGCGAACACATCATGTCAAAGTTTCAAAGACCCCCCCCCCCCCCCCCCCCCCCCTCCCCCACTTAAAATCAAGCAATGACCTCATTGCGAGAAAATAAAAAGGAAAGGGATAGAAGGAACTTATCGCACGATGTCGACCAACACACTTGAAATCCCGAGAGAATCCAAGTAATACCTACAAAACAAACACCAAAACAAATACCAAAGCATAAAATCGAACAAAATAAAGAAAAAGCAATAAAAAAACTCAAACAAAAAGAAAAAGACACACAATAAAGCTATGAATCGAATGGACCTCGGAAACGTGGGTCTTGCTGACGGGGATCATTAGGATCACGAAGCTACGGAGTAGAAGTGGATCCAACCGAGAGGTCGAAAACTGCCTGGCCCACGGGTTTGGACGATCGTCCATATTTCCTAAGGAATCTGGCCGATCGGCCAAAATAGATACTGGTCAGGACTTGGTTGCACAGATTTGGACGATCGTCCAGAATTCCCTAGGAATCTGGCCGATCGGCCAAATGAGAGGCTGAGTGCCCTACGCCAATTCCTGCAAAAATATTAAAACTAACACAAAAAATCAAATAATAACAAGAAATACTACTAAAAATAAAGATCTAATATTTTTTTTAATTATTTTTTTTACGTGGGTTGCCTCCCACCAAGCGCTCGTTTATCGTCATTAGCTTGACGTACGATGTGATCAACCAAAACCCGTAGCACCAAGTGACGTGTTGGTGCTCTTTGCGACATACCCACACTTCTTTGTCGAACAATCTTGAAAAACTCGGTCATCATCAACTCTTGACTCCCCCACACTTAGTTCGAACTCCTCATCAAACATCTTCGAGTTAAACTCTGCAAGAAAAGATGTTTCACAATTGGTAAGGTTAGAAAGAAAAGAGTTAATGACAACTTCCTCATTCGATGCATGTGTTGAGTTTTCCTCTTCAACTTCTTCAACCTCCTCTAAATTCCGTAGAAATTGCTCGATTATGTCCTCCTCCTCATCCACACAACTAAAAAATTCGTCATCTTCAATGAACTCTTCATCTTCTATGAAATCTTCAAGAGCTGCTACCCTGTTAGAAATCTCACAAACATTTTCCTCAACACAAGGGTTAGCAAGCTTAACAAAAGAGCATGAATGAAGAGATGAAGTAGGAATAGAAGGTGAGTTCCCAAATACCGAAAATGTTACCGAACCTCCTTCACCGGCCATGCTCAATGTGCCGGTACCTACATCAATCCGAGCTCGAGTAGTGGCCATAAATGGTCGTCCCAACAAGAGTAGATGTCCGGTTGCACTCTTAGCTCCCTTGCCTTCATGAAGCACAACAAAATCGGTAACGACACGAATCCCACCAACGAGGATAGTCACATCTTCCACAACTCCTAATGGACTGCTCACGGTGCCGTCCGCTAGCTCAATGCGAATGTCGGCGGCTTGAAGGACTCTTGAGTTCATCTTTTCGAAAATAGAGTACGGCATTAAATTCACCGCAGCTCCTAAATCCATCAATCCCGAGACGGTCTCTCCGCTATCCAAAATAATATTCAAGTCAAAACCTCCCGGATCCCCTCTTTTAGGAAATGAGTTGATAGGCTCAGAATCCTTTGTCTCCTTCCTCACAATACTCAGAATAGGCGGAACATAAGGGTTGAGCGTCTTGTGAAGAGGTTGGATTTCCTTCTCGGGCTCCTCGGACTCCGTGTGCTGTTCGTCGGATTAGGCCGATCGGCCAGAGTCGGGGTGACCTGGCCGATCGTCCAAACTGGATACTGGGTTGATGCGCGAGTTGAGGGATCTGGCCGATCGGCCAGATTCTGGACGGTCGTCCAGATTCCATCCTGGACGAGGTTGGCCGAAGGTTGTTGCCGGTGTTCTCGGGCCGTTCCATCGAGGGCTCGGGCCCCATATATCTCCCATGCGCCCTTGAGGAGGCATCGGAACTCCATCGCGTTGTAACACCGAGATTGCGTGGGCTTGATGAGGCGGAAAAGGGGGAACATATGGAGGGTATGGTGCT
The DNA here is from genome assembly GCA_029379335.1 of Thymus mandschuricus. NCBI lineage: Eukaryota > Viridiplantae > Streptophyta > Magnoliopsida > Lamiales > Lamiaceae > Thymus > Thymus mandschuricus. The sequence continues at coordinate 22,407,181 of CM057072.1, forward strand.
TGTACCTCTTGAGCTTGTTGTGGTTGAATCCCTTGGCTTGGAATCCGCCCCTGTTGTTGCATCAAGTGCATAGAACCCGAGATTTGACCAATTGTCGTCTCAAGCCTCTTAATAGTAGCATCTTGAGCCTCTCGAGCCAATTTAGCCTCATGAAGAAATGTAGAAAGACTCTCATCGACGGGGGGCTTTTGAGGCGGTCCTTGGGGATGAGGAGTAGGGTGTGGTGGTGTATGTGTAGGTTGAGGTGGGTAGTATGGAGGTGGTGGATAATATGGATTGGTAGGATATTGTGGAGGTGGATAATATGGTGGAGGAGAGGAGTAGTATGAATTTTGAGGAGGGTAGGGATTATTATATGGAGAGGGCCGACGATTTAGAAAATTCGGGTTCATACCTTGCCCTTGAGGTGGTGGTCCTTGTGGCATGTATCCTTGGGCGGCATAGACGTCGGCTCCTCCTTCGTATGTGATCTCTCCCATGTTGTCGCAAACCTCCTTGATGTGTCCTGAAAACCACATATTTAGCATGCTTTAGAGTGCGTCTCGATGCGTGTTTTGGTTAAGATATGTGTTTAAATGAATAGGAAATGATGGGTTTTTACAACTTATGCGTTTTCTATATGCTTTGCGTTTTCTCTCGATTTCCGTGCCTATTTTAGGTGCTGTGACAATTTTCTGGGAATGTTTGACTTATCCTATGTCGAAGAGGATCGAGAGAGGAAGCTGTAGCACTTTGCGGATTAATTTTCCGATGCCGGACGAGAGAGAACGAGCCAAAACCGTGAGAGCGCGCAAACTGTCAAATGTGGGCGCAAATGCACAAGTCAACCTTTGGTCAACTTTCCAGAAATTACAAAATTTACCCCACCTTCTCACTCAAGTTTCTCTTTATTGCAATTTGACCCCAACTTATGGTAAGTCTATAAATACCTTGTTATTTGCCTCATTTGGCATAGGCTAACACTTGTATTTCATTTGTGCACAACAACTTTTAGAACCCTAGTTTCCCTCTTTCCTTTTTAGTATTTTTAAATATTGTTGGATGATCAAGCTTGAAGATTGAGGATTATTAAAGCATTTCTTTTCATTTTACTTTCCTTGTTATTTCTACCATGAATTTCCTTCTTTTTGTTGGTTTGATTGTTAGATATATGATGAGTGGCTAGATTTCTTAGAGGTTTCAAATGATGGATGGTGTGAATTAGGCCAGGATTTGATGGTTTTTGATGTGAATCTACCTTTCCTTTGAGTTGCCCTTGGATTTGATTGAATTTAATTGCATGAATGATTGACATCCATGAGTGCATACAAGGTGTTTGATGGAATGCCTAGGAAGCTTCCATTCATAGCACTTGGCATGAATCCTTGCTCATATTATCTAGTATTGATTTGCATTGTTCCTCGAAAGAATTATGTGAATTGATGTTAGATTAATAGGCATTGTGCTTTTAGGAGTTGGTAATATGTTTAGAATGGTAAGCATGTTATTCAATCCACTAGTTATCAAGTCTTAGGAGGATGAGATAGCTTGATTTATGTAATAATGTCACTCAAAGGAATTAAAATGGTTTGATACATCATTTGCCTAGTCCTTAGCCTAATCACACCGAAAATCATTTGAATCCTTGCTTGGTTTTATCGAATTTCTATCACTTGTTCTTTACTTACTTGCTTTTACTTGCATTGTTTACTTGCTTGATTGAGAAAACCACAAACTATGATATATGAGTGCTTAGATAGCATGATGGATCTTAGATAGCTACTTGACACCACTTTCGACACACTCACTCCTTGTGGTTCGACCGGGACTACTAGCTAGTTCGGTTATTGTATTATTGACACTCTAGAAATAGGGTCTAGTCAATTTTTGGCACCGTTGCCGGGGAGTGAGTAGATGGAGAGTCATTAGTTGTTCAAGTTCTTGTTGCTAGTTTAAGATTAGTTAGTATATAGTTAGGATGATATTTTGCTTGTTAAGTCAAGTGTTTTATTAGTTTATTTTTGATTTCTTCTTTGGGTTGTTTGATAGGTACACACTTAAGAGGTCCAAAGCTAAACATGTGGAGCCTTTTATCTCGGACCTCGACAAGAGAGAGAAGACCCCTATGGAAAAAGAAATGGAAACTCTTAGAAAGCTCTTGGAGGCTATGGAAACAAGAATTCAAGATCAAGGAAGAAGAGCTCAAGAGGTTAAACTACTTCCTCTTATTGAGATATTCCAACCTCCTAGGGAGAGCTATCAAGGGATAGAATGGGGCACGATTTATGCACCTAACTTTGAGCTTAAGCCGGATTTGATCTGTTTGGTTCAAGCAAATCAATTTGGAGGAGAGGTCACCGAGGATCCTCATGATCATTTACACTCCTTCCTCGACATTTGTGGTATTATTAAGCTAGAAGGAGTGCCAAATGATACTATAAGGATGAGGCTCTTCGGATTTTCACTTCGACATCGGGCTAGAGATTGGTACCAAAGTCTTAACAAAGCTTCAATCAAATCATGGGAGGACCTATGTAGAGCTTTCTTCTCAAAATACTTTCCACCTTCCAAGGTACAAAGCCTAATTTCAGAGATTTATCGATTTGCCCAAGAGGATGATGAGATGCTAGTTGATGCATGGGAGAGGTTTCATGAGATCTTAAGGAAATGTCCACCACATGGCCTAGACAAGAGTCGACAAATCATTATATTTTATAACGGTTTGAATTCACGAACAAGAATCATCGTAGATGCTACCTCCGGAGGTTGCTTGCTAAATCGAGATTCGAGGGAAGCCATGAGGATTCTTGAAGAAATGGTTTCAAATTCTTTTCAACGGCCTATGGAAAAGGTGCATTCCAAGGAAGTTACCTCCATGTTAGATGACGAATATGAGGATCTTGCTCTCAAATATGCCAACCTCATGAAGGAGTATGAAGAGACTAGAATGGCATTGAGGGAAGCACAAGATTGGCAAGATTGGCAAAGGTTTAAGAATAGAGAGATTCTTGGCCAAGAAGAGGCGGTTCACATCAATCAACAACTTCTTTCGGTTTCTCAACAACTTGTGGACGAGAATCGACTCCAATCTTGGAGTTATGAAGCTCCATCAATACTTCCATCTTCTAGGCCTATTCATGAGCTTCAAGAGGAGTTAGACCCTATTTTGCCATACTCAATGGAGGATAAAGGTATCTCTCTTACTTTTCCTTCCCAAACTTCTATGGAGAATGGTGATTTCAGTGAGCGGAATGATGATATCATGGATAATGCATCACTTCCTCTTGAGTTAAGATGTGAGGATCATGATGAGTTTGGGGGAGAGAAGAGAGACGATCTTGTAGAGAGTACTCCTCATGAAGAAGTTGTAGAGATGAGCATTGGTAGGTTGGAAGAGTTCAAGAAGTTGGATGTCAATTCTTCTTTGGTCGAGTTGTTGAGAATTATGCCAAATCATGAGAAGTTCTTGGAGGATGTGGACAAGAGAAAGATGAGGATGGATGATGACATGACCATTGAGCTATCGAAGGGATGTAGTGCTAAACTACAAGGAGAGTTCCCCAAAAAGGAAAGCAATCATGGAAGTTTCACAATTCCTTGTGAGATTGGTGGCCAAATGCTTAAAAATGTCTTGTGTGACATGGGCTCAAGAGTGAACGTGATGCCCCTTCCTATATTTGAAAGTTTGAAGATTGGAACTCTTATGCCCACCATGACTATACTTGAATTGGCGGATCGCTCTATCATAATTCCATGGGGAAAGATCGACAATGTGCTTATCAAGGTTGGAAAGTTCATCTTTCCGGTGGACTTCTTCGTTCTTGACATTGATGAGGAGCATAACTTTCCTTTGATACTTGGTATGCCTTTCTTGTCCACAAGCCGAGCTATATTGGATGTTTGTGATGGAAGTCTCACTTTCCAAGTTGATGAAGAAGAGATGACATTTTATGAACCGAAAGTTGAGAATGGATTGAAAATTCCAACCAAGGATGAGGGCCTTGAGCTTGAAGACTTACCTCATTCAATGTTTGTTGATGCATTCCCATATCGAGGAGGAGGTTTCAAAACCCTAGGAGGCGTGAAGTTCCAAGAAAAGATTGCCGATCCTTCACGTGCGAGGTTTACAAGTTTTGGAGGTCAAGAGAGGACCTCGTTTGATGTCCCTTGATTCACCTTTTGAGGTATCGTCAAGCTAGCGACGTTAAAAAAGCGCTCGTTGGGAGGCACCCCAACACATATCCTTTTTATCGTTCTTGTTTTTATTTTCGTTTATTTTTAGTCATTTTATTTCATTTTATTTTTATTTTTTTTTATTTTCTTATTTTCCCTAAGTACTATTACATATAGTCTTTAAATAGGTTAGTTGTTTAAATTGTTAGAAAAAAGAAAAAAAAAATGGAAAAATGAGCAAAATTAGAAAATTTGGAGTAGTATTTGTCTCCTTAAAATTTTTGTTAGTAAGGAAAAAATGGAAAAGGAAATTAATATATATATATATACATAAATTGAACGTGCAGGTTAGCCGCCGGGCGACGGGCCTTCGGAATCCGGCGAGAGCAGCGACGGCGAGCCACGACGGCGACTGGTGGGTCGCCGGGAGATCTTCTGTCCAAAACGGCGACTCGGGGCGGCGACTGGTGGGTCGCCGGGAGATCCTCTATCCAAAACGGCGACCCGGGTCGGCGACTGGTGGGTCGCCGGCGCTGCCTCTCCCGAAACGGCGACCCACGACGGCGACTGGTGCTCGCCGGCAGAGCTTTTACCGACGGCGACGCGTGGGTGAGCATCCCCATTCGCGATTCCGGCGGCGTTCCAAGGCTGTCGCGTTTCCGACGACGTTCAAGGAGGTCGCGATTCCAGCGACGAGTTTCCCATTCGCGATTCAGGCAGCCGGCGATGATGCAACATCCCGCCGGTGAGAGGAACAGCGACGGGCAGCCGGATATGAGCTCCTCTCCACTCGCGAGCCGCCAGGGAATCGAGCAGCAACTCCCGGCGCGGATTCCGGCAGGGCGATTCCGGCGATGGTGGCTGGGCCTGGTTCGGGCCAGGTCTGACGGGCCGGGCCTCCAATTTTACTATTAAAAAAAAAATTTGAAAAAATATAAAAAAAATTCTTAAAATTCTGAAAATTTTAAAAAATATTTACAATTTTTAATTGAATAATTTCTCCTCTCTCACCTTCTTTTCTTCTAATTTTTGTGCAAACATTGTGGGGTTTCTAAAATTCCTTGTGTTTTGTTGCTTATAGTAATGAGAAAGAAGATTGGTGGGGTGACGATAGGGGGAAACCATGCAAGGGAACGACGGGAGATTCGCCTTCGAAAGAAAAATTACGATTGTGGGGTCCGTCTTGAGGCTCATCACATGGAACGGGAATCATTCCCCGCCTCGTCCCTCACTTCAATAGCTTGGACATTTGTGAGTAGTAACTTAAATATCTTATGTATATTCGTCCCTCCAACCTTATTTTTGATTTTATTTTCAAAATTAAGTTTGGGGGAGGGGGATGGGATAAGATATTCAAGTTACTTTTTCATATTTCTTCAAGATATTTTTATCGCATTTCTTTCTTTGTTGTTTTAAAATTTTATGTTTTGTTTGGAGTGAATTGGTGGTGGAATTTGTGTATATTGAAGGATGAGTTGATTCGGTGTGTGCAAGTGATTCAAGTGATGTTTCCATGCTTTATAAGGGTGCTTAGTTGCGTAGGTGCAAAAATTTTCAAGTTCCATTTTAAAAGCATCACTTGATTTGTAGTGCTTCTTGCTTATATGGTTAGATATTGTGGTTATCGCTCATGTGCTTTCAAGAGAGATGTCGATGATGATTTGAGCGGAAATTGCATTGTATTTTTTTTGGAATTTCTCATGTGTGTATTGAGCATGAAATGGTTGCATAACATGATTAACTAGGAATGATTGATCTTAGGCACATGAACTCTAAACAAAAGCTAGTGAGGATTGAGCCAAAAACGTTGAATCAAATAGCGTTTCTATTCCTTCTTGAGAGCTTGCCATACATTGCATTCAACACTTCTAGAACTTGCCTTTTGAGTCTCAATCGAGGTTGCTATATGTGTGTTTTGAACTTTGAAATGATTTTAGGCCATCATTTGAGAAGCCTATTATTCCCAAACACTAACCCTAATTCCGTTATCCTTGTGGTCCCATTTTGAGCCTAAATAAGCCTTTATTCTTAAACCGGATGATAGGGGTGTGAAGGTTGGTTAAGGGAATCCTTGATTTGAATTGAATATATGCTTGAAATGGTGTTGTGATTTTAATGATATGGGATGGTGTTTGATAGAAGGATACTCCTATAAGCTCATTTGTGAAGGGAAGAAAAAAAAAAAAAAAAAAAAGAGAGAAAAAAATGGGAACGAAGTTCTCTCAAAAAGAAATGAAAAGAAAGAAAGAGGATAAGAACATCGTTCTTATGACAAAAAAAAAAAAAGAAAAAAAAGAGCATAAAGGAGTAGTCTTTAGAAATTTTCGAAACATTCCTTTTAAAGGTTTGAGTTTCATTGAAAATGTGAGATGGTGAGGTAGAAGATGGAGGAATCCATACTTGTTGAGGATATTATAAGGGTGAAGTACTTAGAAGAAGTTTTGAGTCACTTAGCCTAAATTCCCTACCTAAACCAATGTCCCTACATTACAAGCCTAAGCAAAGACCTAATTGATCTTAGTCATAGCACACAACCAAGCGATGGAGATTTAGAGACTTGAGGCAAGCATATGGTAAGTATGGATACATGTATGAGATCGTTGAGTGTTAAACCCCATTCTACATTTGAGCGATTGAGTGATACACTTATCTTTTGAGGTTTAGAGTTCATTTGTGCTTGAGTGATTGAGTTTCTAGTTGAGATTGTTGTGTAATTGTGGATTGTTCTATCACCTTGAGAGTTTCATGGAAAATCTTTTATGAGTGAGCTTTGAGGCATCGATGATCTTGATTTGCATACCCATATGTGCTTATGTTCCTTGATTGTTCGTTCCATTGTCGGGACGAGCAATGGCTTAAGTTTGGGGGAGTTTGATAACCACATATTTAGCATGCTTTAGAGTGCGTCTCGATGCGTGTTTTGGTTAAGATATGTGTTTAAATGAATAGGAAATGATGGGTTTTTACAACTTATGCGTTTTCTTTATGCTTTGCATTTTCTCTCGATTTCCGTGCCTATTTCAGGTTCTGTGGAAATTTTCTGGGAATTTTTGACTTATCCTATGTCGAAGAGGATCGAGAGAGGAAGCTGTAGCACTTTGCGGATTAATTTTCCGATTCCGGACGAGAGAGAACGAGCCAAAACCGTGAGAGCGCGCAAACTGTCAAATGTGGGCGGAAATGCACAAGTCAACCATTGGTCAACTTTTCAGAAATTACAAAATTTACCCCACCTTCTCACTCAAGTTTCTCTTTATTGCAATTTGACCCCAACTTATGGGAAGTCTATAAATACCTTGTTATTTGCCTCATTTGGCATAGGCTAACACTTGTATTTCATTTGTGCACAACAACTTTTAGAACCCTAGTCTCCCTCTTTCCTTTTTGGTATTTTAAAATATTGTTGGATGATCAAGCTTGAAGATTGAGGATTATTAAAGCATTTCATTTCCTTTTACTTTCCTTGTTATTTCTACCATGAATTTCCTTCTTTTTGTTGGTTTGATTGTTAGATCTATGATGAGTGGCTAGATTTCTTAGAGGTTTCAAATGATGGATGGTGTGAATTAGGCTAGGATTTGATGGTTTTTGATGTGAATCTACCTTTCCTTTGAGTTGCCCTTGGATTTGATTGAATTTAATAGCATGAATGATTGGCATCCATGAGTGCATACAAGGTGTTTGATGGAATGCCTAGGAAGCTTCCATTCATAGCACTTGGCATGAATCCTTGCTCATATTATCTAGTATTGATTTGCATTGCTCCTAGAAAGAATTATGTGAATTGATGTTAGATTAATAGGCATTGTGCTTTTAGGAGTTGGTAATATGTTTAGAATGGTAAGCATGTTATTCAATCCACTAGTTATCAAGTCTTAGGAGGATGAGATAGCTTGATTTATGTAATAATGTCACTCAAAGGAATTAAAATGGTTTGATACATCATTTGCCTAGTCCTTAGCCTAATCACACCGGAAATCATTTGAATCCTTGCTTGCTTTTATCGAATTTCTATCACTTGTTCTTTACTTACTTGCTTTTACTTGCATTGTTTACTTGCTTGATTGAGAAAACCACAAACTATGATATATGAGTGCTTAGATAGCATGATGGATCTTAGATAGCTACTTGACACCTCTTTCGACACACTCACTCCTTGTGGTTCGACCCGGACTACTAGCTAGTGCGGTTATTGTATTATTGACACTCTAGAAATAGGGTCTTGTCATGTCCCAACTCTCCACAAATCTCGCATTTGTCCGGCTTCCTCTCTTCCTCCTTCGGGGCCGGTGCACTTTGCTTCATCTTCAAGTTCTCGAGATCCCTATACATGTCGGCAATTTGCTTCTTCATATCGGGGCTCATCGAAATTGCACTCGCCTCCACTTTCCTCGGCCTAGGTGATTTTTGTTGAGAACTCGCAGCGAGCGTCTCGAAAATAGTCTTCATCTCATCAGCTGTCTTGACCGCTATATTGCCTCCGGCCGAACTATCCACCATGAACTGACAAGTTTGGTTGAGGGCATCGTAGAAATATTGCCAAAGCAAATCTGATGCCATTTGATGATGAGGGCATTGTTGAAGTAGCTCTTGGAACCTCTCCCATGCTTCGTGAAACGGCTCATCATTGTCTTGGGAAAAGTTTATGATCTTCGACCGCTCCTCTTGAGTCTTGCGGTTCGGGTAGTACTTGAGCATGAATTTCTCACACAACGCATTCCAAGTGGTGAGCGAGTTGGCCGGAAGCGCCCAATACCATGACTTTGCTCGATCCTTGAGGGTGTACGGGAAGCACTTCATCTTCAAGTTGTCCTCCGTGAGTCCCGAGAGTGGGAAAGTTTGCACCACCGTGCAAAACTCTCGGATGAACGTCAAAGCATCCTCGTTGGGCAGCCCTAGGTAGGATGGGAGCAACGCCATGTGGTGAGGTTTAAGCTCATGATTCCTGACCGCTTCCGTCAGGACAATCGCCGAAGTGGTGGCCGTGAATGTGGAGCGAGCAAAATCGCCCATGACTCTAGCTGCCATGGCTTCGGGCTCTGCAAATAACAAGACCAAAAAGTCTTGGGAATCAATCTCCTCCTTCTCCTTCGCGGCTAAAATCGCTTTCCTTTGATTGTTGTTGAAGTTGAGCGCTAAATTCCTTTGAAGACTTCGGCGACCATGCATACACAACACTCAACAAAAGGGTTAAACGCACCGAGAGGGAGAAACAAGAAATCGAATAAACACAAATTAAAATAAAACAAATAAAAAATACTACACAATTAAACGCCTAAAGTTTTCCCTGGCAACGGCGCCAAAATTTGTTTCACTAAAAAGTGTTCGCAATAGAACGAAATCCTATCGTAGCACTAACAAGTAAAACCCAATGTCGAATCTTGAAGGAAAACTTAACAGGGCAAATAATTATGTAGTAAAATCCTAAACTAAGAAAGCAAGTAAATAAGATTTTTGGGTTTTGTTTAAAGTCCTAGGCAAGAAAATAAATTAAAGCAATAAATAAAAGCAAGTAAATAACTTATGTAGAACGCAAGAAATAAATCTAAGAATTAAACTAGAAGAAAGCAATAAATCTACCTAGGCAAGAATCGAAAAGAAAGCAATAAAGACAGCAACGAAGGAAACTAATCTAGACATAATAATGAAATCTGAAAAACTAAGCAAATAAATCTAACTATGAGAACTTGAAACAATAGAATCGAAAACTAAGAAAAACGAATCTGAACTAAGAACTAACGAAATTAAACAAACGAAATTAAACTAAGCAATTAAGAACTAAATCTAAGGAACTAGGAAGTAATTAAATCAAATAAAAGAAAGCAATAAAGAACTTACAAGATTAAACGAAGAACGAAGAACTAAGTAAAAACTTGAATTAATTGAAGAACGAAGTAGCGATCCGGATCGAACAAAGGAAAACTAAACTAAAGTATTTGAATGCTAAACTAGAGCTAAAACTAAGGTAAAAGTTCATACAAATTCGTCACAAAGTACTAGTATTTATAATAGGAAGAAAACATAATTATATAAGAAAACAAAATCCTAGACGCGGACATCTGGCCGATCGTCCAGATCCTAAGGAAATCTAGCCGATCGTCCAGATCAGAGACTGGACGATTGCGCGCGACTCTCTTGTTTCGGCCGTATCTTCCTCATCCGAACTCCAAATTGACCTCCGTTTTCGCCTATGTGCTCCTATCGAACCCCTCTTCGATATAATGCTTTCATTACATCCAAAATAAATCTTCAATAAAATTATGAGAGGTTAGAACTCAAGGTCAATGATTGCGCAACAACCTTTCTTCTCATTTTCTTCTCGTTTCCGCCCTTTTCATCCTACAAGTACGTACGTCACTGTCAGACTCCGTATCTGAGGAATCAGAGGGGAGTGACTCGGGAGAGAAGATCTCAAAGGGAAACTCGCATCTGGGCGGGAGTAAATCGGGAGATTCTTTTTCCTAAAAAATAAATAAAAATATAATATAATGACAAATTGTAAAAGCAAACAATCAAAGGAATTGCTGATGCCAAAGCACAAACAATGCGGATGCAAATAAGAAAAGGGGTTCTTGGACCATAAAACAATACCTCTTCAAAAACCCTCTTTATCAGCCTCTGGGCTTCAGCATCAGGAAGATAGGTTTGAATGCGAGGAGAGCCCCAAGAGGCCGATGGCTCCAAATGATCATGAGGGCGATGAAGGATGCCAGCCGCCTTCTGAAATACTCGAAGATACTAAGGGTTCTGGTCACTGATCTTGCGATTAAGAGCTAGAGTCTCGGGTGCCCGACTGAAGGCCTCTACGATAGGGCCCAAGTTCACAGATGCGGCCCTCTCAGGAACACCCAGCATCTTGCAACATTCAAACACGGACATTGCCGCCCATTCGGAGAGAGGCTCGGTCATCCTAACCCAGAAGCCGGGAGAATGAAGATAAGCCTCGGGCAAGTGATTAACTAGATGATCAAGGAAAGCCTGCCCGTAGGGGGTAAGAAGGAGTTGGGATCGGCAGCCCCTCATGCCCCTAATAAGGCCCTGTTCCAACCCCTCCTTTAGTCCTTCAGCATGAGAAGAAGCCCTCACTCGTGCCAATTCTTGCTCGTGTAGCCTTTTAAGCTGTTCCACTTCTGCGAAGTGGGCATCATGCGCCCTTGCTATTTGTAGGACAGAAGCCGTTAAAACCTCGTGGAAATCATCCGCCTGCCGAGCGTAGGAGGCAGAGCTAACCCAGAGCTGGGAGATTTCTTTGTCTTGGGCTTGTAGATAGGTCTCCCTATCTTGATCTTTTTTCCTTAATCCGGACAGCTCCCTTTCAAGTTTCATTTTCTGGGCCTGGAGAGTTTGAAAAGCCTCGTGTTGGCGAGCTCTTTCCTGGAGACGACACACTTTAGCTTGGAGTTTCTTTTTCTCTTTCTCCGTGTGAGAATGGTGGGCATGTAGATTGTCATAAGCTAAAGCACGGATGCCTAGCATAGATCTATAGCTAGCAGCCTAAAAAGAATATATGCAGTTAACGTAAGTATTATTAATACTTTCCTATCTGGAAAAAGAAAATGAATAAGCTAAATTAAACCTGCAACTCGAGGCTAGCGGCCCTCTTCAGTAAGAAATCGGAAGGGTGGGCCTCTACCAACCGCCAGTCCTTTTCGCGGGGAATGCTATCTAGGATCATAGCAGCCAAACCCCCATCTATAACATTGACCATCCCAGGAAAGGAAACGCTTGCAACCCTCCCTTGCGTGGTGGCAGGGGGAACGTCTAAGCCTTTCTGACGAAGAGGATGGATGAAGGCCAAAGAGCTGGTGGATGATGAGGAAAGACAGGGCTGAGAAGCCTGAGCCTCTCTCTGAGGAAGATAGGGGTTGATGTTGGCAAATGTGGCTAAAGGGCTTAAAGCCTGAACTTGAGAATCACGCTCACTCGGAGCAGAGAATGCGGTGACAGCGGAATCAAAAGGTGAAAGGATCACAGCTCCCGAAGTGGAGCTGGGTGCCATTGAGTCGGATTCATACCGCCCTTTTTTAGTCAAGAGGGAAGGAGGGGATGAGCCTTTTCTCTTAATAGAAGACGAAGGAGGATCTGTCGAAATGGCCCTCAGGTCCCGCATAAAGGTGGGAGAAGCCTCTGCAGCGGACAGGTCCTGACTTGATGAAGAAAAGTCAAAACCCTCCATAGAAGGACAGGTGACAGAGAGAGGAGAAGAGGGAACAGGACCCTCTATACCCACCATTGGCCCTGATTCAGTAGAAATAGGAGTCAAGCCTCGAGATGATAAGGACAAAGAGTCCTTAAGATCTGGAGGAGCAGAGCGAATAGCGGAAGGTGGAATTGAGTCAAGGGAAACTTTGCTTTTTCCCTTTCGTTGAGTTGTCGCCTTTAGTCGAGAGGAGGAAGAAGCATATGTTCCTCGTGGGGGTTTGGGCGAGCTTGCAGAACCTCTCACAGGCGAAGAGAAGGCTTCACGCTCAGCTGCAGAAGCCTCCTTAACAAGACCAGGGGCTCCATCGTTAGGGCCAGCCTCAGCAATCATCCGCTGAAGTTTATCATATGCTTTCTTCTTCAAATTCTGTTTAGAGACATCCATTCTTGTATACATTGAAAAGATTAATACTGCTCACACGCCTAATGAAGGATATATGAAAAATTGAAAAATAGCAGTAACACCAAAGAAATTTTTTACCCATTAACGGAGGCCAGGGGACGCTGGGTTTCAAACCAAAGAAGGAAAGAATCTCTTCACTCTCTACAAGAGGCCTAAGCATGGTATGATCAGAAGGATATTCAAATAAAAGTATAGACATTATTTCCTCCTCCCAAGAAGATAGACAAGAAGGGAGAGGCTGAGAAGTTTTTTCTTTGCTAGGATTCCTATACAAATTGATATCAGGAATGTTTCAAGGAACGCCAGGAGGAGGACTAACTGTCAAATAGCATTTGTGCCAGTCTTTATCTATGGATTCATATTTGCAGTATATATTGGCAAAGCGAACATTGGGAGAAAAATACAGATGAGAATCCCTGTGTTTTAATTCATGGGTGCGAAAGAAAAAGAACGATGTATATCCTTCACCCCCTCTAGGCTAACAATTATATGGAAGAGAACAGCCTTACGAATAGAGGCCGGGTTCAGTTGGTTCAGAGGCACATTGTATAAATAAGCAATACGAGCCAAAAAAGGAGGCACGGGAAAGCGCAGTCCGGCCCCCAATTGAAAGAACCAGAAGGCTTTGAGGGGGGGGCGTCAACAGCGAAGGACGCTCATCCTCCCCGGGAACTTTTAGGGAAAATCCCCCAAATTTCTTCACCTTCTTGATAAAAACTTCTAATGTTGATTTATCTAGGGTAGAAGGTTCATATTTATCTAAGGGTAAAATCTGTTTCTTTGGTTTACCCTCCATATTCTCCCTCTGTAACTCAGATCCTAAAGCAGATCTAGTGGACCTACTACGACCTTGATGGTCAAAAGTACCTCGCCGGGAGGAGGAAGATTTCATAGCGGAAAACCCAAGAGAAGAGTGAAATGCAAAGAATGCCTGTGTAGCGGGGAGAAGAAGCGTCGAGAAATTGAAAGGGAATGGAAAAGTTTCCTCTCTTCCTTCAAAATATTAGAAAAATATAAAGGAAGATGAGTAGTTACTACCCATAAAACTTGGGAAGAGAGAAAATAAAGGGGAAAGGGGAAGGAGAGAAAGCACGTTCCCCCCACCGCACCAGAATTCAATTAATCCCAGAAGATGGGTCTCACCCTTTCTCCGAGTGTGCTTACATGCGCGAAAAAAAAAAAAAAAAAAAAAAAAAAACCAACAACAACAACAACAACAAATGAAACAAAATGGTACGCAGTTATTCAACTCCGTTTCCTGTTGGAATCACCCAAAACAGGTCATAAGGGAAGAATAAAAGCAGAAGCAACAAAAGCAGGGAAAGATAGGCCAAAATGTGGGGTTTTCCCTTCAGAAAATAGGGCTAATTTTTTCACTAAATAACGAGTGAAAAGGAGCCTCAAGATCATCCCAAGGGAACTACCAGAACCTCATATAACATGGAGAAAGCACCTTCATAGCCCGGAGAAGCTCAAGCTTAATAACTAAGGTTTAATCATCGGTCTCAGCAGTGATGAGTAATAAAGAGAAGATAAGGCCTTTTATAGACAAAAAAGGTAATAGAACACATCTCTCTAATGTTTCAGTCACATCAGAAAATAATGACAATAAAGGAAGGAGTTCTCACATTTCCTTGCCCTCGCAAGACTAAACGTCGCACTGTTTTCCATGCGACAAGACAATCGTGACATCTACAATGTAACCCTTTCCCGCCAAAGCATTTGCCAGAAGCTAACGAAGCACGCTTCTGGACCTGGGGGGGGAGTAGCTGTTAGGGACAAATATTAGCTCCTGTTATGCGGCGTTCTTCAATAATGATTAGACCACCATCCCTAAAACCTCAGATGACCTGCTCAGTACAGATGCCTAGGCCTGCACAGAGGCCATAAGGTTCTGCGTAGATCCCGGCTTATGCAGAAGCCATCTCAATCCCGCAAGCATCTGCTGAGACCCAAGGATCTGCGCGACACGCTATTTGCATGACTATACATACTCTAGAGTGAGGACCACCACATTGATGACGAAGAAAATCTTGTCTCTATAGAAATTCCTTTCTTGTCCTCCCTCTGCACGAATGTTCACCTTTTCATCCTTTTCACCTCTATAAATACCGAGTGATCGCACACCATTATTCAATCATAATAACACAACTCAACTCTACACACACGCACTCTGCGTACTATTCCATTCATTCTCACATTCTTCCGCAAGCTCCTTCGAGCCGGAGCAATCGGAGCTCTCAAGATCTTCTCCTAGGAAACCTTACTCATCATCACCTTCATCTTCCATTCTCATTACCTGGAAGAACATTTTTCCATCCTTCCGAGCCAAAGGTATAATCCCCATCGCTAAGAGAGGACGAAGCATGAAGGCACCCTGCATGTGCTCTTCACTTCATCCTCTCTTCTCTCCGTTCTTCTTCGCTTTTCCACTTGAATGAGCTCTAAGCTCCCCGGATTTAACTGATTTATGGTTATAAACACCCTCTGCTTAAGCATATAGCTTGATTACTGTCTTTTACATCTATGTAAAGGATGCTCTGTATAAAAATGAGTGGTTATGGATAATAAATCACATGAATCTCTTACTCTTCACCGTTATAATCCTTTATCCATGAATACTCTTTGCAAATACGATGAATAATCACATAATTGTTGTAGATCTTCATCCCGGATCTATCATCAACCATACATCAAGCAAGACTAATACCCATACAATGAAAGAAAGAAAACCCTAAAATTAATCCGCGTCATGGTCCGACGATCCATGATCGGAAGATCCCGTCTCGGACTCGTATTCGGTTTCATATTCCGACTCATCCTCTGAAATTAAAACGGGGTTGGTGCTACATCCATCCGGACCGGGGTCCCTAGGAAACCAAACCTTAAAAGGACGTAGTTTCAACTCGGCCGTTTCAAATAGGCGCTGTAGCTTCACAATTTCCGGCTCTACATGGGTGCTATAGGCTCCCGACAGCCGATTCCTCTGCAGTTCACCATGGACAAAGAGAATTAAGTATGGCAAAACAGAAGAAAGTAGAGTAAGCTCGAACAATACTGTAAATTAAGAGAAGAATCCAGAGAAAGCTCATACTTGTACAACATCTCTAACAGTAAGGTCGTTCGTGAATATTAATTTCGACCCCCAACACCAATAAACACATGGTGTTTCGACCATCGTTTTGAAAGCAATAAATCGATCTCTTAGAAACTGAAACAGACCTTGAATTTCTTCAAATCTGAACGCATAGCGGAAGGCGTTCCATAGTCTTCGAGAGACTTTGAAAAGCATCTCGTCATCAAGTGCAACGTTGGGAAGTGGGTATGCCCTCGGAAGTGGTCCAAGGCGGTATCCAGGAGGACTTCATCAACCTCAGCCCGCCATACGCGAGTGTATAGAATTTGGCTCTACGACGGAAGATCCATCAGGAATTGAAGAGTTTGAGGAGTTTCAATAATTTGTGTTGGTCCCAGTTTGTTATAGGAAAAATACGTAGAGGGGGGGGGGGGGGGGGGAGGGTGAATACGTATTTTGAAGTTTTTCAACTTGTTTTCCTCAAATCAAAGTATGAAGTAAAGTGCTCGCTTCTGAACTTAAGACCTAGTCAAGGACTGGATCTATAGTGAAGCAGTTTTCTTGACCTAAGCTTAGAGCTTGATCAAGAGTGAGACTTTACTCTTAATGCGGAATTTCGGTAAGCTAAATCTTTCCTAAGTATTTAAAGTTCCAAGTTGTGTTTGTTTAGATGCAAATGCAATGAATAATCAAATAAAGAGTTTAGGGTTTAGAGAGATACGACACCAAGAGTTATAGTGGTTCGGTGACAAAGCACCTACGTCCACTTGTTGCATGAAGCAACTGTTCTCTTCACTCAAGAACTTGAAGGTTACGGGTCCTTCAAAAACCTAGTCGAGATCGAGCTTCACTCGCTTGGATCTGACGACAGACGCAGTGATTGCGGGTTCACTACTAAAACCTAACTGGACTGGAAGCTTCACTCGCTTCAGTCCGACGACAGGGAGATTGCGGGCTCTCCTTACAGCCTAGCTTCGATTGAGCTACACACGAACGAGGTAAGTGTGAGCTTGGATCTAGACTCTATGATCGAGGCTTCTACTATCGATGAAAGTAGAGCCTTGGATCGAAACAACCTAATGACGAACGCAAAAACCTAACGAACAGAACTTAGGGTTAGGGTTTTTGGTTTATGGCGAACACACTAGTGCAGAATTCTTTACAACAAGTGCAAAGATGGCTAGAGTTCTTCTTCTAAGCTGAGATATGGAATGGGCTTAGAATTCTAGGTGTGAAGGTTGTGAATACGAAGTCCGATGAGACTGGAACTCGGAGAACACTTGTAAACAAAGACTCGATGAATGCTAGGAAGCTGGGAGTGTTTGTTTTCAGTAGGCGCTCGAATGCTCTAGTAGTGTTCTGCTTCTTCACGTCTTGATCCTTCACTATTTATAGGCGAAGAGATGGCCGAGATCCGTTGCTTGGTAGGTGGCCTTGTCTCTCCTCCTCTCGACAGTACTTTCACAGACGGATAACTTTTCAGGCGCGCCAGTTTGTCTCTTAGCCAAAGATGGCTAAAATACAATTTCAACAGTAACTGGAGTGAGCCAGTACTGTAGCGGCGCCCTGTCGGCCTTGCAGTCAACTCCTCTGCTCCACTCCGTATTCGACACGTGGAGATCTTGCAATTAATGCGACGATCTCAAGTTGACTGGAGTTTGAAATAGGAGCGGGAATTGGGTTGTCGCTTTCTGGTAGGTAGTGGCTCGCTTTGCTTCAGTCTCGTAGCATCCGCTTCAAATCGAGTCGCTTCAAGGTCATTCTGTAGCGAGTCGCTTGGGAGGTGAAGTTCCCGAGTGACTGCTTTAGAAAATGTTGACCCGCGTTGACTCGCTTTGGCTTTTTACTGTAGCGCTCACCTCGCTTCGCTTTGGCAGACTCGCTTCGAATCCACTGTAGCGCTCGCTTCGCTTCGCTATTCTTCGGCACGCTTTACTTCGGCTCGGTAGACTCGCTTCGCTTGAAAAACACACTCAAGTGAGTGGCCTTCACTTGGGATTTCTGCAGTCTAAAAACCTAAGCAAAATTTGAGCCATCGTAACAGTGTAGGCTTAGAAAAATTTCTAACCTATTATCTACACCAAAAATGGGTCGCTTGAGAATAGGACACTTGGGGGTTTTGGGATCAAATCAAAACAATACTTCATTTCTTTAAAATGTCCCTTATAGGTTCCCCCTTAACATGTTTGTCCTTAACAATTCCCAACAATTTGGAATAGGAAGGGTGGTTGTATGGGGTAAATCGAGTACAAGAGATCTCATTATATATCAAGTTGAAACCCTATTCTGGCTGTACAACGATATTCTTGAAGGGTTGCACCCTTTCAATGCATGCACAAATTTAATTCAAGTATTCATTTTCACACGCAAACGTACGGTACTCATACAGGAAAGACGTTTCAATTAATTTTTTTTCCATATTTGGATAAGGCCATGATAATATCGTAAATCCGATGACTAGTAAATCATTTCGTATCGGAAACAAATTATTGTTGTAGCCGGGTATCGATCCCTGACTCCGACTTTAAAAATGCCTTGACCGTTAATTCTTGCAAAAATTTGAATAAGGGGAGGATAATATCGTAATTCCGATGATGAGTAAACTATATATATCGGTAAACCTTTTATTGTTGTAGGCGGGGTTCGATCTCTGCAATACGGCTTGAAAAATGCCTTTGCCGTTATTGCTAGGCGCAACTTGAAATCTGTGAAAGGATAATATCATAATTCCGATGACAAATAAACTATAAAAATCGGTAAAATTAAAATTGTTGTCGCCGGGGTTCGAACCCTCTACCCGGCCTTAAAAATGGCCTTTAACAGTTAATGTAGTCGAAACTTTGGACAAGGGAAGGATGATTTTGTAATTCCGATGACAAATAAACAATACATATTGGAAATGCATAGAATAGGGTTTTTTTTTTTTTTTTTTTTTTTTTTTTTTTTATCTGTTAATTGTTTGTTTATCGATATTGGCCTAGTTAATTAATTCCACATTATTTTGTTTGTTCATTAAAATTGCCACATTATCCGAATAAAAAAATTTACATGAAACAACAAAACTAAATGACAATTATTATAAATGATGTCATTCGTCTATTCAACGAATGGAAACATGAAGCAACAATCATACAATGAAATAAAGCAAAATATATCATTAATGCGCCCCATCGGCCGATGGCCCATCATCGGAAGACCCCGTCTCATCGTCGTCTTTGGGTTCATATTCCCACTCATCCTCATAGATTATAACGGGGTTGGTGCTACATCCATCGGGACCGGAATCATATATTGGGAAAACTTGAAAAGGAGTTAGCTTCAACTCTTCCGTCTCGAAAAAGAGCCGTAGCTTATCAATATCCGGGTCTGCTTTTCGGTAGTAGGCCTGCGAGAGACCATTCCTCTAAAGGACAATAGAAGAAGACTAACTAAATTAAATGAACTATTAAGATAAGACAATAAGAGCAAACCTGCATGTTTCACCAAAAAGTGTTCGCAATAGACGAAATCTATCGTAGCACTAGCAAGTAAAACCTAAGTATCGAATCTCAAGGAAAACTTAACAGGGCAATCAATTATGTAGTAAAAACCTAATCAAGCCTAAATCTAGGAAAGCAAGTAAAGAAGATTTTTGGGGTTTTTGTTTTAAATCCTAGGCAAATAAAATAAACCAAAGCAATAAATCAAAGCAAGTAAATAACTAATCTAGAACTCAAGAAATAAATCTAAGAATTAAACTAGAAGAAAGCAATTAAATCTACCTAGGCAAGAATCGAAAAGAAAGCAATAAAGGAAGCAAAGATAGAAGCATAAATAAATCTAGACATTATGAAATAAATCTAGAAATTTAAAAGAAAATTAATCTAACTTTAAAAGCTTTGAAAAACTAGAGAATCGAAACTAGAAAAACGAATCTAAACTTTAAACTAGAAATCGAAAGAACGAAATTAAACTAAGGAAATTAAAAGAAGCAATTACGAAATCAAATCTAAAACTAAGTAAAGCAATAAAAGCAAGTAAACGAAAGCAATAAATAACTTACGAGGATTAAACGAAGAACGAAGAACGCGAAGTAAAAGAAAAACTTGAATTGAATTGCACGAACTAAGAATCCGGATCCGAACAAAGTAAAACTAATCTAAAGTGTTTAAGTGCTGAAAGCTAAAGCTAAAATATGCTAAAAGATGATAAAAGATGTCTTGAATTCGTGTACAAGGGATGATATATATAATAGGTATGAAAACCTAATTATATAAGGAAACAATAGCTGGCCGGAAAGTTGGACGGTCGTCCAACGTACGTTGGACGCTCGTCCAACGTAGCACTCGCTCTTCACTTCAATTCCTCCTGGACGCTCGTCCAGGGTACTCTGCGC